>CM037094.1:62673543-63273543 GCA_020916435.1 Oxytropis ochrocephala | reverse complement strand
GGTGTGCTGGTGTCTAGGCACAGGGCGCCAAAATGTGGCTGCCCATGCGCCTGTGTGTGGCTTGCTTAAGTGCAGGGCGCCAATGTAGGTACATGAATGGCGCTGGTGAGGCGCCGAAGTTGCATGTTCTTTGGGTTTGTGTTCTTTGTGCGTGGTCTTTGGCGCCAATGTTCTTTGCCAGGCGCCTAGTGTGGCGCCAAGTTGCTGTGTGATTGGGTGGGTGCGTGTATGGGGGCGCCAATGTTGCTGCCCAGGGCGCCTAGTGTGGCGCCAAGTTGCTGTGGCAGTGTGTGTGTGTGCGTGTATGGTCTTTGCCGCGAGGCGCCAAATGGTTGCCACCAGTGCGCCCATGATTGTGCACTGTATCTGTCTTTGGCGCTGTGTGTGCGCTTTGTATGCGAGGCGTGTCTCGATTTGTGTCGTAGTTTGTGTCTAAGTGTAGCGACCGAAAAATCCGGGAAAGGATTCTTCGAAAGGTTCTTAGGAAGCCGCCACCAAATTTTAGTTTAAGGGCAAACTCGGAAAATCCCTTTAAGTCTTAGGACGAGGCATTGTTAGGGTTTGGGAGTCGTTATGTGTGGGGAAGGTATTAGCACCCCACGACATCCATTGTCTAATTAATTTAAGATTTATTTAATTATTACCCTTTATTTATAAAAAGAAGACTTATTTAAATTTTTGTTTTTTTAGTGCTTGACAAGAGTTGAGTCTTGCTCCTACGTACCTCTGGATGCAATGGAGGAATCAAAGCTACGTAGTTCTTCCTGAAAAAGATTTATTGGTTGGTTTTTTTAATGTAGGGGTCCTAGGATTCCTTGAGGTATGCTGACTCCTTTGATTCTAGAGGGTGACTAACAGATTGTACTGTGAGCTTAGTCCCTACTTTTTGAAAATGATTTTTGAATTTTTGAAAGGAGTTGTGAGATGGGTTGATTTTAGAATAGGTATTCTAGAACTCTGAGCTATCTGACTCATTAGTTCTAGAAGCATTGACTAACAGGTTGTACAACCGAGCTTAGTCCCCTGTTTATGAAAAAATAATTTATTTATATTGTATTAAGTTTTTGTAGGATTCTTTGCTATCTGACTCATTGGTCCTAAAATGATGACTTTGTACAACCAGAGCTTAGCCGTTTATTTTTAGAGAAAAATAGTTTTTGTATTCATTAAGTTTGTAGGGTTCTTTGTATATCTGACTCATTGGCCTAAAATAATGACTAACCGGTTGTACAACCGACTTAGCCGTTTATTTAATTTCGCGATAAAAATTATTTATGTTTGAGTTGGAAAAGAATTAAAAAGTAAATCGGGGTGAAAATAGTAAATTGGGGTTTTATTAGTCGCAGGGGATTGCATAATTAATTGGAGGTGCAAAGAGGAAAGCCCAGTTCGCATAGGAGGGCCCAGTATGCGAAACTGGGCTTAAGTGGTGCAGATAGTATTCCTAAAAATAAAAAAAATAAAAGTCAGTATATGAGGCCCAAACCTAAAAGATCAAAAAAAACCTAAAAATCCACCACCCCCTTCTGCTGTGCGGCGCCACGGCTAAGAATAAAATGAAAACGTAGTGAGAACAGACAAACATTGCTTGATTACTTCCTCACCTTATTTAATCATACATTCATAGAGAGAGCCAACGAATACTTGCACTTGCACTTGCACTTGCACTTGCACTTGCACTTGCACTTAAGCAATAACCAAGGGTATCTCAGTAAAATTCAGCAGTGATTTTTTCTTAAAAAAATATTTTAGATAGATGTGCAAATATAGATAGTATGCTCATGGAGTCATGGTGTTTTTGCTTAAAACCTAAACACTAATCTATTCATAGTTTCTTTGAAAGAAAAGGACCAGAATCTAATCTATTGACATAATAATCTTTGATCTAACCCATTCTTATATTTCTTTATAATGTATTCCGGCTATGGCTATATTAACGGACCCTAACATTCATCTACTACTTGTTGACTTTGATTTGGGTTTCTTATTATTAAAGAAGATAAATAATAAGTACATACTATATTGTGCGATCTGAGCGTTTCACTTAATCCGGCTCGGTTTGGCTCACGATTCTTTGCTATTTGTGGTTGTGTGATTGCAAGCATTTGTTGTTGTGTTTCCTTTGAAGCTGCTATTACTTCTTTCTTTAGATCATAGAAACCTCGGAGCAGAGTGTTTAGTGGATTAGGGTTTCGATGTGAAACTCTAATCCTATTTTTGGGTGATTTTAGCGATAGTCTCACGCCTCACGATTCTGTGTGTTTTAGACACTAGGTTAGCTTGTTTATTTATAGGTAGAAATTAGGTTTAGCATTAATTGTTATTTGATTGTTTTTTTGGTAAGCCTGCAGATCTGGTGGCGATCTTGGAAGCAAGAAGCAGACCCGAGAGATTCACGATCTGCTGCTCTATTTTCTATTTTTGCTTTTTTAGTTTGTATTTTTGTATTTTTAATATTATCATTTTTGTATTTTTGGACACTTTGGACAATTAGACACTTTTAAAATGTAAATAAAATTAAGCAGAATTTTTAATATTTTTGGACTATCTATATATGTATATGCTTAAAATGAGGGCGAGAATAATAAGATAGAAAAGAAGTCGGAATGATGAGCCAAATTGCGAGAAAACAACTCGAATAAGCCCATTTGCGAAAGCGACTCGGATAAACCTAATTAAGTTCGACTAGGCCTAAATACGAAAATTCAACTAAAGAAAGTGCGAAAAGATCGATCATTCGCGCACATTCTCAATTTAAACAACGACATTTTGACTTAGTTGAGCAGGTTAGTTGAGATTGGCTTAGGTTAGTAAATGAGACACTTTTTAATAATTCTACGCAATTGCGCGACTTGAGAACAAATAAGCGACTAAAACCGAGAAAAAGAATACGGACAAAATTGGGGTATAACACTAAGTCGTATGTTGTGTTTACGGCGCGATGTTGCCCGATTTGGCGCTGTGCCATTTGTGTTGCCCTTTGGCGCCAATTCTGTTGTTTTGGCGCTGGGGTGGTGTGTTGCCATTAGGGCGCCGATTTCTTCTTTGTTTTTGGCGCTGGTAGGTGTGTTGCCAGCAGGGCACCCGATTTCTTGATGTTTTGCGCATGGGTGGTTGTGTTGCCCTTTGGCGCCCGATTTTACTGTTTTGGCGCTGTGTGTGTGTGTTGCCAGCAGAGGCGCCCGGTTCTTGATGTTTTGGCGCCTAGGTAGTTTGTGTGTTGCCCTTAGGCGCGCGATTTTGGTTGTTTTGGCGCCTAGTGTTGCTGTTTGTATGCAGTGTCTTTGTTTTAGTCCTTAGAGTCTTTATTTTAGTCCTTAGATCTTTGTTTTAGTCCTTAGAGTCTTATTTTAGTCCTTAAATCTTGTTTTAGTCCTTAGATGTTGTTTTAGTCCTTAGATGATGTTTTAGTCCTTGTGACAAACTTTCTATGGCGTAGTAGATGATATAAGATTAGATGATGATGTTAATGCGATGGGTCTATTGACCAAAATTTAAAATTAGCGATGATGTGAGAGATGAGGTTGATGATGTGTAAATTATGATTGTTGGTTGCTCGTGGAGTCTCATGCATTACATGTGCATTTTATTGGCGATGTGAGGCTTGGCGCTTGAGCTATTGGCGATGAATAAGGCTCGACTATTGACGATGTGCCCGATTGGCAAAATTATTGGCGATGAATGGTACCAAATGCATTCTTGCATTTCATTAAATTCATTCTCATAATTGATAAATACTCTGCTGGTTGATATCTGATGTGACTGTTGACTGTTGTATAATTGTATATGTGATGCTGTGATTGATAAAACTCTGTGATCCAATATACTGCTTATTATAAGCCTTATTATGTGGTTTGAGACTCACCCCTTATGTTGTTTATTACTACAGGTAACCATGAGTGAAGGCTTATTTCCTTCACATCCCGAGTCGGTCTGCTCTGATACGTAGCACCTAGGGGATGGGCTTTAGATTTCTATTTGTTTAGTCTTGTTTGGCTGTTGAACAATTTATTTGAGATTGTTATGTTATTAAATCTTTGTGGTTTATTTTTCTGAGATTAGATTTTATTTCGCTGCGTGATGTATAATTTTCCAGTGCGTGGATTGAATTAATATATTTTTGAGGATTCCATCCCACATGATTGGTGTTACGTATTATTTTGACTTAATAGATGATTTGTTTTATTTTGTCGTTGATTTAAATGAAGTAAGTGTAGCATCCCGTTTGGATGAATTAAAAGAAATAATTTTTAAACTCTGATATTTTTATTATAAATTGCCGGGTAGAAATGGGGTGTTACATTAGTGGTATCAGAGCAAAAGTCCGGTCTGTCCGGCCAAGTCTTTCTGTCATAGTGTTTTATGACAATTAGGTGTTGCTAGACTAGTTCTAAATTGTTGTCTCATCTTTGCGGTGCTAGGTTGAAATGGTTTGGAAGAAATGATCTTTTGCTCTTGTTCTTTGCTCTGCAAGCTATGGCTCAAGCTGTTGGGAATCGGCAGAATGATGGTGAAAATGCTGGGACACGTAGTCTGGCCACTTTCCAGAGGGAGAACCCTCCCACCTTCAAGGGGAGATATAACCCCGATGGAGCTCTTGCGTGGCTAAAAGAGATTGAGAGGATCTTCCGTGTCATGGACTGTAATGATGCTCAGAAAGTCATGTATGGTACCCACACACTGGCATAGGAAGCTGATGATTGGTGGTTGGAAGTCAGGGAAAGGTTAGAGACTGCTAATGAGGAAATCACTTGGTTTTGTATTAGTAGAGGAATTTTTGAGAAATATTTTCGAGGAGGATGTTAGGGAAAGAAGGAGATTGAGTTCCTTGGTAGAAGCAAGGAAACATGTCGATAAATGATTATCTTTGCCAAGTTTCACGAATTGGCCAAGTTTTATCCCACTACTGCGATCTTTGGTTGGAGTTTTCCAAGTGTATCAAATTTGAGAATGGGTTGAGGGCAGACATTAAGAAAGCTATTGGGTACTAGAAGATTCGGGTATTCGCTGATTTGGTTGACAGCTGCAGGATCTTTGAAGAGGATAGTAATGCTCACTCTAGGGTCATGAGGGATCAGAAGGGTAAGTTTCAGAACCGTAGTAAGCCATATGAGGTTCCTGCTAATAGAAGTAAACAAAGATATGCTGATGGTAAGAAGTCTGCTGAGGGTAAAAGGCCTAGTGGGGGAGATG
Source organism: Oxytropis ochrocephala (assembly GCA_020916435.1). Lineage (NCBI taxonomy): Eukaryota > Viridiplantae > Streptophyta > Magnoliopsida > Fabales > Fabaceae > Oxytropis > Oxytropis ochrocephala. The sequence goes on along the minus strand of CM037094.1, from coordinate 63,268,350 downwards.
CTCCCGCTAATCTTGTGTGTTTTAAGTGTGGCAAGCCGGGTCATAAGAGCTACGATTGCAAGTCGGGAAGGAGAATGTGTTTCTGTTGTGGCACGGAGGGACATTTGGCATCTGATTGTGATCGCAAGGACGTGGTCTGTTTTAACTGTGGTGAATGGGGTCATATTAGCACCAAGTGTCCTAAACCGAAGCAAGAGAGGTCCAGTGGAAGAGTGTTTGCGCTAGCAGGATCAGAAAATGCTAATGAGATAAGAGGTACTTGTTTTATTAATGGTACCCCGTTACTTGCTATTATAGATACTGGTGCTACACACTCTTTTATTGCTGCTGTGTGTGCTGAAAAGTTGAATTTAGTTGTATCTTCTATGAAGAGGGGAATGGTTATCGACACTCCAGCTAAGGGTTCGGTGACTCCTTCTCTGGTGTGTGCTAAGTGTCCTCTATCGGTGTTTGGTAGAAATTTTGTTGTTGATCTTATTTGTTTGCCGTTGGGTGGGTTGGATGTCATTCTTGGTATGGACTGGTTAGTAGATAACCATGTGCACATCAATTGTTATAGCAAGTCTATAAGTTTCCTTCCTCCCGAAGAGGAAGAGTCTGTTTTGTTGTCTGCTGGTCAGTTGCATAAGGTAATGAAGGAGGGAGGTCATCTGTTTGTTTTGATGGCGTCATTGTCTGCTGAGAATCAAGCTATAGTTGATGGGTTGCAGGTGGTGTGTGAGTTTCCCGAAGTGTTCCCTGATGAGATTCCTAGTGTTCCGCCAGAGAGGGAAGTGGAGTTTGCGATTGATCTTGTACACAGTACTAGGCACGTGTACATGTGCCGCATGCAGGATGTCGACCTACGAGTTGTCGGAATTGAAGAAGCAGCTAGAAGAGCTACTTGAGAAGAAATTTGTGAGGCCAAGTGTGTCACCATGGGGAGCTCCTGTGTTGTTAGTGAAGAAGAAGTATGGAAGTATGCGACTTTGTGTTGATTATAGACAACTGAACAAAGTGACAATCAAGAACAAGTATCCTCTCCCGAGGATTGATGATCTGATGGACCAGTTGGTAGGTGCTAAGGTGTTTAGCAAAATTGATTTGAGGTCGGGTTACCACCAGATTAAAGTGAAAGATGAAGACATTGAGAAATGACTTTCGAGGACTAGATATGGGCACTATGAATATTCTGTAATGCCGTTTGGTGTTACCAACGCACCAGGGGTGTTTATGGGGTATATGAACCATATTTTCCATAGTTACTTGGATCGGTTTGTGGTGGTATTTATAGATGACATATTGGTGTATTCTAAGACGGAAGAAGAGCACGCAGAACACTTGAGGTTGGTGCTAGAGGTGTTGAAAGAAAAGAAGCTTTATGCTAAGTTGTCGAAGTGTGAGTTCTGGTTGAACGAAGTGAGTTTTCTTTGCCATGTTATTTCTGGTAATGGTATAGCTGTGGATCCAGCCAAGGTTGATGCGGTGTTGCAGTGGGAGAGCCCAAAGTCAGTGACTGAGATCAGAAGCTTTTTGGGGTTGGCTGGTTACTATAGGAGGTTTATTGAAGGTTTCTCTAAGTTAGCCCTTCCGTTGACTCAATTGACGTGTAAGGGAAAAGCTTTTGTGTGGGATGCTAGATGCGAAGAGAGCTTCAATGAGTTGAAGAAAAGGTTGACAACATCTCCTATTATGATATTGCCTGTTCCGGACCAACCATTTGTTGTGTATTGTGATGCTTCCAAGATGGGTTTGGGAGGTGTGTTGATGCAGGATGATAAGGTAGTAGCTTATGCGTCAGGACAGATTGAGGACCCATAGGAAGAACTACCCTACCCATGATTTGGAACTAGGCTGCGATTGTGTTTGTCTTTGAAGATTTGGAGGCACTTATCTCTATGGTACTAGATTTGAGGTGTTTAGTGACCATAAGAGCTTGAGGTATTTGTTTGACGGAAGGAGTGAATATGAGATAGAGAGCGTTGGTTAGAGCTGTTGAAAGACTATGATTTCGGCTTGAACTATCATCCAGGCAAAGCTAATGTCGTGGCTGATGCTTTAAGTCGGAAGACTTTGCATATGTCAGCAATGATGGTGAAAGAGTTGGAGTTGATTGAGCAATTCCGTGATATGAGTCTAGTTTGTGAGGTGACACCGTAGAGTGTTAGATTGGGTATGCTGAAGATTGGCAATGACTTTTTGGCTAGTATCCGGGAAGCCCAAAAGACAGATGTGAAACTAGTGGACTTGATAGTTGCGAGTGATCAAGCTGTGGATGGGGATTTCAGATTAGATTTCCAAGGTGTGTTGAGATTCAGAGATAGAATCTGTGTTCCTGATGATGCTGAGATGAAGAGAATGATTCTGGAGGAAAGTCATAGAAGCAAGTTGAGTATTCATCCAGGTGCTACAAAAATGTATCAAGATTTGAAGAAGTTGTTCTGGTGGCCTGGTATGAAGAAGGATGTGGCGCAGTTTGTGTATACATGTTTGACTTGTCAGAAGTCAAAGGTTGAGCACCAGAAGCCTGCGAGGTTGATGCAACCATTAGAGATTCCAGAGTGGAAATGGGATAACATATCTATGGATTTTGTTACTGGGTTGCCTAATACGGTGAGAGGTCATGATTCGATTTGGGTGATTGTGGATAGGTTGACGAAGTCTGCTCACTTCATTCCTATCAATATCACGTATCCGGTGTCGAGGTTGGCTGAGATCTATATTCAGGTGATTGTGAAGCTGCATGGTGTTCCGATGTGCATTGTGTCTGATAGAGACCCTAGATTCACTTCTGATTTTTGGAGGAGCTTGCAAGAGGCATTGGGGTCCAAATTGAGGTTGAGTTCAGCTTATCATCCTCAGACTGATGGACAGACAGAGAGAACCATTCAGTCGTTGGAAGATTTATTGAGGTCTTGCGTTCTAGGCGAAGTGCGTGGGATACACATCTCTCCGTTGATTGAGTTTACTTACAACAACGATTACCATTCTAGTATAGGGATGGCTCCTTTTCGAGGCATTATATGGTCGGAGGTGTAGGACTCAGTTGTGTTGGCATGAGTCTGGAGAGAGTATTGTTCTTGGACTGAAGTTGTTCGAGAAACTACGGAGAAGGTGAAAATGATCAGTGAGAAAATGAAAGTGTCATGAGTCGACAAAAGAGTTATCATGATAGGAGGAGAAAAGATTTAGAATTCCAAGCTGGTGACCATGTGTTCTTGAGGGTTACACCTATGACTAGTGTTGGGCGTGCACTGAAATCGAAGAAGTTGACTCCTCGTTTTATTGGTCCGTGCAGATTTGCGAGAGGGTTGGAAATGTTGCCTATAGGGTGGCTTTGCGCCTAATCTTCGAACTTGCATGGCGTGTTCCACGTGTCACAACCGGAGTATGTTCGAACCGTCTCATGTGATTCACATGGATGATGTGGAGTGCGAGATAATCTCCTTTGTGGAGACTATCGGTGAGAATTGGCGATAGAGAAGTGAAGGTTACGAGAGGAAGGAAATTGCTTTGGTAAAGGTGGTTTGGTTGGCATTTCTTTGGCGAGAGCATGACTTGGGAGAGTGGAAAGTAGGATGCGGGAGTCTTATCGAGTTTGTTTGAATCGGGTATGAATTCGAGGCGAAATTTCCTAAGTGGGGAGAGTTGTAACACCCAAAGTAATTTAATTAATTATTCGATTAAATTATTTAAGTGTTGCATTATTATAATTATATTAAATTATTGATATATTAATTTATTTATAATTGAAGGAAGCGGTGTCAGTAATTCCGGGGTGGTAAGGAATGGCCCAAGAGCCCAAGCCCATTGACTTAGGCTCCTAGGCGCTAGGGTTGATGCAATTCGCATCATTTGGGAAAGAAAGAAAGAAAATGAAAAAAAGAAAGGAGAGGAGAAGAGGAAGTTGCGAAGAGAAGGGAGAAGAGGAGGAGGAGTGATCGGCCGAGGAGAAGAGGAAGAGAGGAGCTCGATTCTTTGTGGTTTACATTGGTGACTCCGTAGAGATAACTCCGTCTCCGGTTTAATCAAGGTAAGGGTGGGTCTTGCCCTATAATAAGGGATATAATGGGTTGTATGTTAGGGTTAGATCCTTATAGCAATCGATTGTGTTTTTGATGTGTTCTTGATGATAAAATTGTGTTTTCAATGATTCTTGAATGAATGCATGTTGTTGATGTGTTGTGGTTAAGGATTGATTATAAGAAAAATTGAAGAAATTTGATTTAGGGGACCCTAGGCACCCTAGGGCGCCAATTGCTAGGGAAAATGGCGCCCCACTGTGTGTTGCTGTACTGGGCGCCAGGCGTCTGGTAAGGCACCAAATTGTTGTGTGTTGCGCATGTTGCTGTGAGTGTGTGTGTTGGGTGTTGTGTCTAGGTGCAGGGCGCCAAAATGTGGCTGCCCATGCGCTGAGTGTCTTGGTGTCCCAGGCACGGGCGCCAAAAAATGGCTGCCCATGCGCTGTGTGTGGCTTGCTTAAGTGCGGGCGCCAATGTAGGCTGCCTTGATAAGCGCACAGTGAGGCGCCAAGTTGCATGTTCTTTGGGTTTGTGTTCTTTGGCGTGGTCTTTGGCGCCAATGTTCTTTGCCAGGCGCTAGTGTGGCGCCAAATTCTTTATGCTTGATGTGTGTGCGTGTATAGTTTTGCAGGCGCCAAATGGTTGCCACAGTGCCCCCGTGATTAATGCTGTATGCATCTTTGGCGCCCGATCGCTGTTTGCCGAGGCGCTGTGTGTGCGCTGTATGCGAGGCTATGTCTCGATTTGTGTCATGAATTTGTGTCCTAGAAATCTGCGTGTTGCGTTTTTAGCGCGATGTTGCCCGATTTAGGCGCTGTGTGGTTGTAATGTTGCTGCTGGCGCCCAATTCTGTTGTTTTAGCGCTGGGTGTTTGTGTTGCCATTAGGCGCCCGATTTCTTCTTGTTTTGGCGCTGGTGCATGTGTTGCCTGCAGGGCACCAGTTTCTTGATGTTTTAGCGCTGGGTGGTGTGTTGCCACCAGGCGCCGATTTTACTGTTTTGGCGCTGTGTGGGTTGTGTTGCCAGCTGAGGCGCCGATTTCTTGATGTTTTGGCGCCTAGGTGGCTGTGTTGCCATTGGGCGCCAGTTTTGGTTGTTTTGGCGCCTAGTGTTGCTGTTTTGTATGCAGTGTCTTTGTTTTAGTCCTTAGAGTCTTTGTTTTAGTCCTTAAATCTTTGTTTTAGTCCTTAGATCTTTGTTTTAGTCCTTAGGTACTGTTTTAGTCCTTAGGTACTGTTTTAGTCCTTAAGTACTATTTTAGTCCTTAGATGCTGTTTTAGTCCTTAGATGATGTTTTAGTCCTTGTGACAAACTTTCTATGACGTAGTAGATGATATAAGATTAGATGATGATGTTAATGCGATGGGTCTATTGACCAAAATTTAAAATTAGCGATGATGTGAGAGATGAGGTTGATGATGTGTAAATTATGATTGTTGGTTGCTCGTGGAGTCTCATGCATTACATGTGCATTTTATTGTGATGTGAGGCTTGACGCCTTGAGCTATTGGCGATGAATAAGGCTCGACTATTGACGATGTGCCCGATTGGCAAAATTATTGGCGATGAATGGTACCAAATGCATTCTTGCATTTCATTAAATTCATTCTCATAATTGATAAATACTCTGTTTGGTTGATATCGATGTATTTGTTGTTGTTGTATAATTGTATATGTGATCTTTGTGATTGATAAAACTCGTGATCAATATCTTTGCTTATTATAAGCCTTATTATGTGGTTTGAGACTCACCCCTTATGTTGTTTATTACTACAGGTAACCATGAGTGAAGGCTTATTTCCTTCACATCCCGAGTCGGTCTGCTCTGATACGTAGCACCTAGGGGATGGGCTTTAGATTTCTATTTGTTTAGTCTTGTTTGGCTGTTGAACAATTTATTTGAGATTGTTATGTTATTCTTTGAGGCTTGTGGTTTATTTTTCTGAGATTAGATTTTATTTCGCTGCGTGATGTATAATTTTCCAGTGCGTGGATTGAATTAATATATTTTTGAGGATTCCATCCCACATGATTGGTGTTACGTATTATTTTGACTTAATAGATGATTTGTTTTATTTTGTCGTTGATTTAAATGAAGTAAGTGTAGCATCCCGTTTGGATGAATTAAAAGAAATAATTTTTAAACTCTGATATTTTTATTATAAATTTAGGGTAGAAATGGGGTGTTACACGTGCTTCTTGCTGCACCTTGCAGTTGATAGGGACTGCAATTGGTAGGTTTCCTACCGTCCAAGTCCAGTTCAAAGTGATCTCGACTAGGGTACCTACGAAGCTACTCTGACACCCAAGTCAGTATTGAGAATAGAGTGTGGTAGGGAATGAATGTGTACCTTTTTTGGGATAAGTGAGTTTGTATTTATAGGGATTCGTGCTACCTTTGAGTTGTTGGATCAATCGGGTGAATCTGAGTCGTTGAGGCATGATAGCCATAAGTGGGATGAATTATTGTGCATATGGCCATTTGAAGACATCCATTTGTGCGAGTCGTGATCAAACAAAAGTTTGCTAGGTGCCATGATTCCAAAGTAGTCCCCAGGGAAATGAAGCAAGGTGATCTAGTCCCGAGAAAAACATCAGGAATCAAAGCAGGAGGCAAACTCTCACCTATTGGGAAGGACCCTACAGAGTGTTGGAGAAATTGTCACCATGTGCTTACAAGTTAGAGACTTTGGCTGGTACCCCTATTCTACGCTCATGGAACTCGACAAACCTCCGCTTCTACTTTAGTTAAGTTCCCAAAAATTGTAACAATAAAGGTGCACTCTTTCCTCAAACAATCTTCGCTTTTTAAAGAAAGGTGGCTCTTAAAGGCTGAACGCGCGCCCAAGGAAGCGTTAAGTAGGTGAAAAGTCTGAAACCTTTCAACTCCTCAAGTCTTTTCAGCACTTTGATGGGACATAGCGCATAAAGGCAACACATCCCAACGAAAGGAAGGATGCACCTAGCCGTTTTTCATCGACACTCATTCCAAGTGGACAGACATTTATTATCAAATAATCATTTAAAGAGTGGAGAGTAGGAACGAAGCAAAGATCGTAACAGCTACTCCCCAAATCTTTTTACACCAACTCTACGCGACATGCTAAGCTCTTATTTGAACCACAATCGGCTCGAGCTTGGTGAGTTGTGGAGCAGGTGATAGGCTGGCCCGACTGCTAAGGACATGTCATCGAGGACACTTGTCCACGGGAGCTCGGCTTGGCGACATGTAGCCCAAGCCGAGGGACGCGGCGCCTTGGAACCAATAGCCGACTTGGCCAGTTAGAAGATCGATCTCGAGGATGTACTTTGGCGGGAAGCGATTGAAGTCCTCAACTATATAAGGAAGAGCCCGACATAGCGAAGAGATCATCGGATAACTGATATACAAACACCGATTGTAATCTTGTAATCTTAGACACTTGTTTGATACAGAACTGAGATTGTAACTTCATTACAATAATCTATTACATTATTATCCGAGTACAGTATCCTTATAATATGGCCTCATAATAAAGAATGGTGTAATTAGTGTGCCAGCAAAATACATATATGATATTAAATAATTATATGTACATCAATAAACAGTTACTAGTATCCATTACCCGTGCGGCATGACATCGTGAGTAATAATGTCCAATTTGGTCATTAAGGGAAAATACTTAGTTTTATGTTTTTGTCGTTTAATGATTATAAAGTGTGACTCTCCTAAAATTCCCATCTTCAAATTGGGCGAGTATACATTTTTCATTAAGGGTAAAGTTGCATACAACATCAACAGGGACGGATCTACTTGTAGCGAATTGGGGGCATTTGCCCCCACTTGAAAAATTATTTTGGTTGGAAATGTATATAACAAATTTATTTTGCCCCCATAAAAAAATAAGAGTTGCCCCCATAAGATAAATTAAATGTAAAAATTCACAAGAAATAAATAAAAAGAAAATTAATTGGTACTAATTTTACCTTTTTAGCTATGTAATTTGTAGAAACTTAGGTATTTTAAGATTTTTCTATAATGAAATTATTTATTTTATAAAAATTTACAATATTTTTATGGAAAATATTATAGGCTATTTTTGCCCCAATAATAATAATTTGGATCAGTCACTGAACATCAACCATTAAGAAGACATTGGTATTACGATTATTTACCTACTTTCTCACTAGAAGTTATCGGAAATATAAATTTTATATTCTCTTCCTCTTGATAATTGGAAATATAATTTTGCAATCGTCGAATATTAGTTGTTTAATTTAGCAACATTGTGAAGTTTTGCAAGTTTAGTAAAATACATTTGTATATTTATGTTGGATAGATCAGATATAAAAGATGAGTATAACATCAACCATGGAAAAAATCAATGGTAATGGCTGACTAATATTATGTGTAAGGAATCAAAAAGTTAATGCTTAATTTTTTTTTTAAAAAAAGTATTGATAAATCAAAATAAATATTTCCAAAAATCCAAACTGAGTTGTTTAATTGAGTATACGAAACTGTTGTTGACTAATATTATATGTAACTATTTCTATTGAATTATTTATTTAATTTAATATGGATATACGAAAAGGTGGAATCTTTGCAAATAAAAACTCAATAAATTTACATATGTCAAGCAACAAAATACCACTCTACATATGATAACCAAAACGATTTTAATCAAGTGGAAAATGTCTAGTTAAATCAGGACAGCCTATATTATCTACATGATAGTTAAACAAAACCGTTAGCAAAGCTTACCAATAAGTAATAAGTAATGACAATATATTCAGAGACAAAGAAAGTAATACTATACATGGATACAAATATCTCACAACATAAACTATTCAACCCAGTGGCGTATCTAGGACCCAGGTCCAGAATAGTCAAGCGAATTAATTTAACAATTAATATATATCGTTGTGTAGAATTTTTTTTATAACGTTAGTCAATCACGAAACAACACGTCATAAAAAATGTTTGACTTTATCTCACCTACCTTAAAAAGTTTTTACAGCGATAGTGTATACCAATTAAACATATTTTGCTCTTCTAATTTGGTAATTTTGGTCTTTGTGATTTTTCGTTGCACTTTTAGTTGCTAAAAATCATGGATTGTGCGATTTTATTCCTTTATTTTTCCAAAATTCAAGAATTTTGAGGACCAAATACGAATAATATTTGATTTTGAGGGGGAAAATTGTGAAATTAAGAAAAATGGTGATAAAAACTGTCAAAGTAAAATAAAAAGACTAAAATTATCAAGTTAACAAAAATCACCATATTTGTTTGTGATAATAATAGACTTTTTTTTTTATCAAATGAGACTAATTTAACTATTGAACTTGTTATTGTTATATTATCTCATCATACAAATCTGATTTGTTGGAGTAGCTACATAACATATTATTTGGGTAGCTAAATTATAATATACCTAATTACCTATATATATATATATATATATATATATATATATATATATATATATATATATATATATATATATATAAATTTTGAATAATCAAAACTACCCCATAGTTACACTACCAACAGCTACTAGAGTTGCAATGGGAAAGAATAACTAAGATTGGAAAGAGAAGAATAGTAGCAAGATGTGCAAAATATAAAACTAAGAGTGTCAAAATATATTTTTTATAGGGGTATTGGTGCACATTTTTAAATTTAAGGGTGTGCTGCACACCCTCACATACATGTAGATCCGTCAGTGATACAACCAATAAAGAACTGCTCTATACTAACAATTAACGAAGAAGACTCAAAAGAATACATAAAGTAGTATTTCAGAAAACTGCAAATGATATGAATTGTTAAAACAAAAAAAATTATAAATTAAAGTTACAAAACTAAAGGACATCATTGTGAGTTCAATGCGCATCTTTTTGATGGGATAGATCAAAACAAATAACTGTAACGTATCCCTGCGGGTGTGGCAGGATATGTATGTGTGGAGTGGTATTGCACAACAGGCTTGCGGTTATGACAGCATGTGGGAGCACTTTCTACATCACTCTGTCTCTGTAGACCATAAGAAGAGGAAGAAAATTAGACACTTGGTGTGAGTGGCAACAGTGTCGTCTATATGGATGAATAGAAGTGCTATAATTTTTAGGGGTGGGTTGCCTAATGTAAATGCCATGGTGAAACAAATTAAATACTTGACATGGGGTGGGTTTCTCAAATAGTGGACATCAAGTCTACTATCTCTTTGACAAATTAAGATATATCAAAGGAACTTAATAAAGCGATCATAGCAGGGATAATGTCAATCCATTAGCAACAAATTAAGATTAAGAAACTTAATAAAGCGATCATATATCAAAGGATCTTTAGTCAAGCCTGAGGCATGGAAGACATCATTAATATAGTCAAGAAATCTTCTTTTCTTGCTAAGTATAAGTGACATGGTTGAGTTCTTCCTTCACATTACAGAGAAATAAACACAACTTAATTATATCATCAGAATACAAAACTTCATAAATATACAAATAGCAATTTTAATATAGATAAGCTTCATAGAACTCTTCTATACTTGGTTATTCTTTATAAGGACCCATGGCAAGAGAGAGGTCATAATGTGCAATCCATATTCATCATCCATCCAAATATTTATCTCACTTTACTTTCATTGTTTTATATCACACTTTGAATGGCTTTCATTGCTTGATCTATACAAAGAAGTATAAAATAAACAATCAAGATAAGATAAAGTTAACAAAAGAATATATTACTCCAATTTCCCTGCACTAAGTATCCTTAGCCATAGAAAATATATCATAAACTTAAATGGTGATGATATATTTGAAAGATACCTGATTCTTGACAAACAATTGCACAAACTGCCAAATTTCTGCTGGATTTTGTATTACATTGAACATAGAAAGCAGATATAACATGGTTAATCAAGGCTAATCGTTAACTAATTTAAACAACTAAACCAATACAGTAACAAACTACATCTAAAAATAATAGACTTGATATATAGTTATGATTTAGCTGTCGAAAAAGAAAAACATGCAAGCAACTCATTTAATCTTTTTTCTCATCCAAGCCTACTGCATTATGTTGCATATAAATCCTTATATATGGATAGATGGACAACTCAAAATGATCCCAAAACCATAAAAAATAATACTAATAATGATGATGAATGTCTTGACCAATTCCCACTGTTGAAAGATAATCGAGAGATGCCTAGTTCTCATGAGTTCAATAGCTCAAAATATAATTGAAGTCAATTCTTGAATGTCCAAACTTTTAACAGATTGTTATCAATGAAATCGGTCATTTGTACGAAGGTGGTTATCAAGCTGGATCTAGAGATGCTCATCTATTTTACATTCTTTCTATGTTCAAAAGGTTAGGTTGATAAAGTCGTTAAAAAATATTAACTCAATTAAGAAGAAGAAAAGAGAGTGAGAGAAGAAGAATAAGAAGTGAGGGTTCACTTTGTTATTTGCGGTGGAAGGGAACAGCGATTAAATGGTTAAGAAAAATCAAATATGATTATTTGCTTTAATTGAGAATTGAATTGCAATAATAATTCATGTTTTCTTGTCTTCTTGGTGATTAAATGGGTGTAGCGAAATCTAATTTACGAGAGCAGTGGATTTCCTATTCGAGTGGTGTGCGTTGATTAAATTGCGGTGCGAATCTAACGGCTTGGATTACGGTGATGAGAGTGTGTGTAGCGCTTACATGGTCAGCCTATATTTAAGTGAATCATATCCGTTGATTCGGTGTTCATTTTTTTGATGAAATCCGAACCGTCCATGTATTATTGTAAGGTGATGTGGATATGACGTAAGAATGCGCGTCATTCTTTTTGTCTGGTGACGTGTCATGTCCACGTCAGACATTCATGGTTTATTATTATTAAGTAAGATTTAGAAGTCCCAGCAGTATTTTTACTGTACACATTAAATATATGTTGATCAACCTGTCAACATATAATAATAATAATAATAATAATAATAATAATAATAATAATAATAATAATAAGTTTGCTAGTTTTGCAAGTCTACTAATACAGTTGAATGTGACAATGGATATATGTATTTACCAAAATCAAGCATGATATCAACAAGGTCTTCTCATTGCAGCTACACACCATATACATACATGATTTGAAGTAACATCAAAGCAATAATTTCTCAATGGAGAAAGACTATTGGTCGGTTTTCGCCCGTTTTATTTCATTAGAGGTGAATGGAGAGAGACTACCACTCAGTTGAGGCTCTCTTCTCTCAAATTTGAATTGATCATAGCAAGTTCTCTAAGTTGTTGCCTCTTATAGATGTCGTGTGACTCATCCTGCTCAAAACAAAATGAGTTAAGGTTTAAAATTGATTCTGAAAACAACTGCATAGAAAACTTAAGACCCACTTTAGTCTCTCATAATGTCAAAATAAGAACACGTTAGTCCCTCCGTCCATCAACATCAGAAAACGTTAATCATCTTAATGACATGTAACAGTAACAATATTAGAAAGAGAGTTAAAAAATAGATACCACAGGTTTGAGTAGTTCTTCTAGGATTTCTTGTGCTTGCCGCAACCTTATATCAACAACATTGGCAGGAAGTTCAGCCTCAATCAAGATGTGCAAAGGTTCATTCAAGTGCTCAAAGCCAGGCCTTCCCCTCAACAACTCTTCCTTTAGATTAACAAAAGCGGAGTGAAGAAGTAACATTAATGATTACATTTGATATTTTGTTGTGCAAAGAAAAACAAATCAAAAGAAGGAGCAATTATGACATACTCCCTCTCGTTCTATTTATAAGAAAAATTTACAGTTTTAGATTCATTGAATAACTGATGTATATCACGATTATTCAATGAATGTAACTTCGCAATTTTCTTATAAATAAGACAAATGGAGTATATCACATTAAATCGGATTTGGATTAGCAGCAGGAAAATAATCACTCAATTTGGATCATTGGATAAAGTTGGACATGTCAACTTCCAACATCGATAAATTGAATTAAGAACACAAAGTTGGAATATGAGCCGTCCAAACTTGATCTAACGATCCAGAATAGCAACAAAAACAAAAGCTTATTCTTCTAGTTGTTGTAGGACTAGTAAATTAGGTTATGTAGAGTTATGAGATCTGGAGCACCGACATCTCAAGTTGAAGACGTGTCTGGTGTCCGACACATGTCATGCTAGACACCAACACCGACACTTCAACTACTTCCATTTTTCAAATTAAAATTGGTGTTTACATGTATGTGTCAGTGTCAATATCGTGTCTGTCTACCTTATCTATGTCTTTTATTGAACCTTTCCCTCTGATAAATACACGGCAACCTGTTGTAGCCTCGACTCGCTTCAGCGAATTACCCCTTGGACCAAGAAGCCTCCCAACAAAATTGAACTGAAATTTAGACTAGCATTAGTTAGTGACTCAAAGCTTAGTAGAGAATCATGAAAATGTTTAGAAAAAAAATTAATTAAAATGTTTTACATATCTTACATTTGGATGGCTATCATTAGGAATATCCAAGCGCAACATCCTCTTTACAATGTGAGAATTTGAGACAACTGATGTTGGTGTTGTTTTCCAATCAACGTTTAGTCCTTGTACTCCACCTATCCTCTGATGTAATGTTGAAATTTATCTTTTATCAAATGTAATTATACTATTGATGTTGTTCACCAATTACGTAGGTGAAGTGTGTTACCAACTGAATTGCGTTTCGTTGTCTATTTCACATGACAAAAGTAGGAACTAGGTATATTAACATAAAATAAAAGACTTACTTCATGTGACAAGCTGCTCCAGGCAGTGAAATTTGGTGTTGTGTCTAAAGAAGGCATCAAATTGAGCTTGTGGCTTCCAAACTGCACTCTGTCATAGTCACCAAACCCTTGATTCTGCTGCATTAATCCATTCTTTCCAGAAGCCCTTAAAATTTCTGATAATAATAATAATAAGGTAATGCTGACTAAAAAGAACTCAACAGGTATTATGTAGTCACATGTTACTTGTTGAGTATTTTACTATGAATATGAATCACTCACATAGATACGGATACCGGACACGGTGCAGGCATATAGACATTAGTTTTAATCTGAAAAATACAAGTAATTGACGTGTCAGTGTCCGAGTAGGACACCATACACGTCACGTGTTCAACCGGAAGTGTCGGTCTTCTACAGAGGTCTTTTATTTTAAACATGTAGACTTTTACATGTACTACCTACTAATTGCTGGTGAGAAAAGAATTATGCAGAATCAGTAATCTGAAATGAAATCTACGAAACATCTCAACCCTATGAGATAATCATAACTACAATTAAGTGCATTTTAAGAGATAAAAATCCTCAAGATTCAAGACACAAGAAAACTGAGAATCTACTACTAGTCCAAGTAATCAGAAAATTAAGATTCTGACCAGGTCCATTACATGTCAACTAAAAGTGAAGAACAGAAATCTTGAATACATAGATTTATATATAGATTTACCTTGATTTAAGAGTCTGGTAGAAAAGGGTAAGACTTGCATGAAAGGTCCAAGTTTCTGGTATTCTGCTAGCAACTCTGCTAAGTATTGGCTATTATAGAAAACATAAATATAAGAACATGCAACCCAAAAGTCAATTAAAACTTCAATAATAAATATAATAAAGTATGCATAAATAATTCACTACTGAAAAATCAATCAAAACTTTAAACTTCAATTCATGTATGTATGTATGTACCTATCAACATCAAAATTGCTTCTCATGTTTATATTTGGTGAATTAGCCCTTCCAGGTGAGGAAATCTGATTGTACAAACCAGACATCAATTCTACAATAATAAGGATTCTTACCCAGAAATTCAGAAGAGGAAAGGAGGAGTTCTTGAGATTATGGCCTCAACTGTGTTTGATAGGAAAAATGAAAGGGTAGTGAAAGAAAAGAAAGGCACAAAACAATAAATTTAGATGGAGGGCGCTTATGCAGCTGAGCAGTAAAAGCAAGCCTTAAAGGGTCTCTCTCTCCTTCTTTATCTATCTATCTATCTGGATCCAAATATTGTGCAGACATCTTGTGCAATCGTGCATTCAGCAAATCTTGACCGGACTGTCTGAATTAGTATTTTTGTTCTATATCTGTTTTTAAAGTAAAAATTAATCTAGACCGTTTTATCAAGATGGGATGATGGTTCAAATCCGCTGAATGGATGACTGTGCAAATTTGCCGACCGCACATGATCTGGATCCCTATCTATCTCTATTAAAGTGTGTGTTGTTGACTTTTGTTCCATGTGCACAAAGTATGTATAGTCCTTAACAAACTAATATCTCTATGACTCTATGAGTAGTTATTATTTTTTAATGAACAAATTTCCAGCTTACCATGTATTGTAAGAGTAAAAAAGAAAGGTATTTAAATCTTGATCAGTTTCAATTAAAGAATGGTAATTAAAATGATAGAGCAATCATCATGTACGCTCCAATAAGGGTGTGTAGAAATGGATTCTCTTCAATCAATTATTGCAAAGAATATCCAATGAGGCCAACACACAAGGACCAATGTGGGTCACTGTCTCCAGATCATAAACACCTAGTAGAATGGTATATGACAAATTCATGATATAATAGAATGGTATGCACGAGTAAAATACTAATGACATATATACATAATACATAATATAGTATAAATGATGATAATAAGCCAATTCAATCCAACCATTGGCAACTGGATACACAAGCTAAGGGTTAGTTTAAAAGCAGCATTGAGGTACATGACAAGTAGAATGGTACATGACAAGTAGAATGAGTCACATGTTAGTCGAGTATATTGTTTGGTAGACGGTGTATATATCACAAATAACGATTTTGGTTCTCATATCTTTATTTGCACTTTTTATTCCCCTAAAATCATAGGTTTTTTTTACACTTTTTCTCCCTAAGGATCATGGATTTTGAAAAAATATTAGACCAAAAGTATAACTGAAAAAAATATGAGGAGTCGAATTTTATGACGACTAAACTTATTGGGGAAAAAATTGAGGAACTCTTTTGTTAAGAAGAGTGGGAGTGCACCATGAGTAAATGAGTAGAACCACTGATAGACTTAGCACTACATCTCCACCTAAAACCTTAATGCAATGGATATATGAGTCTCTCTTTTATATCACTCATTTAGCTCATTTTTAGTCGATGTGAGACTAACCACTGACACTTGAATTTCCAACAACTTGAGCCAAACCAAGATCCACTTTCGGTTCCCCCACCAAGCCTAATGACCAGAACCACTAAGAGACTTGGACACTACATCACCACTCAAAACCTTAGGGTGTGTTTGGGAGTTTGGAGGGGAGGGAAGGGGAGGGCATATGACTAATAGTGTAAATTTATTAATGGCGAGGAGAAACATGATCCCTCTAAACCCTCCCAAACCCGTCTCCTATTTTTTTTTAGATCTCCTCCAAAACCTTCCAAAATTGGGGAATTTTGGAGAAGCTCCAAAAATGACCTAGGAGGGGGTTTAGGAGGGTTTAGGGGGGTGACTTTTCTCCCTATCACTTAAGAAGTTACACTATTAGTCTCATGCCCTCCCCTCCTCTCCAAACTCCCAAACACACCTTAAGGCAATGGGTATATGAGCCACCTTTTATATATGCTCCCTCTGGTCCCTATTATTCGAAAATTTTGATACATTTTTTTGGTCTTAATTATAAGAAAAAGATGTTTTTTTCAAAGCACATTAATTGTTAAAATTTCTTTTGTACCCCTATTTAATGTGAGATATAAGTTTACAAGAATGTCACATAGTGGGTAAATTTTTTTAATACGAAATATATTTGGGATATATTTGAGGCACATCACTGAGAAATAGAGACTCCTCCCAAGATCTAATACAACTGGTATGTTGCCACTCCCACCGACCTTGTAGCCTCGTGAATGTACTTGCATTTGGGGTTTAGCTCTCTCACGGAAGATCTATTCTCTCCTTCATTAATGAGTCTCAGGCCGTGTGTAGTTGGTGTTGTTTGTCATCTCCCTAGATCTACTACAATCGGTCTGCTGCCACTGGCACCATCCTGTTTCAATCCAATCATGACACGTAGATAAATTATTTATATTATTCATTATTTATCTTTTAAAAATTTAGTCCACATGTCATTCTGCGATTGAAAAACAATACCAACTACACGTGTAAACCGCACCTAAGTTTTGACTATAGTCAAAATCTTTTATCTTTTGCATTTTTTAGGGTTGTCCGATTTCAGGGTAACAAATACATTTGAAAATCAAATTTGCCTCCTCTCTCACATTTGCCTCTTCTCCTACACAGCTTGTTTCACTCCAGTACACTGTCGCCTCCTTCCTTATAACAAGGAACATCTTTGCGCTTTCTTCTCTTCCTAACCCGTTATTTATTCACAGGTAATAATATAATAACTATAACCTCATTTTTCTCCCTTTCTTAAATCTCTTCAGCTAGATTTCTTCCTTTTGTTTCTTTCTCTCACATGCATTCAACACTAAAGTCTCTGTCTTTTCACTCATCTTAACTTCTCAAAGCATAAGAAATTGATTTTCTCAAACGCCCAACACCTAAAAAATGCTTCATACTGTAGTTATGTAACTTTTGAAATTACCCAGTTTTTTTTTTTTAAATAAAGGAAATAAAAAAGCTAAAAAGCATTCAACTTTCGTCTTAAAAGATCTACTTTAGTTGAAAAATATTTAATTTTTTTGATTTGTATTAGAAAATAGTTAGTGGGGTATTGTCATTTTCCATGAATTAATTGCAATTTATTTTCTGGAACCATTATGTCCCTCCAAATATTATATATGCATGTATGGAAACTTAAACATAAAATTAGATTGTACTTGAAATTGAATCCATTATTTGTAATAGGAGATGGCAAAGGGTTGCTCCAACAACAAATATGAAGAGGCAAGAAAACAAAGACTTGAGGAAAACAAAAAGAGATTTGAGGTAATTACTAATTAGCATTTTGTTACAGATAATCTTAGTGGCTATATTTTGATCTGTTTTGATGATTGTTTATTTTACGCAATTTTAATTTTTTTTTTTGCTATCTCAAGGATTTAGGAATTTCAACAATTGCGAAAAATTTGACTGAAGTCACAACTCCTGTGAAGAAGTCCCCGGTAAACTTGCATTATATTTTGTTTTACTCTGTAATAAAGAACCAGCATTTGATTACACTCAATATTCCCTTTTGCCCTCTGCAGAATCGTTTTCCAAAACTGAAATCAAAGACTACTGGTGAAGTCGAACCTAGGCGCTCTTCTCGTGCGAGAAATCCTGTTCCTTCTTATCGCGAAGAAGTAAGTAAACATTGTCTTGCAAAGTTCAAGCTACTAGCTACCATAAGTCCATAATGTATAAAGCACCTACACAGACACAGATACCAGACACATACGAACACGAACACACAATTGCAGTGTCAACGTTGGTGTCCGACACGATACGTGTCGGACACTGAACACACTTTCAGTTTGTGTCGGACACCGAACACATTTTCAACCGAAAGTGTCAGTGCTACAGAAACCACAATGCAATGAATCAAGCTTGAGTGCTTAGTTATCAAGCTTTGATGAATCAAGTTTGGCAATTAGCACTAATCATTTCCAATGTGATAGTCCAGCAGAAAAGTCTACCTGGCATTAGATGTGTCAAATTAGGCCAAGTTTTTTGGACTGGGCTCAAAAAATAGAGGTTAAGAAAGAAGGCACATGCTTCTCCCACTCTCCACACACCTCTAAACTTCAAATATTTCAAAAATACCCTCACGTGGAACACACTCCCAAATCCTCCCACGTTGCTTTATGGCTTGGTATGGTACCAAAGTACCGAACAGGTAGGGTGCTTTAGTACCGTACTCTCAGTGAAACAGAAAGGAAACACATACTTCTTTTAAATCAAAAAATGCAACACTGAAAGGGTTGCATAATGCATTTATCTGCTATAGATGGAACGTAGTGACTAATAATTCACATAAAAAGATATCAGCCTATCATTAGAAATCCGCTCTCTGAATTGTTTTTTGTGTGAAAAAGGCTATATTAAGGTTGCAGAATTGTTGTACAAGTACGACACTGATGCCGAACATTTATGGTAGCATAGTGTCGTACTTGTTAAAATGTTATGCAATGGGGGTGTGTCACAAGCCATATGCCACGGCACCATGCAACCGTACTAAGTTCGGTACATTGGTGTCGAACCCGTGAAATTCCAGGAAAAAAGGGACGCGTTAGGAACATTTTTATACATTAAGGGTATTTTGGTCACTTCGCAGGGTTTTGAGGTCTGCGGTGAGCCGGTGGGAAAGTGAAAGAAGTATGAACGAGAAAAATGAGCCCCTTTTTTTAAATATTTTGCGTTTTTCTTGGTTAAAAATTAGATTGGGTCGAGCTGGTCTCCCGACCCAGTATTTTGGGCTGGACTAGACTACAAAAAACACATCCCAACCAGCTTTAGCACTCTGGCCCATTGGGCGGGTCGGATGGCTTAATTTGACAGCTCTACTTGACAGTGTATATTTCATTTTATTACAGGTTAGCCTAGATCTTCCACATCTGCGGAAGAGGTCGAGGTCAAGTTCATCATCATGTCTAAGGTGATTAATTTTATTACTTAATGACTTTTCTGTATTTCTAATGAAATAATTAATAACAAGGTTATGGGAATTTTAGCTACATTGCAAGGCCATTAGATGAAATCAAAGAAGCTACAAATGAAGAAAGAATTCGTGCTTTGGAGGCTGCAGAGGCTCTCCAAATCAATTTGCAGTCTTCAAATCCATCATTTGTCAAATCAATGGTCCGATCTCATGTTTATAGCTGTTTTTGGCTGGTAAGTTTCAGTAAATCTTTTTACATGGCCTGCATATACATAACCTTGTTATCCATTCTTCTATGTTTAGATTATTAATTGTTGATTAAGTTATATGTTGTAATTATAATTGTAATTATCCGGCCCATTTATAAGGCCCATTAGGGTTAGTCTTAGAATAGCCTATATATATCTTTAGCACTTGTATACAATACACGGTATTCAATATATGTCTCTCAGTTTTCTCATTCAACATTAATAAATGAATTAAAAATGTTTTTGTCCTATAAAACTTAGACCTTTCAAGTTTAGTTCCTATGAAATTTTAATAGGCGTTTTCTATTTTCTCAAATTTGTTGTCAGTAGTTTTAGTCTCTCATAACTTTTAATAGCCCTTAGAAGCAATATAAAAGGCCCAAAAAAGCACTATTAAAAGTCACGAGGAACTAAGATTCCTGACAGAAAAATCTTGGAAGTAGGTGAAATTTTTTTAAAGAACTGAAACCGAAATCCAAATTTTATAGCGACCAAAAGCATATACACTTCATACATTTAACACTTGCTGTGTACTTCACAAGATATTATCTTTTTTTGTCTTTGTTTTGGCAGGGTCTTCCTAGTAGATTTTGTGACAAATATCTTCCAAAAACTGCGCATAACATGATTTTAGAGGATGAGAGTGGTTCAGAATATGAGGCTGTTTACCTTGGCAATAGAACTGGGCTTAGTGGTGGCTGGAGAGGATTTGCATTGGATCATAAGTTAGATGATGGCGATGCACTTGTTTTTGAATTGGCTGACCCAGGCAGATTTAAGGTATTCTATGTTGCCAGTTCTCTTATAACCTATGAAGTACCCACACGCATACCGAACACGATAATCGATAGAAACACGTAGATGCTGATAATAATTTGAAAAATACAAGTAATTGAAGTCTTAGTGTCGGTGTTGGACACAACACCGTTAGACATCGAGAGACATCTTCGACTGAAGTGGCGGTGCTACTTAGCTCACAAGTCATATAACTCTATGTTAACTTCTAAGGTTGTTTTGGTATAGTTGTGCAATCATCATAGATTATTGAACAATAACTAAAACCAGCAAGTGAAACTGGTTTTTGATGGCCAAAGTAAAGAATCTATTGACTTTGATAGTTGTCCATGTTATGTAGGAGTAAACATCAAGTATGGGTCATTAGAAAAGTAAAATTAAGTTTGAGTCCTTATAGGAAGATGAATACTACTAATAAACTCATATTGGATCACAATCTTATTTAGATTATACCTCTGATGTATGTAAGTATGTGTTCAAATATTTTTATTATAAGTCGAAACGGATTCAAATTGTACTTGTGAGTGTTGAGTGTTTGGCTGCTTTGTTTTCAGGCCATATCACATCCAATGTAAATGCCATAGCCTTCAAAGCTTGTCTACACAGCTCTAATTCACATTAAATTATTTGCAATTGCTTATGCAAACTTATAGTATACAAACCTCCACAATTCAATCCCCTAGTGGAAATGATGATTTCCAACTGGTCTTCTTGGTTATGGCTCTTGATTTGAGCCCACATGCATGTCTAGTTTAATCGTGGACCTTGAATGAATGTCACAGAGATAAAGACTCAAAAGACTTAAATGTGCTCTTGCTCCCTTTTCACTAGAGTCCTCGTTTGGTCTTGTTGAGTCTTTATCTTTGTGACCTTCATCCAAACTCTATGATTAGGCTAGACATGCATGTAGACTCACATCAGTGCCTCATCTTCTTCATCAAAGTTCAAAGGTTCCTTATTAATCATTGAGAGGTTCTGTCTCATGATACAACTCTTTATAATTGTTCATTTTCTTAACATTTCATATAGAGTTGTGAGCGGGTGGATATTTTTACTACATTTTTTGCTACATTTTTAAATAGGGTTATGTATCTTTCATTATCTTATTACACTTTTTAGCTTCCCAATTCTAATTGGTTTCTTCATTGGACTCAACATCTCACCTTACAATAGTCTTGCTATTGCTTGGGCTTTACAATTTGTGTAGCCTTTTAAATTTGAATATTGACAGCATAAACATGCTTTACGACTTCGCTCATTTACAATGAGTTGCTAATATGAAGCGTCGACGGAGACAGAGACGCATGAGACACGACAATCGATACGACCACGTGGACACCGGTTATAATTTAAAAATGGAAGTAATTGAAGTGTCAATGTCGATTGTAAATCGATGCTATTGATCATGAAAATAAGGCTATATGCTCTAAAATTTTGATATTGACAATGATATTATATTGCAGATTTATATTGTTAGAGCATTTCCAGATTTAGTTGAAGAAGAGGATGATGAAAACAATACTTCGATGGAAGAAGAAAATACGCGAACAATTAAAGCAACAAAAGCATCCATTGCTACCTGTAATCGTCGTGAATCAGAATCAAACAAGGCCAAAAAGGCAAAACAGATCATTGTATGTGAAACTAAGGAATCAGAGAATTCTCAAGAAAGTGTACCAGAAAATATCACTGAGAAAGAAGTGAAACCACAGAAGAAAATGCAAAAGAAATCACAATCAACTACTACTATAAAGAACACTAGATCTTCTCAGAGAAAAATGCAGAAGAAATCGGGTGAAGTGAAAGAACTTGTTGAGGATGATGATAGTGAGTTAAAGAAAGTTGAGGCAGATGAAAAAGCAGGCAAATGTGGTTTGCGAAAAAAAGCAGCTCCAAAGCTTTTCAGAAAGAGAGCATAGTATAGTGTTGGAAAATGCAGATATGTATTTTAAGTTGTGTGAAATATTTTCTGTTTAGATGTGTTGGCTATAAAAGTGATGTGTAAGCTTTGATGGAAGGAGGAATCAGACTAATAGAGTGATGATGTCTAAGCTTTCTTTTTCCCTTTGTTAAGGGGGTATTGTGTTTTGATATTTATCATTGGGTATGTATGTGAGTGTTGGCTTGGCTACAGAGATGGTTCTGAGACATGAAACTTTATTCAATGATGATAACTTTTGTTTTGTTACCATATACTTCCTCAAGACTTGTTTGTTAGCCAAAATTGCAGTTCTAGGTTTATTGAATAACTGATGTATCTGGTCTTTATCAGATACATGGATTATTTAATAAACCTAAAATTGCACTTTTGCTTATAAATAGGTCTAGAGGAGTATGTTGCAAGCTTAACTAAACAAGCAGGAGTGGATCCAGGATTTTTAAATAGGGTGTTCATTTTCCTTCAATGATTTAACAATTGTATGCAGGGGCGGACCTACACTGTAATGAGGGGGTTCAGTTGAACCCCCCTCAAAAAAAAAAAGTTCTGCTTACCACCCTATATAAATATTTTTTTGATACCAGTGGATTTTTTAAATTGCACCAATAGCCCAAGTATTGCACCCATTTGCACCAATAGCCCAAATATTGCACCCACATTTACATCAAAGACCCAAACTTCACTTACCCAAATACTAAACACACTCACTGTGCTTATCTAAAAAATAAAAAAACTAAACACACTCTCATTCAATCTCTCTCTCTCACGGGCACGGCTCACGCAAATTCCATTCCACTTCCACTCATTCATCCCTTTTCTTTTTCCATTTCATTTCAACATCTCTCTCTCACGCTACTCTGTCTCTCAGTCAGCAGCATTCAAATTCAATCTATTATCAATTTATCATTCATTTCAAGTTTTCAACCTCTCTCTCTCAGTCACGCTACTCTACTCAATCTCTCCAACTCCAACCAGGTTAGTATTTAGTAATAATAGTAGATTAGTAGTTCATTACTTTGATTGTTTGGATAGTTTATTCTTTGATTGTTTGATTGTTTGAAAACCCTAGTTGTTAAATTTCTGATTTGGGGAAAATTGGAAACCCTAATTGTTTAATTTTTGATTTGGGGGAATTTGATAACCCTAATTGATTGTTTAAATTCTGATTTTAGGTGTTTAATTTCTAATTTGGGGAAATTTGAAATCCCAATTGTTTTGATATATTATTTTGGTAATTACTAATTAGTATTAGTCCCCAATTAGTATTAGCTTAATTCTAAAAGGATATTGGTGTGTTTGAATTTAAATTAGGTCATCAAATGGATAAATTCTTAGTAAAGAGACCAAGGTCATCAGTTGATGAATGTGGATCAAGCTCACAACAACAACGAGAGCCACGTGTTGAAGTTAATTTAGATGAGTTGTCGTCGGATCCTGGATTACGAAGAAAAATTGCAACATATCATCCTAACGATCAAGATAAGATACAGAGAGCCTATTTGCAAAAAGGGCCGTGTCAACCTAAGAATCACAACTTTCCACAAAGAAGTATTGGAGGCTCAAAGAGACGATTTTTGTCAGCATGGTTCACTGAATTTGGAAATTGGATAGAGTCTGACATTAGATCTTGCATATTGTTTGTATTGTTATCTCTTTAGGCCCGATTATGGAAAACAAGGGGCTGGTGATACATTTGTCACCGTGGGATTCAACAGTTGGAACAAGAAAGATAAGATCTCGTCTCATGTTGGAGGTCCTAATAGTGCTCATAACATTGCATTCAGGAAATGTCAAGACTTGATGAACCAAAATCAACATATTGACACCGCGATGTCTAGGCATTCTGACAAAGTCAAGAACATATACCGAACACGTTTAACTGCTATTATTGATTGTGTTTGTTGGCTCTTAAAGCAAGGATTAGCTTTTCGTGGTCATGATGAGTCATCGAATTCCACCAATCAAGGTAACTTTCTTGAGCTTCTTAAATTTCTTTCCATGCACAATGATTTGATAAGGAGTGTTGTTTTGGATAATGCTCCTGAGAACCATCAATTAACTGCTCCAAAAATCCAAAAAGATATTGCCCATGCTGCTTCATTAGAAACTACTAATGCTATTATTGCTGATATTGGGGATGAATTCTTTGCTATTCTTGTTGATGAAGCTCGTGACATATCAACTAAAGAACAAATGGCGATTGCTCTGCGTTATGTTAATAAAACTGGAAGTATTGTTGAGCGTTTTCTAGGTATAGTTCATATTAAGGATACCACTGCTTCATCATTGAAATTAGCAATTGAAGAACTATTTTGTAAACACGGACTTACTATGTCAAGAATCCGTGGACAAGGTTATGATGGTGCTAGCAACATGAATGGACAATTTAATGGCACGAAAAGTTTGATTTTAAGAGAAAATCCATGTGCCTTTTATGTCCATTGTTTTGCTCATCAATTACTGACTTACATTAGTTGCTATTCTTTGAAGACCATGGTGATGCTTCCTTATTTTTTAATTTAGTCTACAAGTTATTGAATGTTGTTGGGGGATCTTGCAAGTGAGTTGACATGCTTCGTGAAAAACAATTGGAACGTCTTAGAGACGCATTAGGCATAGGAGAAATTTCTAGTGGGCGGGGACTTAATCAAGAAACAAATCTTAAACTACCGCACCTACTCGTTGGAGTTCTCATTATGCCACTTTGATTAATATAGTATTGATGTTCTCTGCTATTATTGATGTTCTTGAGATTATGATAAGGCAAAGTTGTTAGAATTTGCAAGTTTTTATCCAGATGAGTTCTCTCCATCTCAGTTAGTAGTGCTTGATCGTCAACTAGACTGTTACATCATCGATATGCGTAGGAATGTTGAATTTGCTTCTTTGAATGGAATCCAACAACTTTCGGAGGTGTTGGTTGAAAATGGAAGACATAATGTGTATCCACAGGTTTATCTTCTTTTGAAGTCGGGCACTGTTTTTCCTGTTGGTAACAAAGAATCGTAGAAAGAGCTTTCTCGCTATGAATATTGTGAAGAATAGGTTATAAACCGAATGGGGATACATGGATGAACGATCTAGTGACATACATTGAGAGTGATGTATTCAATAAAATTGACTCGAGCTTATTATTCAACGATTTCGAATATGAAATCTCGTAGAGAGGACAATTATGAAATGTATGATTTATTTATTTAAAGATATTACAGTTGTTTTGAATTATATTTTTAGCGAATTGTGAATTTAAAAAATTTGAACCCCCCGACCCCGGGGTCCTGGATCCGCCACTGATTGTATGATGTTACAAAAAAAAATAACGATAAAGTAATATTTTAAAAAAATCAACGATAAAGTAATGTTCCAAAATAAAGTACTTTTTAATCCAAGTCTAATTGCATTTTCCTCTTTCTCATAGCTCGGAAGCGTTTGATGATATTTAAATCATCGACTGTGCTAAAAACATCATTCTCCACAAATGTCACCAAACAATCATTAAGCCAGGGGTTGGACATCCTGTTTCTCAACTCATCATTCACATGCTTCATTCCTGAAAATACTCGCTCAACAGTTGCAGTTGTCACCTGTAAAGATAAAGCTAATTTCAGAAGTCTATACACAAATCTATAGGTCTTGCTCTTTTTTATTTGCACAAGAGTCTTAGAAAGATCTGAAGTTTTCTTTCTCTACATTGAACTGTATTACCTAAGAATTATTGATTGGATAGTAGATGAATTAAATAACAAATATAACCATGATTATAATAAGTTTTCTACCATGTGATAAGTTCTCAAAAGCAATTTACCAAACACAAAGTATTCACAAGCAATTTGGCAGAAGATACGATACATGTCTTCGGTCTTTGCCATTGATAATACAAGATGTTTGATAATATTCCGAAATTAGAAACAGAAACGAACATAAAAAAAATTACTTGAGAAGAAGAAACGAAATAGAGACACGTGTGTGATAGAGGAGAAGAAGAAACATAACCAAAAATGGTTGGAAGAAGAAGAAGAAGAAGAAGAGCGTGAGTCATGAGTGTTCCCTTGGATTCGAACCCAGGACCTCTTGTATAAAATTTGGGGGTATTACCACTAAAGCCAAGATGTTTGGGTGTTCCTAGGAACACCAGGAACACCCTATAGATCCACCCCTGTAAACAAGTAAGGTATTTTCTGCAAGCTATGTACTTATTCTAGGAAACTTAAATAGGCATTGCATGGGTCACAATCAAGTCACTTAAATACTTCTACACTACTCGATGTGCAATTAGAGCAACCTATAAGAATTAGCTACTCGATGTGGAATTTGAGCACCCTATAAGGTATAGTTCCTGAAGAACTAGGATTGTACAATGAATTATCTTCTTTATCACTGTCAGTGAAGATTTGTGATCGAGTTCTTGAAGAACTTGACTTTTAAACAATGATTGGAATCTATAAGATCTATTTGATCTCTGTATGTTTTGAAGCAAAAAAAATCAAGAGAAAGGGCATATAACTTATGTCTCAAATATTCTCATAAATTAGCAAAATGAGATTTACAAAAAATTATGAATAAAGATTATGTGATATGGTGATTGAAAAGAATACTCACAAACCACTCAATTAATTGAAGTTCATTCCCAGAAGTGAATGATTCACATTATAGTTTTGGTACAAGAAAAGTTAGGGTGATGACCATTGATGAGGTAAATGGTATCAATATCCTATTTAAGTTGTATCATTTGTGATTGTGACCTTTGTTAGTGCTAATAATAGTGTAGTATCTTATGGAAAAATGTGATTTTTCTTCTTTCTTATGCTTAGAATTCTAAATAAAAATGCCGCATGAAAAAAGGGAATAAGAAGATTTTTTTTTATCAAGGGAATAAGAATAATTGATTGTATGACTAGATCCTACAAAACAAGACACTCTTATATTTTTATTTTCCATCCTAACTTTTCACTATATTCTTGTATTTCATATATTACCATAATACTATAGCACATAAGAAATGGCATGGATCATGTCTATTAAAAAAAATATTTCTAAGTTTTGCAAACAAACAATAAAATCAAGTTTAAAATACTATGTATAGTTTCTACAATTTTGTTTATTGAAGAATATTGTGTGTCCCCAATTTTTTGTATATAGATGAAAATATTTGTTATAAGCATACTTAGAATTTTTATATTTTATTATTTGAGTGGTCAAAGTTTAATACATTATTTTTATTTTTGTTTAAATAAATATGAGCGTCCCCAAAATTATGCTATAGTAAATCAAACCTATAGTTTAGTAGTCGACATAGTATAACTTTTTAACATAGGTTTCACAAGATTATCCTAAAGTAGAAATGACATCACATATTGATATTTTTGAAGGACTAAAATATTTTTCAATATAATGAGTTTTTATCCGTCATATGTTCTTAATGCATGCTAATTTTAAAACATTATAAATTTTTAGAGTGTAACAAAGATTATATATGTGCATTTTATATAAAATTTTGTATAATATCTAGTTATGGCCAGAAGTCATATGGTAACATGTGTACTTGCTATCATCTCGCAACCAGAAGTTTGCAAAATGTAATTGAAAGCTTCAGAAGAGCTAGTATATTGTTGATTACCTAGAGAACAAATTTTTTATGCATTGATACCATATTATAACCTCTCAAGTCTCATAGAAATTTATTTTGTTTTAAGGATATCCGTCCACATGGAAATCATATTGAAACAAGAAATGAAGGAGACGTTGAACATCTTTATATAATGAGTCATACTTTGGATAAAATAAGTGTAATGGAAAAGTTGTCCGCTTTTTTCTCGATTTGTACTACACTTATATATGTGCAATGTAAACCAAATATCATAACAATTTTGTTGTTGGTAGGGTCGGTTGGGCCATCCTAATATATTATGATGCGAAAAATAGTTAAAATTTCTATGTGAACTTGTATTGAAGAACCACTAGTTTCTTCAATCTACTAATTTTTGTGCTCACTAGTTCCCAAAGGAAATTAACAATTTGAGAGAAGATGTATCTCGTATTTCTAAAACTTATATAAGGTGATATTTCTAAACTAGTACACTAATCACGTGGATCATTTAGATATTTTTGATTACACACACACACACACACACACACACACACACACACACACACACACACACACACACACACACACACACATATATATATATATTATATTTATCGTCAACTCACAACCGGAAGTTTGTGAGATTGTTTGCTCAACTTATTTGAGTAAGAGTTCAGTATGTGAAGTACCCTGAAAGGATCTGATAAGTATTGTATGTTGATTAGAATTGATATTGAACATCACGTAGCATACATCCATTCATAAAATGGTCTTGAACTATTCTTTTGACGTCTAAAGTTAATTATGCGGCCAATACTTATGAGATAAGAACTTCCAATTTCTGCTTGGGAACATGCAATTTTGCATGTTGTAACATTGATTCGCATCAAGCCAACAAGTTATCACAACTCTTTCCCTTTACATCTGGTTTTTGGTCATGAACCTAATATTTCCCATCTTAGAATTTTTGGATGTGCAGTGTATGTTCTAATTTCTTCACTCACAATGCACTATGATGGATCCTCAGAACATTTTGGGAATATATATTGGATATAAATCTCCATGTATCATAAAGTATCTTGAGCAAACAATTGAAGACTTGTTAATAGTCTAGTTTGATGATTATCATTTGGTGAGTTGAATTCCCCAACATTAGGGGGGGGGGATAAGCAGTTGAAAAAGAGATCAGTTGGAATGAATTATCATTGTCTCATCTTGATCCTGGAACTAATCAATGTGAACAAGAAGTTCAAAAGACAATTCATTTGCAAAACTTAGCAAATCATCTACCAAATGTATTTACTAATACAAAAGGTGTGACCAAATCAATTATATCAACTGCTAATTCTCCAATAAAATGAATGTCTCTGTTGGACAATCTAATATTGCAAATGAGTCTCAACCACGTTTGAAGCATGATAGACCAATCGATAAAATCCTTGAACAAGAATAGGAGCTAAAAAGAAAGATGGTCCAAGCGAGGATATAAAAACTCTAAATGAGTCTTCAGACATAATTGACATTTTAATTCCAGAAGAACTGACCAGGTACCTGACAAATTATGAAATCAAAGAGATCTCAATGAATTATGTCAAGAATGAAATACGATAGAACCGAAAAGAAGTCAACGTTGACGATACTTTTAATATAATATAACGCTAAATGTGATAAATGATAGCGAGGATCATGAACTAAAGTCTACTAAAGATTGTAGGCAAAGTGAGAATTGGCCAAAACCGAAAAATGGAAGTTGAAGCAGAATTAAACTTGCTTTATGTTGTAAATAATCTAATATCATTGTAATTATTTATCTGACCCATTAATCAGGCTCTTTAGAATTAGGTTTAGAATAGCCTATTTAAACAGATTAGCGTTTGTACTTTAGACACAATTGAAATATAATTCACTTATATTTTTCCACATGGTATCAGAGCTCTCGTTTTTGGGAGTCTCGTTTCCGGACAAAAACCCTACCCGCCATCGTTCCAACCTTTTTTTTCTGCCTTCATTGCAGCGTCTTGCCACCTTTATTGTGCTGGTTTTGTCCTTTTTAAGGGCTAAAACACTATTTCGGCGGTCACTGTTCACTGTCACTATTCATAGTACCTATTCATCGTCACTGTTCACTCGGTACTGTTCATCTTCATTGTTCACTTAGTAATTGTGCACTGTTTATTCGTCCAAACAACATTATTAATTCCTCTTTTGGGCGGCCGATGTTCGCATTTGTTTGACTTCTTGTTTGTGGGTTATTTGAAGCTTACACCTTTGGTCATCGTTATATACCTTTTTATTTGCAACTTCGGGAACCATTCTTGTTTCAGTTTGGTTTTGTTGCTTGTTATTTTCTGGATCGTTGTTCAAGATGGCAGATAATATTTCTATTGGTTATTTTTATCATTCACCGAGGATGAGGTGAATCATTTAAAGAATCAAGATGGCAGATAATACTTCCAATTCCGATTTAGTTTCCTCTTATACCTCCTTTGAGAGGATTTGTTATGTTACAGCTGATAATGGTACTTATGCCCGTATGATGGCTCTAGGAGTATTAACTTGCAACCTTCACTTCAACTACAGGATGTGCTACATGTTCCCACACTCTCTCACAATCTAATATTTGTTCGTAAACTCACCCGTGATTAGAGTTGTAAAGTAACATTTTTCACTTCTTATTGTGTTTTTCAGGATCTTACCATGGGGAAGACAATTGGAGTTTCTAAGGAAAATGGAGGGTTATACTACTTATCTGATGAACCAAATTATTCGAAGGTGCTGGATTCCTGCTTGCAGACCGAGTCTCCTGAGTCTTCTTCTTATTCCGTCGCACAAATTTGGCTTCACCACAAACGTCTTGGTCATCTTCCTGTCTTTTTAGTTAAGTCTATGTTTCCTTCTTTGTTTTTACATCATTCAGTTGAGTCTTTTATATGTGAAGTTTGTGAGGTAGCTAAACACCATTGTGTCTCTTTTACTCCTAGTTCCAATAAAAGTGTTGAACCTTTTGATCTTATACATTCTGATGTTTGGGGACCTACACCCATTTCTAATGTTTCGGGTGCTAAATGGTTTGTATCATTTGTTGATGATTGTACTCGAGCAACTTGGATTTTGTTGATGAATGATAAATCATAAGTACCAAAATTATTTATCAGATTTTATCACATGGTGCAAACACAATTTGGCAAAGGCATTAAAAGGATTCACTCTGACAATGGCAACAAATATTCCAATTAGAGTGTTTCAAATTTTACCAGTCAACAATGAATTCTTCATGGGTTTACATTTGTCGACACCCCACAACAAAATGGTGTCGCAGAAAGAAAAAATCGTCATTTACTTGAAGTTGCTCGAGCTATTCTCTTCCAAATGGCAGTTCCCAACTTATACTAGGGAGAAGCGGTACTGACTGCTGCCTACTTGATTAATCGGGTCCCATCTCGCATGTTAGGTAATGGCAGTCCTGTTCAGTTTAGGACTTCACAGTTTCTTTCTATTCCTGTTTTGCAGAGTCTTGAGTCTCGAGTATTTGGGTGTGTTGCCTTTTTCCATGTTCATAAACAACACCGAAGTAAGTTGGACCCCCATGCAATCAGATGCATCTTTGTTGGTTATCCTCCCATCAAGAAAGGATATAAATGTTATCATCCTCCAAGTCGCGAGTAATTTGTCTCTAAAGATGTCATGTTTCAGCAGCATGTATCCTACTTCACTCGTCCTCAGCTTCAGGGGGAGAACATTCATGATAACTTGGAATCTGAGTCTGAGTTTCTTGTCCTACCTGAGTAACTCTTGTCTTAAGTCCTACTACAAGTCCTACTTGTCCTGCTTCCACAATTGAGTCCCCTGAGTCAATTGTGACTCCTGTCTCACCTTCTACTATTGATCCTACTTCCATAAATACAAAATCTGAGTCACCTACTTCTATTTTGGTCCCTCCTTTGTCTTCTGTTTTGCAGGAACCATCACCTTCGTCACCAGCAAAAGCTAAAGCTGGTGAGCCAACTTTGGTGTACTAGAGAAGAAGTAATCCCGACCTTCCCCAGACACAACCTCAATTGCCTGAAACGGAGGTAAGTACTGAAATTAACTCTCCTAGTAGTTATTCTCAAACTTCTGACACTTGTGACACTGATACAGATGATTGGCCTACTGCTTTCAAGAAAGGGAAAAGGACTTGTGCCAAATACCCTATTTCTCAATTTGTCTCCACTAAAAATCTCTTTGTGCAGCATCAGAGTTTTATTTTTGTAGTTGACTCTGTGGTCATTCCATCATCAGTTCAAGAGGCATTGAAAGACAAAAATTAGGTCCAAGCTATGGATGAAGAAATGAAAGCTCTTGAAAGAAATGGAACTTGGGATATTGTTGAGAGGGACTGAATATTATTTGAACTAGAGTAAAAGTATACCACATGGGACTGAATATTTTTTTTAACCAAGAAAAAGAATTTATTAAAAAAGAAGAAAAACAAAGACAAAAAAATAAGGGGGGATTAGACCAAAACCCAAGACAAGAAAGCAAAACAACCAAACAAAAATAAAAAAACAAAACACTGCTAAAAAAAACAAAAATAAAACCAAAAAATAAAACCACAAAATAAAGTCACATCAAAAGGATTCAAAAACTGAATTAGCTTTTGAACGAGTATTGTATCCAACAAACAACTTCTATTGTTGTTGTCGTAATTTCTTCTTTTGTGTCTTGGACACAACTGGTTCAAAGTAAGCATGTCTCGCAGCTGCTCCATGGGAATCAGAAGTCACAGGATCACCAACATCACTGAAGACTCACCCCAATGCTTTCTTAAAATTTTCATGTCAAATTCAACTACCGGGTTCGGTGTAGAAGCATATTCCGAGACAGCGGGCACATCCTCATCAGTTGAGACATACCCCCAATTCTCCCCTGAAATTCTCATGTCAGGTGCATCCACTGTGTTAGAAGAGGAGGCATCTAGGTGAGTCGTGGGAGATTGGGTGGAAGAAGAATGGACCTCCTCCAAAGAGTTATTTGATGAAGAGGGGACCACCCCTAAAGTGGTGGCATGCACCGGAGAACTATGAGCAAAAGTAGAATTCTCGGAAGAGATTTCACAATGAGGAGCAATCGAAGAATCCTTTTGCATAACATTACGCTCCTTAATTGCTACACTAAGAGGAGGGTTGGGTTCCCAGCCATCTCCTCAGGTGAAATAACAATGTTATTCGTACATGTGAATCTATTGGGATCATTCGCCTCCTCTTCCAAAACCACACTAGGATCGTGCAATTTGGATGGGCCAACCATCATAGGCTCAACATTTTTCTCCGTGGAAAATGTCTTCCTTTTATCAAATTTTGGTGCATACGGAATAGGAAGTTTTACCTTGCGAGGACGCACTTGAGCCATCGCCGCATCTTGGGATAACTTACAAGTTTGGAGAGAATGACCAATGCATTGACAAGAGTTGCAAAACATAGGTACCCGCTCATATTCCACTCCGATATGAAAAGAGTATCCCTCTCTTTCAAATAACAATTGATCATGCAGCTTATCAGATAAATCGACATCAATAAGAACTCTAGTAAATTGACCATAAGTCCTCTTCATAATGGCTTCATCTAAAGCAACAGGAACTCCTAGACTACCACTAATCTCAAACAAAATTTTTGGCCTCCAATATTCACGGGAAAGACCGTAAAGTCTAACCCAACATTGAGCATTTGTTTGTTTTGCAGTAAGAGGGTCAAAATCAGGCTTCCAAGCAAACAGACGCAGAACATCTGGCTTTAAATTACGAGAACCAAGAGACCAGACTCTTCTAAAATCATCCTTGGAGACAAAAGAGAATTCAAAGAATCCCTTACCAAGAGAAACCAGGGACCAATCAGAAGAAATATTCCACAAGTTAGAAATTTTCTCCTTCAGGTCCTTAATCAGATACGTCATATCCCCTTTCGACAAAATAATCCTCCCATATAAAATGTTGACGCATTCAGCTATACTAGCTTGATATTCATCTTCAGAAATTTTAATAGCAAGAACATCTCCTTTTATGCAAGGTTTTGGTAACTGACTAATATAATCAAAATCTACAAAAGATTTTTTATCTTTGAAATTAGAAGCTTGTGTGTTACCTGTCAGCACATCAGAAAAAGATTTCTTTTAATACCATTCTCAGTAAAGGGACGAACAACAGCTGAAGAATGGGTAGAAGCATTGTTTCCCCTATGCTGATGCATCTTGTCGCCATCTGTATGTTGATGTTGTTGTGCAGGTGACAAAACCTACAAAATATCTGACGGCACACACAGAGGCAGGTCTGGCAGACGCTGAGCAGACTGTCTTGATGGACCCTCGGGTCCCACTCGCCTCAGAATTAGAGGAAACAGATTACTGTAGCACTGGTCAGCATCGCAGGCTGACATCCGTTCAGAACAGAGAGCTCCATTAAAAGAAAGTATATTAATGTCTAACTCATTAAAATTAATGTTAAACTTTACTTGAATATTATATATATATATATAATATATATTATAATAAACCATGGATTGTCCACCTAGGCATCCATGTCAATAATGACATCAGCATAATTTTAATCCACCTCAGCATGTTATTTCGAAATATATCACAAAAAAAACAAAAGCTGGGGATCGAACCCATTCCCCCACGCTGCCACCTCCTAACACTGGCCATTTGAGCTACCACAATTTTATGTTAGTAAAGCATATTACATAATGTTTATCCTATTATTTCTTTTATTGCAAAACTTTTTACCTACTTTTTATATCTAATTATTATTTATTTTGATACATGTATATTTGTTATTATATATTACATTTATATATTATATTTATTTACCATCTAATATTTTGTATCACATTCCATAGATTTTATTCTATATATTTACTAACTAGAATATTATTAAATATGAGTTTTTTTTAACAAAATGCATGATGATTGCCCAAATTTATTAATAAAAAAAGGAAAAAAAGAGAAAAGCGAATGGGACTAGACAAAAATCCTGCCAATGTAAAAGATCAATATTAAATATGAGTAATTTTATCCATTTCAACCTTTTTAATTCTCATCTTATAAATAATGTTATATATTAAAAATGTTTGTCACATATTTTTGTATTCGAATTTGATGCACATACAATTAGAATCAATATACAACTTTGATCGATTAGTATATTTGTAGTTTACAACGTTTGTGCTTAATATTCTTCTATTCACTACGCCGCACTTAGAAAACAAGTAGAGAGAATAAACAAGATGATTGAGAACATTGATCCTACGGTTGTCAACGCCAATCGAACTTAGTCAAAAGCAAATTTACATGTCCTTATGCAAAGGTATATTTGCTATATACTTGTAAGTTGCTATTTACTAATACTATTTTAGACCGTATAATACTTATAAGTAATTCCTGTTGTAATAACATCTCAATATGAAAATACCCCTGAAATTAAATACACTGCGGTTGTCACTACTAAAGTATTATTCGATTTCACAGATCTCAAAATTATAATAGATAATTATATATATATAAATCTAAATTTAATTTTCTACTATTATACAAATATTTAAAATAGTTGAAGTAATTATCTTACGATTGTCTAAACAAATGAATTTCGAATTCGTCTTTGACATGGGTTAATTATACTAGTATATATATATATATATATATATATATATATATATATATATATATATATATATATATATATCATAAGTATATACAATCAAGAATTGTCCACCTATGCATCCACCTCAAACCAATCAAATAATTCCGCATAGATCTCTGCATAAATGTGTGGAATGCCACATAAACCGCCTCATTCAAATTATATAAAAAATGCTAGAGTCGGGGATCGAACCCACTCCACCCGAGACAAGTTACTCACTTTAACCATCCGAGCTGCGAACATAGGATATAATATTTGCGACATCTATTATACTTAGACATTTTTTATTTTTTATTTCAAGCAAAAACCCTGTTAACTATTATTATATTTATTTATTATATAACATAAATGACTTACAATATTAAGACTTCTTTTAATATTAAATTAATTCATATTAAAAATTATGACTAACAATATTAAATAATTTTCTAATTGTCATATTTTAATATTCTAAATGCCAATTAATTCGATCTTTAATATTCAGAGGGAGTACATCGTTAACTAATAAAGTTTGCCTATTGCTTTTGCTACATAATACATGATACATAACTACCTTAGACATGGTTATGGATTAAGATCGACTTGGAAATAAATTTGTTATGGTTGG
This sequence comes from Oxytropis ochrocephala, assembly GCA_020916435.1. Taxonomy (NCBI): domain Eukaryota; kingdom Viridiplantae; phylum Streptophyta; class Magnoliopsida; order Fabales; family Fabaceae; genus Oxytropis; species Oxytropis ochrocephala. The sequence continues at coordinate 63,231,903 of CM037094.1, read as the reverse complement.
TCAACAAAACTTCTTAATAATTTTATTAGACATTTATTCATTTGCAAATTTAATTTCATTTGTAGCTTTAGAATAACAGACTATTTAGATATTCATTCATTTGGTTATTTTGACAAACTTCAGGGAAAATGTCCATTCAAACCATCATGCATTCATCAGGGCTACTGAACAATCCAGAAATTCCGGAATCAACCGCTCTCATTCCACAGTTGTTAACTGTTACTAAATTTAAAGATTTACATAACTTCGGTTACTTTTTGGTATAAACTAACATCTAAAATGTGTTTGCTTTACACCAGTATGGTCCAAGCTTCAAATTCACCAAACACAGTGATCAGCCAGCTCCAGGATAACAGGTTCATATATAATGACCAAGAGTTTTTAAGTGAGCCTGAAGAGAGTACAATATGCCAGCTTATGGAACATGACGAGGTTTACTGACTAGATTTTTCTAAGACCAAATTTTTAAGTGAGCCCAAAGAGAGTACAATATGGCAATGAATATGGTTGTTGGAGTTATGCGACAAAGAAACATTGAATAATACCCTTTTATTTTCTCACACATTCACAGTTGGAGCAGTCCAGCTGGCTGTCAAGAGAGAGCGTGACAATTTTACTGGTGATGCGACGAAGAGCGAATTACGACGATTTGGTCAATTGTCATTTAAATTAACTTAAACGCGTTTGTGTTCTCATTTACGTATTGTGTCTATTCCATAGCATTCTCTTAAATTTGTATTAATTTTTACGGCGTAATGTTCAAACTAATTTTTGGTATAAATCGGGTATCTATTTGATCATGTTCGAAAAATAAATTTGCTTGACAAAAGTTGAGTTAACTGCATTTTCATTTGAAAAAAGTCACAATTGGAATGGATGGTAATTAATGTGCAATAAGTTACAATTTTCAAAATTCGATAGCCTTTTTTTTTACAAAATTCCGGAATCATCTATATTAGACGAAAAAGTTCATAATTATATTAATATAAATATAATAGTCAAAATTATAGCAATAACAGATACAAATTGGACTTCGCATTAGCGGCAAAAATTTGGCCAACATCACCATACATGGTTTCAGATTATGCATAGTCAAAAATTTGGCAAAAAAAGAGGATGTATACCCGTGCTAGCACGGGTGATATATGCTAGTTATAATAAACTAGCATGTACGCTTGTTTCAGATTACGTCATTACTTTCAAGATCTCGTACGATTGTTTCCTTTTTAATAATTAAAGATCTCGGGAGATCTTGCAATTAATGACGTAATCTCGATATATATATATATATATATATATATATATATATATATATATATATATATTATAATAAACTATGGATTGTCCACCTAGGCATCCACCTAGACGTAATCTTATATATATATATATATATATATATATATATATATATATATATATATATATATATACTAGTATAATTTACAGTACAAAGACTAGGTCTAAATTCATTTGTTTAGACAATCGTAAGGTAATTACTTCAACTATTTTAAATATTTATATAATAGTAGGAAATTAAATTTAGATTTATATATATATATATATATATATAAAATAAAATTATATATTATAATTTCAAATGGGATGTGGGGTTTTGTCCGGAAAAAGATTTTGTTTCCTGTCTTATAATGTTTTGTAATAGGTAAAAGAAGGAAAATTAATATAAAAGTATTCAAACAAAGTACTAAAACGAAAATTGAAACCGATGAAAATATGATTATCATCGAATGTATTCTGAATGAGTATATAGAAAATCACATTACTATTACTAATGCCGAAAGGAAAAGGATATACGATAATAGAATGTCTCATCTATTTTGTAATATATCCTTCATAATTTGTTTTCGCTAAGCGTGTGAACCTGTGGGAATTCGATTTTATTGTTATAAGCTACACGGGTATATGTAACGCCCCAAAAATAGTTCAATTATTTATTTAATTGGGTTATTTAAGGCTTACAACATTTTAATTAAGTCAAATAATTAATTTGGAAGTTTCATTTCATTTAGGAGATGTTTGAGTAATGGAAGAGGTGTGATTAGGGGCCCATGATCCATTAAGAGGCCCATATCCATGATATAAGTGAAGGTATCGAAGGGAGAAAGGTCATTTGCAATCAAAACAAAGAAAAGTCAAAGAGTAAAGTAAGAGAGTAGAGAGAGAGGTGCGAAAGCTTAAGGAAGAAGAAGAGAGGAGATTGGCGTGGAGAGCTCAAGTTCAAGGAAGAGGAGCTGATTGTTGGTGGATCTTGAAGTCTTGGTGGAGAGAGTACTTATTCTTCAATCTATTGAGGTAAGGGGGCTCTCTTTCACCTATAATAGAGTATATGATGAGTGTTGTGTGTGAGTTAGACTCTAGGATGATTTTCGAGTTGTTTGTGTTGCTTGTTGTGTGATTGATGTTGTGTTTGCTTCACTTTGGTGAAATTGTAAAGTGTGTATCTGTTGTTGATGATGGGTCATATGAGAGACTTAGGAAAGAAATGGGATTTGAGGAACCCTAAGTATCAGGGCGTTAGTTTTGGGTGTTGTCACCTTTGTTGATTACTTTGATGAGTGTGTGGGACAAATCTTGAATGAATATAGGTGTAGTAGTTGTGGTTTAAGTTTGATCCTAGTATGAGAATCAAAGAAACGAGGGAAGATGAAGGTTAGGTGCCTAGGGCGACATATGAGCCAAAGAGTAGTTGCCTAACTGTAGATGTGTCGAAGTCTATGGAAGTCGACGTGTAGATGTGTCGAAGTCTATGGAAGTCGACGTGTAAGTGTGTCGAAGCGTAGGTGACTAAGTGTAGGTGACTAAGTGTAGGTGACGAAGTGTAAGGGTGTGTGAGTCGAAGTGTAGGTGTCGACTTGTAGTTACCGAAGTGTAGAGTATGTATACCGAAGTGTAGGTGCCGAGGTATAGTGTATATAGATGCCGAAATGTAGTTGCTGAAGTGTGGTTGTCGAGGTATAGTGTATATCTACCGAGGTGTGGATGTACCGAGGTGTGGTGTATGTATGTCGAAGCTAGTGTTGTCAAGGTGTAGGTGCGTTGAAGTGTAGGTGTATCGAAGCGTAGTGTGTCGAAGTGTAGTGTACCGAGGTGCAGTGTGAGTGTGCCGAGGTGCCGTTTTGACGCCAGTGTGGCGCAGGTTGCTGCCAGGCGCAACTTTGGGTACTGTTTGGTGCCGAATACGTCTAAGTGGCTGAATGGTGGAGCCAGTTTGGTCCTTAAGCGACGGTTTAGTCCTTAGGTGACGGTTTGAGCCTTGTAGTGACAGTGTAGTCCACTACTTTTGGTGTCGATGTGTCCTGTGAGTTGGACGTTAGCCATAGCACTATTGATGGTGTTTTGGTGAATTAAATGACGATGTAATGATGATGTAATGACGATGTAGCGACGATGTAGCGACGATGTAGGGACGATGTCAATTCATACATGATGTGATTGTTTGTGGTTGATGCATTGTTCATGAAGTCACATGCCTCATATGCATCAAAGCGACGACATAGGCTTCGGCCTCGATATGGTAGACTTCGGTCTTCATATCATAGCGACGTATGTGCCCGAATGGAAAAATAGCGATGATGATGGTACCACATGCATTATACCCTTGGTGTTGGGTTGCATTCATGCATACACTCATGTGATTTATGATGTTTCTGGTTGTTTATGAGCTGAGGTGTTTTTAGTTGTCTTCTCTAACATGATGTTTATCATACATCCTATTATATGTGTTAGAGACTCACCCATCTGCTTTTATGTTGCTTCTTATGTCGGCAACGTGCAGGTAATTCCGAGTGAAGGTTCTTTCTTGCTCAGTCTTGTTATGGCGTCTTGCTCTGATATGTAGCACTGGGGGCCGAGTAGTCTAGTAGTCGTTTTAATTAAGTTGTTGGACTGTAACTTAGTGATGTATATGAATCATGTTTTATTCTGCTGCGTGATGATTATGTGGACTGCTATGTCCTTGAACCGAGGTTGTTGGGACATCATCCTTTGACTATAGTGCTATATATTATATTGTTGCTTGTGTATTGCGCCATTGATGTTTTGTTTGGTTTTTCATGAAGTAAATGTAGCACTCCCTTGTGGGTGATTTTCGAAAACTCTGATTTTAATAATTAAATATTAGTCTATTAGAAGGGGGTGTTACAGTATACATCTCATTTTAAAATTATTTTTTGGCACCTTTAAAAATGCAGTTGTATGTTTTCGTGTGTTATATGACACGTCGATTTCTTTGTACACCAGCTTTTATCCATTCATTATGATATATAATATATATGTTTAGACATTTATTTATTTTTATATATACATATATATAGTGAATATTTTATATATTATTTGACTATTTAAATGTCAATTTTGATTTAATATATGTACATTTCATATTGCGAAAGAACCCTTATGGTATTTTGTATATTCCTATAAAGAAACTATAAACGGGAAATATCAAACTAACACTTCAGGAGATTATTAGAATATGAAAAATCTAGTCTTATTCGTAGATGCAATGTTTATATAAAAATCTTTAAGATTATATAAAGGTTAATATGTAAAACCCTAAATAGTAATACATAATCTGTCTATTTATGATAACTTTGAGATTTTTGGTATATATTTCTGTGAATTAACTTGATGATGAGGAATAAAATCGTTGATGATGTAATTAGTGACGTGTCATACTATGTGGATGGGGACATGAAAGATCCATGGTTATATATCCTAGAGATAAAAAATAATGTACCAATATTTTTATTTTTATTTAAAATAACAATGAAGAATGGTTTAACAATAATGTGTTACGCTTAAGAAACAACAGAGTTAGGTAGTCGACTTGGTTAAGAATTGCACTGAATTCAAGAGGGGATGGGTTCGATTTCCTGCTTTGACATTTTTGGTATATATTTCAGCGAATGTGTAACATCCCTAATTTTGTTAATTTCGATTTAAGAAATTAACGAGTGATTTATTACTCGAGTAGGTAATAAATCAAGTCGCAGATATGAGGTTGTCGCGAAATCAATTTATAATTGCTTGAGTATGTAATTTAAATGCATAATTGAGTGGAAATTAGAACACTAAGGGTATTTTAGTCTTTATACCACTCACATTAAATGAGTTCCAAGACACAAAAAATATCCAAACACTCTCTCATTCCACACTTGTGTGAAATAAAAGAGAAGGAAAAGAAAGAAAGAAGGAAAAGAAAGAAAGAAGGAACCGAGAAAGAAAAGAAAGAAAAGGGAAAGTAAGAGAGAGAAAGAAGGAAAAGATAGAAAGGAGAAAGAGAAAGAAAAGAAAGAGATCCGAGAGAGAGAAAGAGAAACCGAGAGGGAGAAGAAGAGAGGAGGCGTGGGAGAAGAAGAAGAAGAAGAAGGGGGAAGATCTCCTCCAATTCAACACATGTAAGGGGCTTTTGTCTCATTTTCTCTCATTTTCCTTCATCTTTCCAATGATGTAAATTTCATAAACTCATTCCTCCTCAATCTCTTTTTGCCATTGTTGACCCATTGGAGCTCTAAGTGGAGGAGATGAAGTTTTGAGCATACTTGAAGCTAGCTTAAGGTTTGGGAAGCTCAAGTTAGGGTTTTGAAGGATTGGGTTTCGAATTGGAGAGCATGGTTCTGTTTGGAACAGTAGGGGGGAGGTTTGAGCTGCTGGTTTTTTCGGTTGGGAGTTGTTCGGAAGAATGGGAACGAGTTCGGTTTGAGTTAGTGGTTTTTCGGAGCGGTTGAACTTCGTGAAGTTTCGGTATTTCGTGATTTTCATTACGATTGGTGAGTTTTACTCGCTTAGGGTTTTATTTTATGTGTGTTGACTGTATGATTTCTGTTATCGTTGAAATTGCATTCGTTTCGTAAATTTTGAGTCGCGAAACCCGCAAATTGGTCACGAACTCACTGATTTCGCAATTCTGGACACAGGTTCGGTTCTTTTAAAACTGGGACTGTTCGGTTAGTCCAAAAATTATGTGACTGATTTTTTTTGAAATTAGACTTAACGCCGGTCGTTTTGGCACTGGTTTGGTTCAATTTGGAGTTGTGTAGCTTGAGTTATGAGTCTCCAAAGTTAGGTCAAATTTCTGGAATTAAATTGGATATAGGTTCAGTGTTTCAGGCCGTGTGTTCTCAATTGAACTCCGTTTTGAATGATTCTTGTTTAATTGGAAAGTAGACTTAATTACCTACGGAATAGGGACTGGTTTCACCAAATTTCATTAATAAATGAGAAAGAAAATTGAGTTGCAAATTGGGAAAAAAGTTCTGTCTGATTTTTGTACAATAGTGTAGTATTTTTAAAAACTGTATCAACTGGAGCCTTGTTTTGAAAAATGGATATTACATGTAGAAACTACACTCAAAGAGCTTTCCAATGAGTGGTCTTTTGGTAGAAATCCGATGTCGTTTGCTATTTTAACTCGTTTGTCGAAGTAGGTGCACTGCTGTAGGAAATTCTGCACTCATGTTGTGTGTAAAATGTCGGTTTGTGTCATTACAAATCTCGAAATGAATTACTTGATGTAATTGCTTGTGATTGATGTTGTTTGTTCTGGAATTTGGTGTCATATGTTCTGTTTGTAGGTTGTAATTGGATTGGAACACGGTTTGGATACAAACGGAGAGCGAAACGAAACAAAAACAAGCGAAGTGTATTCTCGAGTCCCGATTCTTCGTTTCGATGAAAAATTAATCACACCGGAACGTTTCCGCGGTCGAATCCATTTTGAATTTATACTCTAAACTTCCTCTAATCCTTTTCCCAACCAATTGTGATTAGTATGGATTGACATTGTCATTGTTTTGAGCATGATCAAAGTTGTTTTGGAATGAAATGTTTTGAAGTTATAAATCTTTCGAAAAACCGTAAAACTTAGAACACGTGTGGGGACTAACGTTTTATGAACAAAATTGTGTTTGAACTGATTATATAGGTTCATATTTGTGAGAATATGATATAATAAGATGTCATGGATTGAATTAGATTTCGGTATATATACTATATCGAATATAGGAGACAACCAATGCGGGTGTGATATATAAATTATATCGAGTCGGGGTGACGACCCTGTTTTTGTTAGCATGCTAGGTGAGGGAAGTCATGAGCCCTTGACCTAGGCCCCGGTAAACATATGTTATGTTGCTAATAGGATTTGTGCTCCTATTAGTCAAGATGGGGTTCACTCTAGCTTGCGGAGTTGGTGATGTGCTAAAACTTCTAAAAGGTGTATATTGTAATTTTGCCACTCGAGCTTCTTTAGGTTGTTGGTGACAAGTCACAAGTAATTGATTGTATATTGTAATTCTTTTTGAATTACTGATTATGGTTTTATAAATGGACCGAGTGATAGGTAAGGGGTCACGGTAAGACTCACTGAGATATGTTATCTCACACTATCATATGTTGTTGTTTTACAGAGAAACAGGAAAAGAAGATCCTTTATGGCACGAGTAGATGGTGTGCACGAGAAGGAAATTGAAGATTTAGTTCTTCTCTTGTTATTTATGTTTTTCCCTTGTATCTTTGTACTCGATTTATGACTTGAATTCGTTTTAAGTTATGTAATCGTTCCGCTATTCTTGTAAAGATGTAAATCTAAGTAGGAAATTTATCTCTGATGTATGCTAAACGGTGCACTCTAGTATTTCTACTAGATAGAAATATGAGGGTGTTACAGAATGAACTTGATGATGTGGAATAAAATCGTTGATGATGTAATTAGTGACGTGTCATACTATGTGGATGGTGACATGAAAGATCCATGGCTATATAATATATACATATATATATATATATATATTAATAAACCATGGATTGTCCACCTAGGCATCCATGTCAATAATGACATCAGCACAATTTTAATCCACCTCATCAATCCAGCCAGCATTTTATCGTTGGATCTTATCGGTTTCGTTTTACACAGATCCAACGGCATAGATCATATCACGTTATCAATATTACCCATCAGATATAAATGTGTCAGGCTGTGGAAATTCACTCAAATCTGCATATAAATGCATACAAATTTCGGATTTGAATTTGCATTCAATTCAGAAATTAAAGGATTTAAATACAAACGGTTATTAGAAAAACTGGACCACACGCAGAGTCATAAGACTATACAATAAAGTTTCTCTATGAAAGAATATTACTAGATAGCCTCATTTTTATTGAAGAAAATCAGCTTCAAGATAAAATATGTAATTGTTAACCCAAAATTTCGACAAGGATTTTGGAATGTTATTTAAAGGGTTTAACTCTTCATTAATGCTCATTAATGATGCCTTGGAAACGCAAGTTACATTCTAGTCATTCTTCCATTAGATTTCGACAAGGAAGGTTTCAACTTCGACAGGAAAAGCTTTCGACAGAGTATTACGCTCAGGTTTCGTCAAGACAGTTATTATCAAGCAGTTATGTTGTCGAAGTATTGAGACAGTTACATGGGAAGTTTATTTCTCTAAGTATAAATAGTAGTTTTTTGTAAGAAAAACAGGTCACAACATAAACACAACATTCTGAAACTCTAACTTCCAAGTCACAGCGAAAACGAGTGGACAGAATCATTGTATGTGCTTGTGTACCAATTTCTTCTTTTCAATTCAATGCAATTTACTGTTTCTGTTAACAATTTGCACATTTATTATGTTATTGTCTCCTTCATTTTGTTTTGTCATTCGAAATTAATCTTTTCTAAACTAAAGAAAACATAAACAATCAAGAGCAATTGTTCTCGAGATTTCTAGTTTAATATCACAAACGTATCTCATAAAACTAGTGATTGTTTGCTAAAAAAACACCAAAGAAACAAATTGGCACTTGATGGGACCTTTGCCATTGATTTACGTGTTTTCTGTTTTATTTTCGTGTTTTCTTGTTCGTGTTACACTTTTATGCACTTGCGAAGTGGTAGAATGACACGTTCTAATAGTAACAATGCGTCTAGTTCTAACCCGTGGTTTCACGAGGGCAAGGAACAACGATTGAATCTCGCTAAGCGAGGCGCAGGTTAATCGTAGGGGCGGTTACACCGTCAACATCGGCACGGTTCCATCGTTATCAATGACCAATGTTGGGACAATGCAAGAGGAGATGGCGCCTATGTCGTTGCCATTGAATATAGGGCCTCACCCTAGTCCTCATATGGCAACGTGGGAGCGATTTGGATCCACGTTTTTATAACATGAATCCACAACCATTTCCTCGAGCATATATGGCATGCCTCTTTGGAATGCCACATATTTTCGACCTTTTCCCTGCACGCATTTCTTCCGAAAGTGTCTTCGGGTCGAAATCATCGACGGCGATTAACTAATGAATCTTTGTTTGCTTTAAGGCAACAAGTCGATTTAAAGCAATCATGATATGGTTAATATTCTAACCCAACAAATTGGTACGGTTTTAACCCATTGATTCAAAATACTAATACCAGTTATCAAATGTTAGCCAATCAAATGGGTAGAATTGCAGATTTCTTTGGGGCTCCAAGTGTTAATACTAGGAGAATTCCCAATATTGTGGGTAACGATTTGCTCGATACTCCCAAGGAGCGATCGCGATCGAAGTACCAAAGATTTGTGGGCAAACAACAAGGGACAGTAAATCAAATCCCTGAAGTTGTTTTGGTAAATCGTCACCAAGACGCTGATGAAGTTGTTCGACAAGTGCAACAAAATAATATTGGCGCTCAAGATAATATAGCCACTTTAGTAGAGACTATAATGGCGCAAAATGGTCTTAACATAGGTTTGCATAGGCCTAATTTTGTATCACCATTGTGTGACTATGTGTTGCAAACCGAATTACCAAGGGGATGGAAAATCCCTAAGTTTACCAAATTTGGTGGTGATACAAATGAATCCACAGTCGAACACATTGCTCGATTCTTGACTGAGGCTGGGGACATAGCCCAAAATGAGAATTTAAAAATAAAATAATTTCCAATTTCTTTGACTAAAAATGCCTTTACTTGGTTTACCACTTTATCCCCTGGTTCTATTTTCACATGGGGGCAGTTAGAGAAGGTATTTCATGCACAATTTTACATGGGTCAGTCTAAAATAAGTCTCAAAGAGTTGGCCAGTGTTCGACGCAAAATGCCTGAAACAATCGATGATTATTTGAATAGATTTAGACTATTAAAGTCTCGTTGTTTCACGCAAGTGCCTGAACATGAGCTTGTCGAAATGGCTGCTGGTGGCCTTGATTATTCAATTCGAAAGAAATTGGATACATCACATTTAAGAGATGTGGCCCAGTTGGCTGATAGAGTTCGACAGGTCGAAAGGCTTAAGGAGGAAAAATCTAGGACAACTAGGTTTCAGAAAAAAGAAAAAGTGGCATATGTCGAGGAAGAATTCGACGTTGTTTTTTGTGATGTCGAAGAGGAGGAAATAGATGTGGCTGAACTCAAGCTTGGCCCTCCTTATACTTGTAAATTATTGAGGCCTGCTAATGGGAATAATCCTGTAGAGCCAAAAAATGATAGATTTGTGCCCAAAATATATACCTTTGATGTTACTAAATGTGATGAAATATTTGATCTGTTAGTAAAAGATGGTCAAATATTAGTGCCCAGTGACCTAAAAATGCCAACTCTCGATCAGAGAAAGAAAAAGGGTTATTGTAAGTTCCATAATTTTTTGGGACATAACACTGACCGTTGTGTGCTTTTCAGGGATCTAGTGCAAAAGGCAATCGAGGAAAGAAGACTTAAATTTGGTGATAAGAAAATGAAAGTGCCAATGCAGATCAAAGCAAATCCTTTGCCGAAAGCTGAAGCCATGTATGCAGAGCCTGTCGAGGCATATGTAAGAATGGTAGATGCTAAAATGGTAGAGTCTCCAAAATCTGTTAAGTCTGCCACAGAGAAGTTGAAGAGTGTCTTGCATGCTGGGGATGAAACACAGGAAGTAACTCAAGAGGAATATGATGAAAAGGTACAAGCTGTGTACCCTAAGGCTGAAGAGGAACTAATTAATTTCCTCAATAGGTGCAAGATGAACAATTCTGAAGTGATGCTTTGCCCAAAGTGCAGTACTGTTTTCGACAAAGAGGTTGCCAAAGAGGTGGAAGCCTATAGTGTTCAACAACACCATAAGAGAAAATGGTTTGATAAAAGGCAAAAATTTGACTTCAAGAGAGGAGATCTTCCTGGTTATAAGGTTAAAGTTTTAACTAAGCCTTCGACAAGCACGCCTAAGAAGCAAGGGTTTACGAAGCCATCATCTGGTAAATCCTTTGTTCCCATGGCGAATGCTCCAGTCGGAAAATGAGTGCAAAAAGTTGTTCATTCTGCTGATGCTTCTAAGTATAACTACAAGAACAACTATAAGGGTAAGAATCCTATGACTAAGACTCAGTGGCGTCGTTTCCAATGCCAGAAGAAAAAGGCATTACATGCTGCCAACAATAATGCACCAAGCAGTTCCATGGTGGTGAAAAACGTGGCTCCTAAAATTGAAGGATCCACAAAGGTAAATGTTGTTGCTGCAGATAAGGTTGATGGTGGATATAAGGCCAAAGGCAAAGCTATTGTTACTGAGAAGCCAAGAAGGCCTGCTACTGAAAGAATCTTTCCTCCATTGTCATCATTGAAAGATGATATTTTCAACATGGACGAAGATATGGATTCTGAATTTGAAGACTCTGAGGATGACTTTGATGTTATCTGCGTGGTATCTACACTACCTATTGAATATGATGTTATCACAGTACCTGATGATGTCGAAGAAGATTTCACTGAGGATATGGCTTGTCATAAGCCAGTATGTTATTATGTGATGAATGATGGCTGTGTCGAAGAGCAAATGGCAACTTTCGAGAAGCCAGACTTAGGCATGCAGAACCACTTAAATCCATTGTATGTGCAGGCCAAAGTTAATGGCGTTGGTATTAACAAGGTCTTTGATAGATGGTGTACCGCAGCGATGAACTTGATGCCTCAATGTCTATTGAGAAAAATTGGTAAATCGACCACGGATCTTCGCCCACATAACATTGTCTTAAGCAACTATGAAGGCAAAACCGGCTGCTCGTTAGGGGCCATAGAGGTGGATTTGATAGTTGGTACAGTGAAGAGGACTACATTGTTCTTAGTGATAGCTTCTAAGGCAAACTTCAACCTACTCCTTGGTAGATAATGGATACATGGGGTTGGAGCTGTGCCTTCCACTTTACATCAGCGTTTGGTGATGTGGAAAGAAGATGGTCTAGTAGAATATATTGAGGGTGATCAAAGCTATTTTCGTGCTGATGTAAATCACATCACCAAAGAAAATTTTGAGAAGCAAATGGCAAACATTGTGCCATGTATATCTTCAAATCAAGCATACCTTCCTTCTGATAAGGTATTTGCTTCAGTGCATCTCCATCCAATCCATGGTTTTATCTATGAGAGGGAGATATTTGGAAATGTTGGTGTTTATCCTGAAGGTGTTCTTCCACCAACAGGATGGGACACTGATTCTTAAACAGGTGTCTTTATGTCAGTGCCCAATGCATGGGACAAGATTACGGCCTACATGGCCGATAATAAGTTAAAAGCGGCTATGGAAGACGAATTGATTCATCCAACAATGGCTGTCGAAGCCAGTGATTCACATGAAGAAAATGGCATAATCATAGATGAAAGACTTGATTGCATTTATGATGATGAGCCATTGGGGTTTGAAAAGGATCCTAGAGATTCAGCAAACCGTATGCAAGCTCAAGACCCATTGGAGGAGATTGATTTGGGAGATGGTTCAATCAAAAGGCCAACTTATATTAGTGCATACCTTGATGTTGCCTTAAAGACCCAAGTCATTACATTGCTTAGAGAGTTCACAGATTGCTTTGCTTGGGATTACGACGAAATGCCCGGTTTGAGTCGACAAGTGGTGGAAATGCAATTACCTATTCGACCAGGGAGGAAACCAGTAAAGCAGGTGCCAAGAAGATTTGCTCCTCAAGTGTTGGTTAAGATTAAAGAGGAAATCGAAAGGTTGTTCAGGAACAAATTCATCAGAACTGCCAGGTATGTTGAATGGTTAGCTAATATTGTTCCTGTAATAAAGAAAAATGGTACTCTTAGAGTTTGCATAGATTTTAGATATTTAAATAGTGCAACTCCTAAAGACGAATACGCAATGCCTGTAGCAGAAATGCTAATAGATTCAGCAGCAGGATTTGATTATCTAAGTATGCTTGATGGTTATTCTGGGTATAATCAAATTTTTATTGCTGAAGAAGATGTGTCGAAAACTGCATTTCGATGCCAAGGGGCATTGGGTGTTTATGAATGGGTAGTTATGCCTTTTGGTTTAAAAAATGCTGGTGCTACATATCAGAGGGCAATGAATTCTATGTTTCATGATTTTATTGATGATTTTATGCAAGTATACATAGATGATGTGGTGGTTAAGTCTTCATCAGAGAGCGGTCATTTAGATCATCTTCGACAATCCTTCGAAAGAATGAGGAAATATGGATTGAAAATGAATCCAATAAAATGTGTCTTTTGTGTACGTGCAGGTGATTTCTTGGGTTTTGTGGTGCACAAGAAAGGCATTGAAATTAATCAAAATAAGACTAAGGCTATCCTAGAAACGAAGGCTCCTTCGACAAAGAAAGAACTTCAGTCATTGTTGGGAAAAATTAATTTCCTTCGAAGATTTATTTCCAACCTAAGTGGCAAAACACAAGCTTTTTCGCCATTGTTAAGACTGAAGAAAGAAGAAGAGTTCAAATGGGAACCAGTTCATCAAGCAGCCTTTGACGAAATCAAGTCTTATTTGATGAAGTCACCAATTTTGTTGCCTCTCGTTAGAAACAAAGTGTTGAAATTGTATATTTGCAACATTTGATAGAACAATAGGTAGCATGTTAGCACAAGAGGATGATAGTGGTGTCGAAAGAGCCATTTATTACCTTAGTAGGGTTTTAATTGATGCTGAAACAAGGTACAGCCCAATAGAAAAGTTGTGCCTTTGCTTGTATTTCTCATATACAAAGTTAAAGCAATATATAAAACCAGCAGATGTTTATGTTTATTCGCATTTTGATGTCATTAAGCATATGCTGTCGAAACCAATTATGCATAGTCGAATTGGTAAATGGGCTTTGGCTTTGTCAGAATACAACTTAACTTATCAACCTCTAAAATCCATTAAAGGACAAGTGGTTTCTGATTTTATAGTGGACCATTTTGTTGTCGAAGAAACAATGAGTTTCGTAGACTTACGTCCTTGGAGGTTATACTTCAATGGTTCAAGCCATAAAAATGGAGTTGGGATTGGTATCTTAATCATTTCCCCTAATAATATTCCAACGAAGTATAAGTTTAGAATTCACGACTTTTGCTCCAACAATGAAGCTGAGTATGAGGCTTTGATAGTAGGCCTTGAAATTTTACTCGACTTGGGGGCAAGTCATGTCGAAATAAAAGGTGACTCAGAATTGGTTATCAAACAATTGACCAAAGAATACAAATGCATTAAGGAGCACCTTATTAGGTATTATGTTGTTGCTAATACGTTGTTAATAAGATTTGAGTCTGTGCAACTAGAACATTTACCACGAATAGATAATCACGTGGCGAATGAGTTGGCTCAAATTGCTTCAGGTTATAAAGTTTCAACACAGAGCCTTGCAGATAGTGGCTAATGACTCTTCTTCACTATTATTGTCAAGACCAAAAACTGGGGGGCAATAGATGCAAATGAAGAAGTAGTCGAAGAACGTTACACTGTTGATGATGTTGTTTTAGCAGAAATTTTTGCTCTTGACAACATGACTAATGATGATTGGCGTAAGCCTATTGTGGAATACTTGCAAAATCTCACAGGAAATGCTAGTAAAAAGGTAAAGTATAGGGCTTTAAGTTATGTGATAATTGGGAATTGTTTAAGAAGACTTCTGAAGGAGTACTTTTAAAATGTCTTAGTGAAAATGAGGCATATTTAGCAGTTTCTGATACACATAGTGGAGCATGTGGTTCACACCAAGTAGGCCATAAAATGAAATGGTTATTATTTCGACAAGGAATGTATTGGCCAACTATGTTGAAGGATTGTATAGAGTTTGCTAAAGGATGCCTAGAGTGTCAAAAGCATGCTGGAATACAACATGTGCCTACAAATGAATTGCATGCTATAGTCAAACCTTGGCCATTTAGAGGTTGGGCCCTAGATGTAATTGGAGAAATAAAGCCAACTTCATCAAAAGGCCATAAGTATATCTTGGTGGGAATTGATTATTTCACCAAATGGGTCGAAGCAATACCTCTAACCAATGTTGATCAAGAAGCAGTGATAAAGTTCGTACAAAGTCATATCATTTATCGGTATGGAGTTCCAGAAACCATTACTACAGATCAGGGGTCTATTTTCACTGGTCGAAAAATGGTGGAATTTGCTTCTGAAATTGGTTTTAAGTTATTAACTTCGACACCATATTATGCACAAGCCAATGGTCATGCAGAGGCTGCCAATAAAATCATTATCAATTTGATTAAGAAACATGTTGGGCAAAAACCCAAAAATTGGCACAACACTCTTGATCAAGCATTATGGGCTTGTCGGATTTCACCCAAGGAATCTATCAATACTTCTCCATATAGTCTAACCTTTGGACATGACGCAGTGTTGCCTGTTGAAATTTGTTTACAATCAACAAGAATTCAAAGACAGTGGGAAATTCCTTCTGATTATTATTGGAGTATGATGCTTGATGAATTAGTTGATTTAGACGAAGAAAGGTTATTAGCTTTAGAAATGCTTATTCGACAGAAAGAAAGAGTAGCTAAAGCTTATAATAAAAAGGTTAAGTTGAAGACCTTTGATTCAGGCGATTTAGTATGGAAAGTCTTGTTGCCTATGGATAAAAAAAGATAGAGTTTTGGGTAAGTGGTCACCTGGTTGGGAAGGCCCATTAAGCGTATTACAATGTTTTTCTAATGGTGCTTATGAAGTCGAAGAATTGGGTGGCGAAAACAGAATTTTCAGAATAAATGGCTAGTATTTAAAGCAGTATAGGCCAACATTAAATGAAATAAAGATTGAGCAAAAGTAATTAAATGAATTTGTTCATAAAATGGTAATGAAAATTACATAGCCATTCAAAGGTTGTTCAAAGAGGCCTTAAGCCTGTCGAGAATCCTAGCACTCAAAGCAAGAGTAGTCTCAAGATAGCCTAATTCCTCATCAAGCTTCAGCTTGTTTCTTCGACAACAAAGAAGCTCCTATTCTCTCTTGAACTAGACTTTTTTGGTATTCAGCGTTTGCTAACTTCGTTTGAAGGATCTTTATCTCTTCATTGTAACGTTGAATTTTTGAATCCCATTGAGTTAGTTCTTCCTCATCTCTTGTTGCTTGTGCCTCGAGGGCATCAAGTTTTTCTTGGGAAGACTTGAGAGAATCAGTTTCTTGCTGATGAAGTTTGACCACTTGATCCTTGTGCTTAAGAGTACTTGAATGTTTGGTAATGTTGGCGCAGAGATTCTCGAAGAAAGGGCTGAATTCAACAAGGAAGGCAAGAAGTGTTTGATCAGGTTTCGACTTGTGCAGTTTTTGGAGTAGAGCCTTGACTTCGAAGCATTCTGAAGGGTCTTGTTTGATCTTCGACACAAGGTTACCTTCCAAGATTCTTGTTTTCAGTTGTTTAAGCAATTCTTCTATCGACTCTTGGTTAACGGAACTCAATGAAGTAGTCGAAGCGTTGGCGACCATATCTGTCGACGAACTTGAGAGGCTCAACATAAGTTTAAGAGCTGCCAAAGGATCTTCTTGTTTCAATTTGGAAAGTTCTTCGCCACTAACAGCACTGTTAGTCGATTCATTGGCAGAAGCATCTTCTTGCGCCTCAAATTCAAACCCTGTGTTTGCTTCTCCTTCGTTTTCCACATCCATAGCCTCATTGGAATTTTCGTTGGGGGCAGTTGCAGCTTTTTGTTCTTCTTCCTTTTCTTTATTGTTAAGTTCCTTCCCAAGCTCTACTTCAAGGGTTGCATCAGCATCAATTTGTTCTTCAATAACGATAGGAATTCCAACCTGATCAGCATCCACAATGTTCTCTAAATCTGATGCTGAAAGAGATTCTGTTATGGGAATGATATTTTCCGATGGAAGTTCCTTGGAAATTGCTGTAGCTGTTGTTTCTGATGCAATTTGCTGAGTGGTTGGCACATTTGAGAGAGTGGTTGGAGGTGACGTTTCGCAAAATTCAAAAAATGCTCTTTTTTCTCCTTTCATTCCTTCTTTGTGGTCGAAAAAGACATTTTTTGGGGGGGCAATTTGTTAACCCAAAATTTCGACAAGGATTTTGGAATGTTATTTAAAGGGTTTAACTCTTCATTAATGCTCATTAATGATGCCTTGGAAACGCAAGTTACATTCAAGTCATTCTTCCATTAGATTTCGACAAGGAAGGTTTCAACTTCGACAGGAAAAGCTTTCGACAGAGTATTACGCTCAGGTTTCGTCAAGATAGTTATTATCAAGCGGTTATGTTGTCGAAGTATTGAGACAGTTACATGGGAAGTTTATTTCTCTAAGTATAAATAGTAGTTTTTTGTAAGAAAAATAGGTCACAACATAAACACAACATTCTGAAACTCTAACTTCCAAGTCACAGCGAAAACGAGTGGATAGAATCATTGTATGTTCAATCATTGTATGTGCTTGTGTACCAATTTCTTCTTTTCAATTCAATGCAATTTACTGTTTCTGTTAACAATTTGCACATTAATTTATTATGTTATTGTCTCCTTCATTTTGTTTTGTCATTCGAAATTAATATTTTCTAAACTAAAGAAAACATAAACAATTAAGAGCAATTGTTCTCGAGATTTCTAGTTTAATCTCACAAACGTATCTCATAAAACTAGTGATTGTTTGCTAAAAACACCAGCAAACAGTAATACGTGCTTACTAATCTTCTATGCATTTTGATTTTACGAATCTTTTAAATTCTCTCTTCAACCTGTTCTGGTTTTTTCTAAACTTTTTTTTTGCAGATTTTATGCTTCAAATCACACCATGCATCTGCTTGAAGCATAATGGTATATCAAAAAATAAATAAAACCAATGGTACATCAAGAGATAAGTATAATACAACATGAATATATTTATCTCTTGATTTATGATTTTTACAAAACACTACCTCAAACATAGGAGGCAATTGAACAACAATGCAAGTTATACAATAAGAAATGACCTGGAAATATCATGTTTTCTTCTTTTGTTATAGCACTTCTTCTAAACTAAAGTATGGGAGATTGAGTGGAACAAATGTGTGACCGTCCCTTCTTTTTGACACTTATATTTGCTATTTATTACCCTTTGAGTAAGACAGTCATTTCACTTACCCTTTTAGTAAGACAGTAATTACCATTTTACTAACTTTCTACTTTTGGTCTTTTAATTTGTAATAGACATATTTATAATTTAACTTTTGTTGGAATTAATCTGGTGTTAAATTGTTAATTTTATTTTTACTTATTACAACTCAATCTTATCAAAATTTAACCAAGTATCTTAAAAAAAAAGTAGAAAGTAGGATGGTAATTTATAGATAAAAATACTCACTATAAAAAATTCTTTAAGAACCCATATAAAAAAATTCTTTAGGACGAGATTATAAAAAAAATACTCACAATAAAAAAATACTCACTATATATATAAAAATAAATAAATATATAAACATATATATTATATATCATAATGAATGGATAAAAGACGGTGTACAAAGAAATCGACGTGTCATATAATACACGAAAACATACAACTGTAGTTTTAAAGGTGCCAAAAAATAATTTAAAATTTTATGATAAAATGAGATGTATACTTGTGTTGCTTATAATAATAAAATCGAATTCCCACAAATTCACACACTCATGAAAACAAATTATGAAGGATATATTACAAAATATATGAGATATTCTATTATCGTATATCATTTTCCTTCCGGCATTAGTAATAGTAATGTGTTTTTCTATATACTCATTCAGAATACATTAGATGATATTTTCATCGGTTTCAATTTTCGTTTTAGTACTTTGTTTGAATACTTTTATATTAATTTTCCTGCATTTAATTATTACAAAACATTATATGACATAAAACAAAATTCTTTTCCTGGACAAAACCTCACATCCCATTTGAAATTATATATATAATTATATTATATATATACATAAATCTAAATTTAATTTCCTAATATTATATAATTATTTGAAATAGTTGAAGTAATTACCTTACGGTGTCTAAACAAATGAGTTTCTAATCTCAAAAAAAAAGAGTTTCGACCCGTGCTGGCACGGGTAAATTATACTGCAGTTACATTTTAATAATAATAACATAATTTTAATGACCAACATACTGCAGTTACATTTTAATAATAATAACTTAAATTTGACTTTGTACTTAATTTTAGACAATTTATTTAAAAAAATTGTAATTTTTTAGTATACAAAATAATTGTAATGTGATAGAGATATTAATAACACACACACACACACACACACATCTAATTTCTTTTTCAGTTTTAATCAATAAAAGCAATGACTATTACAAATCAGCTTAAATAGTCTTAATTTATTATATTTATGGCGATTTCAAATGAGACTTTTATACATAATCCAATTTCTATTTTTGTAGGTACTATTATAATTTGCCTTTATGTATTACATTTGCAGTCCTAATTGAACTTATGACAATCCAATCATTTAATATTTATGATATTACAGAAATCTCAAACGAAATATTTGAACAACATTTAAATATGATAGTTACAAAGAAAAAAACTAAAACTACTATTAAGAAAAAATAAATAATATATATAATAAAAAAATAAATATATTACTTAAAAAAATATTTGAAGGAAAGTGCACGAAGGAGTTCATGTCACGGCTACACCATTAATAGTAAACTTATATTCTCTATACACTATGCATAATACATGTCAACATTGTGAGTTAATTGGAGTTTTACAAGAAGACTTATAGAACTCAAAGGGTAAATACTCATATCACATAAAAATGTGAATTTACTTTTAAAAAATATTATCATTGAAGGTGTACACATAATTATAGATAACTATATGATAACCTAAGAGCAAAAGAAATGATGGACAGATCACAATGATGAAATATTAATTTTAGAATTAGAGTAAAAGTATATCACACATAATTGAATATTTTACAAAAAAAAAAGTCAATGCTCTATGATAAATACCTCAAACATCACCAAAGTCTGCTTTTAGCATATCCTAGTCTTTGACACTTGAAGGCTTGCCTCCCACACTTGAAAGACTTACCTCCCACATTTTTTTGAAAGGTTTAAAAAATATTATCGCTACCAATTATGGTAACTAGTATGTATCATCCGTGCCAGCACGGGTATACATTTTCTTTTAACATAACATTTGAATTCGTTGTTTGGGAATTAAAAAAATGCAGTTGTACGCTTTCGTGTATTATGTGATATGATGCATATTTCTTTGTACACCGTCCTATATAAAACTATTATGTTATATAATATATTTCTCCCGTATATTTTGCATATATAGATTTAAATATAATTATTTTAGTCAATTATATACATTGATTTTTGATTAAAATATGTATATTCCATAATCTCCAAAATACCATTGTGGGTATTTAGTGTGTTCCGATAAATTCTATAAACGGGAGAAATTGAAGTAACGATTTAGAAGAAACAACTATTAAAAATGAGGGCATTGGGTTATTATCTAAAAGCATAAAATAGTCATTGACTATATATCCAATGGGAGGGGGTGTCTCTCTATCTAAAAGCCTAAAATGGTTTCCTACCATGACTTGAGTTTCATGGGGGAACTCGTATTGGCCTTGGGGAGAATTTGGGGATGTCGATACCCTCCCTGCCTCCGCCTCGAACCCATTCAACAAAACATTAATTATTAGTTTTCATTTTATTTTATGCATATTTAATATTTCATTTTGATAAATATTTTTTTAATTTTTATTGATCTCTTTTCAATTTTAAAATCTATTTAAATGCTTTTAATTTTATTTTACTATTCTATAATAATTTTTAGTCATTCCTTTGAACACATAGAATTGCAAATATTTGTTCTATGCATTTGGTAGTCATATAACCCATCTTGAGCACTATAGCCACTACACATGACAAACAAAATTTTGAGAAACAACCTATGCCTTTCATAATTAAATCTTGTTTGATTAGGAATTCTATAGACACATTGGTTTTAAGTATTGTTGTGATCTACAGGAAGAAGAACCAACTATATTTATGAATTATTAATGAAATATTACTTGCATCCTATCATTATTATACATATTAAGTATCGTTGTTCTCATCTATAATCTATAGTATCCTTTTTTTATAATGTCATTTTTGTTATCCCCTATTGCATATCAAATTTAAGAAGCACATTATTGAATATCATTAACTTAATCCAGATTAAAACAAATTCCACGTAATTGTTCCATCAAGAAGTACATTATTTTTAAAGGTTTTGAGAGCTCTGTAACATGCGATTGTTTATTCAATTACAATTATTCTTCTCGTGCTGTAAACGTGTACTTGACTTTCTCTTCTACATCTTTTGTTGAACCAAGGTCAAACACTCTTTGTTTTGTATGATAACAAATTACAATCTGTTTACTAATGGTTATAGTTGAACCAAAACACAGTCATGAACCAAAGCACAGGACATGAACCAAGACGCTTGACATGATATCTTAAAGTGTAGCAGCTAGGAGGAGAAGTTTCTCAAGCGTTCAAGACTTACATGTTATATTGCTTTCCATAGGACGCATGTAAGATCTCGTCACTTAAGCTTTATGACTTTTGTAGTTGAGAGATGATCTTTTAAAATAGAACTGGTGTGTTAAAATCTTTTATGTAAAAGCATGATTAAATAGGTTAGGCACAAGTTGTTTTTAAAGAAAAGTTTTGAATCATGATTTGTTGTTTTTTTATAAAGAAACTTGATTCATAGCCTAGTGTTTTAAAAGAATTTCTTTTTGAAGTAAAGAATCGATTCTTGACTTCGTACCTTAAAGCTAGAAATCGATTTTGAGCTTATTAGTTTAAAGAAGAAAATCGATTTTGAGCTTGTTGGTTTAAAGCTACAAATGGATTTTGAGCTTCCTTCTTTAGAGAAGAAATCGATTTATGGCTTCACTTTTTAAAGAGAATAATCGATTCATGACTTGATTCTTTTGAAAGAACTTGTTTTAGAAACAAAACAATCGATTGATGGCTTTGTGTATTAGAAGATGGAATCGATTTTGGCCTTATTTTTTTAAACAAGGAAATCGATTAATGGCTCTATAGTTGAAAGAAAACAATCGATTCATGACTTGCTTTCTCTTAAGCAAGGAATCGATTTCCCTTCTATTATTTTGGAAGCACAACTTGTTTTTGAAACTAGCAATCGATTTCGCTCTTATTTCATTAAAGCTAGAAATCGATTCCTCATTTATTTCTTTAAGCAAGAAATCAATTTCTCTCCTATTTCTTTTAAGCAATCAATCGATTGTCCACTTATCCCAATAGAGTTAAGATTTGTTTCAACGGTCATATTTTCACAAACTCTATAAATAAGGGTTTTCACGTTTCAATACACACAACCCACAAATCAAAAAAAAAAGAAAAGAACGAGAACTCTCACAGTAAAACTCATCTCTTCACGTTCTTCATCGACGGTTTCAAATCTCTCATCTCTCTCAACTACATATTGTTATATTGCTTGAGTGATTGGATCTTAGTTTCTACTTGTAAACATTTATACTTGGTTGTTGTGAAATCCTGGGAAGCTTTCTTGGGTAGTTCAATCGGAGAGATTGAATTGTAGCGAAATCCTTAGCGGGGAGCTTGGGTTCTCAATTTGGGGAAAATTGAGATTGGTGTGGTAGCTATAGGGAAGTTGCTTGCTTGTAAAACATTGAAGAAGTTATTCTCTTATAGTGGTGATTACCAAAGTCCGAAGGTTGCAAAGCCGGAGGCCGAGGAGTAGGGCTTTTATCCCGAACCTCGCTAAAATCACGGTGTACTCCTTTCTCTTATCTTTACTTTGCATTTTCTTTATAATTGTTAACTGTCATTGCATTTGATATTATCGCGCTTAGATTTCAATATCTCTGTAATTATTTCTGCCATTGTTATAGCTTGCTTAGGTGTTGCATATAGTTTAAATCCTCTTTTCCGCATTTGATTTAAACTTGCATAGTTTATTTTTTGAAAACAAAAAAAGATTTCATTTTTAGCATATAACCTTATTCACCCCCTCTAAGGTTATCATATAGTCCAACATCTTTGTCTACATGTTTCCTACAATGTATTTTGGGGTCAAATCTCTTGATTGTGTATAATATGTCTGACGAATTGTGTTTTATTAATGGTACAATTAGATTGTCCAAGCTATGTGGTAGTATCTCATTATCTGTGGCAAACTAATAGGGTTGACAAATAAAGTGTACAATTAGATTGTGCTCATTCTCTTAAAACAAGTCAATAGAAATATACAAATTTCACTCCTATACCCATATGTAACTGCTCATTAGTGTCACAAATAGTTTCTATGTGAGGGCCCATTTGTTACAGATTAAAAAATAAGTGATTTTGTTGTTACATAGTTTTTAGAGATTTTTGAGAAAAATGAGAAGTTGTTTTATGTTTGAGTAACATACTGAAAATCACTTATTTTAAAAAATCATTCTTAAAAAACTAATTTTCTTGAGAAGCTACTTAAAACAACTTCTCATATGAAGCAATTTTTAGATTATTTCCAGCTTTTCATTTTTTTAAGAATCGGTAACAAACAGACAACATGTCGTCATAAGTCATAATAAATGGGCTCTAATATTATAGTTTTTAGACTTGGGCATTTTAAAAACAAATTCAAATATTTAAACTTAGCAGAGCTACAATTTTTTTTTTTGCTAATTTGAGATCAAAATGCTTATTTTAAAACTAACACAACATCAATGACTGGTCTAAAAATTGTAGCTGCTATTTCTGCCAATTTAGTATGCCATGTTGATAGAAAATTCTATTGGAACTAATAGTTTATAAAAAATTTCATTGCTAAAATATACATTTGTATAAATTAAAAGCTACTCATTTTTATCATAACCGGTGCTTAACCATGCACGTAGTAAAATTCAATTAAAATTAGTTTAAGACTGAAAAGTGAAACAATAAATTAACAATAAACTTGATCACACTTTGACATTGTGAACTTTCAAAAGCAAAGTCAGATTAAGGATAGACGAAAGCTTTGAACATCTAATAATATATAAAAATCATGTCCACCCCTATAAGTTGAGTCATCATCACATTGTAGTTACCTAACTATGAATTAAATGTTTACTTCAAGCACACCTATGTAAATGATAAAAAAATATAACATTAGAAGCATTGTCATCAAATATAAATCATGTTCGATAGTAATTTCAGTTTAAGGGTAGGATGCAAGCTTCGATGTGATGCATCACTTGTATGTAGGTTTCATATGCCAAACCAAATATGGAAGCAACAGAGGAAATAGCAGAATATGAAATACCCTCCATTTACAAATATAACCCTTTTGTCAAAAGTCACGTGTGAAATATGTGTAGAAAATTTACCAAATGGAGTTTGGTATAGTCTTTCTTTTCAACTACATGAAATAACAATCACAAAAAGTTAAGAAGTAAAGAAATCATATTTTTTAATTTTAAAAAATCAACACATAAACATAATGACCTTAGAAACCATCTTTCAAAAACTCTAATGCAAATAAACCTTTGTAGGATCTGAATTTGAAGGAGAAGCAACAGTGTGGAGCACTCTGGATGCAACCTCATAACACAAACCATGGTATTAGTGTAAACTTACAAAACTTAAATGATGGCTAATGAATGTTAAAATCTAACAGTGATTATAGACAGCAACCATAAAAATAAAAAAACGTAAACTTAAAAAATATTATATTTTCCTAATCAAGTGTAAACTTACGGAACTTAATTGATGGCAAATGGATCATCAACCTTGATTAAGATATTATCAAAAATCAGAACTAATTTGCTTGAGCATCAGATCAAGACAGCAACCAACACATCATCATTCAAAAAAAACATCAAACTATTGAACCCATTGTAAAATATCCCTAACACTTGTTTTAGGTTTTTGCTTATTTGTTACAGAAGTAATGCTGACATTTTGATGTGAATTTAGTTATTTTCTTATTCTAATGGACTGATGGAATGGTCAAGAGAATTATTAATATAAATCATGACATATGCACATGGTAAGATGGATTAAGAAAATTAAGAAAATTACGGGATAACTTAATTTATTATAAATTAAGAAAAGTTTGCTTTTAGCATATCCTAGTCTTTGACACTTGAAGGCTTGCCTCCCACACTTGAAAGACTTACCTCCCACATTTTTTGAAAGGTTTAAAAAATATTATTGCTACCAATTATTTTTTCAAATAGGTTGAAAATCATTATTCTACTAAAAAAATTACCCTAACTCGTGTTTAAAAAAAGTGAGTTTAAAAAAGTTGACTTGTGTTTGTGAATAATATTTTAAGAGTGGGTTCGGAAGAATTGATTTTGTTTGGATAATAAAGATATAATCACTTTTGATGTCTCTAAAAATAAAGAATATTGTTGTTCTGATATGCAAAATTGATTTTTTTTTTGAAATTGTACTTTACCCATACATCTGCACGGGCTGATTGTGTTATGTAGTATGATTATACTGAAATAAAAATCAAAATTTCAAATGACATTCATCTAATATTAATTGTAAAATATAAAAATTGTAATAGTTTTGTTGAGGTAAGGACAAATTTAGAATGGGGATCCACTTTTTGTAGAAGTTGTTTAAGTCATATTGTACAACAAAATATGAATGTGAAAGTTAGGAAATTATTCATTCTATAAATATCAGTTCTACCACTTGAAAATCAATTTTAACCACCACTTTTTTTCTAAGTTGATTCTGGCCTTAAAACAAACACGCTCAAAAATTGAAAAGCGAAGTACTAGTATATTTGGTTTGGTTGTGGGAGCACTTAGAAGTGCTTTTGGAGGGTTAAAAAGTGATTTTGGTGTGATAAATTGATGTTTGGCCCTTACTAGAAGCTAGAAACTGTAGCTTCTAAGGTTGATGGAATTGATTCTACCATTGCACTTTTGTACCACAATTACCCTTCATTATATTTATCTTTGTTACATTTTTTAAAATTATACAACAATTCCCTAACTATAATTTAAATTATATTCAAATTTCATCTTCCATAATTGCCCTACACTAAAGTTTGATATTCCATAGTTGCTCCTTATTGTATTTACATTTTTTACAAATGCCCTTCACTAAGTTGCATCACAATTTAAGTCATATTATCAAATAATAATAATTTGAATTTAGATATTTTAAATGCTCATTTAGTATTTTGGTTTCTATTTTATCAAATTAAGTTCTTAATGTTATTTTAAATTGATATCTATTTTGGTAATTTCACACCTAAAAGCAATTCTAATTCAACCTATCCAAACAACAATGATGACAAAAATCACTTTTTAGTAAAAGTATCCAAACAAAAATCACATCATCTTCAACTCATTTTTAACTAAAATCAATTCTGCAAAATCAATTCTATCGGAATCAATTCTCATCACCGCAGAACCAAACACAGACCTAAAAGCTAAACATGTGACATAGTATTGGCCGTTTTCATAACTCAGTGTGAACAAATCTAACTGATCGTACAAGACCAATAGAAGTGGTGTTGGTGCAGTCCTTTAGCTCGGTCGCTGATAGTCTTGGTGTCCTTGAGTCTGGGTCGCGCGCGGGTGGTATCTGCGAAAGCACTCTGACGCCCAAGTCAGCAGTGAACAGTGAATAGGACCACAAGTAATAATGATGTACCTAATTCCTTGGGATTCGTGCCATATTTATAGCTACAGTATTGAGCCATATTGAGCCTATTGGACTGCATTGGGCCATGAGCCCACTCCAGAACAGTTGCCCCCTAAGTCTGGGTCGCCAATAGGCGGGCTAAGGCTTGATTTACTGCCCCCGAGTGTTGTGAATAGCCGAGTTACAAGGAGTGGGCGGCCTTGATCTTTTGAATTGTATGGGCGCTGCCACACTAAACCACGGCCTGCCTTTCGGTCTGTATGCTAGGTCGCTCGGGACCAAAGTCTATACTGAGGTCGCTGCCCCGTTGCGGCCGCTCCAACTACTCTTGACGTGTTGTTGTCCTAAGTGCTGAGGAGACAATTGATTTAATGACGTGATTTCACATCTTCCGAGGTGACGCTTGGCTTCTCCAAGGTGTGTTTTCTCGTTTCTCTCAGACTAAGTAATGATGGAAGGTGAAAGGGTGCGCCTTTTCACTCTTGGGCCTGAAGTGACTGTTGGCCCACTATATAAGGTGTAAGGTGGTGGGGTAAGAGAGATTCATTCCTCACTTTTCTTCTGAATTTGAAGTCGTTCTCGCTGGCTCGCTGTCTGCCTTGGTCCGCTCGCTCCAAAACCAGCCCTCCCGTGCCCCTTGTGCAGGATTCAACACCCGGCCTTTTAGGTAACACGAGCGCCCTTCTTTTCTTTTTTATTTTATTTTCGAAGTTCAACTTGGTGGAGGGGGTAGCAGGTCTGGGGACGACCAAGTCGCCCCCTCTTATTGCATGTGCTCGAACTTGACCGCTTCCCCCTCTACAGGTTTAATCTAGCCCGGACGAAGCAAACTCGTCGCATCTCCGCCAGCCCGGCCGTCTCGCTAGCCTATAAAATGGCTCAGCCGAGCTCTGTTCCAACGAGGTAGTCTTCAAATTCCAAAGATGAATCGCCCAAATCTTCCGGCTCAAAGAGGTCGTCTTCAACTTCTAAAGATGAATCACCCAAATCTTCCGGCTCAACGTCATTGTCGTCTTCTAACTCTTCTAAACGGTCTACCCGAAATGAAAGGGACACAAACTCCAGGAGCGCTGCAGAAGATCCGGCCCCTGTGTTTGACGCTCAAGCTACTGATACTCAAGTCGTTGAGACCCCAACGCCTTTGCAAAGCGTGCAGAGTGCGGCCCAGGACATGGCTTTGGAGGCGATCCAAGACGACCTCGACGACGCGGCCGAGAAAGATATGTCTTGGGTCTCTTCAACCCTTAGAAGCCATAGGAGCAAAGTTCGCCGCCATACTTTGGAAGAAGCGGACTTCACTGCCCAATTCTACGCCGAGGGTTGGAGAGTTGACGGCATGGAGAAGGATGAGAATATCTCGACTTGGACCGACCTGCTGAAATTCACAATGTACCGAGTCGTTTTCGAGCGTATGGGGATCATCCCCCCTTTTACTCGGTTCCAAAGGCAAGTCTTACGATACCTCAAGGTCGCTCCTTCACAACTGAACCCGAACGCTTGGGCGTTCCTGCAAGGCTATGAGGATGTAACGCCCCAAAAAAAATGATTATATAAATAATTAGACAATTTAATTAAGTGATAATTTAGTTGGCATTATTTAAAATAAATATAAGGTAATTAATTCAATTAAGGAGTGGGGTGTAGGAAATAACTGGAGAGAGTATGCAATTAAAATAGGGAGGATGTGAGGAAGTAATTAGGAGGTGCAATTAGGGCCCATTGGAGTTAAGTGGCCCAAACCCAATTAATAAAAACATTAGGGTCTTAGGAGAAACCCTCATTAGAGAGAAAAATCAAAAATTAGAAAGTGAGAGGAGAGAAAGAGTGAGAGAGAGGCGGACGGCTAGGGCAAGAAAAGGAGAGAGAGTTGCATGAAGCTCAAGGAGGGGAGGAAAAGCTTGGAGTGTTGGTGTCTTGGGAGGATCCTTCTTGATTTCTTGAGTGTCTTCTTCAATTAACAAGGTATGGGGGCTCTCTAGCATATTTAATAATTTATAAATCTTGAAACATAGGAGTTAGGGATTAGGAGTAATTAGGAGGCTAGTTTGTAATGTATATTAATGATTGGTGAAATATATGATTGATTTTCATGATGATATGGTGTTGTGGTACATGTGAATATGTTTCTTGATGAATCTTGATTGGCTTGGTGTGTGTGAATTGTAATGGGGTGATTAAATGTTTATTTAACATAATTTGAGTAGGAGAAAGTAGGCGCTTAATAGGTGTTTGGGTGATTGGTTGAATAGGAGAAATTTTAGAAGTGTGGTGTTTTAAGGTGGGGTTGGGTTGTCTTTGGAAATAGGAGGGGCGCGGTCGCAGAATTTGGCGCTGTGGTCTTGTTTGGTTGAGGTGAGGTGCTTAGAGGGTGAATGGGGTGAGGTGCCGAGGTGAACGGGGTGAGGTGCCGAGGTGAATGAGGTGAGGTGACCTAGGTGAGTGAGGTGCCGAGGTGAATGGGGGTGATGTGCCGAGGTGAAGGAGGTTGGTGACCTAGGTGAGTGAGGCGAGACGAGGTGCCGAGGTGAATGGGGGTGAGTGCCGAGGGGTGTGTGTGCGTGTTTGAGTGTGGTGCGCCAATTGTGGGTGTGGCGCGTGGTGTGTGAGTGTGTCTGAGGGTGTGTCTGTGTTTGAGTGTGGTGCGCTAATTGTGGTGTGCTTGCGCGTGAGTGTGTGAGTGTTTGCCGAGGTGTGTGTGCGTGTTTGAGTGTGGTGCGCCAATTGTGGGTGTCTTGCGCGTGAGGTGTGTGAGTGATGTGCCGAGGTGAATGAGGTTGGTGACCGAGGTTAGTGAGGCGAGATGAGGTGCCGAGGTGAATGGGGTGAGGTGCCGAGGTGTGTGAGGTGTACCGATGTGTATTTTGTGTCTTGCCGATGTGAAGTGGGTGTGTGCCGAGGTGAAGTGAGTTTGCTTGCCGAGGTGAATTGAGTGTGTCTTGAGGTGAAGTGAGTGTGTGTCGAAGTGAAGTGAGTGTGTGTCGAGGCGAAGTGAGTGTGTGTGAAGTGAAAGCAGTGTGTGTCGAAGTGCGGTGTGCGCGATGTGGCGGTGTGATCTTTGTCAGAATCGGTGAGAATTACGAGGTAGTTTGTGATGCTACAACACGTGATATTTTTGTGAAGTGATTTTATAATGAGATATGATGATTATAGTATTTATTAATTAAATACTTTGAGTTTGTGTAGTTGGTGCATGAGTCATGAGTCGCATTATCATATGCATTTTCCGGTAGTGTACAGGCTTCGGCCTCTTTGTGAATATTTTCGGTGGTATAGGCTTGGCCTCTTGTGAATATTTTCGGTGGTATAGGCTTGGCCTCTTTGTGAATATTTTCGGTGGTATAGGCTTGGCCTCTTTGTGAATATTTTTGGTGATGGATCCACATGCATATGCCCAGTGGAGTTTTGGGTTGCATTGCATACATTGCATACATGTTCGTGTAATGCTTGTTTACAGTGTGATTGCAAATGGTGTGCTTGTTTTTCGTGTGTAGTTGTAGTTAGTGTAAGCGCCTTTTGTGTATGCTTGTCTTAATAGTGTATTTAAATTTGTTGTTCTCTCTGGTGTGCCTGTTTCTCTGTGTTCCTCGCTTTATTTATTATTATCTATGCATTGAAACTCACCTCATTGCGTCGTGTTGCCTCGTATGTCAGTAACTGCGGGTGATGGTGATGAAGGTGACTAGAGATCCTTCTTTGAGTATGGTCGAGTCGCCTCGATACGTAGCACCCAGGGGAATGTTTATTTGTTATGTCTTTTACTTTCGAACTATTATTTAAGTTGTTATTTTTCCACTTTTGTAATGTTATTCAGACTATTATTTTGGTGCTATGTATCCTCTAAACTGGAGTTTATTTTAAGTAATTGTTTTGAAGCATGTTAAGGTGTTTGGTTTTAAATGTGACACCCTCGAGTGGTCGCACCGAAATGTTTTTCACGCACTCTGATTTTCAAAATTAATTGAATAGTAGTCTATGTAGAAGGGGGGTGTTACAAGTGGTATCAGAGCAAAAGTTCGGTCTGTCCGGCCAAGTTATCGAGTCGTCGAGTCTGTTAACCCTCGAGTCTTGGTACTCGTTCTAAATCATAATTATGTTGTTGTTTTCATAAATCAATGTTGTTGTATGAACTGTTGTTTTCTTTATAAATTGTGGCTGTTTTTATACATAAGAAAAAGAACATGGCTGATATTTTATTACTATCCTTGGAATTTAATTGTGTCATTTTCCCAACTTTAAATGTGGTGTTTCTTCCTAAATTTTTAAACGTGATGTTTCTTTCTAAAATCTAAAATGTGTTGTTACTGAAAATCTAAAGGTGTTGTTTTCCTCAATTTTAAAATGTGGAGTTTACGATGATGCGATGATATAATAGTGATGATTGCATTTAGAGGTATGTGTTTCGTTAAGAGTGTTATCTAGAATCTATTGTTTGTGTGGTGAGTGGTTGAGTTGTGCAGTGTCTATAATATTTAAATTTTCGAGGACGAAAATATCTTAAGTGGGGGAGAGTTGTAACGCCCAAAAAAAAATGATTAAATAAATAATTAGACAATTTAATTAAGTGATAATTTAGTTGGCATTATTTAAAATAAATATAAGGTAATTAATTCAATTAAGGAGTGGGGTGTAGGAATTAACTGGAGAGAGTATGCAATTAAAATAGGGAGGATGTGAGGAAGTAATTAGGAGGTGCAATTAGGGCCCATTGGAGTTAAGTGGCCCAAACCCAATTAATAAAAACATTAGGGTCTTAGGAGAAACCCTCATTAGAGAGAAAAATCAAAAATTAGAAAGTGAGAAGGACAGAAGAGTGAGGAGAGGCGACGGCTAGGGCAAGGAAAGGAGAGAGACTTGCATGAAGCTCAAGGAGGGGAGGAAAAGCTTGGAGTGTTGGTGTCTTGGGAGGATCCTTCTTGATTTCTTGAGTGTCTTCTTCAATTAACAAGGTATGGGGGCTCTCTAGCATATTTAATAATTTATAAATCTTGAAACATAGGAGTTAGGGATTAGGAGTAATTAGGAGGCTAGTTTGTAATGTATATTAATGATTGGTGAAATATATGATTGATTTTCATGATGATATGGTGTTGTGGTACATGTGAATATGTTTCTTGATGAATCTTGATTGGCTTGGTGTGTGTGAATTGTAATGGGGTGATTAAATGTTTATTTAACATAATTTGAGAAGGAGAAAGTAGGCGCTTAATAGGTGTT
Source organism: Oxytropis ochrocephala (assembly GCA_020916435.1). NCBI lineage: Eukaryota > Viridiplantae > Streptophyta > Magnoliopsida > Fabales > Fabaceae > Oxytropis > Oxytropis ochrocephala. The sequence goes on along the minus strand of CM037094.1, from coordinate 63,199,783 downwards.
TGGGTGATTGGTTGAATAGGAGAAATTTTAGAAGTGTGGTGTTTTAAGGTGGGGTTCGGGTTGTCTTTGGAAATAGGAGGAGGGGCGCGGTCTGCGAATTTGGCGCTGTGGTCTTGTTTGGTTGAGGTGAGGTGCCGAGGTGAATGGGGTGAGGTGCCGAGGTGAACGGGGTGAGGTGCCGAGGTGAATGAGGTGAGGTGACCTAGGTGAGTGAGGTGAGGTGAGGTGCCGAGGTGAATGGGGGTGATGTGCCGAGGTGAAGGAGGTTGGTGACCTAGGTGAGTGAGGCGAGACGAGGTGCCGAGGTGAATGGGGTGAGGTGCCAAGGTGTGTGTCTGTGTGTTGAGTGTGGTGCGCCAATTGTGGGTGTCTTGGCGTGGTGTGTGAGTGTGTGCGAGGTGTGTGTGCGTGTTTGAGTGTGGTGCGCCGATTGTGGTGTCGGGCGTGAGTGTGTGAGTGTTTGCCGAGGGTGTGTGTGCGTGTTTGAGTGTGGTGCGCCAATTGTGGGTGCGCGCGTGGTGTGTGTGTGATGTGCCGAGGTGAATGAGGTTGGTGACCGAGGTTAGTGAGGCGAGATGAGGTGCCGAGGTGAATGGGGTGAGGTGCCGAGGTGTGTGAGAGGTGTACCGATGTGTATTTTGTGTCTTGTAGATGTGAAGTGGGTGTGCCGAGGTGAAGTGAGTTTCTTGTAGAGGTGAATTGAGTGTGTCCTGAGGTGAAGTGAGTGTGTGTCGAAGTGAAGTGAGTGTGTGTCGAGGCGAAGTGAGTGTGTGACGAAGTGAAACGAGTGTGTGTCGAAGTGCAGGTGTACGCGATGTGGCAGCTGTGATGCTGTAAACTGGTGAGAATTACGAGGTAGCTGTGATGCTACAACACGTGATATTTTTGTGAAGTGATTTTATAATGAGATATGATGATTATAGTATTTATTAATTAAATACTTTGAGTTTGTGTAGTTGGTGCATGAGTCATGAGTCGCATTATCATATGCATTTCCGGTGGCACAAAGCCGGCCTCTTTGTGAATATTTTCGGTGGTATAGGCTTCGGCCTCTTGTGAATATTTTCGGTGGTATAGGCTTCGGCCTCTTTGTGAATATTTTCGGTGGTATAGGCTTCGGCCTCTTTGTGAATATTTTTGGTGATGGATCCACATGCATATGCCCAGTGGAGTTTTGGGTTGCATTGCATACATTGCATACATGTTCTGGTGTAACTGTTTCTGGTGTGATTGCAAATGGTGTGCTGTTTTACGGTGTGGTTGTAGTTAGCGAATCGCCTTTGGTGTAATTGTCTTAATAGTGTATTTAAATTTGTTGTTCTCTGGTGTGCTGTTCTGCTCTGTGTTCCTCGCTTTATTTATTATTATCTATGCATTGAGACTCACCTCTATCGCGTCGTGTTGCCTCGTATGTCGGCAACCTGCAGGTGATGGTGACTGAAGGTGACTAGAGATCCTTCTTTGAGTATGGTCGAGTCACTCTGATACGTAGCACCGGGGGGGAATGTTTATTTGTTATGTCTTTTACTTTCGAACTATTATTTAAGTTGTTATTTTTCCACTATTTGTAATGTTATTCCCGACTATTATTTTGGTGCTATGTATCCTCTAAACCGGAGTTTATTTTAAGTAATTGTTTTGAAGCATGTTAAGGTGTTTGGTTTTAAATGTGACACCCTCGAGTGGTCGCACCGAAATGTTTTTCACGCACTCTGATTTTCAAAATTAATTGAATAGTAGTCTATGTAGAAGGGGGGTGTTACAGAGGACATCCTGACCGTGTTGGAACGACCAGTCTCTTTGAGGTTGTTTTTTACCCTGATGGAAAAGAGCTATCTTTATGAGCCAGGGACGAAAGGAGCTCGCAAAGAGGCCGTCTCATCAAGAACCTGGCCGCAAAGACAATTTCTTCAAACCCTACATGGAATCTCTGCCGACCGGGTGGAAGAATGACTTCTTCTGGGCCGTTACTTACACAAAAGAGGCGATGAATGGGATAGCCCAAATGGTCGACGGTAAAAATGCAGGGACGCCCCTCTTGCCGACCCTATGGTCCTACGACCACTTTTTAAAGAAGCCCGGGGCATATTCTTACAAGGAAGTGGAGCTCAATATTACGGATCTTGACACGATTCATAGACTTAGGAGGATTGCTTCTCGCGTCCCTGGGGGTCGCATCAAAATTAACAAGATTGTAGACGCCCGAGGCATTCATGCCGTCAAAGCCGCCCTTGGTGGGTGGTCGCTAAAAACTTCAATCTTTATTTCTGTTTGATTCCTTGTATCATTTCTAACTCGTATTCTGTTTCCTGCAGTTGATATGGCGGGCGTTGAAGACTTCGAATTCTTTTCTCAATGGGCGGCGGAAGATAGGAACAATTCTCCTCCTCGAGGAATGGCCGCTGTGAATGTTGAGGGAGACGCCCCACAACAGGTGGTTGTCACCGAGCGGTCGTTGATCGATTTGGACGACCCAGCAGCCAATGTTGACAGAAATGTTCTCCCCATCAACCCGCTTGCAACCGAAAAGACTAACAAAAGAGGGTGCCCAACGAATGGCGACCCTTCTGAGAGGAAGAAACACAAGAGCCATAAGAGCAAAAGCCACTCCGGTCGGTCGACCAAGCTTGACTTGCTTGGTCTGGGGGATGAAGACTGCGCCCGCTTCAAGGAAGAACCATTCGAGGTGATGGCCGATGCTATGAAGGGCGCTGGCCAACTTTTTAAGAAATATCAAGAGGAGGAGGTAGATCGTCTGGCAGGTAGGCGAGTTTTACATAAAATTTCATACCTTAAAGACGACCTGTCAGACAAATCGTTTAAACTGCAATCTGCTTTATTGAACTTGACAGAAATGAGGGAAGATAGAGACCGGCTGCTCAAGAAATTGGAAGAGGTTCAACCGAAGGCCCAGCAGACCGCTACTTATGAGCAAAAACTTCAAGAGGCCGAGACTCAGATGGCGACCTTGGTGATCGCTCAAAGCGGGGCCGAGCGCGCGTGACAAGGGCCGCCGAAAAAGTCTTCTTGAAAAAGAGATCGAGCGCAGGCGAGAAGAAGAAAGAACTCTTTGACCAGGTCACATCTTTGAAGACCGGCATGAGTGCTGTTGAGCAAGATAGAGACAGGTACAAGGCTCTTTTTAAGGAGGTCGTCACCAAAGCTTTGGGGGCGGCTCAATACCAGTTCAACAATGCAGTCGATCAAATCAAGCTTTCAAACCCTGCGCTGGTCATTGATGAGGCCGTGATAAACTTCGACCACTGCATGGTTGACCAAGAGATCGTTCGTCCCCGGAAGGTTGAAAAGGGGAAGGTCGTCCACGAGCGGGCCGTCGTTTACCGTGCTGGTCCTTCTTAATCATCACTTGTCTTATTTTGAACAATTTATCCGCCTGCGAGCGGTCTTACTTATTTTGAATTATTTTGTCCGCCTGCGAGCGGTTGACATTCGAGGACGTCCAGGTTATAACTTGGTTGTTCTAATTTTGTAATCAGAACTAAGCTCTTAGCTTTTAACTAATCGGTCCTTTTTCGCATATTTGTTATACCTTTGTATGTACGTTTCAATTAATCAGACGCTTACTACACACAGCCGCTCAATGGCGTTCACTTGGGCCATACGATGGCGCTCGTTTAATTGGGCCATACAATGGCGCTCGTTTAATTGGGCCATACGATGGCTCTCGTTTAAATTTGCAGGCCGCTACGCGCAACGGCTCGCTTTTTGCCATTCGATGGCGTTCGATTAGGCCATACGATGGCGCTCGTTTAGATTTGCAGGCCGCTATGCGCAACTGCTCGCTCTTTGCCATTCGATGGCGTTCGATTAGGCCATACGATGGCGTCGTTTAAATTTGCAGGCCGCTACGCGCAACGGCTCGCTCTTTGCCATTCGATGGCGTTCGTTGGTATGTCATCTCAGTGACACATCGGTCGCTCTATTGCTACTCGCATGAAGAGCGACCGGTCATACATTCGTGCATGAAATAAAAGAACACAAGTCTTTCTAAGGTCGGGCCTCTGTAAAAAACCCCGATGGGAAAAAGAGCGCACTTTGGTTTTCATTAATTCTTTGGTGGTCAATACGACTTTGCGTTTACACATAGTATTTCCTTAGTTTCTCAGCGTTCCATGTTCTAGGTATGGTCGCACCATTCATGGTTTCTAGCTCGTAAGCTCCTTTACCCGTCTTATTGATGATGTGATACGGTCCTTCCCAGTTTGGTGCGAGTTTCCCCTGTCGAGCGTTCTTGTTTCCAACGTCTGCCCGCCTGAGAACGAGCTGGCCGATTGAGAATTCCCTTTTCTGAACGCGAGAGTTGTACCTTGCAGCGACCTTCTGCTTGACAAGTTGTTCCTTGAGAGAAGCCTTGGTTCGCAGTTCGTCTACTAAGTCGAGTTCTTCCCTGGTGGCTTGCTCGTTTTCTGCTGTTGTTGGTGGATTAGTCGCCCTCCAACTTAGCTCGCTCATATTGATTGGAATTACTGCATCGATCCCATATACCAGCCTGAAGGGTGACTCGCCCGTTGTCGAATGAGGGGTCGTTCGATACGCCTAGAGGACTGATTGTAGTTCTTCAACCCAGTTTCCTTTGGCCTTGTCCAACCTTCTCTTCAATCCTCGCAAAATGACCCTGTTGGCTGCCTCTGCTTGGCCGTTGGTCTGTGGATGTTCAACTGAAGTGAAACGCTGTTTCACCCCCAGATCGGCCAACATCTCTCCGAACTTCCGATCTGCGAATTGAGTCCCATTATCTGTTATCAATTGTAGGGGGACGCCAAATCGGGCTAACACATTGCGACTGAAGAACTTGCTCACTTTGGCCGCAGTAATGGTCGCTAGTGGCTCGGCCTCTATCCATTTGGTGAAGTAGTCAATTGCTACAATCAAAAACTTGAACTGACCCGGGGCAGGTGGAAACGGCCCTAGAAGATCCATTCCCCACCAAGCAAACGGCCAAGGTGAGGTGAGATTATGCAGTTCAGAGGCAGGGGCAATGTGGACGTCCGCATGTATTTGACACTTGTTGCACTTCTGGACCAGCTTTTTAGCGTCCTCATCCATGGTCGGCCAGTAAAAACCGGCTCTCAAAGCTCGCTTTGCTATGGAGCGACCTCCCTGATGACTGGCGCATAAACCTTCGTGAATCTCTCTTAAAACGTGGTCTGCTTCGGCGGGCGTCAAACATCTCAATAGTGGAGAAGAGAAACCTCTTCTATAAAGCTTTCCTTCAATGACAGAGTACTTGGTCGCCCGCTGCCTTAAGAGCTTTGCCTCCTTCTGGTCGTCTGGTTCTTCACCGTTCAGGATATACTGCAGATAGGAGCGATCCATCTTTCTCTCGAATCAATGCAGGAGGATGGCGCGGATTTATCGGTCTTGGTCGCCACGCGCCGCCGAGTGAGTGTCTCTTGAATTAAGCTTCGGTGGTTTCCGGGCGCTATAGTGCTAGCCAGTTTTGAAAGTATGTTAGCTCACACGTTCTCCGTTCTCGGCACGTGCTTTACTTCTGCTCGGTCAAACTTACTAAGCAATTCCCTTACCTTAGCCAGGTAATTCTTCAAGACTTCATCCTTTGTGTCGTATAGTTCCTGGATTTGGGAGACGACCAAAAGAGAATCGAGTGTAGTTTACCCCGGTCACGTTGAACTCCTTAGCGAGCAATAATCCCGCTATATACGAGCCTCATACTCCGCCTGGTTGTTTGAGGTGTGGAAGGCGAACGTGAGTGACACTTCTACGGCCAAACCTGATGAATTTTCCAAAATCAAACCGGCCCCACTTCCCTTGGAGTTTGAAGAGCCGTCAACATGTAAAGTCCTAGTGGTGGTAGAACGGTCGTCTGGAATTGGGGTCATCTCAGCTATGAAGTCGGCCAATACTTGCGCCTTGGCTGCCGACCTAGGTTCGAACTTGATTCCGAACTCGCTTAGTTCTACCGCCCACTTGATCATGCGGCCTGCCAGGTCTGGTCGATGGAGGATCTGTCGTATAGGATGATCAGTCCTCACCACTATTTGGTGCGCCACAAAATACGGTCTCAATCTGCGAGCGACACCAATAGTGCGAGTGTTAACTTCTCAATTCTCTGGTAACGGGCTTCTGGTCCCTGCAATACATAGGATTATGCTTTGTGCTGCTTTCCTTGACTAGGACGGCACTCAAAGCTTCCTCAGTGATCACTAGGTAAAGATATAGCGTGTCTCCTGGGAGTGGCTTAGTCATTACAGGTGGATTGGTCAAGGTTGCTTTTAAGTCGTCCAACGCTTGCTGACATTGATCAGTCCATTCAAAATCCACGTCCTTCTTCAGAAGTTTAAACAGAGGGAGTGACTTGCAAGCTGACTGAGGTATGAACCTGGATAGGGCGGCGACCATGCCGTTCAGCTGTTGAATCTCCTTTTTTGTAGTCGGTGGTCTCATTTCGGCGACCGCCCTGCATTTGTCAGAGTTGACTTCAATCCCTCTCTCCGTTAGGTGAAAACACAGGAACTTCTCAGCCCGCACCCCGAAAGTACACTTTTCCGGGTTCAACCTGAGTGAGTTCTTTCTTGCTTCCTCTAAAACTTCTTTTAAATCATCGATGTGCTGATCGTCCGACTTGCTCTTTATAATCATGTAGTCTAGGTAGACCTCGGCCACCCGACCGATCTGTTTGTCAAATATCTTGCTCATCATGCGCTGGTAAGTCGCCCCAGCGTTCTTCAATCCAAAAGGCATTACCTTGTAACAGAAATTACCTCTGTCGGTCATAAAGGCGGTCTTATGACGATCTGGAGGGTACATGGTGATTTGGTTGTAGCCTGAATATGCGTCCAAGAAAGAAAGTAACTTATAGCCCGAAGCGTCGTCTACCAGTTTGTCAATACTAGGCACAGGGAAAGTGTCCTTAGGGCAAGCCCTATTTAGGTCAGTATAATCAACACACATTTGCCACTTCCCGTTCTTCTTCTTGACTAACACGACGTTCGAAAGCCATGTTGTATACTTAATTTCCTCCACAAAGTTTGCTTTAATCAAGTCGTCAACTGCTTGGGTCGCTGCCCTAGCTTTTTCTTCATTCTGAACTCTTCTTCTCTGTGCGACCGGCTTGGCTGTTTCATCGACTGAGAGTTGATGGCAAGCGACCTCCATGGGAACTCCGGGCATATCTGATGCTTGCCAGGCGAACAAGTCAGTGTATTCCTTTAGACAAGCGATAAGCCCCTGCTTGACCTGCTCGGGCAGGTCGCTTCCAATATTGACCGTCTTGGCTGGGTCCTCCCCTAGTTGAACATCAATGAATTGCCCATGGGGTTCTGGTCGCTTAAGTATGTTCTTTAGCTCGCGGGCTAAGTCATCATCCCCGTCCTCTGGGTCGCTATCAGGGTCGTAGCGGGCATCCAAATCAGCAAGATTGACTTGGTGTCCTTCCCCCAAATTCTGAGGGTCGGAGCTTACGGCCTGTGCATCACAGATGTCCTGATATATATAGTGGCTCTTCTTGGCCGCCTCCATATCCGCTGCTAGAGTGGCGACCTGGCCATTTTTGTCATAGAACTTCATTTTCAAATGAACAGTGGACACAACTGCCTCAAGCTTCCCCAACATTGGTCGTCCTATAATGCAATGATAACACGATTTGATAGGCAAAACTAAGAACGTCGTTCTGACCGTTCTGTAAGAAGTGCTCCCATTGGTGTCGTTACCAAAGGTGACCAACAACTCCAGGGTTCCCAATGGGTAAGTGATCGCTCCATTGAAACCAGTCAAAGGGGTTTGGTCGGCTTTAGGAATGATTTCGCTACGGTCGATGCTCAATTTGTCGACCAACTCCTCAAACATGATGTCTGTCGAGCTTCCCTGGTCAATCAAGATTCTTCTTACCTCAGAATTTCCCATCACAGCGGATACGACCAAAGGAACATAACTGTTGACTCTCCCATCAAGTAGATCCTCGTCTCCAAAAGAGATTGGCGGTCTGTTAGAGATCAGACGTTCTGCAGAAGACGACCCGACCATGAGAATCTCATTCCACTTTCTTTTAGTGGCCTTTTTGGACTCTATGCGATCCAGGGGGTTTCCTCCGTGGATAACCATAACGACCTTACACACCCTCTGGATGCGGCGCCCTCCCTCGAGGCGCCCTTTTCGCGTCGCTCGCCGATCGCTTGAATGGCTACAGCCTTTCCTTTTGAATGAACGGCTTCCCCTCTGGCCTTTCTTCAAGTCGGTCTACACCTTCCTCTCTAACATACTTGGCTAATTTTCCTTTCTGAATAAGATCTTCAATGTCGTCCTTCAGGGCCATACAGTCGTTGGTATCATGGCTTTTACTCTTGTGATATCTGCAGTACTTCTTCGTGTACCGACCGCCCTTCTTGAGAACGAGAGGATCAGGACGCTTCACCCCAGCAAACTCGTTGTTCTAACAATCCATGTAGATTTGAGCAATGGGTGTGTTCAACCTGGTACGTTGCTCATACTTCTTTTGACGGAAATCCGACCGACCTTCACGACGTCCTTCTGGCTCTTTAGCTGGCCTGTCCTGCTCTTCCTTGGGTTGCGCACGGGCGCCCTTTCTAGCTGCCAGCGTCTCTTCGTAACCCATGTGGTCGTTGGCCCTCCTTAGAAACATACTAAGGTCTGTGTAATGGTTGAGGGTGAATTCCTCCGCAAACCTATGATCCGGTCGGATTCCACGCTTGAGATAATTCAATTTGTCATTGTCAGATAGGTCGCGAATAGTCTCTTCCTCGGTGTTGAAGCGGTCTATATAGTGCCTTAAAGACTCATTCTCGCCTTGAACGACCGTGTCTAGATGCTCTTCATACCTATACTGACAACGGTTGGCCGTGTAATTGGCCAAGAAAGTTGCGACCAAGCCTTCCCAAGAAGAGATGGTATTGGGCCGCAAAGATTCCCACCATTCCAGTGCCCGACCGTCGAGCGACTGAGGGAAAAGTCTGCACTTCATTGTTGGGCTCAGTTCTCTATAACTGCAGTAATTGTTGAAATACCGCACGTGCTTATATGGGTCACCGCGACCATCAAATTTATTCAAATTTGGCGGCTTTCTCAAATCTTTGGGAATGCGATAACGCCTGATTTCCCTCGAGAATGGCCCTTGGCCGGTCGCTAATTCTCCCGACCCAAAAGGCTGCAAGGCATGCACTTCATTTGTCGGAATTCCGTAGAGTCCTCCACCAACCATTTGACCATACAAAGGAGGGACGTGAGACGACTGCCCTCTATTCCGCTCGGGCTCATACTTTTTCGACCGGTGAGATATATCCCTGATCTCCCCTTTACGGTAGTTGTCCAGCTCGTCGTATGAATCCCACGACCGGCTTCTTGACTTGCGAGAACCGGAGGACTCGCACGAGGAATACCTTGTGGGCGAGCGATCTGATTCCGGGTTATAGCTAGAGTATGTGTAATCTTGGTCGTGAGACCGGGAGCGGCGACTGCGCACGCCCCTGCGAGTGGGAGACCTCCTCGCCCTGACTCTGCGTGCAGGGGATCGGCGTGATGTGCCTCCACGAGGACGGTCGTTTCTTCCGGAAGGAGTCAAACGCCTGTGGGAAGGGCGCGCTTGACCAGAGGGTCCTTCGTCGCCCGCACGCTGGCGGGCCGGGATGGATCCCCTTTCGTAGTGGGAAAGAAGTGATTCGCGGTCAGCAATAATCTAATTCTTGTTCTGAAGAATTTGTAGGAAAGCCTGAGTCACGTGCTCGGACAAGGAAGCATCAATTCCTGCGTTAACCAACTCTACAGTGAGTCGCTGCTGAGCCGGCGTTGTATCTCGCTCTAAGATCGGTCCTCGCCGCCTGCATGCAGGTTCTTGGCGAGGTTGTCCGATGATTCATGGATGGTTTGTGGCACGCCTGCGGGCTTTCTTTGAGGAGTGCATTCCGCCTGCAGGGTCGGCTCGCGACGAAGCTCGCGTGGCGTGCTTCCTCGGCTGCATGGAGGGATTGGGTTCACCTCCCACTGTGGTCGCCAAATGATCGTACAAGACCAATAGAAGTGGTGCCGTGCGATCATTTAGCTCGATCGATAGTCTTGGTGTCCTTGAGTGCTGGTCGCGCGCGGTGGTGGTACTCGCGAAAAGCACTCCGACGCCAAGTCAAGAGTGAAGCGATGAATAAGACCACAAGTAATAATGACGTACCTAATTCCTTGGGATTCGTGCCATATTTATAGCTACAGTATTAAGCCATATTAGGCCTATTGGACTGCATTGGGCCATGAGCCCACTCCAGAATATTAACAATCAAACCTGGTCAAATGGTGTTAATAATGTAGGGCTAAAGTAAAGATATCATAAATAATAAAATGAGAAAATGGTCACATGGGAAGCATTAAGATGCAATGCACGCACGCAAAAGCAAAATACTAATCATCTACAACGACTGGAACAACAATGTCAAAAAAAAGATTCCCGTGTCCCCGTAATCTTTCCTTTTAATCCTATGCAGCTTGAGGCCAAACCTAAGGCAATATTGGCGCCAAAGTTGCTCTTCCACTTCTAAGGATATTTTTGTAAACTCAACACTAAGTTTTGCTGCATGTCATCCACTTGTTTCTATTGCTCTTCCACTTCTGAGGTATTTTTTTGTAAACTCACCACTCACTTTTATTGGCTTGCCTCTCATTTGTCCAATCAAATACAACTGCTTCCTGAGCCTCTCTCTCTCTCTCTAAGCAAAAGTGAAACATGTTCCTCTTCTTTCCCTTTCTTCTCTCTTCTCGTCTTCCTCTTCCTCTCTTCTTCTCCTTTTTCTTCCAAATTTCCATTTCTTCATCTCTTTCTTTCTCTTTCTATCTATCTTCTTTTCTTTCTTTCATCATGGTCTCCTATTTTTTTTCCCAGTTTCTCGTCTTCTTTTTCCCCCTTCTCTCCTCACCACACCACATTTTATTATACACAAAATGAGAGACAAAAACTGTGGGAAGCACAAAGTTGGGTTTTCTGGAGAGAGAAATATCATAGGCAAAGAATTAACGATTAAAGAGAGAAGGAAGAGATGGAAGAACAATTGTGAAGGGAAGAGAGAGAAGGAGACGAAGCCCATGTCCATGGAATCAATCCAGCAACGTCTTGAAGGCGTCCCCGTTTACGCCCTTTGTAACGCCACCGATGAGTTCCTTTTAGTCTCTGATGCTTCAAACGGCAAAAATCTTGGCCTCTTTTGCTTCAATAAAGATGACGCCGAAGCTCTCCTCAACCAAGTAACCGCTTATTGACCCTCACATTCATCAAGGTTCCAAAGTCGTCCCGTTGCACTCAACAAGGTTCCTTCACTATCTCTTCTCTCTATTTTCATTATAATCTTTGTTTATCTATCTTTTTCGTCTTCAAAACTTGTTTGCTACGTTTTCTAGGTATTTCAACTCAAGGTGAATGGTGTGGCTTTCAGATTGATACGAGTTCTCTCAAGTAAAGAATGCTCTGCATGTGAGTCCGTTGTTTCATTTAGATCTTTTCGATTTTAATTGAATTGATTTAGGTTTCGTTCTCAAAATGTGAGTAATGATCTGCCAGTGCTTGTACTTTTTACAGAGAGGAAAAATCTAGTGTTCCTACTGATGATTTTTATGGTGTGCCAGTTTTCCAGGTTTTTCACTCAGATTTTTTAGTCGGGATATGTTATTTGTGTTTTACTTTCTTTGCTACAACTGCAAGTAGTCTAGTGATGGGGGATTTAAGGAATGTTTTGCAATACGTTAATACTGTATTCTGTAAATTGAATTGATTGTTGGCCATGTTTCAATTACAATAAGTATAAAAAATGTAAACACCTTTCTAAACAAAATGTAAACTCCATAAGAAAATAGAAAATTGTTGCAATGTGCTTAACATCGTGTTTGTTGAGTTCTATTCATGTTATTGGAACTGATTGATGATATAATTTGATTTGAAGGCTTTTAGTTTAATCTCAAAATTTCTTATCTATCCAAACCAAATATAGTTTGGTCTTTTTTGTTAGGAATTAATTATTTGGTTAGCCATTGGGTGTTGTAATATGTTTTGGTTACTTTGTGGTTTTTTATAATGTTCAAATCAAATGATAGTTGCTCATTTGATTCATATTTCTTCTCCATTGCAGTTGACTCTTATGGTGGTCCACCACAACAATGGCAACATAATTCTCACCCTCCTTCAGATCATGTGATTTCAAAGATGCCTAAACCGCCACCTCCAGCTCCAATTGCATCACAACCACCGCCTCATTCGCCGATTTATCCATCCCAACAGCCTCCACCGCCTCCTTTCATGAGCAACAGTGGCAGGTCTGGATCAAACTATTCAGGTGAAGCACTTCCACCTCCTTCTCCAGGCATTGGAGTTAGCTTCTCAAAAAGCACTTTTACTTATGAGGAGTTACCAAGGGCAATAGATGGCTTCTCTAATTCAATCAAGATGGCTTCTCTGATTGTATGATTTTCGCTTTCTAGCATATCTTCACGAAGATTGTATGTTTTGTACATTTGACTTTGATTTCTTCAGCTAATATTTTTCTCAACCTAAACGTTTGTTGTAATTTTTTTGTCTAGGTCATGCTAAGATCATTCATCTTGATATTAAAGCTGCTAACATCCTTCTAGATTTTAAGTTTGAAGCAATGGTATGTTATTTTACGTGCCTTCCCTGCAGTCATAGTTATTTATTAGCATTTGCAAAGGTTGATAAAGTGTGAATTTTAGTTTAATTTAGTATGAATTGTTTTATGTTGGCAAAGTTGCGTGATTTTGGTCTTGCAAAGATTGCTTCTGATGTCAATGCTCATGTTTCTACCCGAGTGATGGGGACTTTTGGGTATGAACATATTTCTTTCTATCTTCTCAAAAACTTTGGATATCCCAATAAAAATTAGTTTTTTCAGATTCATTATTGGTAGATTGGATTAATGCTTTAAAGGAATGAATGCGCGCCATATGGTGGTTCTTGGACACCGAGTCTTTAGGTGTTAGGGAGAGAACATCCTTAGTTATATTACTACCAATAACGGTGATATGGAAAGCAAGATTAGTAAGCACAAAAAGTATTGATACCAATAGTAAGCTTAATTTTCATATAGATTATTAGTTTCTTGATTGTGGTTTGAGTTACAACTTTTTTGACTTGAGTTTAGTTTTGAGTAAATATATCAGAAATGTTGGAAACATGTTTGATGTTGCATCCCTTTAACTCCGTACTCAAATCGTGGTTTTTATCCTTCAAAATGTCTATGCCTTTGTGAATTTGGTTGACTGGAAGAGGAGTATGAATTTGTTTCTCTCATACCTTGATCTTTAATTTCTATATGGGTTTTACATTTGTGAGTGTGTCTTATGCTTTTGACTGCATATGTGTTAGAGATGAGGAGATTAAAGCCTCAATTTGTCCAACTACGAGTCTAAATATATCATTTATTCTGATGTTTCTATTTTTATTACATGGTTTATTATCTTTTCCTCTTTGTTGGGTTTTTGACAGTAGGTTTGGGCTTCCCTTCATTTTCCATTGTCCTTCCATTTCTTCAATCCCACATCCGCAAGGTATCTTGAGATCCCCACTAAGGAGGAGAGCTCAGACTACAACAAAACGGCGGGGGCCTCAAGTAATTTATGTGTGCACACAGATTGGCTTTGGATGAAGTATATTCTTATTCCCCATAGCCTTTCCATTTCGCTTTCACTTCCATGATCACTAATTGTCCTTTCCTATTTCCACGATCATCACACTTGAATTGATTGTAATTTTTGATAAACACTATTAGCTCTCCAGATGCAGACAGACATTGAATTCTCCAATAGTGCTTATGAGTTCTAATTGCCTTCTTCACACTCACATTTTATTTCTCTTCCTTACAGAACTTGAGGCATCGTCAATCATCACTATTCAAGTTGTACATCCAGAGGTTGTTGGAGCAGTTCGACGAGAATATTACTTTCTCGATGGAGTTGTAGGGGCTACTGCTGATAATCCAATTTTTCTCTAATCGTAGTTGTGCTTTAAAAACTTTTAACTACTCTACTTCTGTTTTGTATATGGATTGCCAAGTAAGTTTTGTTTCTAATGGATTATGTTTAGTTTGTAATTAATTTTAAGTTTTTAATTTGGATACCTAAATACTAATGCTATTGTACTTGGAATTTCTAAGGTGTTTCTTTTGGTATCTTTTGGACCTTTTTAAAATGTTTTTATTGACATCTAATTTTCAATCGTATTAAACACCTTAATTTCGTTAATACTGGCGCCTCCGTGCATCGCACGGGTGTGAGGCTAGTTTAACCCAACGCCTGACCCCACTTTTCTCAATCCAGTACGCGGCGCCTAAAGTTTCTCAAAGTTCCCACCTAATTTCTCATCACAAATATTACTCCATTGATCCCAAATTATTTGATGTTTTAACAAAATTAATTTGTCCCAATGTTTTAATTTCCAATGAAATTTTTAAAGTTTTTTTACATTTATACTCCTATTAAATATGACAACTTTTTACCTCCAATAAAAGATTCACGTTTATCTAAGTAGAGAGATAAATGGTTAAATGGTAAATTAGACAATACTTTTGAAAGAATTTAGACTCCTAATCATTTTTCTTAAAGGGTGTGCAAAAACCTTAAACTGCAAACAAAGTGGAACAGAGGGAGTAATAACAGTTTCCAATTGTCAAAAAATTCATTGAAGTGATCCTATTTCAAATCTAGTATTAAGAATATAGTAGATTAAATCTTTTGAAGAAGAATTTTATTATTTATTATTATAGTCCTACTCAGCTCGAGAGATTAGTCTCTACAATTACACGTAGAATATACTTGATCGCAAAAAAAAAAAATCAGTGTCAAGAATGCAAAAAACTCAAGCACAACATGAACATGGCATATTGATTTGTTATTATTATCATTATCTTTTGGGGTGGTTAGAAAATAAAATAGTATCAATCACATCTATAAAACCACATCTAAGTTTTCTCAGCTAATTACACTCTATTTGTCACTCTCTTTTTAACACTCGTTACATGATTAATTAAAATTCGCGTGAGTTTTATCAAATTAATATGTCTCATTTTCAAAATGGCGAGAACAACGTGAATTATAGGAGGAGAGACCGTCTAAAAAAGAGAGTCTCTTGTTAGTATTCTCAACAATTAATAAACACCTTTTTCACCATTTGAAATTCCATCTATACCCTCACCATAACTACATTGTCGTCTTCTCCATTTTCTATCACTTTAAACCCCATTCCCTTTCAACATCACCATGATTATGACTCACCAACACAGATAACTCATTTTTCAAATTTCGAACGAGTTTACACCGATTCCACTCACTCACTCACTCACGCACTCACTCACGCAATCATGAGTCGATTCAGACGACTTGAGCTCATCGAAGAAGAACCATTCTGTTACTATTCTCCACCACAGTTCCTCTTCAATGAAACCCTAACATTCCCTTCCTTCGTCCAAGATTCCTTCGATCTCTGCCTTCTCCCAAGTCCAATCGACGTCGTAACGGATCTGGTGCGCGTGGATCGCACGCCGTTGCTTCTGAGCAAGCGAGTTCAGCGACTCGAGAAGAAGATCGAGACCGAGTCACGCTTACAGAGTCTTTGCGACCGTGTTGCTGAGTTGGAGTCACGATTTGACCGGATCGTTGCCGGGAAGAGCAGCGGTGGTGGAGGTGCTGAGCGGAAGTACACGTGGACGGCGGAGATTAAGGGACCGGAGAAGAATGGGTTTGATAGGAAGTATAAGTGGGTTGCGCAGATGGTTGAAGAGGAGAAGAAAAAGAAGAAGAATGACAAGTTGAAGAGTGCGGTGGTGAAGAATATCAAATGGACGGCTGAGATTACGGGTAAAGGAGAGGATAGTGGGAACACGAGGAAGTATACATTTGCTGTGGCAAGTGGTGATACTGAGAAAAATAAGAAGAAAGAGAAGGTGAATGAAAAGGAGAAGGAGAAGGAGAAAGTGAAGGAGAAGAAAGAAGCAAAGAAAGAAAGTAGATTTCGCATTGTGGAGATTGAAGAACCCACTGGTCATAGAGATCTTGTTTTACGACAGGTTGGGTAACTAACTAGCTAAGCTTACTCCCTTTTCAGCTATGATTTTTTACTTTAGTTTATTTTAGTTTTAACATGTTGGAGTTTGTGAATTGAATTTTATTTAAATTTGGAGAATGATTTCATTACTGGTGATCTAGTGTTGAGGTGAAGATAAGAGTGATATGATGATAGTAATGTTGTATATTTATATCTACCTAAAAAGAAATTTGGGTCAGGTTTTAAGCGATCTGGATAATAATTCTATTGATGATATGCTAGTTGCTAGAGCTACATTAATCTTTTCATTTGTTACTTGGATGAGGATAAAACCTGTTCCTCAATACACTCAAATAAACATGTATACAAGCATTGAAGTTTCAGGTAATGGCAAGTGTGCTACTCTTCACTTATATTATGTCCTGATTGTACATTGTATAATGGATTGTAGATCCATATGGATAATGCTGCTCTAATTTAAAATTGAAATATTTAGGCATTCTGAGTTCTTCTATTTATATCTAACTAACTTTATTGTTGATGAAGGCATTTGCAAAGAGGTTTGGAGCTGTTCAAAATCAGAGAGGCAAAAGGAAGGAGTTATCTCCTCAAGATGCTGCATTGTTAATCCAGATCAGCTTTAGAGCATATTTGATCCGTAGGTCAAAGGCTCTTCGTGCTCTTAGAGAACTGGCTATTGCAAAAACTAAGCTAAAGGAAATCAGAGCCCAGTTCAATAATTTTTCCTACCGACGCCGTCTAGCTGGTGATGGAGTGGAACGCCAGAGGTTTTCTGAGAAAATCATTGTCTTGCTCCTCACTGTTGATGCCATTGAGGTAGTTTAGCATTAAATCTGCAGTGCATTTTTTTAGTCCAGACAGCACAACTTAGTGTAGAGCTTGAAGGAAACTTGTATCTTTATTACATTGTTTGACAGTTGTGGATCGTCCTGGATACTGCTTTCCATCTACACATCTCTTCATTTTTCAGGAGTTAATCAGGAGTTGAAGTTCTCTCTCATTACTTTAAGAATTTTTACATGATTCCTATTTCCAATGATATTAATACTCACTAAGTTTATGTTCTTTGACTGCTTTTCTGAGGACCGTATTGCGAAGGCAAGTTTGTTAGAATATAAACCATAGCTGCATTTAGAACTATGCTACATAATCATTGGTAGGAACCAATTACTTTGACAATTGTCAAACATGGAGTGTTAAACAAAAAGAATATTACCATTTATCAGTTTATCTAACAGGTTTGTTCATTTCCTGTTTTGTAGGGAGTTGATCTAATGGTTAGGTCTGCAAAGAAGTCAATGGTAGATGAGCTGGAAGCAATGCTTGATGTGGTGGATCCCCAGCCTACTGGAACATCACTCTCCTTCAAAAGGAGGACATTTGATATGCCTGATGGAGTCATCCGGAAGGAAATTGAAGAAGGCGTTGCTCAGGTTGTGCAAATGCTTGATCATGCAGAGAATAGCAGCAGCACCTTTGAAGCATGCCTGTGAGATCAAGGAAGCTATATTTATCTGCTTATTTATTGCTTTCCATCAGCTGTTGTAGTTTGTTTCTAGACATATTTATTTATGTATAAGATTCGCAGACCTTTAAAAATTAGGCTTTCATGTTTCATCTTTTTGTTGGGTCAACTATCTAATGGTTTGTCTTGCCGAATGTTTGGCACTTTCCGAATCGAATTCTGGATTCGTGTTTGGTTTTTGTCTAAATTAAGGTAAGATGAATCATGAATGTGTGTGAGCAATGTTTAGTGACCTTTTATGAATGAGAATAATCAAAAGGGCGTAGCAGCACCTGAGACAGTTAGAGAAAAAGAAAATATGGGAATTGATCAAGGACAGGTGGCATTAAGGAGTAAGAGAGAGAAGATACCCATCAGAAAATATTCCTTGGATCAAGCATAGATAGAGGAATGATGCCAATGATTGGTGTGCAGGATCTTTTGAATCTAATTCCTCCCCTCTTGGATCAAGCATAAACAGAGGAGTAAGTGCCAATGGTTGCTGTGCAGAATCTGTTGAATCCAATTCC
Source organism: Oxytropis ochrocephala (assembly GCA_020916435.1). Lineage (NCBI taxonomy): Eukaryota > Viridiplantae > Streptophyta > Magnoliopsida > Fabales > Fabaceae > Oxytropis > Oxytropis ochrocephala. Next base: position 63,181,710 of record CM037094.1, on the reverse strand, counting down.
CTCCCTCTTGGCATTCTCAGAATGATTTCTTCCCTAACTTAAGTTGTAATTGGGCCTTATTTTTCTTTCACATTACCTTTATCTTCCAAGAAATGGAATAGTTATTCCATACCCGACATTTGTAATTCTCAGAGTTTCCTTGTATGGTTACTGGTATTTAGTAGAATCTGTTTCTGAATTTCAAACTTGTCCTCTAAAGTCATTTGTCTAAAGCACTTCTCTAAAGCAAGAGTGTGAGCCATTAGATTAAATGAATGGTTCTGATGTTATTTGAACAATGGTTTTTTTAGACAAAAAAATGAACGGTGATTAAAAATAATAAATAAATAACTAATAAAAGACTATGCTTTCTTTCATTTCCAGCGCACCGAAGTGTCGTCTTCAACTCTTCGATTCATCCCTTCCATTCTTACAACTTCAATCTTCTTTTTCTTCCATCTTCCTGTAAAAATTGAAAGTTGAGAAGTAAAAAAAACTTGAGCAAACTGAGAAATTAAGAGGAAGGTGGAAAGAAAATTACTGTGTAGAAACAAAAATTAGTGCATAAATCATTGTGCAAAGAGACCTATTGAGATATTTTTGACTATTTTAGAAATCACTGTGTAGAAAGAGGTGCAGAAAAATCAATAATGAAAGAAGCAATGAAAGGCTGTTATTTTTCGTACCCCCCTCATTCCCTCCCACACCCCCATTTTTCCATAAATTCCAATAATACCCCTGTGTTTTTAAAAAAAAAAAATTTAAAATTTTCGGAATTACCTCAAAATAAGGTAATTCCGGTTCAAAAAACAATGAAATTTTCGGAATTACCATTTTTAGAGGTAATTCGGTTCATAAAATTTCTAATTACCTCTAAAAATGGTAATTAGAAATTTGTATTTTTTTTTTTGGTTTGTATATTAAATTAATATTTAAACGCGTTTTATTTTGGAAATATGATACGAACGGTTTATGATTTAAATAGCAATATGTCAAAATATATAAAATGAGCAACATAAAAAAAATATAATGTACAAATACAACTACTATGGGTCCAAAATGTTTAACAATGACTGAAAATAAGCACGTGAAGTGGGTGAACAGGCGACATCTAAGGCATCTCGGGTCAATGCTTTTGCTCTGCGCACCTCTCCTCATATGTCTCTCGACAACAGAGGGCTCGATGATATGGTGGATCTGGAAGTGTGGCCGTGGCTCGCTCGCTGTGGGTCGCACCTTGGGAGTAAGACGCACCGCAGTTACCGATCGTACTCAAGGAAGGTAATCGTGATCGCACTCTCCGTGGTAGCCCGCCAATCTACTAGCCCGCCAAAATGTCGCGCGCTCGACTCGATACATCAAGAACCTCCTCGTATGATCTCGTCCGCAGGAGCATTACCCGAAATGGGTGCTCTGGGATCTCTATAGCCGCTCGAATCGCCAACGCACTCGCCTGCGGCATGTAGGAGCGGCGTCATCGCCCAAAGCAACCAAACCTCGGGCAACAGATATGTTCGACAAAGGAACATACCGCTCTGTGGTCATCATAAAGGGTGAGGATGACATCCCCACCGCAGAGCATCTATCCGCGCCTCTAAAGTCCACCAACTTTACTTTATCCACTTCTTGTTCCCCATTTGGTGGCACGTGGTCGATGCGTCCTAGCTAACACTTTCCGACCAACGGCCGTGGGAAAGTGCTCGTAGATCCAAAGATCGCAATAGTTAAATTAAAAATAATCGATTATTAATATATGTTAAATTTAATTAAAAGTTTTAAATTAAAAAAATAAATAAATGATTACCGAGGAGTGTCGAGTATCCGCCGAAAGCGCAGTCGTATAAAAGACCGCTTTCGTCATTTGGGTGTAGAGGTAACTAAGAGCGGCTATACCCCAAGACCACCGCCACACTGGTCAAGATCCCGGCGAGATACATCCACCTCACCGGCACTAATGTGTGACTCTTGTCACCCGAATGGTGGTGCCTATCGGGGAAGAGCATGTAGCACCGTGCGGCACGCTTCATAAGCACCCCGTGCCATGTTCGCCTTGTGGCGCCCTCTACACAGAGATCCTCGATATCGCCTCGTTATCCCTAAGCTCTCGGATGACGAAGAGCACGATCCATGCCCAAACGATCCACGGCCATGTGAAGAGCCTCAACAGAATCAAAATCGGCTCGTGGTCCAATGGGGTGCCATCCAATGGCAAGTGGAGCAAAGACGGCCACATCATCCAAGGTGATCGTCATCTCCCAAAGGGCATGTGGAATGAACAGTCTCGGGATGCCACCTCTCCACAAAAGCGTATATCACCATGGTTGATTCCGCCGCAGTGTGATATCCAACTCGTAAAGCTTAGCCGAGACGCAACCGATTGCTCTCACCGTGGGTGGTGGTCGAAGAGGTCTAATTTTAGAAAACTTCCGCCGTGAGATACAACCTTTAGTTTCCGAGGTGAAAAATTCAAATTAAACCAAACGTTATTAAAAATAAGTAATTAATTGTTGTTAAGTAAAATTAAAATAAAAATTAAAATATTACCTCGCGCTCTATCTATCCAAGACGCCGCAAAGGCGTATCCAGTGTAAATATAAGGTGTGTGTGCTCCACAGTGCAGCAGCTGAACCTCCCCTCCTCAACCTCCTCCCGAACCTCTCCTCCTCAACCTCCTCCTCCTCAACCTCCTCCTCCCGAACCTCCTCCAAAGCCTCCCAACCGTCATGATACATCTCGGGTGCTCCTGTTGGTGCCGCGATATGGTACTCATAATCGTGGTGGTCTTCTATCCGCCGCCCATACCGGTGAGGCTGCCGAGGTTGAGGCTCGTGCTCAACCATCTCTACCACTGCACGCTCTCTCGCGCTCGACGCTCGAAGCATGCCCAGCACTCACGAGCCTCGTAAAGTGTCCGGAGAAGGAGTATCGCTACACGCGCCTCCCTGAATCATGTGCTCGTCGCTGCCCGCGGTGCCGCTCCGAAGACTCTCGCCGCTCTACGTTATCGATCGTCTACTCGCCCATCGTTAAAAAATAAATGTAATTAGAAATAGAAAATATTAAAAATTGAAAAAAAAAAATTAGTTTTTCGGATTATTAGGTAATTCGAAAATTTTCGGAAATACCTCGAAGTGAGGTAATTAGGTTCATATTTGAACCTAATTACCTCACTTCGAGGTATTTCAAAATTTTTCTAATTACCTAATTCAAAATCTCATTCGAATTTACTTACTATTTCGAAATTGTGAAATGTGAAATGTGAAATGTGATTTTTGTAAATTTTCAGGGGTATTTTTGTCCAATTGGGAAATTATGGGGGTGTGGTAGGGAATTTGGGGGGTTCGAAAAATAATACCCGCAATGAAAGTGTGAAGAGAGAGAAGACCGAGAGTGTATTTTTTATTTGGGAATTTGTCTTTTTTAAAAAAAGATTGATTTTTTATCTAGAACCGTACGATTTGGCTTTAGAGATTTGCTGTAGGACGTTTTTGCTGTTGAGGATCCAAACTCCTCTAAAACTCTAATTTTATTGTAATTGAATTGCTACAATTCCTATTTTGCAAACTAAATTTTATTGGATTTCTCCCTAAAACCCAATTTCCCATCCTACTTTTTTTTTTTGGTCAAGTTGTACTGATTACCATAGATATGGGCAAGGCCCCAACCAAATACAACACACAGAGAACAGATGCCCCAAAAAGAACCAATACAAACAAAGGAACTAAGAGGGGAGCATCATAAGTACTAATAGACGGTGCAAATAACAACAAAACAACCCACAGCCCAACAAGAGCAGACTGTAGCCAGAGGCCCAAATCCACTAACCACTAAGACAACACAAAACGCGAAAACATAACCTTAATCAACAAAGTTAATCGACGACGAGAATCAAGTTCTCCTACCCCAGAACCCTAGCTCTCAAACGCAGATATGAAAACCCAGATTCAAGCAAAACCACCCTCCACAACACCCAATTACTGATGGAAAACTTCATCTACAACCAAAAATTTCACAATTTCTGATTGATTGCTTAGAAGCAGCTGAACTCAACTTGCGAAGCTTCCAAACCTCAACGCGCCTGGTTCAAAGCAAGCCTTACAATCTTCTACCATAATCCTTCGAATCGAATCAGGAGGTCTTGACGTCCAATTGCTGAGAAGAATTCCTTTCGAAGTAAGAGAAGCAACCTCATGCGCTAACTTATTACCATCCCGATTAGTCCAGGTGAAAGTACAAACCCCTATCTTTTCTTTGAAATCTTCGATATCTCTCAGAATAACACTAATCTCTGCATTATTTTTCTTATTTTTGCATAACTGTACAATTTGAAGATTATCCGATTCAATCAAAGGAAGATGAAGCTGGAGGGCCAATGCAGTAGAAAAAGCTTCCCTAACACCAATAGCTTCAGCAACAAGAGGAGATCTTGCAAAAAATTTCTTGTGGGAAACGGTAAGAATTCTTCCTTGATAGTCTCTACAAATTACTGCTATAGCACCTGTGCATGTTGCTTTGTTAAAAGCAGCATCACAATTAATTTTTGTAGCAAGCCCCAAAGGAGGCTTCCACCTAGCTAACTCAGAATTAGCTTGATTGATCGGGGAACAAGGGATAATAGAAATAGGATTAGTAGACACAGAAAGGAATTCAGACCAAAGAGCTTTTATCCTATATAGTACCTCTAGAGGAATAGGAATTTTATCATTAAACATTGCCTCATTTCTTGTTTTCCAAATATTCCATAGAGTAAAGATAAGTTTAGACAACTTCTGTTCTGAATCTTGTGAAAAACTAAGATAGGTGTTTAGGAACCAAACAACAAAAGAGGATAAACCAATAGGAGAGGGGGGATGGACAATTTGTAGTCCAAACCAAAGAGGTTGAGTCCAAGGGCACAATAAGAGCAGATGCTCTACGGTTTCATGCTCAGTTCTACAAAAAGGACATTTAGGAGACACAAAAATTTTCTTTTTAAACAAAGCATCTCTAGTAGGGAGGTAGTTATGAAGAGCTTTCCAAATGAAGTGTTTCATTTTAGAAGGAACTTTAGCACTCCAAACAATTTTCCACACATCAATTGGAATCCCACTAGATGAGGAAGCATTACTACTAAACTGAGTAGGAATAAGTAGCATTCTATACCCTGATTTAACAGAAAAACTTCCATCACTAGAGTGAGGCCAACTTAAACAGCCTAAAGAAGAAGACAAAGAAATAGGAGTTTTTAGAACTTCAATAGCAGACCTAGGTTGAAGGTTATCTCTAAGCTTAGAAATATCCCAGTTATGAGAACTATCAATCAATTCACTAACTTTAGACAAAGAGGAAGTAGGCAACAAAATTGCTTTTTCCCCTGAGGCCAACCAACTATCATTAGCAATATTAACACTGCTTCCAAAACCAATATCCCACCTTGCTTCCTTAGAAATCAGAGATCTACCATACAACAAGCTCCTCCAAACCCAAGAACCATTTCTACCAACCTTAGCTTGCCCAAAGTCACACTGTGGAAAATAAATAGCTTTCAAAGTTGTAGCCCAATAAGAATTAGGATCCTTAATTATTCTCCACACCTGTTTAGACAGCATAGCAGAATTCATCTTTTGAAAGTCCTTGAAACCAAGACCACCTAGAAGCTTAGGAGAGCACAATTCATCAAACTTTCTCCAATGAATACCTCTATTACTAGATGAGGATTGCCACCAGAATCTAGCCACAACAGCAGTAAGAGAGGCACACAATGTTTTAGGAAGCTGTAATATAGACATGATGTATGTTGGAATTGCTTGAATCACTGTTTTAATCGGAATTTCTTTACCAGCTTGATTTAGAAGACTCCCTTTCCATCCCTCCATTTTAGTTGTAATTCTATCTTTAATCCAAGACAGTCCTTGCACCTTAGAACCTCCCCACTCTGCTGGGATACCAAGATACATCCCAGGATGAACCCATAATGGAATTTTAGCAATTCTAGCAATAGCCATCTTAGTATCATGACTGACCTTACTCCCACAGATAATTCCAGATTTGCTGAGATTAAGTTTCTGCCCAGAAGCTTTTGTAAAAGTATTCAGAATCTTTATAACTTGATAAATATCCTCTTGAGAGTCTTTAATGAATAAAATAGCATCGTCTGCAAAAAATAGGTGAGATAATATAGGGGCAGACCTAGCTAACTTAATACCATTAAGATCCCCAACACTGCAGGCTTTAGAAATCATCCTAGAAAGAACATCAAAAACTAAAATGAATAAGTAAGGAGACAGTGGGTCTCCCTGCCTTAACCCTCTCTTAGGAAAAACTCTTTTGGAAGAAAATCCATTTACTTGATAAGAATAAGAAACTGAAGTGACCAAAACTAAGACAGATTCTACCCAGGAAAGAGAAAAACCATAAGCCAAGAGGACTCTTCTAAGAAACTCCCAATTGACTCTATCATAGGCTTTATTCATGTCTAATTTAATAGCAATACCTTTTCCTGTATTCCCATTCTTTTTTTTGAGAGAATGAAAAGCCTCATGAGCAATGACCAAGTTATCCTGAATTAATCTACCACCAACAAAAGCACTTTGTTGAGGTGATATAATATCAGAAAGAAAAGGCTTTAGTCTAGCAACATAAATCTTAGCAATTACTTTATAGATGAATGTGCAACAACTAATAGGTCTAAGCTGGGAGATAGATTCAGGATGAGGAACTTTACGAATAAGAGCAAAATTAGTGAAATTGACATCTTTACCCAATATTTTTTCAGAGAAGAACTGGCTGACAGAATTGAAAACATCAAGTTTAATAGTTTCCCAATTCTTTTGAAAAAATAGTCCATTCAACCCATCTGGTCCTGGAGCCTTGAATGCTCCAAGATCAAAGACAACTTGCTTGACCTCATCAAAGGAAACAGGACATTCTAACTTAACATTAATTGAACCATCAATACACTTAGGAATAACTTCAAGACAATTATCAATACCAGTTGGATTCTCTTCAGAGTACAGATCATCATAGAATTTAAAAATTCCCTTCATAACCTCAGATTGACCCTCTAGCCACACACCATCTCCATTCTTAATCCTTAGTAACTTATTTCTATCCCTTCTCTGAATAGTAGAAGCATGGAAAAATTTAGTATTTTTATCTCCATAGTTAAGCCACTTGATTCTAGATCTCTGCCCCCAATAATGTTCCTCCTGCTTCCAAAGCTTATCAATTTGACTCCTAAGATGAGCAACATTTTCCCAATTAACCAACCTAGAAGGAGCATTAAGAGCCTGTTGAAGCTGACCCTTGATAGAATGGATTTCTTTAGCAGCATTCTTAAAGGTGACAGAATGCCATGATTGAAGCTCTCTCTTACACTTTCTAACCTTCTTATCCCAAGAAACCCAAGGATCAGTATCATCTGAGTCCTTCCAAGCAGCAGAAACCACCTGATTACAATCACCATGCTCTTCCCAAAAAGATTCATATCTAAAAGAATGACCACTAGTCATAGGAGGCTTAGGTTTAATAATAATAGGAGAGTGATCAGAATTGATAATAGGGAGAGCAGTGGCCACAACATGAGGGAAATTAACCCTCCAAGCCCAGTTAGCTAGAACTCTATCAATCTTTTGTCTAGTAACTAGCCCATCCCTAGGATTACTCATCCAAGTAAACCTATTTCCCTGCAAATTCATATCAATCAAATCTGTTTCACTAAGAAATTCTTTAAATAATCTCATTCTAATTGGCTCAACATCATTAACACCATCCTTATCAAGATCTGAAGTCATCTCATTAAAGTCTCCAGCACAACACCAAGCTCTGTCAAATAAAGGCTTCAATCTAGACAATTTAGCCCATAAATTCCTTCTAGCTGCAAAAGTAGGATTACCATAGATAAAGGTAAATTCAAACATGAAACCACTTCTTCTTTCTTTAGCTGCTGTGTGAATATAATTTGAACATGAATCAAGAACCTGTAGCTCATAGTAATCATTCCAGAATAAACATATACCCCCTGAAGTACCAATAGACTCAACACAAAAAGAATTCTGAAACCGAAACTTCCTCCTAACTCTTTCAACTCTCTCCTTATGGGCTCTAGTTTCCATAAGGAAGAGAATGGCAGGCTTATAGACCTTTAACAGGTCCACAAGCTCTCTATTTGTCGTGGATGCTGCCAATCCACGACAATTCCAAGTAATTGCAGTCATTGAAACTTTGGGGGCATGGAAAGACCCGCCTCCTCAGTCATATCACTAGCATCCATAATCATTTGCCCATCAATAATAGCAATAATTCTAGCTTTTTTTGCCCCTTCCTGCACAGAACCAGAACTTTCACCACTAGAAATAAGTAAACTTTTATTTTCCCTACTTCTTTTGATGTTTAATCCTTGAGATAATTTGAAGCTAAGAGCATCTTCTACATGTGCAGGTATTACATTCTCACTAGGCTCAGCCCACCCCTCTTCAGAAGGAGGAAATTCAACAAAATAAGGAGGAGATGATTGAGAAGGAAGCTTAAAGTCATTCCCAACAAACCTTCTGATAACTCTTGTCTGAGGAGGAGGGCCAACTATAGGCTCTGATAACTCTGGCTGAGGAAAAACTGGGTTACACATCTGAACTCTACTCTCAGGTATGAATCTAGACTCAGTTTCACTCCTCTCATTAGATTCTTGACTAGGCTCATTATCAGTATTAGTTTGGTATGGATTATTTGAATAAGATTGACTACCCTGATAATTAGTACATGTGTGAACTCTATGGAAAGCTTTAGGTTTAGTACCAATCAAGAAATCACCATACTTAGGGATTCTCTTATCAAAAGCAGACATTAACCTAGGCACATTACAGTGTTTTAACTCATGACCAAAGCAACCACACCCAAAACAAACCCCTTGCAGCCTTTCATACTTAAAACCTATCCATAACTTCTCAGTCACTGATCTCTGATACCAACAACCAGGCCATAAAGCTTTTTTAACACTTATCAACACTCTAGCCCTCACAAAATGAGTAGAGGCTGGTCCTGAATTAAAATTATCATCCACTTCAACAATCCTTCCCACTTTCTCTAATAAAACATAAACATTTGAAGGATTTATTTCATGCTTTGATAGTCCATGAATTTGCATCCAAAAAGGAACCAAGTCAAAATTAATGTCTTTAAAAGCTATACCTTCACCCCACCTTTGTAAGCTGATGAGCTGATTCATAACAAACCAAGACCCTCTTTCTAGAACTTCAGCAGCATTCTTCATGGAAGGAAAGGTAAATAGGTATTTGTTGTCCCCCATATCTGTTATTTTGAGATCATTGTATTGATCCCAAGTTTTGAACATGATGGATCTAGTTATCTTCTTGTTTAGAATTTTGTGTGAAATAACCTGAGCTACAAGAGCTCTAAGGGCATGATCCACGTTGCTCTTTGAAGCTGGAGCCAGGCCACCCAGAATAGGCTCCCTCTCATCCTCAGGAATTTGATTTTGATACTGTTCAGCCATAGGAACAATAACTCTGAACCTATAGACCAAGAAAACTGAAAATATTTTGCTCTTTAGCTCTTTCTATGCAACTTTTGCTCTTTTTTGCTCTTTTGCTCTTTCTATGCAACTTTTGCTCTTTTATATGCTCTTTAGCTTTTATGCTCTTTTGCTCTTACTATTTTCAGGAAAATGTATCAAGATTCAAACAGAAAACCTACTGGAAGAGAAATAACCATCATAACTCATGGTTACAGATACACAGAAACTATGTAATAAGATAGACTCTATGAACTACTTTATGAATTACTTATTGCTAACTTACAGATTTTCACTCTACTTAGCTCTATGAGACATGCTGTTTTTGTATTTTGATTTTTGACTCCATAGATACAAAGATGAAAGATATTACTTATGATAAATGAAAAGGAAAAATCTTACCAACCAAAGCAGAATCAGTAATGATTCTAATCACCAAAGGAAGATTCAATAACTCAATGTAACAGTTTGAAGAACACAGTAGATCAAACTCTGGACAAACTGAAACTCTATCATGTAATACCCAATACTCTAAAGTAGACTCTTTTAAAATTTGACAACACACAAAACTCTGTGAATAATAAGCAACTTAACTTTTACACTTGAGTTAATACCCAACCCAACCCCTTTAGATATTTCACAATCAAAAGTGGACCTTATCTTTCTAAAAACTTAGAGAGAACCGAGTTTTTCCCATCCTACTTGTAACTGCATGATTATACTACTGCGGTGTATTAGGGCCCTATGTTTTAGGCCATTGCTTTTCCCACACCCCCTCCTACTCTTTCACTTCACACCCCTTAACAAATTTTATTCCAAATCGTGTGAAACGCTGAGTTCACGTGTTTAAAGACTGTTCGAACGACCTTGTTCGAACACGTTCGAATGACCTCGTTCGAACAGGTGAAATTACGCACAAGAGGGTGTGAAGTCAATATTTAACACACTCGAACGATGTCGTTCGAACAGGTTCGCATGACCTCACTCGAACAGGTGAAAAACGCCCAAAGAGAGTGTGAAGTCAAGATTTAACACACACGAACGATGTCATTCGAACCTGTTCGAAGGCCCGTGTTCGAACAGGTGAAATTTCGTGAAAAAAAAGAGGTTTTGGCTGGCCCTTTGGTCTTTTCACACCCTTGTGGAGTGTGTTTTGAGTAGAAGGGGGCGTGGGAAAGCAATAGCCATGTTTTAAAAGCACAAGCAATAAAGTTGTTAGTCCTGATGCACTTGGTGAATTAGTGCCAATGACTGTTGGCTCGTGGGACAGTCAGTGACTACTACTGGCTGATCACACATGAGGCTAGTTATTTCTGGTTTTCTAATCATTTATGATTTTTCAAAATGATCGGAAAACTTTGGACAAAGATTTCAGACATAATTAGTTGATGGACCAGTGGGCCGGTGTGGTCAGTTTGCCTGTAGATTTGGGTTTTGCTTTTCCCACTCCCCCTCCTACTCAAAACACACCCCATAAGGGTATGAAATAGGGTGGCAATTTCTACCCGCAAGTGGGGATCCCCGCGAGGACTGCCCCGAATGGGGCTCCGTGGGCGGGGGATTTTTCCCCATGGGGATGGGGATGGGGATCATACCCCCGCCCCGAATATATTACATAAATATTCTTATTATAGATATATATTATATTATAAGTAATTAATTTTTTTAGTCTTTTATAAGTGTTTTTAATTTAAAATATTAACAAAATATTAAATTGTTCTAACTTTTATACTTTCTAAATATTAAAATATAAAAGTAAGACTAACATTTATATTTTTTATATTAAAATGTTAAACTTTTGAATTTTAGTCCTACTTTTTATATATTTTTCTAATTTTATTATATTTTAGTTTATATTTTTGCTAAATTTTAATAAACTTGTGGGGTCCCCGCGGGGATCGTGGGGATGGGGATGGGGGAGGAAATGCCCTCGAGGCGGGGAACGGGGATGGGGACGGGGGACGGGGAGCGGGGAAGTACTCCCCGCCCCCGCCCCATTTCCATCCCTAGTGTGAAATGACCAAAAGGCCAGCCAAAGCGTTTTTTTTCCAAGAAATTTCACGTGTTCGAACACGGGTCTTCGAACCCGTTAAAACGACATCGTTCGCGTGAGTTAAATATTGACTTCACACCCTCTTATGCGTAATTTCACTTGTTCGAATGGGGTCACTCGAACATGTTCGCATAACCTTGTTCGAACACCCTATTTTATTTCGTTTGTATGTTGTTAACCGAGGCAACAATAATGGACCCTCACACCACATTCACCAATTTTATTGTGTTCGTATGCTGTTGTCGAACGTGTTCGAACAAGGTCATTCGAACCGTCATTAAACACGTCCTCCACAGCGTTTCACGCGAGGTTATTTTTGGAATAAAATTTGTTAAGGAGTGTGAAAGAGTAGGAGGGGGAGTGGGGAAAGTAATATCCGTAGATTTCGGAGGCCCCAACTTCTTAAAACTCCCTCCCTACTCGGTGGACACCTCTAACCCTCCGTTATGTTGACAAAAAAAAACCTCGTTATCTCCAAAATACTCCACTTTTTTTTCTTCCTGAAACTCTGAATTGTTCGACCTCAAACTTTTAAATCGGTTCGGTTCGTAAGGTCCGAGCTTGACAAGTTCAATATTAGGGAGATGTCTGTGAAGATACAACACTCGGTGGTAAACTTTCAAACCGGTTCGGTGGGGAATTTCTGAACCATCGTAATCTATGAAAAATGGAAGTGTGTGTTTCATTAAGGGCATTTTGGTCTTTTTGCTAGTTTTGGGTTGTCCAATGAGTAGGAGGGGGGATTGTAGGAAGTATGGATCATTTTTTTTGGTCAAGTTGTACTGATTACCATAGATATGGGCAAGACCCCAACCAAATACAACAAACAGAGAACAGATGCCCCAAATAGAACCAATACAAACAAAGGAACTAAAAGGGGAGCATCAACTAGTAACACAGGTGGTTCAAAAACAAACAGACAACCAGAGCCCAACAAGAGCAGGCATGAAACACCGGCCCAAAAGACCAAACAAAGAAATAGCAAAACAACTAAAAACAACGAAGCAACAAAAGGAAAACACTTCGAGATAATTCAGAAGAAGCTACTCCCACCCCAGAAACCCTAGCTCTACCAATCGATTCCAACGATGATCAGCCGCAAGCAAATTCAACCTCAAATCAACCAAATCAAGAGGAAAAAACAAAGATCCCTTCATCAATTCACGACCAATCGTATATACTTCTTCAGGGCATATATACGATGTGTTAAAACTGCACATCGTATATATGTCCCAATTGACATATATACGATGCGCCTTAAATTTTGTTTTTTTTTAAATTTGTAAAAAAAAAATTAACGCTCATGATTTAACGTTCAAAGTTGATCAACGGTGTAGACTGCACGCCAAAATCAACGGTTGATAATCTTTTACCTCATCTATAAATACTCACTCCCACCATCACTATTTTCACACCAAAAATTCAAATACTCACTCCTCCTTCTCACACATCACAAGTGAAGATGATGCGAGCTTCGCTAATGTCATACTACGAGCCTTCTTCCTCACTCTTGTTCATTCTAATATGGGGTTTGTTGATCATCGTGGTATCATCTTGAAATATGATGGTATAAGTTTTTCGATGGGAGAGATGTTGTTTCGTGTAGGTTAAAACACGATATATCATTTTCTCGCTCTTAAGCGTAAAACCATCATGAGATGGTTCAACCAGAGAACGCAGCGAACATGAGATAATTCGTATCGTTTATCGGAAACCCAAACGCGACTAGTGGAGGTATTTCTTCGGTCTACCATGGATGTCAACAAATGAGGATGACGCCCGAGACATGATGTCCATTCATATTACAATTAAATGGAGGAGTTACATTCATCCGCACGTCGAAACCGTAAGAACCGTCGCTGAGATCCTTCGTCGATTAACTCCACCAACTCAAGAGTTTATATTGTATTTTCATTTTATCTCACAATTTTTATTCAAGTTGTTTATGTTTTATCGCTTGTGTAACTTTGTTTTTCAATCAATGAGATCAAAAATTAATGGAAACTCGTAAAATAAATAAAACATCCGAAAAAGTTAATAATAAAGTGCCAATATAATATCAAATACATCAAAAACAAATAAAAATCCCTAACGGCGTCCCCTCGACTCGCCCCCGCTGCCTAAGCTCTCCACCACGCCATCCGGTACGCCATCCCCACTGACCTATGGAGTGTCCGTCACGACGGATCGCCATGCGCGCGATGTCGCTGGCCACGAATCCCTCTCTACAAGCCCTCACAAGCTCCCTAATCCACCATGATCGTCGTAGCGTATCTCGGGGAGGTGTCGGTCGAGCTCTAGGTGATGGTGGAGCCGGTAATAGTCGGGGATAGAAGCCCGGACGTACCACTCTAAGTAGTTCCAGATACCGATCGGGCCGAAGCAACCCGAGTAGTGCGCATGATGTCCTCCACAGATGCCATGAAGTGGGACGTCCAAACACGTGATCAAGATGACTCGGACGGCCACCGAGAGGTCACGCGGGATGATCTGCGTGTACCCAAACCGCCGCAGAGCACCTATCGTGCATGTAAGGAATCTCAAGTCGGCCCGGTGATGAAGCCTCTGTAGAGGAGATCTCGCTCAAAGCGGTCTACCACCTGCCCTCCTCCTCAAATGGTCGCCAGACATCCTCCTCGCCTCGGCTCATCAAGCATCCTCCTGTAGTGGCTAAGCTTGTGTGGTCGACTTCTTCTTCCAGTAGCGCCCAGCAGTTGGCTCCGCACCGGGATATGACCGGCAACCTCTCCGCCATCCGAGGGAAATACCACATAATCCAAGCTCGAAATGCGTAAATAAACAACATATTTAATTCACAAGAATTTACCAAAAGTCAAGTCGCGATTTAACAAAAATACAAGAAGTTAAAATGTGTGTACGAAATAGGTGGCATACCCTCCACACTCGCCACGTAGTCCTCAAAGACGCAGTGTTCAAGGACTCATACATGGCGCCTAGTGCACCCGCACTCCCATGCATAGCCTCCAAGAACATCTCGCTCTCTCGATCATCCGTGCAGTAGACCAGCCACTTAGCCTCGGACATGTCTCCGGTCTTCGTAGTGAAGATATCAGAGTCGGGAGGTCGCTAAGCAGATAAGCCTCACAAGAAGCGGTGATGTCACCCCCCCTCCTCCATGTTACGCTCATACACCTGCTCCAGCCATTTGAAGCTGTAATACGGACCCCCACGGGTGTTGTTAGCAGCCTCAACCCGTGACACACCCTGTTGCGCCCCGAAAAATCCGGTTTGGGACTTTTCAGTTTGACAACGTTTGAAAATCAGTAGAGCCGCCACCAATATTTTATTTTAGGAAAACATTGAAAAAAACCTTTTGAGGAAAGCGGGTGGTCTTTCGAAAACTTAGAGATGTAGGTTTGGGGGTCGGTTGCGCATGGGGAAGGTATTAGCACCCCACGCGCCCTTTCTACCGAAAGGGAACCATTAATTTGATGTGGTTTTGAAATGTTTGATTTGAAATACGTTGTTCTATTTATTTTTCTTTTCTTTTTGAGAAATCAATTTATTGAAAACGGGAAAAAGGGGTGTTTTTGGTATCTTTGAAAAGCGGAACAAGACAAAGATTTTTGAAAAGCGTGCTTGACGGGACAGGAACCCGGTCCTACGTACCCTCACTGGCTGAGGGATCAAAGCAACGTAGTTCTTGTTTTTTTATGGGTTTTTTAAAGGTGTGCTTGACGGGACATGAACCCGGTCCTACGTACCCTCACTGGCTGAGGGATCAAAGCAACGTAGTTCTTGTTTTTTATGGGTTTTTTAAAGATGTGCTTGACGGGACATGAACCCGGCCCCACGCACCCTCACCGCCGAGGATCAAAGCAACGTAGTTCTTGTTTTTGCGCAGAAAACGGCTTTGTGATTTTTGAAAGTGCTTTTGGAGTTTTTGAAATAAGACTCGAGTGTTCGCGAATACCAAACAAGCAAAGGCTTCGAGTGGCATTCGGTATTAACTCGAAAAAAGAGTTGGAGCCGGTAATCAAACAAGCAACGGCCAGTGATTACAAGCGACAACGTCGTATTATTCTTTTGAAAATAGTTTTGAAAAAGGTGGTGAGCTAATAGCTCATGTTATTTTGGAAGTTTGAGTTAGTTGTTTTTTGTTGTTGTTTATTTAATGTGTGGGAGTTTTCATGATAGCCAAACAAGCAAAGGCTTCGAGTGACTACCACTAGTAGCTCCTCATTAACGATCAAACAAGCAACGGCTTCGAGTGATGGTTAATGATTTTTATTTAGAAAAATGCCTTAGGTTTTCTTATTTGAAAAAAACACATAGGATTTCAAGCTTGAAAAGAAATATAACATTTCAAATTCTTCTTCCAAGTCAAAACCCAAAACAACCATTGGGACACAAGCAAAGCAATCAAAAGAGTATCTACAATTTGCTATGAACAATTGGATGCACCATGATACAAGTATGTGAGTGCAAGAGTATGCAATTATGGAATGCAAAACACAACATTATTGAATGCATGAGTATTTAATTTATGAGATGCAAAACATGGTACTAATATATGCATATATTTAAGAGAGCATGAAAATGCAAAAGATATAGATGTAAATGAATGCATGAACATGTAGGCAAAAATCTAAGCTAACATATGAAAATGCCAAATGTGCATCTAGCAAGGCATTATTATTCAACCTAAAAGTTCAAGAAAACAAAATAGTGACTTAAACCTCAAAACCTAAAACCATAGTCCCAAGAACACACATTAGGGAACCAAAACCAAAAAATCAAAACCCTAACACTATAGAATATGCAATAGGGAATTTTATTCAATGAGATGGGCTCATGGCCTAAACCAAGTATGCAAAGAAACTTTGAACATTAAGCAAAACTATGATTAATTCACAAGAACTATTTAAAAGATAAAGTAGAGAATGGAATGACAATTTATACAAGGTTGAATCACTTCTTGCAATCTTCGCCACCTTGAATGAAATGCACTAGGCATGTAGTGAGAATCACTTTGCAAGATCATCAACAAATGGACAACAATATAATTAGTCCACAAGAACACATAAACTATTAAACTATGAAATAGATTGAATCCTTTCTTGCAATCTTCACCACTTGAATAAAATGCACTAGGCATGTAGTGAGAATCACTTTGCAAGATCATCATTAACTAGACAACAATATAGCTAAACCATAAGAACACATAAACTATTAAACTATGAAATAGATTGAATCCTTTCTTGCAATCTTCACCACTTGAATAAAATGCACTAGGCATGTAGTGAGAATCACTTTGCAAGATCATCATTAACTAGACAACAATATAGCTAAACCATAAGAACACATAAACTATTAAACTATGAAATTGATTGAATCCTTTCTTGCAATCTTCACCACTTGAATAAAATGCACTAGGCATGTAGTGAGAATCACTTTGCAAGATCATCAATAAACAAAAGGTAAATTAAAACACAAGAAATAATGAGTACATAAACTAATATATTAAACAAAAGTCATTTCTAGCTCTCTTCACTACTAAGATCAAAGTGCACTTGGCACTAGTAGGAATCATAGAGCCAAATCCTCAACAACTTACTAAAGAAAAATACCAACAACAAGATTTAAACAAAGAAACAACAAAATCAATTTTGAAGACATTTTAATCATGTATATGCTAAACCTTGCTCTATTTTATTTAACAAGAAAACTCAAAAATTAACATGAAAACAACACTAATCCACTTATTTTAGGGTGAGACAACAAATCTCACCCTCAACCACAACAAACTACATTGAA
The DNA here is from genome assembly GCA_020916435.1 of Oxytropis ochrocephala. Taxonomy (NCBI): domain Eukaryota; kingdom Viridiplantae; phylum Streptophyta; class Magnoliopsida; order Fabales; family Fabaceae; genus Oxytropis; species Oxytropis ochrocephala. The sequence continues at coordinate 63,164,392 of CM037094.1, read as the reverse complement.
AAGATGATGCTATGCGAAAGGAATGAGGAAAGAAAATGAGCTTCAATGCAAAATATTTGGAGATGATGCAAAGAGGGTTATGGATTTTACCTTTTCTCTAAGATGGAAGAGAAAGTTGAAGAAATGGAGGGAGAAAATGCAAGAGGCTTCGGCCTTGCAAGGAAGGAAGGAGATAAGGATGGTGTGATGAACTCCTTGAGTGAGAAAGGAAGGTTAAGGGTGTGAGAGGTGAATTAAAGGTGTTTTGGTGGAGGAAGGTGAAGTAATGGAGGAGGGGGAAGGAGGAGAAGGCTTCGCCTAGAGGTGGAGAGAGGAGGAGAGGTATGATGCTTGGTTTTCTTGAAGGTGAGAATGATAGCCAAAGATTAGTGAAGAGAGAAGGTGTGAGCTATTTATAGGGATTTTGAGGCTTTAGGGTATTTAGGACTTTTTGCTTTGATTGGGCTCTAGGATTGGATCTTAATTTTGAATGGATGGTTAGGATTGTTGGTCACATGGATCAAGGGTATTTAGAAAACACAAGTGTGTGAGAGAAATGGGTGAAGGTGGCGCATAAAAGGAGGAAAAAAGGGAAATTTATGAACAAAAAAATCTAATTTGGGAATGGTAATTTTTGTAAAATAGGGTTAAGGGTATTTTGGTGAGGGAATGTTCTCAAAAAGGTAAGATGAGGTTTTTTGGTGGAAAGGTTAGTGTAAGTGTATGGGTTAATTTACCAAAAAGGGCAACATTGAGGATATGATCAAATTAAAACTTGGTGAGTAAGAAATGGAGTGTGTAGAAGCTTCTTGAGAGAGAAAGAGAGAGGAGGGCTGCGCAACATGCAGAAAAATGAGAAGGAAAAATAAAAAAAATGCTTATTTTTGGTCTTTTGTCTTATTGAGGACACTTCCTCCTTTTATTTTTGAATTTTGAAACTTTTGGGCATGTAAAAATGAAAATGCACCTATTGAAACATGTTACATATTTTTGGACACCATGACATAGTCTCCTAATTGCTCTAGACAATCAAAATTGTCACTTAATTAATTGGGGATTTTTAATGGTCTTTTGGCATTTTTATGCACTAAAAATAGGAAAATGCATGTTTAATTATTTTGGACTAGGAATTTCTCCTCAAAAATTATGCAAAAATTATTTTGGATAGAATAAAATATATTTTTGTGGATGTATATTTTTAACGAGAAAAATCATCCTGTTGTGAAAAATGACCAAAATGCCCTTTACCCTAAAAAGTCCTACTTTGCTCAAAAATGCATTTTTATCCTAAACATGATCCTAAAAACCCTTGGATGACTTTAAAACCCTAAAATGCATGCCAAGCCTTAATTTATTTATTTTTGGTTGAAAGTTAGGGTGTCGACTTAAGTAGGACAAAATTGGGGTATGACAATGCGCCTCTTTATCTAGATTTTAACAAGGAATATGAATTGGCCGAAACATATTCCGTGGCAAAATAGAGATAAAGAATTCAGAAATTATACCGATTTTGTCCACTTAGGGAAAAACCCGAATTTTCTTTTTTTCTTTTTAGGTGAATGGATACTAGCGAGTAAAACTACTGTGAATGAATGTGGTGCTAACCTCAAGAAGCTAACAAACAGAAACAAATTGGCGCCGACCCTCGGGTGGCGTAAGCAAAGAAGAAGTAAAACGATAAATAGAAGAATAAAGAAAGAAGGTACCGTCCTTTGATAAACCGACACCGGGTGGGAAGAAAGTAACAAAAAGTGCGGTGATGAAGGAGCGCCGTCACTCAAGGAACACTGGTTTTGAAGGAGCGTCTGCGGCTCGGGAAGGAGTACTTGGACTCGGAAGGAACACTTGGGCGCTCTGAAGGAACACTTGGGTTCGGGCGAACGCTGGCTCAAGGTGGCCTACTCGAGCGGCACGAGGTTCTCGTATCAAGTTGTGGAGGCCGATACATTTTACTTGATGGACTTGCACTATGCTTTACACCGCATACCGTCCAAGGACGCGAAGGTCTCGGGGGCCGATCCGTCATGCTCCGTGATGACTTGGCGGGATGAAGGTCGAGTTCAAAGTCGCCGCTTGGATCGTTGATTTGAACTAAACCGAAGCGACCTCGGGTCCGATGATTCGCTTGCTCGATAACGACGGATCTCGAAGGGACGCCTTGGTCTGAAGGGATGCACGAGTCTGGCGGATTTGTAAATCTCGCTGATTGATCGATTGAGGTGACCATGGCCGTGGCGTATTGAATCGAGGTGCTGCGCATATGTCGGGGTTGATGCAAGGAATGATGCATGAAGCATGGGTGCATGTTATGCAAAGGCATGTTATGCAGAGTATGTTATGCGAGTGCATGCAATGCTATGATTTTGATGTGATGATGCATGTGGGGACTGTTTTCCTTTGTTTTTGATTCTTTTTCGATTGTTTTTCGACCAAACCTTTTCTGCTTTTTCGGTTATTTGTTTTTTCATGTTTTTTTTTTTTTTTTTTTTTCCCGATCAGCTCTCTTTTCCCTGACCGTTCATTTTTGCTTTTTGACAAGGCTTATTTTTTACTGGTTCAACCGACTTCCGATACTCCTGGTATGAGACTGAAAAGCCGAGGGAAACTGCGAGGCTTGTGAACCGAACAGCGTTTGCTCTCTGGTTCGCCATCTGGAACGGTTTGTGAATGCAACTTTTTTGTAAGATTAATTATCTTTAGGAATTTGCTTATTTCCCATGGCTTTTAAAGATTTCGCAATGATTTGTAATGCTCTATGATGTATGCACATGTTTTACAGTTCAGTATCACCATCATCATAAAAACGCTTATTTTGAGCAGAAAAACCGAAATATCAACAATCACGATATGAGAAAAGTTGAGCTTTATTGATATGGAAGCCGATCGCATGTAATGTTACGTCGATCGCTCGAAGACATTTGAGAATTTTAAAACTACAAAAGACACGAAAATAAGAGAGAAATTCAATTCGATCGTCCGCCTCTCGTGTAGGCGATCTTGACATTTGTGTCCTTGACCTTGATCACTCCTCATTCAAGTCTTCGGAAGTTGTATGCCTTTCTTTACTTTTCATGCTCAAGTTTTCGAATTTAATTTTTGCTCGATCGCCTTTGCGGGTTTTCAATCCACCGGTCGCTCCGATTTTGCCTAGGCCGCCTTTGCGGGTTTTCAACCTAGCGAGCTAGTTCTTACTTGGCTTGTCTTTCTCTTTTTCGTTTATTTCTTTCGGGCATAATACTTCTTTCTTGAGTCCGAATTGACTGGGTTTTGAGGTCTTCGCCATCCATGTTGGTGAGTATCGCGCTCCTCCGAGAAAAGGCTTTTTGACTACATACGGCCGTCATAAGTGGGTGCCCACTTCCTTGGGAGTCACTCGAATAAGCGGTATCTTTTTGAGTACTAAATCTCCTTCATTAAACTCACGCTACGGACTTTCCTCGAAAAGCGGTTCTCATTCTTTGTTGGTACGGTGCCCATGACACGTAGCCGCAATCCTTTTTCTTCAATGAGGTTTAGTTGATCCAGCGAGCCTGCACCCACTCGCTTCCTCCGCTTTAGTTTCCATCGAACCCGCAGGAGGGTATCTCAACCTCAATGGGAAGTATCGCTTCGATCCATACACCAAGGAAAAGGGGTTGCCCGATCGATGTCGCGCACCGGCGAAGCACGCAGTAGCCATGCAAAGCAAAGGGAAGCATCTCATGCCAATCCTTGTAGGTTACCACCATTTTCTCGCACTATTTTCTTGATATTCTTGTTGGTCGCTTCAATCGCCCCATTCATCTTTGGGCGATAAGGAGAGGAATTATGGTGCTGAATTTTGAATTCCTTGCACAAGTCCTTCATCATTTTGCTATTCAAATTGCTACCGTTATCGGTGATGATCTTGTCGGAGTAGACCATATCGGCAAATCAGATCTTTCTTCACAAACTTAGCAACCATCGAATCGGTTTATCGAGTATGAAGCGCTTCAACCCACTTGGTAAAGTAATCAATTGCAACGAATGAAGCGATGCCCGTTTGACGCTTTGGGCTCAATTGGACCTATGACGCCCATGCCCCACATGGAAAACGGCCAAGATGCAATCAAAACATTTAGTTTGGCAAAGGTGCACATGGATATGATCGGCATAGATCCGCATTTGTGGCATTTCTTACGGTTATAACGATCGATTCCATCCGGAGCCGCGAATAACCCGCGCCTTAGGATTTTTCTAGCCATGGTGTGCCCACTTGAATGGGTTCCGAACGAGCCTTCATGCACATCTCTCATGATTCTCTCACTTCTTCTTTGGCAACACACCTTAGGAGAACCATATCGTAGTTTCTCTTGTAAAGAACCTCACCACTCAAGAAGAAATTCTTGACAACCTCCGAGAGTTCTCTTGTCATTTTCTCGATGCCCTGTGGGTATTTCGACTAGTGATGTATCGCTTGATGTCATGATACCAAGGCTTTCGTCGGACTCTTCATCTATTGCCATGCAAGTAGTGATGCGCAGCAGCTCGGTCGAATTCGATCTTAGTCAAGCTCTTGTCACGCCTAACATTGAACATGGAAGACAATGTTGCTAATGCATCGGCCGGTGATTTTCACCTCGAGGATATCTTTGGAAGGTGATCTCATCAAAGGACTTCATCAACTCTTGCAGTAATCACAATAAGGAATCGGTTTAGGATCTCTGGTCTCCCAATCGCTCTTGCTTGATAAATAACTAGAAATTTGAATCCTCGTATACATCTAGCCTTTTAACTTTCCACTCTAGGGTCGCTTGAATACCTAGGATGCATGCTTCAGATTCGCTATGTTATTTGTGACATAGAAGCTTAGCCTTGCGTGACAGGAATGAAGCGATTATCGGGAGATTAACACCGCCGCCTGACTCCGTGTCCCCACACATTTGACGCACCATCAAATATCATTCTCCATCTTTCACTTTCGTGGGACTTCCTCGTCGAATAGTGCCATGATGTCTTCATCGGAAAATCATGCCGCATTGGTCGGGTAATCTGAATCGGTGACATGCCAAATATTCAACGAGTGTACTACCTTAATCGCGCTTTTGTGTGACATACGGGATATCGATTCGATAATTGCAGACCGCCATCGCAATTCGCCTGTGAGTCGGGCTTCTCAAATATGTACTTGATTGGATCCATTTTTGAAACCAACCAAGTTGTATGACTCAAAGATGTAACGCCTTAAACGATGAGCAAAGCCCAAACTAAAGCACAAACAGTCTTTTCCAAAGATAGAATACCTTGTCTCTCACGATCGGTGAACTTTTTGCTTAGGTAGTATATTGCATGCTCTTTTTCCAGATTCATCATGTCGACCCAACACATGACCCATTGAATTGTCTAGCAATCTGTAAGGTATAAGATGAGCGGCTCGCCGCCACACAGTGGCATTAAGATCGTGGATTTTGCAAGTACACCTTGATTTTCTCAAGGTCGCTTGACATCGATCATTCCACTTCTGGCTCTTGACTTTTGCATAGCAATTTGAAAATTGGCTCACAAGTAGCGATCAACCGGAAGATGAATCGAGAGATGTAATTCAACCTTCCGAGGAAACCACGGATTTCTTTCTCCGCTTCGTGCACCGCATTTTGAGGATGGCTTTTACTTTGTCCGGATCCACCTCAATTCCTTTTTGGTCGACAATGAAGCCTAACAACTTCCCCGACTCACCCCAAACGCGCACTTGGTCGGGTTTAGCTTGAGTTTATATTTCCTCAACCGCTCAAAGAGCTTTCGCAGATTGACAATATGTTCTTTGTCGGTTTTAGATTTTGCGATCATGTCATCGACATAAACTTCAATCTCTTTATGCATCATATCATGGAATAAGGTAACCATGGCCTCTCGATAGGTTGCGCCAAAGATTCTTCAATCCGTATGGCATGACCTTATAAATGAATGTTCCCAAAGCGTTATGAAAGTTGTCTTTTCCATGTCCTCGTGGTCCATCTTGATCCGATTATATCCCGAGTATCCATCCATGAAGGAAAATAACGAGGCTTTGAGTCAGACTTTGTCTACTAAAACATCAATGTGAGGCAAAGGAAGTCATCCTTAGGGCTAGCACGATTCGAGATCCCGTGAATCGATAATACACACATTCGGACCTTTCCATCTTTTTTGGGAACGGGACAATGTTGGCAACCCATTGCGGGTATTTGGCCACCGCCAGAATCTCGTGATCGAATTGCTTCTTTCGCCGTCTCGATTTTGAGGACATCTCTGGTTTCATCCTCCTCAATTTCTGCTTTTGTGGTGGGCATTCGGGCTTGACCTGTAGCTTGTGTACCACAATGTCGGTGTCCAACCTGCATATCCCGATCACGACCATGCAAACACATCCACGTAATCCCGCAACAACCGAACTAACTTTATGCGGTCTTCTTCGCTCATGGTGGTGCCTACTTTGACCTCTTTCTTATCCTCTGCATTGTACCCAAGTTGATCACTTGATGGACTCTTCGTGGTGGTGGATTACCCTTTCTTCTTGTTTCATTAACCTCAAAAGTCACGGAGGAGTTTCCCAGTTTTCTTCAACATCCCCTCACCTGATTGACGGGGTGATCAAAGTCAAAAGGTGGATCATCGACATCGCCATTTTCAGAGACCATTGTTGTGGATCCGCATTTTGCCGGGCTTAAAAAAGGTAATGAAAGGCGAAACAAGAAAACAAACAGACAAATAAAGCGAGAAAAAAGACTCATGCAATGAAGAGAAATTGATTTTTATTGATTGAGGAATTCAAAACAAGCGCTTTTTATTGATGATGATAATTTTGAAAATAAAAACACGTGTGCCCCTAACAATCGGTCCTATGGCCTGGGCAGAGCCACGTGGTTGCATTACAAATGATTACTTTAAATTAAGAGTCACAGGAGAATCGTGATCTTCCAATTCTTTAACTCTTCACCGATACCGCAACGACGCGAACCGCACTCGCCTCGCTTTCTTCGGATTGAAACATCTCGATGACAAAGAACTTGATTGGGATCCCACAAGCCAAGACTCACAAAACTCGACTAATGTCGCAAATTGGGATCCTCGGGGCCATGGATCTTCGCCCGGATTTGGCCAACCATCGGCGCTTTCGCACAAATGCCGCCCTTATCCGCCTTTCCTCCTTACTTGGGGTGTATCCTAGGCGAAACGGTCTTTGTTTTCCTTCAGCTTGGATAGGAGCTAGAATCCTTGACCAGCCTTTCCCAAGCCGTAACCCAGCCTTGTACCCTTGGGCTATCATAATTTTGGCAACCATCTCCTCCTCTTTGGTCTTCCCAAACACCGCATTGGCAATCTCTAAAGACCGAAAAGTGTTTCCAACGACTCTTTCAATGGCTTCTACATATTTGAACTCGATGGCTTATTAACCGAGTCTCTTCCTCACCGAATACTACGACCACCTTGTCATTCACCATGAATTTGACCGTTGGTGTAGAGAAGAAGGAATTGCCCTGACCATGTGGATCCGTGGTCTTCCTAGCAAACAAACTATATGAGGAGGTGATGTCCATGATTTGGAAATTGATCTGTAAAACTTCGGGACCAACTGGATAGGAAATTCCATTTCTCCTAGCACTTCCTTTTGGACCCATCAAATGCTCGCACCGGTTGTCGAACTTGGTTTCATATAAGAACAATCAACATCTAGCTTGTCCATGGTTGACTTTGGCATTACGTTCGGTGAAGACCCGTTGTCAATCAAGATTCGCCAAAGACGTAGTCCCCACACTTTATCGAGATATGAAGAGCTTGATTATGTTATTTTCCGCTCAAGGCAACTCATCATCGCCAAAAGTTAGGTGATTTGCAGCTACCACACTCCCGACAATTCCATCAAAATGATTCACCGGAATGTCCTCTCGCAACGTGAGCCTCACCGAGCACTTTCATCAAGGTCGTTTCGTGTGCTTCCGAATCGAGCAACAAAGTGATAGCATGGATATCTTTGAGGCGTCTGTTTCAACCGATCAACTACTCAGAATCGCTTCACGGACAAACTTCAAGAATTCATTGGCTTCTTTTTTCATTATTTTTTCTCGAGCGACCTCGGCTCTTTTCCTTTATCTTTGCGGCTCTCTGCTCGGCCTCCCAGATGCTTCCGCCCGAGGGTTTTCGGAGCATACACTCTTCCACTTCGGTGATCCCACTTGATCCTCGCTATGTTGGTCACGGTGGTAGTATTTGGAGAGCATTCTCAGTGTATTTCGTGGAATTGCTTTATTTGACTCATAACGAAACGGAGTCGGGTACCTCAATCACTATTGGTCGAGCATTTGCTCGCGATCACCTAGGATTGAAATCATAAGGGATCTCAATGGGCCTTCGATTCCTCTATCATTTGTCGTACAAAGGTCCACACTTCTCCGCATTCGGAACCATCCCCGATGACACCACTTGGTCGCATCGCTCATCTACCTCACCCCATCCAAAGCAATGGATATCTTCTATTCGGATTAAAGCACTTTCTGGAGCATCATATCTGACCAAGTAATCAAACTTTCCGCTGGGCTCTCCTAGAGTATCCCAACGTCCTTCTTTTGTAGGCGGCAGCTCTGTTACCTCTTCACTTATCTCTTCCTTGCATGAGAAGGGAACCGTGTCTTCATTAGCTACTGGTCGGGCCCTGGCTTGAACCAATCTCGTAGCAGAATTGTGCAGAATTTCAATTGGCTTTTTGGCCTCTCTACCACTGTCTGAATATAGGGTCCACACTTCATCTTCCACACCGTAGGTCCCTATCTGGACCACATACCGATCCATCAGGTCTTGCAGGATCATTTTGAAAGTTTCACAACCTCCCCCACACAGAGTCAGCACACCCTTCTTCATGGCAACACCCTTTTTTAACAACCTTGGCCCGGCATAACTCAGCATAAATGACACTTAGAGGAGTCTTGATCTCTTGTACCTTTTTCAGCAACTTGCCAACAGCACTTTCTATAGCATTGGTAGCTGTTCCCTGGTGACCTGGTAATGGATTGATTGTTGTATTTGGACGGTTCTGTTTAAACGATATCCAACCAGCATCTATCAAATCTTGCACCACATGCTTGAAGGCTTTACAATCTTCCACAAAGATGACCGACCCCATTTTCGTGGAAGCTGCGCAGTGGCATTAGCATTGTATCCTCTCGGGAAATGGTGGTCGCACTACTTTCATGGGTCGAGTATTGATCGATTATTGGAGGTCAAGTGATTAAACAAATTTCAAGATATGTCATCGGAATTGGATCAAAACTAGTCCGCTTCTTGAACTCGATAATCTTGAGTCTTGGGACGGCCATCGCCTTCTTTGAGATGGCACTTTGGGGCGAGAGAATGGAATAGTTTGGGGTGGAGGAGTACCAAAAGATGAGTTTCCCCGAGATGACATTAGTTTCTCCTCTTTCTTTTTAGGGAAATGGGGTGGTATTTCTTCAGGTTGTTGGACCCACCGTAACTCCCCGCATTACAAGGTGATTCAAAATCTTCCCGCTTCAAGGCCATGCTCAAGTCTTTCCCGAAAACTATCATGTCGAGAAACTGGTTGAGACACTTGTGATCACTGTCATAATAGATTCTTTGCAGAGTTTCGGGAACATGTACACCATCTTTCTCGACCAAAGGGGTTGAACTGGGCGGGTGTGGTTTCGCCATTTTGAGCATATTCTTTGAAAGTCTCTTTTCACCCTTACTCATGTGTCGCAATGCGACCTATCCGGAGCCATGTCCATGTTGTACTTATATCGCTTCATGAAAGCTTGAGACAAATCTTTCCAACAATGGATTTCGTGAGGATTGCAACTTCATATACCAATCCGCAGGAGCTCCCACCAAACTGCTCGAAGCAATAAATCGTAATTTGTCATCATTGGCATAGGACCCATTTTTCTGGACGAACATCGTAATGTGGCTCTCTCGGGCAGCCGATCCTCAGCACTTGTCCACCGAGCTTTGAATTTTGGCGGTAGAACCAAACCGGGACTAGGCAAAGCTCACGGGCTTCTTTGGCTCTAACTCCGGTACCTCCATAGCTCTCACTCTTTCTTCTAGTGCTCGGATCAGATCATTTGGCTGAGCCCCCTCAAACGCGTGCCCTTGGGGGTGACTCCCCATGCTGTAGTAATACCCCCCTCCTGGCTGAGGAGCATTTTGAGGTCGTGCTGTGAACCCTGGCGTGGAATTGTGCATGACAGGAGGATAGGAGCCCGATTGCGGGATCCTCGGCAGTTCCCAGTGTGGTGATGATAATTTGATTAGGTGTGCACCACACGTGAGTAGATCTAACAGTTGCGGCAGTACCCGGGCAGCATACCCCAAGAGGTATCTCTGCGTGCGGTAATCGGCTCGACACATTCATTTCTCGGAGCGAACACGGATGACCAACCCGGATCCCGGAGGAAGCGTGGTTCAGCAGCAGCATCGACACTGGAGGAGGAACGAAAGAAGTGACCCCATCCGACCCACTACGGCGACGGCCAAAGCAGCTTGTCCCACTCTTCAAACCTTGCAAAGATTACCATCATTTCATGGACTCGGGCCTCCATGGTACCCATCTTATCCTTGAGTCCGGTTTTCCCGAGCCACCTCGGGATTCGTAATTTGTACACCCATATCTTCTTGTTCGGGTTACTCTCAATTTCAACCTCCATTGCTCGTACGAGCCATTAGAGCCATTAGCCCGGCTTGTGATCGGGTGAAATATCGGTGACGGAGAACCAGCGTGCCTTTTCTCGTTTATTCGGACATTTATTGCATAAGAAACAAAATAATTTTATGAATGAATGTATGAATGCATGCACAATGTTTGCTTGATGCCGGAACCGCGGGATACCTTGCCTTGTCATACGCTACAGAAACTTTTTGGTTTACGAATTGAAGTAAACAAGGAATCGAAATAGCACACTTCGCTCATCAAGATTTCAAAGCTTCACCAATTTTCATTAAAGGGAAAAGACGTTACAATGTTCATAAAGAGAGCGATTACAATATTCTTGAATACAAAGCTCAAACAAACTCTTAAATCAAAAATACAAATAGGCAACTCAAATACAAATAGCTCCAAGCTCCCCAACTCTCTTCTCTTCTTGCTTGCACTTGCACTTTGAGATTGCTCTTTGAATTCGTGATCAACGCCTCGCAAAGACTCCACAAACCGATACACTTCAAAGTGGTATTGAAGAAGTGCATCCCGCCTCGGTGACCTCGATTCTTGGGGATTCTCAAGATAGCTTGACGGGCCAGCTCCAGCGACTTTGAGAACTTGTTCTTCCACAAATTTGTATCTCATCCTTGAGTTCTCTAATGACCTCTTGATCTTCGATCTTTCCAATCAACTCTAGGAAGCGTTTTCCCAACATCGGCTCTCTACTCGGACCACTGTAGGCATCTTCTAGACAAACAAGGTCTCTCTTCAATTCACCAAATATTTCTCTTTCAAAGCTCAAAGCCGCTGGTATTCCTTGAGAGTTTCATTAATGGCCACCTTTTCTTGCTTGAGGTTTTTCAACCGACTCCTCAACTCGCCACTAAATGTGATTCTCGCCCGATTTCATGGCTAATGTCTTCCACTCCCGAGCTTCTTCAAGTGCTTTCCTCGTCTTTTGTTTATACCTTTGAAGCTCCTCTCTGCCCCTTCGGATGCCTCCAGGCTTCTATCTTACTTTGTTCTTCCTTCTTGAATCGCCCGACGCTTTCTTCCACAAATGATCATCTTGACATTGTTTTCCTCCTCTAGCTTTTCTTTCTCTAGAGCTATCTCTTCTATCTTAGCTCGCAGTGCCCTCTTTTCCTCTTTCGCGCTCGCTAATGCGGATTTGACTTCGTTTAGCTCTTCATGGGTAGGGACATAAGGCTCGTATCTCTTCTCCAAGGAAAGCATCCCTTGAATTGGTGATTTTGCATTTTGAAGCTTCTCCTTGAGCCATTGATTGAAAGTGATGTCACTGACTCTCTTTGACAACTCTTCACTCCCTTTCCGCACTACGGGATTCCCATGATGGTTGAACTCTTCAAGCAAGTCGCCGCAATTAGGCATCCCCTTATAGAGGTAAATGCGGGACAAAGATGCTTTCGGAGGGTGAGTTCCTCATCGGTAACCGAAGCGCCTCAAGGTCAATGAAGGGTTGTAGTTGATACACCCCTGAGTCCCCATGAGAGGCACATTCTGAAAGCTTCCACAACTGAACACTACCACTGGTCTGTCATCCCAACAAGCAGCTGTGTACCACCGGATTTGGAGTTCATTGAGATTCTTCAAATACTCAACCCATTCCATAACGGTTTTGACCTCCACCTCACAGCTTAGGGCATAAGAGATTAGCTCCCTAACATTGGTTCGGTTGTGGATCACATGGGTAATAAACCAGGCGTAGAGAATGTGGGAGGAAAGACATAATTTCTTTTTATGGAACCTGGTCAGAGCGAGTAAGAGCGTGGTACGTGTTAGCAAGGATAGCAGGTACCGGATTGATAGGGTTCTGAGTGTCTTTGAAGGCCAAGAATGCACCGATTGCATCTTCATCAACATATCTCTCTATTTGAGGAAAAAGGACCACCCCAAATATGGTAAGAGCGAGCACTAATTTGAACGGTCCCCACTTCTTAGCCGCGGCATAAGATTGTAATAGGCCCTCAAGTACTCTTGTGGATACCCGGCTACACCATTTCTCTTTAACTTGCGCAACCTCAATTCATCCACACTAATCCCGAGCGGTGTTGCGAGCTTTTCATCAAGATAGTACCGCCCGATATTGGTAAGGCCTAGCATGTGATCCGCGAACCCCAAAGCCCGCTCATACTCCTCCAATGTGGGTGACAATGAAAATTCTTGAAGAAGAAACACTCACATCGTAGTCGTAGAATTGACTCAAAGCTATAAGAGCATCCTCTTGAACGCTCAATTGCAGCAATCTACGAACATTCCCGTATGCTTGATCAAAGGACTCTCTCTCAATGGGGCCCATAAGGGTCGCACATCGCTCTCAGACTACCGATCTCAACCTCTTCATAATCGGGAAGCGAGAAATGAGCGAAGTCTTGCTACTCAACTCCATTTTGATGCACCTATGACAAGACGGTATGTTACTCAAGGGCTCCGCAAGCAAATGCAAATGAGATGCAAGTGTGAATGCAGATGCTTACAACATTTAATTTTAATGAATGCGCATGATGCGATTATGATATGAATGATGTATGTAGAGATGATGAAAGCGATGCATAAGGATAGAGGTTCAAAAATTCAGGATCAGTTCATTTGAAAGAATGAAAATATTTTTGTATTTTCTTGGAAAGTTTTTTTTTTAGGAAAAAGCTCCTTTTTGAGGAAGACATGCCCTAAATTACCATGCAAAGACACAATTCGTATGCCCTCGTGTCCTACAAAGGTGGGAATCCTAAGTTCTAGGGCAGCTTCAAAGGTTCCTCCCATGTAGTTCTAATTCACACCCTCACAATGGCTACCAGAGCTATAGAATCCTCATGCCGACATCCACAAATGTAGAGAACTACCAAGTGTGAAGCGCCATGAGAAAGCGCACTCGGTTGAGACTTTCGTGAGTATCGCATGCACAAAGGTCTCGAATGACAATCACTAATCGTCTCCACTCTCCTAGATGTTTGTTGGATCCGGGTATAGGAGCCCACTCATAGAACATAAATCATAAGGTGTGAAAGTGTGTGATCGAGGGCATACTTCCTAAAATCTACCCACCCCACCTGCAAGGAAACCAAAACAGTCCAGATAAACAGTTGTCTACCCTAGGGTTCAACATGCATACACTAGTTTAATATACAAACCATTCTAATAAGTCCACAGAAATTACACGCATTGCTTACCTCAAGAAAGAGAGCTAAGAAGAGGGGACATAATAGAATGGGGGAATGCATGTTTTACCTTAAGAAAGGGAGCGGAGAAGAGGGGATCATGGGAATTGAGGAATGCATGCATAAGCACAACCACAAGCATACAAAAGAAGAGAAAAGAAAAAGAAAAGGAAAAGGAAGAGATAGAACATAGTTTTTCAAATCAAACAATTTAAACCACATCAGATTAATTAGGCTTGACCCTCATCTCTCTTTAAATAAATAAATAAAGAAAGAAAGTCCCCAGCAGAGTCGCCACATTGCTATACGAAAAATCGGTTTGGGACTTTTCGGTTTGACAACGCTTGAAAATCAGTGAGAGCGCCACCAATATTTTATTTTAGGAAAACATTGAAAAAAACCTTTTGAGGAAAGCGGGTGGTCTTTCAAAACTTAGAGATGTAGGTTCGGAAATTCGGTTGCGCATGCATGGGGAATGTATTAGCATTTCACGCGCCCTTTCTACCGAAAGGAACCATTAATTTGATGTGGTTTTGAAATGTTTGATTTGAAATACGTTGTTCTATTTATTTTTCTTTTCTTTTTGAGAAATCAATTTATTGAAAACGGGAAAAAGGGGTGTTTTTGGTATCTTTGAAAAGCGGAACAAGACAAAGATTTTTGAAAAGCGTGCTTGACGGGACAGAACCGGCCCTACGTACCTCACCGGCGGTGAGGATCAAAGCAACGTAGTTCTTGTTTTTTTATGGGTTTTTAAAGGTGTGCTTGACGGGACATGAACCGGGCCCTACGTACCCTCACCGGCCGAGGATCAAAGCAACGTAGTTCTTGTTTTTATGGGTTTTTAAAGATGTGCTTGACGGGACATGAACCGGTCCCACGTACCCTCACTGGCTGAGGATCAAAGCAACGTAGTTCTTGTTTTTGCGTGTGAAAACGGCTTTGTGATTTTTGAAAGTGCTTTTGGAGTTTTTGAAATAAGACTCGAGTGTTCGCGAATACCAAACAAGCAAAGGCTTCGAGTGGCATTCGGTATTAACTCGAAAAAAGAGTTGGAGCCGGTAATCAAACAAGCAACGGCTTCGAGTGATTACAAGCGACAACGTCGTATTATTCTTTTGAAAATAGTTTTGAAAAAGGTGGTGAGCTAATAGCTCATGTTATTTTGGAAGTTTGAGTTAGTTGTTTTTTGTTGTTGTTTATTTAATGTGTGGGAGTTTTCATGATAGCCAAACAAGCAAAGGCTTCGAGTGACTACCACTAGTAGCTCCTCATTAACGATCAAACAAGCAACGGCTTCGAGTGATGGTTAATGATTTTTATTTAGAAAAATGCCTTAGGTTTTCTTATTTGAAAAAAACACATAGGATTTCAAGCTTGAAAAGAAATATAACATTTCAAATTCTTCTTCCAAGTCAAAACCCAAAACAACCATTGGGACACAAGCAAAGCAATCAAAAGAGTATCTACAATTTGCTATGAACAATTGGATGCACCATGATACAAGTATGTGAGTGCAAGAGTATGCAATTATGGAATGCAAAACACAACATTATTGAATGCATGAGTATTTAATTTATGAGATGCAAAACATGGTACTAATATATGCATATTTAAGAGAGCATGAAAATGCAAAAGATATAGATGTAAATGAATGCATGAACATGTAGGCAAAAATCTAAGCTAACATATGAAAATGCCAAATGTGCATCTAGCAAGGCATTATTATTCAACCTAAAAGTTCAAGAAAACAAAATAGTGACTTAAACCTCAAAACCTAAAACCATAGTCCCAAGAACACACATTAGGGAACCAAAACCAAAAAATCAAAACCCTAACACTATAGAATATGCAATAGGGAATTTTATTCAATGAGATGGGCTCATGGCCTAAACCAAGTATGCAAAGAAACTTTGAACATTAAGCAAAACTATGATTAATTCACAAGAACTATTTAAAAGATAAAGTAGAGAATGGAATGACAATTTATACAAGGTTGAATCACTTCTTGCAATCTTCGCCACCTTGAATGAAATGCACTAGGCATGTAGTGAGAATCACTTTGCAAGATCATCAACAAATGGACAACAATATAATTAGTCCACAAGAACACATAAACTATTAAACTATGAAATAGATTGAATCCTTTCTTGCAATCTTCACCACTTGAATAAAATGCACTAGGCATGTAGTGAGAATCACTTTGCAAGATCATCATTAACTAGACAACAATATAGCTAAACCATAAGAACACATAAACTATTAAACTATGAAATAGATTGAATCCTTTCTTGCAATCTTCACCACTTGAATAAAATGCACTAGGCATGTAGTGAGAATCACTTTGCAAGATCATCATTAACTAGACAACAATATAGCTAAACCATAAGAACACATAAACTATTAAACTATGAAATTGATTGAATCCTTTCTTGCAATCTTCACCACTTGAATAAAATGCACTAGGCATGTAGTGAGAATCACTTTGCAAGATCATCAATAAACAAAAGGTAAATTAAAACACAAGAAATAATGAGTACATAAACTAATATATTAAACAAAAGTCATTTCTAGCTCTCTTCACTACTAAGATCAAAGTGCACTTGGCACTAGTAGGAATCATAGAGCCAAATCCTCAACAACTTACTAAAGAAAAATACCAACAACAAGATTTAAACAAAGAAACAACAAAATCAATTTTGAAGACATTTTAATCATGTATATGCGAAACCTTGCTCTATTTTATTTAACAAGAAAACTCAAAAATTAACATGAAAACAACACTAATCCACTTATTTTAGGGTGAGACAACAAATCTCACCCTCAACCACAACAAACTACATTGAAAAGATGATGCTATGCGAAAGGAATGAGGAAAGAAAATGAGCTTCAATGCAAAATATTTGGAGATGATGCAAAGAGGGTTATGGATTTTACCTTTTCTCTAAGATGGAAGAGAAAGTTGAAGAAATGGGGGGAGAGAAAATGCAAGAGGGCTTCGGCCTTGCAAGGGAAGGAAGGAGATAAGGATGGTGTGATGAACTCCTTGAGTGAGAAAGGAAGGTTAAGGGTGTGAGAGGTGAATTAAAGGTGTTTTGGTGGAGGAAGGTGAAGTAATGGAGGAGGGGAAGGAGGAGAAGGCTTCGGCCTAGAGGGGGGAGAGGAGGAGAGGTATGATGCTTGGTTTTCTTGAAGGTGAGAATGATAGCCAAAGATTAGTGAAGAAGAGAGAAGGTGTGAGCTATTTATAGGGATTTTGAGGCTTTAGGGTATTTAGGACTTTTTGCTTTGATTGGGCTCTAGGATTGGATCTTAATTTTGAATGGATGGTTAGGATTGTTGGTCACATGGATCAAGGGTATTTAGAAAACACAAGTGTGTGAGAGAAATGGGTGAAGGTGGCGCATAAAAGGAGGAAAAAGGAAATTTATGAACAAAAAAATCTAATTTGGGAATGGTAATTTTTGTAAAATAGGGTTAAGGGTATTTTGGTGAGGGAATGTTCTCAAAAAGGTAAGATGAGGTTTTTGGTGGAAAGGTTAGTGTAAGTGTATGGGTTAATTTACCAAAAGTGGCAACATTGAGGATATGATCAAATTAAAACTTGGTGAGTAAGAAATGGAGTGTGTAGAAGCTTCTTGAGAGAGAAAGAGAGAGGAGGGCTGCGCAACATGCAGAAAAATGAGAAGGAAAAATAAAAAAATGTTTATTTTTGGTCTTTTGTCTTATTGAGGACACTTCCTCCTTTTATTTTTGAATTTTGAAACTTTTGGGCATGTAAAATGAAAATGCACCTATTGAAACATGTTACATATTTTTGGACACCATGACATAGTCTCCTAATTGCTCTAGACAATCAAAATTGTCACTTAATTAATTGGGGATTTTTAATGGTCTTTTGGCATTTTTATGCACTAAAAATAGGAAAAATGCATGTTTAATTATTTTGGACTAGGAATTTCTCCTCAAAAATTATGCAAAAATTATTTTGGATAGAATAAAATATATTTTTGTGGATGTATATTTTTAACGAGAAAAATCATCCTGTTGTGAAAAATGACCAAAATGCCCTTTACCCTAAAAAGTCCTACTTTGCTCAAAAATGCATTTTTATCCTAAACATGATCCTAAAAACCCTTGGATGACTTTAAAACCCTAAAATGCATGCCAAGCCTTAATTTATTTATTTTTGGTTGAAAGTTAGGGTGTCGACTTAAGCCGGACAAAATTGGGGTATGACACACCCAGATATGTCTCAGCAAGCTGTGTGGCAAACTCCGAGCTCACAGTGATGGCGGGAGGTGTGGCATAGTTCCCCTGGATAGGAAGGTGCAGCAGACAAGAGATGTCATCCAGAGTGATCGTCATCTCACCAAATGGCAAGTGAAATGACGAAGTATCCGAGTGTCATCTCTCGATAAAAGCCGACAAAGAACTCATGGTCATTGTGGCGTGGCGATCGAGAGAAGTGGGGCCAATCTGGAGTCCCTGACCACATTGGTGCGCTGAAGTAGGTCAGGGTAATGAAGATGGAGTCTAGTATGGACTTTGTTGCCATGAGCCCATACTTTGACAACACGCTGATACTCCTGAAATAAAAATAAATAAATAATGTAAGCAAAAAGTGCAGACTATGTGACTTAAATAAATTATTTAAGCAAAAAATGCAAAACTTACCGGGTCAGCGAGTATAGAACTGCAGACATGATCTGCCAAGTCAGTGAAAAGAGAGGGCTGAGGCTCCTCCTGAGGCTCCTCCCGATCATCTTTGAGGCACCTCATGATACTCGGACATAGAGTTCGAGTAATAAGCATCAGCTTAGGGCTGCTGCTGCTGATACTCGGGAGGTGGGGGATGGTAATGAAGAGGTTGAGGATCGTACTGAGGATACTGTGGATGATATCGAGGAGTAGGCTGGGAATGATACTGAGAAACCGGCCTCCCTCTATGCCAATCCTCCTGCTGCGTCTGCTGCAGGTAATCCCCGAGATAGAAAGCTCCAGCGGGCCGACATCTTGGTGGCTCAGGTGATACTCACCGGCTCAGGTGATACTCACCGCTCAGCCGATACTCGGTTGGCTCAGTGTGCTGTCTCTCTGCTCTCTCGCTACCAAGCATGGAGTCGATTATGCCTCCGAGTCCTCGTACTCGAGCGATGAGATGACTCCCTATCTCTCTCGATCGGAGAGACCTCACGTCTCCTCTATGCCTACCAGGACACCGCAAGCGAAGAAAAAAAAATTAGTAAAAAAAAAAAAAATTTCTCATCGTATTTACATCAAAAGCAGTGTATATACGATGCTTACTTTTTCTTCGTCAGATATAGGGTCTCACTTTGGCGTATTTACGAGTGGATGAATTTACGGCTAATCGTATATACGCTGAATAGGGGTATATACGGTGAGTAAATTTTTGCTCGTCGTATATAGGGCTGTGGTGGGGTATATACGATTGGTGGATTTCTGGGCTAATCGTATATATGTCTCTCTGGCGTATATGCGAGTGAAGGTGGTCAAACGTATGTATGACCAATTATGTGAAGAAATGGTGATTTTGTAAGCAGATGAGGGGGTATTTTGGTATTTTCACATGGTGGGTGGGGGTTTTAGAGGAATGGGTGGGGGTCCAAAAAAAAAAAACCCTAAAGATAAAACTCTTAGATTAACACACACCTAATTTTAGCCGACTTTAAAAAGACTTATCAACCTCTACTGAAGTAAAAATTAAGGGTTTTTTTTTTCTGTACCCCCACCCCTTCCCCATATACCCCCACCCAAAAGTTAAATCCCAAAATGCCCTTCTGAAAACGTTTTTTTTTTAAATTTTTGGCCAATCGTAGATACACCTGGGGGGTGTATATACGACCCTTACATTTGGGCATCGTATATACACCCCCTCAAGGCGTATATATATACGATTGGCACACCCCCACCTTAATCGTATATACGCCTTGGGGTGTGTATATATGATGTCTTATAACATAGGGTCGTATATACACCCCCCAAGTGTATATATGATTTGTATTTTATTTTAAGTCCAATAAAAATTAATTAAGCCCTGAAAATAGGTTTAGTGTGTAGTTTGTTAAAACGTGACGATGTTATACGTCGAACGAATAATTTAGGTTAAAAAATCGGTTTCGGGCAACATACTCCGATCGTAATGAAACCACAGCCATTAAATCCGAAAAAAATCAAGAATCATGACTCCCTTAGAAGGGACTTCTTACGGGACTACAACCTCAAAATCCAAAATTCCATCGTTTACTATTTTTTACGATTTTGTTTTAATTTTTCATAGTCTCCAAAAAATCTAAAAAAATTTGTATAGCCTTATTTTGGTTTTGTTAGATTTTTAGTGGGGTTTTTATAATTTTTTAGAGTAGTTTTGACTATTTAACGAATTTTTAGTACCCTTTTAATAATAAAAATTAAAATAAATCGTATATATGTCATTTTGGACATTTATACGATGCCTACTTTTAACACATCGTATATATGTCCTTCAGACGTATATACGATTGCATCTTCTACATAATCGTATATACGTCTTAAGGACATATATACGATGGGTTAAATTTGACCATCGTATATATGTCCAAAATAATATATATACGATTGGCCTTTTTAAAAAAAAAAATAAATTGCAAAGGGCATTTTGGGGTTTCACTTTTGGGTGGGGGTATATGGGAAAGGGGTCGGGTACGGAAAAAACAAACCAAAAATTAATCACACCATACACTGTACTAGAACTATTTGACATATTAATCTCAAAAAAAAAATAAAAAGAACTATTTGACATATGCACTTTGAAATCGAGTTTCGACATGTCATACTAAAAGAAGACTTTCCATTGAAACGGCCATTTAGATTTATCCTATGGCACCTGATATTTCAATCCACACCTCCCTCACCTCTCATTTTCATCCCCACTTGCTCTCTAGGTCACTCTCTAAAAATCAAACCCAAACCCCTAATCTTTCAATGGCTTCATCATCTACCTCCCCCACCACTCATTATATATCTATACCTCATCCTTAATGCTAGCTGGTCCCATCTCTTTAAACCTCCATGCATGAAGCTTCTCTATATTTATGTCTCTTTTCACTAAATTCTTGATTTTTTTCTTATTTTATGTTTCATTTTCAGATTTTTCCCAATCACCTTTTCCACGCCTTTTCTTCATTTAATTAATAGAGTTTGAATTGTAAATTTCTTTTTTATGTCATGCAATCAATACTCGATGTTACTTCTAGACTCAATGTCAACTATTTTTAAAGGACTCGAGCTGCCTCCTAAACTTGCTACAGTACGAAAATATAAGCAGCGTAAAGTAATACAAGGCACCTTGTTAAATCACATGCGCTAAAGGTGCTCATAGCCACTAACTTATGACAAAATAATATAGGGTTTAGTCTCCGAACATGTAAGGCGTTGTAACTATAGTCCCTGAACGTATCCAGGGAGCAGAGGATAGTTAAGGTGTGTTTGGGAGTTTGGAGGGGAGGGGAGGAGAGGGCATAAAACTATAATAATGTAAATTTATTAGTGATGAGGAGAAAAATGATCCCCCTAAAACCCTCCCAAACCCCTCTCCTAGTTCATTTTTTGATCTCCTCTAAAACCCTCCAAAATTGGGGGATTTTGGAGGGGATCCAAAAATGAACTAGGAGAGGGGTTTGGGAGGGTTTAGGGGGGATAGTTTTTATCCCTATCACTCAAAAATTTACACTACTAGTGTCATGCCCTCCCCTCCCCTCCAAACTCCCAAACACACCCTTAAGCTGTGGGATATCATTGACTACCCAAAAAACTAGTAATTGAATAAGTGAATATATTTTATATTTAGCAACCCCAAAAGTGCACCAATTTATCATTATTCCAAACAAATATGACCTACGAATCATTATTGCCAGATTTTTTTTTTCTGTTGGTGCTTTAATTTATATTTTTTATAACTAAAAATCATTGTGAATTTTTATTTATTGATTAAAATTTATATATTAATTTTAAAAATATACTTTTATTATTTCTTTATATTCCGCCACGTCATAAAATTTATCCATGTTCACCCCTTGAATTTATCAAAATTGCAAACATATCCACAAGTGTCTCTTTAGTAAGTCATTTCGGTCCTCGAAAATGTCTTTTGTTAGTCATTTTAGTCGTCAAATATATTTTTAATTCGTGAATTTAGTCCCTAAAATTATAAACAAAAGAAACACTTATTGATGTGTTTGCAATTTTGATATATTCAAAAATTATAATGACAGTGTCTCACACATTTAGGGATCAAAAAGTATTTACAAAAAGAATCCATTAGGAGTATCTATGAACTATATATTGTAGTTTGTAATTCAACTTAGTCAATTAGGTGTTGTGAGAGGTGCTGTTAGCACCTCAGTTATGTTGTAAATATGTGAATTGTAATAAGTGATTTCCTAAGTGAACTAGGTGCTATATCAGGTGCTATAGCACCTGATTAAATGTTGTGATCATGTGCTGCCTAGTGTTGCAACACTTAGTATTGTAAATAGATCAATGTGTAGGTGATTGACTACTAGTCAACACTAATGTGTACTATATAAATAGAATGAATGAAGTGCAATGAGTAATACTCTTGCAAAATTAAAATTCTGTTTGACAGTTATTTTTCCCTCCCTCCCTCTAACCGCTTACAACAAACATTCAAACAAGTGTTTTTCCCTCCAACAAATTGACCTCAGAGCAGCGATTCCACGGGCACGCAACGACGGCGATCATGGCGGCAACACACGCAAACTCCTCCCATGGACAATTCCCTGCAAAGTTACCGGTGTTTGATGGGAGCAATTACGAAAGGTGGACTGCACAAATGAAGGTGATATTCCGGTATCAAGATGTGCTTGATGTCGTAAATAATGGCGTCACACCAATTGAAGGAGCATCAACGGAGGCACTACGAGCTACAAATCGTGATCAGGTGAAGAAAGATAGTAAGGCAGTCTTCCTCATTCACCAATGTGTTGATCCCAATGTTCTTGAAAAGATCATTGAATTTGAAACCGCGAAAGAAGCTTGGGAGGTTCTTACAACCACGTATGCTGGTGACAAACAAGCGAAGAAGATGAAGCTCATGTGCTTGAGGTGCCAATTGGGACTGATGAAGATGGAACCCAATGAAATTGTGGCTCAATTCGTGAACAGGTCAGTTGCTCTAACTAATCAAATGAGGAGTTGTGGTGAGGTAGTTAGTGATGCTATGAAGGTAGAAAAGATATTCACCGGAGTCACACCTAGTTTTGATAATATAGTTTCTGCTATTGAGCAATCTAAAGATCTAGAAAAGTTAAAAATGGAGCAATTGTTAGGATCTTTAGAGGCACACGAAATCAAGTTGAAAAATAGAGAAAGTGTAAAGAAAGAAGAGAAAGAAAGTGAGAAGGCTTTGTTTGCTCAGTCACAGAAGAAAGGTGGTGGTGATTCTTGGAAGAATAAGAAAGGGAAGGGGAAATGGAAAGGCAATAAGAATGAGGGTGGAGGAACTAAACAGAATAACAATAAGAAAGATAGTGAAAATAGTGGCAAGGGTCAAAAGAAATCTAAAGATCATATCCAATGCTATAACTGTCAAAAATGAGGACATTTTGCTAATGAATGTGTGAATCCAAAGGTACCTAGGAAGAAGAATGAGGAGGCTCAATTTGCACACGACTTTTATAATGAAGTTGTGATGCTAATGGCTATCACAGATATTGATACAGGTGATGAAATGTTGCTGATGGCAATCAAAAACAGTGAAACAGGTGAAGAAGAGTGGTGGTACTTGGATATTGGATGCTCCAATCATATGACAGGGCATAAGGATTGGTTTTGTGAGCTTGATGAGACTGTGAGAAAAAGAATTAGGTTTGGTGATGGCAGGATTGTGATGGCAGGAGGTATTGGAAAGGTGGAGATTAGAAGAATTGATGGTAGCAAAGTGGTGGTAGGTGATGTGCTATATGTGCCAGAAATGAAGAGTAACTTGTTGAGTTTGGGATAATGGTTGGAGAAGGGATTCTCAATGAACATGAAGGGTGAACACATGGAGGTGAGTGATGTGAATGGAAACTCTATCTTGAAAGTTCATGTCTCTAAGAATAGGACATTCAAGGTGGGGGTAAATTCACTTGAGTAACAATGTCTTACTGCACAAGTTGATGATGGTGTGTGGAAATGGCACAAAAGACTTGGTCATTTGAACTTTCCTAGCCTAGAGATGCTCCAAGAGAAGAACATGGTGACTGGTCTACCTGCTATCAAGGAACCTAAGGAAATTTGTGGCAAGTGCTGTGAAGGGAAGCAACCAAGGAAGTCATACAAGTCCTTCATTCCTCCAAGAGCTACTGAAAAGCTTCAAATTATCCATTCAGATGTGTATGGTCCATTTGAAGTCAAATCACATGGAGGTAACCTTTACTTTGTGTCTTTCATTGATGATTTCACAAAGAAAATGTGGGTTTACTTGTTGAAAAAGAAAAGTGAAGTGTTTGGTGTGTTTAAGGAGTTTAAATTGCTGGTAGAGAAGCATAGTGGTTGCTCTATTAAGAAGTTGATTACTAATGGGGGTGGAGAGTATACATCACTTGAGTTTGATAAATTTTGCAAAGATGAGGGAATAGATCATGTTGTCATAGCACCATATACCCCTCAACACAATGGCACTGCAGGGAGAAGGAATAGAACTCTGCTAAATATGGTGAGATGTATGCTAAGAGAGAAGAACTTGCCACATGAGTTTTGGGTAGAGGTTGTGTTTACTGCTACCTATGTTTTGAATAGATGTCCAACAAAGAGACGTATTGGCATTACACCTGAAGAGGCATGGAATGGCACCAAGCCTAGTGTGAAACACATTAGAATTTTTTGCTCATTGTGCTATAGGCACATTCTTGAGCAACACAGAAAGAAACTTGATGCTAGATCTCATGCTATGATATTGATTGGATACCATAGCACTGGTGCCTACAAGTTGTTTGATCCTGTGCAGAAAAGAGTCTACGTTAGCAATGATGTAGTTGTGGATGAGACTAAGGAGTGGTGTTGGTCTAATTCTAATGTGAAAGTGACTGAAGAGACAGTTGTGATACCACTTGATAGTGATCAAGTGCCTGCCACAGAAGTACTAGAAGAGGAGGAACCAGTTGATGATGTTGATGCTGAGATTGAAGCTCCATTGAGAAGATCTCAAAGGGAAAGGAATCCACCTCCAAGGTTGCTTGACTATGAAGTGTTCTTGATAAACTCCAACTTAGTGCATTTTTTAGAGATATTTTTGAGTCATTTTTAGAGTAATTATTACTGATTAATTATATAACTAACTTAAATTACTCTATATTTGCAGGAAGGTAGAAAAAGAAAAATAATATAAATGTGGGCTGAAATTAGAAGAAATGACTAACAAATATAAGAAAGCAAGCCCAAGCCCATTAATGCAAGAAGGTGATAACTCTATTTTATATAGAGTATTTCATATGTTTAAACTTAGTAATTGCTCTCTTTCAAGTAATAATAAAGAGTTTATATAGTATTTAGTGTGATATATAATAACTTGAGTGATTTGAATGGTTATAGTTATTTATAGGCCATTTTGGATATATTGTGGTATGTTTGATGTTTTTGTTCAGTGCAGTCTCAATGCTATCTGCATCAAATGCTCCTGCACTGATCCTGCATCAAATCTGCACTACTTGGTGAATGAGTAGTCTGTTTCATATGCATCCACTTGCAATTAATGACCTCATGCCTAGTCTTCTGAAGCCATCCCACCTTGTATAGTAGGCGCCTACCATTCACACATAGCTATAGGCATAGCTTTGAAGAGTCACCAACATAGGGACGCATGTTCTATCCTCATAGAACTGCCCTATGTAATTAGTCAAAGATTTCAACTTGGATCAACCTCTGAAAAGCAACTACAGCTATGATCCACTCAAGATTACTTCAACATGAAGGAAGGAAGCACCTCTCTTGAAGGCTATAAAAGGACCTCACATCTTCATTTGGAAATATATCACAATCTATAAGTTAGATCAAAATTTCAATATACATAGTTAGTTTCTATTTTGTAAGAGGGAAAGGAAGGAATTGACAAATCCTCCTTAACTCGATTTCATAGTGTTTGTATAGTGCTAAGGAGTAATGCTAGTGCATTGCTAGAAGATTTCATACAAAGGGCTTCAACATTTGTAACTTATACCTTGTTGTTTCTCTTTTGTGATTTCTATTATATAAACATGGTCTATTCAGTTTATATATATCTTGCAATGTCTATTGTTAGCTAAACCTCTCTTAGTTGGAATGTTCTAATCATTTAATGAGCTTTTAAGTAAGTATGTTGCATGCATGTATGTTTGTACTTTAGTTCTTGCTTGATAATCTTTTCAATACTTATTTTGAACTTGATCACTTAGAATAAGTAAGATTTGTAAATGACCAGAAATGGCTTACAATTAAGAACTCAAGAACTAATATGGGTGAGTGTTTTACATAAAGAAAACTTTGTGAAAACCATGATAAGTCCTAGAGATAGGATAGTATAGTCCATAGAATAATTGTGGGTACTTAAAATACAAGAGTGAATTTATTTTAGCAACTTGGATAATTGTTAGGAGGTGAGAAAGGCATTGACAACCCTTTCTTTACTGCAAAGAACAAGGATCAGAAGAGTTGGTAATGATACTCTGAAGAAAGTGACCGAAAGGTACATAGCCAATGCAACAGCATTCAGTGCAGCTGCATTACATACTGCATCAAACACTTATAAGTAAATTACTTGATGAAGACATTCCAACTAGCTTTTCTCATTTGCATTATCAACACTCTTTACTTTGCTTTCTTTCTAACTTAGTTGTGATCATCACCAAAACTCCAAAATTATTTTGTTACTTTGTTACTTTACACTTTATTACTTTATATTGATTTTAAAAGTGAGTTTTTCAATCTCTGTGGGTTCGATCTTTTTACTACTTGTTTTTTGACAGTGTATACTTGCACACAAGTGTATGTGTTTTCCATGCACCAGAAGGCCCACAGTTATAAAAAGAAAAAAGATCCTCTTGGAGATTTCAATTTAAAGTGATGCACATGTGACTTGGAGAGAAAGAAAGAGGCATGGAGTGGATAGCAAGCAACACATATTTAGGAAGGATCTAAACCCTAATATTTATGGATTGAGATAAAAAGGTGCTCTTGCAATTAAAAAAGGAAACAAGTTTGACTTGAGGAGAAAGGAATAACACAACCCTAGCTTGGAGAGAAAGAAAAGGAATTAATATAAAAGGAGGACTTCACTTGAGAAAAAGGGGAGCCACACACCACATAAGAATAAAGGAGAGCCACACATCACAGTAACAACGTGACAGATGAGAGATTGAAGATTTGGGGTACCGTTCTTAACACCGTGAGAGAGCTCTGAAGCAGAAAAAGGAGACTGAAGACTCAGAATAAGAATTTATCTACTTTTGGGTTATTCTTATCTTTGTAATTTCATGAACCTTATTTCTATTTTATTGTTCTTAATATCTATGGATACGTAAGTCCTCTTCTAGGGTCTTAGGTGGATCTTGCATGTTTAGAGACCTTTTTATGTTTTAATTTCATATTTGAATTCCGATTTTTATTTCAATTAATATTGTCCTATTGTTTTTATCACATAATTAGGATTAGCTACCCTTTGCATGTTCATAATCAATTAGTTGATCAGCGACCGTACTGCAATTAGTTGGTGGACCTATAGGATAATTAGGGCTATAATTAGGGCATGACCAAACCATAATTTAGTCTTCCAATCATTCAACCTTTTTGCACTTTATGCTTTTCTTGAATTTAAATTCTAGCATGACCAAACTAAGGTTAATTTAGGAAAAAAAATATTAATCGCGAATGACCAAACGGATTAATAGTTTTAGTAAAGGGATTGGTAATTAAATAGAATAAGGGGATTCAGGTAGAATTAGACATAAGGGAATCGAAGCTTGCAAGTGAAACCGTGACTCTAGGCTTCTCTCAACTGAATTAATTCTTGCACTTTATTATTGTTCTTTATTTCTCTTTATTTGTTACCGTAACAACTCAATCATTGTTCGTCTAAACAATAGAATATCTTGATTAGTTTGGTACTTGTTAATTAATCCCTGTGGAGACGATAATCTTTTATACTACTTCTGCGAAAGAGTACACTTGCTCTAAGTGTGTCTTTGACGCAACAAGCAGCTACATTGAATGAAGAATTGATGCAGATAGTTCTAATGGCAGAATCAGAACCTCTCTCTCTTGAGCAGGCTCTTTCTAGTTCACATTGGAAAGAGGCAATGGAGGAAGAGCTTAGATCAATTAAGAAGAATGGCACATGGGAAATGGTGAAACTACCAAGCAACAAAAGAGCAATTGATGTGAAGTGGGTCTTCAAGACAAAGTTGAAGCCAAATGGTGAGGTTGCTAGATACAAAGCAAGACTGGTTGCAAAAGGATTTTTGCAAAAACCAGGTCTTGACTTTAATGAAATATATGCTCCTGTAGCTATAATAGAAACTGTGAGATTGATTGTTGCTATTGCTAGCAAAAGGAATTGAACTTTGAGTCAATTAGATGTTAAATCATCATTCTTCAATGGACCTCTTGAGGAAGAAGTGTATGTGAAGCAACCACCAGGAATTGAAAGAAAAGGAATGGAAGAGAAAGTAATGAAGCTCCACAAGGCATTGTATGGTTTGAAACAAGCCCCAAGGGCTTGGAACAAGATAATTGATGGGTTTCTCTTGAAATTGAACTTTATGAAGTGCACCATAGAGCATGGAGTGTATCTGAAGCAATGTAAATCATCTGGTGTTCTGCTAATATGTCTGTATGTAGATGATTTGATTGTCACAGGAGATAATGAGCAAGAAATTATGGAATTCAAGAAGAAAATGAAGCTTGGATTTGTGATGACAGACTTGGGAAGGCTAGCATACTTTCTTGGAATGGAGTTTGTGACATCTAAGAAAGGAATTTTCATGCACTAGAATTTGCCACTGATGTACTAAAGAGTTTCAAGATGTTTGACTGCAATCAAGCTTCCACACCTGCATAATTGAATTGCAAACTTCAAGTGAACACTACTGATCAATCAATTGATAATACCTTGTATAGACAATATTGATTGGATCACTGAGATACATATGCAATTCAAGGCCTGACATTACTTATAGTGTAGGATTTGTAAGTAGAGATATGGAGGAACCTAAGAAGAGTCATCTAGTTGCAGCAAAAAGAGTACTTAGATATCTAAAGGGAACTTTAGATAGTGACATTTTATTTCCTGCTGCAGATAACAGTGAAGAAAGTGAAGTAATTGGCTATACAGATGCTAACTGGAGTGGTGATGTGTAGGATACGAAGAGTACCTCAGGGTACCTGTTCATGTATGAGAATGCTCCTATATCGTGGTGCTCAAAGAAACAAAATGTGGTAGCACTATCAAGTTGTGAAACAGAGTATATCTTTGCAGCTTTTGGTGCTAGTCAAGCACAATGGTTGAAGATGTTGCTAAATGAACTTAGCATGAAGTGCAACAATGTAATGAAGCTAAGAATTGATAATAAGTCTGCTATAGACTTAGCAAAACACCCTATTGCTCATGGTAGGAGCAAACACATAGAGATAAAGTATCACTTTCTTCGTGACCAAGTCAACAAAGGGAATCTACAAGTGGAGCACTGCAGATCTGAAGATCAACTTGCTGACTTGCTTACTAAGGCTTTGAAGCCTAGCAAGCTTGAAGAAATGAAGATGGAGATTGGAATGTGCAATTGACTGATTTGAATTAAGGGGGTGTATTGTAGTTTGTAATTCAACTTAGTCAGTTAGGTGCTGTGAGAGGTGATGTTAGCACCTTAGTTATGTTGTAAATATGTGAATTGTAATAAATGTTGTGATCATGTGCTGCCTAGTGTTGCAGCACTTAGTATTGTAAATAGAACAATGTGTAGGTGATTGACTACTAGTCAACACTAATGTGTACTCTATAAATAGAATGAATGAAGTGCAATGAGTAATACTCTTGCAAAATTAAAATTATGTTTGGCAGTTATTTTTCCCTCCCTCTCTCTAACAGCTTACAACAAACATATAAACAAGCGTTTTTCCCTCCAACACTATATACAAATATGTTCCTTTCAAAGTGCGAACTTCTTTATTCAACTGACAAAATTTTAGGTGGAACAATGACATCTCAGTTGAGTAGTGAAATTTTTTGAACATAATGAATAATTATGAAAATAAATATATTTTATTCACCCAAATGGACTAGTGTGACATCTTGAATACAAAATCTATCATGGTAACTACATGCAATTTGACATTTAGTGACAGCAAAAACCTCTTGGTAAAAGGTAAGAAAACATTAAACATTAAATATATCCCATAAAACATATATCAACAAATAGTTTTCAACGTCGTCAATAATTCGCTATACCTACGGAACGTTATCGTCACTATAGTCTATAGTGACTGTTTTGTGTCTGCCGGATGAAAGACGAAAGAAGATGAAATCTAGAAAAGACAAAATGAATCGCAAACGACGGACAACACAGAGCTAGTAAGATGAAATTTGAAATTTGAAATTACATAAATATTTGAATACTAGGTGTGGGATAATGTTTTAATAGCTGGTATGGAAACAATTTGAAATTACACAAATATTAAATCAGTTATTAAAAGTTCTAAATAAGGGATTCGAACCTTGAGCCTCAAGGACTAAAAAGCTAAGTTTATATATATATATATATATATATATATATATATATATCACTCCACCTTCAAAAAAAATCTTGTGAATTTGGTACAAACAATTGTATTTATCTAGTAATGCATTTAATTTTTTGCATCAACCGAGTTATCTGATTCAATTTAGTAATTCATCTTGGCCTCCAATTATGATCCAGAGTGCTTTCGAAGTGAGTTAGTCACCAGGCTGAGTTTTAAAACACAGTGTAAAAGGCCACCTTTTACTGACTTTTAAGATGAGTTGCTATACTAACCAATGTAAAAAAGTTTTTATTTTACCTCCTGATTATAGTGTGCTTTTTAAATCGGCTATAAGAATAACCGTTATAAAATGTCATTTTTTTTATAACTATAATGTATTTCCTTACTAATGGAAAGACGAGCACCACTATTTGATCTTCCAATATTTTTTGTTATGCATGTGTATATATTAATGTGATCAATTGTGCATATAATAAAAAATCAAATTATTATTTGTACCCACCAGAGTCCCACATTCTCCTCTCTTTTTTCATATTCATAGTAGGCAACTAAATTTATCTATAATTTAATTTTTTTTTTTGACCAAAATCTATAATTTAAATTTAAAATTATAGTTATATATATATAAGGGTAAAATTGAAAATAAAAGTGGAACCTAAAAAGTTAATTGTTGAAGGAAATTATTTGTATATAGATATAGACTTAAATTCAAACTACAGTTGTAGGAAAAAAAATTGACAGTTGAAGTGCTAACTTAGTGATAAAAGTTAGTCTTATATCTTCAAGGTGCTTGATTCGAATCTCCATGGAGATAGTTGTAAAATGGTTATTTAAAGTAATTTGACTTTCAATTAATGTGGGGCTGTTTGAGTTGACTTATTTAAGCTTATCTATTAATATAAACACTTGTGTGACCGTTTTAGAAAGCTTATGAAAATAGCATATCAGATGTCCATAAGCTATATTCAGCTTGTTTTCACAATCTCTCCAAAACAGTTAAATAAACAGTGTATAATTTATATAAAAAATAGTTTGACTTTCTTTCTTAAAAGTAGTTTAATTTTATTTTATCTTTTGCTATAAAAATACCTTTTACATAAGCACTTTATGGGGTGTTTGTTTCAAATGTAGAATTAGCATTCCTTGGAATACATAGGTAGGAAATGAGTATTCCCATATTAATTTGTTAGAAGTTTGGAAAAAATTAATCACGAGAATAAAGATTCCTAGGAGTGAAATAACTTTCATCATTCCCATGGATTTATTCCCAAGGAAAAGAGTGGGAAAAAAGTTCCCATAAATATGTGAATAAAAACTATGAGTAACTACCTATATTCCCACTCTTAGAATAAATATTTACCAAACATAATTTTTACTAATAGCTTGGAATATGATTCTCATCATTTTATTCTCAGAAATGAAATTACTAAACTTGAAACAAACGCCACTATTAATGCTTAATTAAACTTCCATCCAAACAGTGTAACTAATTTAAAATCCCCTATTTTATTTCGCTTTTCACATTAGTGCACATTTCATCTTACTTTTTAATTTTCTGTTCAATCAAACAAAAAAATGAAAATGTAATTTCATCTTCTTTTTCTTTGAAACTCTTTTCTTTCTATTTGGTTTCTGTTTCTTTCTCAAACCGAATTAAGTCCCATATCTGTATTAACAAGCCACCTCAATTCAAAGCTAACTATCGGTGGTGCAGAATTAATTGTTTGTGTGGCACAAAAAGAGCACTATTCAAAACAAACAGAAATTATATTCAGTCAAACTGTCTTTATTTGTGGGCATTGAAAAGGTAGTAGCTTGTAGAAACCGCACTCTTTCCATGTTTCTAGAGTCAAAGACTTTTTAAAACAGTTTTAGTATTGTGTGTTCTGTGACGTGACGTGCCGTGCCGTCCTTAAACTGGCGATTATGAACTGTAAAGGGTGGCAAGGCCTAATGGGGCGTTGAAATTTGCCAAACTCCCATTTTCCAAAAGAATAATAAAGGCAACACTTTTGGGTCGCCCCACCCAAGTGTTGCAACATAAGCAATCGCCTTGACTTGCCATTTTGGTCATTCGGTGACGTGATCAGCATCTTTGACCAGCGTATTTCTATTTTATATCACGGTGTCGTGTTACCGGCATGGACTCAACTCATAGTAGTCTTCCATCTAATATCTATTTATACAAATATATCTCCACTGAACTTCCAAAATTAGTCTTCACTTTTAATTGACACGTATACTATCTAATACAATAATAAAGACTACAAATGTCATTTTATAGGTCAAACTTTTCACTTTTTCCAACTTTTCACTTTTTTCAATTTCACTTTTCCAAATTCATTTTCTCTTTCCCTCCACCTTTAACTTCACTTTTCCCAATTCACTTTTTTCCTACTTTCTTACTTATTTTTTCCAAATTTTAAAATTTAAATCAAACTCACCCACTTTCTTTTCTCACCATCTACTATAATCTACTAATCAATTAAAGTAATCAATTGAAACTATGAGATAACTGTATTGATATATAAAAACACAGAATAATTGCAATCGATATATAAAAAATTACGGGATAAATCGCAATGATATATATAAAAACACAGGATAGTTATAATATATATATATATATATATATATATATATATATATATATATATATATATATATATATATATATATATATATATATATATATATATATATATATTTATACAAATAAATCACACTTAAATAATCCAAACAAGCCTCCTATCTAATATCTAATCTAATCTAATATCTATCTAATATCTATTCAATATTTCAATCAACTAAAATAATCAATTGAAACTATGAGATAAACTGCATTGATATATAAAAAAACACGGAATAAGCTGTACGTGACCGATATATAAAAAATTATGGGATAATTGCAATGATATATATAAAAACAGGATAGTTGCACTAAATATATATATATATATATATATATATATATATATATATATATATATATATATATATATATATATATATTTATACAACAAACCACACTTAAATTATCCAAACAAGCCTCCCTATCTAATATCTAATCTAATATCTATTCAATATTTCAATCAACTAAAATAATCAATTGAAACTGTGAGATAATTGCATTGATATATAAAAAAAACACGAGATAACCACACTTGTATGTAAAAAAACACGGGATAACTGCAATGATATATATAAAAACAGGGAATAGTTGCACTGATATATCTATTTATACAAACAAACCACACTTAAATTATCCAAAGAAGTCTCCATATCTAATATCTAATCTAGTATCTATTTAATATATCAATCAACTAAAATAATCAATTGAAACTATGAGATAACTGCATTGATATATAAAAAAACACGAGATAACTGCACTGGTATGTAAAAAAACACGGGATAACTGCAATGATATATATATATATATATAAAACACGATAGCTGCATTGATATTTAAAAAAAACACGAGATAACTGCACTGACATGTAAAAAAACACGGGATAACTACAATGATATATATAATAACACGGGATAGCTCCACTGATATATCTATTTATACAAACCCCACACTTAAATTATCCAAACAAACCTCCCTATCTAATATCTATCTAATATACCAATCAACTAAAATAATCAAGTGAAACTATGAGATAACTGCATTGATATATAAAAAAACACGGGATAACTGCACTGATATATAAAAAAATACAGGATAACTGCAATGATATATAAAAACACGAGATAGCTGCACTAATAAATCTATTTATACAAACAAATCACACTTAAATTACCCAAATAAGTCTCCATATTTACTTCACAACCCATCTAACTAAAGAAAACATTGAAATTTACTATCACACTTTTTTCAAATTTCTTCTCCCAATGCACTTTCTTCTTACTCCATCTTTTTTCTACTTTCTTCTACTTTTTTTCTTTCAAACTTCAATTTCAATATTTAAACCAAACCCACCCACATTCTTTTCCCACCATCTACTATAATCTACTAATCAACTAAAGTAATCAATTTACAAGATAGCTGCACTGATATATAAAAAAACGCGGGATAACTGCACTGATATATAAAAATACGAGATTGATATCTAAAAAAATAAGAAGACTTAGTCACTATATAAACTACTGATTAATATTTAAAATACATGTGACAAATATTTGTCATTAATACCTAAAAAAGGACAAATAATTGTCACGGATATATAATAAAACACGAGATAAATATTTCTTATTGATTGAAATTATGAGATAACTGCACTAATATATAAAAAAAACATGGGATAACTGTACTGATACATAAAAAAATGGGATAACTACAATGATATATATAAAAACATGGGATATCTACACTGATATAAAAAAACACGGGTTAACAATACTGATATATAAAAAATATGACACTGATATATAAAAAAACATGAGATAAATACACAGATTGTTTTTAATTGACACTTTTACAATTTTATATTTTAATATTTTCACGGGATAATGTTCAGACTATTTAAATTATGTCTAAGTTCATTCATAACAAGAACACGAGCACCCGTGCGTATGCACGGGTATCATACTAGTTTCTTTGATAGTAAAGCCAATTTAAAGTTAATTATACATAAAATAAATAAATAAATAAATTGTTACTTTTGATGAAAAATAACTTGCATGTCAATTTGTATGTGTTGACGGTGGATTTCGCACAACAATGGCTCTCCTCTACTGAGATGGTGGTTGATGGTGGTGCAAGCCAACTTTGCACGATTGTTGATGTCTTCGATCTTCACACCGAGAGGTGTCCTCTGCAAATACATTCTGATGCCTAAGTTAGTATTAGGGCTTTTTAAGAGGGGAGAGCAAATAGTCAGAGTTTTGTGAGCTATATCTTCTTCAAACCTGTGGGGTGAGAACCCCTATTATAGATGGTTCGTCCAAGGCTATTGGGGGCCCAAGGAGCTAACCCTACCCGCTTGAGGCCTATGCTGCTTGGAGCACAAGTCACTGCTAGGGCAGTAATATCTTTGGCTATCAGAGAGTCGTTACTTATTCAGCAAGTTGAGGGGAATTAGGGTTAGTTTCGACCCATGTATGAGTGTGGATCCGATTCAGAGGCGCTACTCGAAGTAGGCAAGGAGATTGTTTTAGGGACTCAGTTTTGCTGATCTGTGGCTTCAAATTTCTTATGAGAGGTCGTTCATGTATTACTCGTATACAGTGGTCGGTCTCAGCTTACTCCGGGAATTCTGAGGGAGCTCGACCTAATCATGACCATAACAAAGGCTCCCTAGACTTAATGCCCAAGTTGTCAATTGCCGAACCCAGCTACCGAGGTAGTGGATAATTGTTCTTCTCAAAAAAGATTCGTGTAGCGCTTCATTTAATGTAGGGAGGTCTTGATACGATGTTTTGGTTGACACGTGACGACTCGTGTCTCGTCAGGCGCGACTTCTTGAATTTGAATCGACGTGACCTTTCTTGATTTGGGTGATCCAGCGCATCTCATCAGCGTGTCGGTTCTTGGAAACGATCTGGATCGTGATTTGAAAACAGATGCCCCTTGATCTTCAACGGCTCGGATCTCCCCGAGGTTGAGGGCGTTGCCTATTGAAGCTCTCGTTCTTCTTTTTTCATTGTGAATTCTTTGAGTTTCCATTGCAAAATTCCTACGACCTCTTCAAATTCTTTCTTTCCAAAAGTCAAGTTTTAGACTTTTTGATTTGTCCAAGTTAGTTTTCTCTTCCCCGTTAATTATTCAGTTATGTTTTTTTATCTATGGAGCTTGACCCACTCCCATTTTTGTTATTTTTCCTGAGAAACCCATTGTAGTCCTTTCCTCCTCTTCTTCCTCTTTTTCTTCGTTGATGGACTCTCCCCTTCATCAACCTACAGTGGTTGAGGAAATTTTGGAAGAGGTTTTCACCGCGCCTGTTGACGATACACACCCGTCAAACAAAGATTTCTCGAGGGAACTGAGGATTACGAACATTGAGCGGCATCGTTCCGATGGCGTATCCAGGAGAGGTTATGTTAACTCTCCACAAGCCAAATTGGACCAAGGTCTGATATCCCCTTGATTATTCCTGGGTAAACTCTTCTGCGGATGCGGAGTCCTCGATCCGAATGAAATAGAATGTGGACGCTCTCCGTTTGTCGGATCCCCACATCGCCAAGACCGAGCGCTACCAGGGGAGAGTTCATGTCGATTTTTGCCTGCCCGAGGATCTAGTTT
This sequence comes from Oxytropis ochrocephala, assembly GCA_020916435.1. Classification (NCBI taxonomy): domain Eukaryota; kingdom Viridiplantae; phylum Streptophyta; class Magnoliopsida; order Fabales; family Fabaceae; genus Oxytropis; species Oxytropis ochrocephala. The sequence continues at coordinate 63,127,572 of CM037094.1, read as the reverse complement.
TTCCTGTTTGCCCAACGGTCACCCCGACCACGTGTATCTGTACGAGGCGATGCTTGTTCGGGTCGGAATTCAATTTCCTTTCACCGTCTTCGAGCGAGAGGTGCTCGATTGGCTCAATCGCTTCCTCACAACTCCATCCCAACATTTACGCGTTTATCCGAGGCTTTATGATCGTATGTTTATACTACGACGTTGATGCTAAGGCCCTCATCTTCTTTTATTCTTTCCAGTTGAAGGCGAGGTACCCATTGAAGTGGTGCTCCCTCAACCAAGTATTTTCGGGGCTTTTTGATACTTTTCGAGTCTTTTGCCAAAAAGTGGATAACTAGGTTTTTTTCAAAAAGCCCAGAGGGTGAAAAACATTGCCCCTTTTATTGGAACCAGATTCCCTGACCCATCAAAGAGGTCGATTAATAGGCTTTCTCCCGAGGACCGAGCTTTTATCAGGTGCCTCAAATAGTTGTCTGAGATAAATATCAAGACTTTGATCCCTCAATATCAATTGTATTAATGGATTTCTTTCACGGGTGAGCCCCATTTGCTTTATTTGTTCCAACACATTTTTTGTTTATGGATGTTTTTGATATTTGATTTGCCTCTTTGTAGATAACTCAATAGGGAACATGGGCCGAGCCACTATTCGCGCTCGCCTGATTCCTACTAAGAGAGGAAAGGTTGTAGAGATCAGTTTTGTGGCTCTGGGAGGGGGTAGTTCTCGAGGTCAGAGCCCTATTCATCCATCGCCGAAGATCACTTCCACTACTCGAGAGAGGACTCCCCAACCCAAGGCAAGAAAGAGGTCAGCTCCTTCCGCAAGTGACTTATCTTCTCCCTTGGTGGCTCTCCCTACCAAAGTGGCTAAGGCGCCCCAAGGGTTCGTCAAGTTGAGCCTTTCCGATGGGTCTCGTTATTCCGGGTACTTGAAGGATTTTGTTGATTCCAAGCCCTGACCTAGTAATTCACAATGATTGATTATTCTCTTATTTATCAGGAATACACTTAATCCTCAATTGATTACTCTTTTTTTACTAAATGTGAATGTGATTCATTTACTCGTTCGTTGATTTATGTTGATGATATCAACTTTATAGGTAATAGCTTATTTGAAATAATTACTATTAGGAAACTTCTTCATCAACAATTCAAGACCAATGGCATGGCAACCTAAAGTACTTTTTGGGTTTGGAGATTGCAAAATCCAAAACTAGCATTCACACCTATCAACGTAAGGCTTTTACTTTTCCCACACCCCCTCCTACTTCTCGCACGCCCCTAATATTTTTTTTTTCCAAAAATGACCTCGCGTGGGACGCTCATGTGGCGTGGTTTAAGTGACTGTTCGAACGACGTTGGTCGAACCTGTTCGAACGAACTCATGCGTGTTAAGGAATTTTTCTTTGTTGAGCGAGATCGTTCGAACAGTTCGAACGACCTCATGCGTGTTAATGAATATTGCCAACTGTGTGTGTGAGGGTGTGTTATTGCTGCCTCGAATGGCTTTATGCGAACCTGTTCGAATGGTTCCGTTCGAACATGCGTTCGAATGGTGTCATTCGAACCATTGTTATGCAGAAACAGAAACTTGCAGAAACAGAAACACAGTGATGGTTTATTTCCAGTTTAAGTTTTGAATGCATCGAGTAGAATTATTACAGAGAATCTCTCGCATAATACAAGAGAGATGTCTCTAACTTAACATTGACTTCAAAAGTTGTCTACAGAATCACAGTGTTGGTGATTTCAAAAGTTGTCTACCAAGATTCATATACAAAGTTGTGTACCAAAATTATAAATCTAATTTAACATTGACTACCATCAGTATCTTTACTTAAATCTACACAAGGAAGGGGATGGGGGGGTTGTGATTGTATGAGCAAACACTTCCACTTTTGCATTCGGCTAATAAAAAGCGAGTCCCAACCCTTTGCTATGGGTGCCCTATTAGTCATCCACATCAAATCCGGCAGGGGCATTGGACTTCCAGGCTTCATAAAGATCTTCAAAAAGACAACAAAAAACATAATGTTATGTAATGTTTTGGAATGACTACACCTGAATCTAAATAGAAGACACTTTACCTGTACAAAGTGTTTGTGTTCGAAAGTACGAATAGGATGTTGGTCGTCGGGCACTTACGAATGGCGCAACATTGAAGGGAAAAATTGTGTAACAACAATTAGGTGACCAACAACTCAGGACAACTTTGTACTTGTTACTGATCAGATACCCCATTTCCGGTATAGTCATCCAATTATCTTCAACATTGTTCCCATGATGTGCCCTCAACAACGACTTCATCAAAAATGTGACCTTACCAATACCACCATACGATCAGTGTAGAAGTCATTGTATTGGTTAAGCTCCTCCATCGGATCGATTCGAGTGATTGCAAGCCTCCTCGCCCCTTCCAAGAAATGCCGCAATACAGGAATCCACAATTACCATCACCAACCACGTTAACAAGTTTTTCAACATAGGGACGCATGTATGTCGGCATCCCTATTATGTATGTATTAAATACATCCATAATAACGACATCTGTAACAATAGGATTGGTGTAAACAGAGGCTGGTGTCAAAGTAAGAGCTTTTTGAAACGAGAGCGATGCAGAACACGTAACAATAGGTGTGGGTGTTGGTTTCTTATGTAGTGGAGGAGTAGGGATTGTAGTAGCCTTTGTCGACTTGAGTTCTCTTTTTGCTTTGTGATGGATTAGGTCTTTGGACACGTTGACAAAGTAGAGCAGGAGTTGAACCGTAATCAGTATGGGTTTGTAGACGTTCCACTCTTGCTTTGGGGGGGAGTAGGTTGTTTACGAGACTGAGCAAAACATCCACTAGATGAACCCTCGGGGGAGTCAAATTTGTCATCTACATGTTCCCAAAATGACTTGTCTCGCTTTGTTGAGTAATCAACATTCCCTTTCTTATCTTTTTTCGGTGCTCCCTTTGTAATGATCGTATCCGGAGGTGGACACATAGAAGTCGTGTCTGGGAATGCCAATTCACGTGCTTTTGCCTTAATCATAACTCTACCGGCGTGATCAGAGGCCTCAAACCTTCTTACGATAGCTTCAAGTTCAATTTCTACACTCAACTCATCATCCATTACCTGCATCACGTATTTTGAAATTCAACCTCCGCCAATGTTGGTGAATCATGCTCAACGGAATTGGAGTGCGATCCATCATAACCCTATAAAAAAGCGACATTGATTTAGTGACAACCCATATAATGTTGAGTTTATAGACAAAATAACAAGATGAGTGTACATCATACCTTGAAAGCTCACATGCACATGGTAGTCCGTGTTTAGTCACGAGTGTGCATCGACATAATGATGGGTTAAGTGAAACGGATCCAGTCTCTTTGCATCTCTCCCAAAATATGGTCTATAGCATTAGATGAAACTAAACCCTTAATTTCATCAAAATCTTCTTCTTCAAGTGTTGAACTTTGACTCTACTCAAACTATGCTCGAAGTGCATTTTAAGGTCAGAATGTTTTATCCTAAGCATGGTCTGCATTCCATCCCAAGAGACTTGCACAAATCTCCCTCTTGTCTCGTAATATTTGCTTCAAGTGAGAGTGTGCGGACTCAACTCTGTTGGTGGTAGTGTTGCCAAGGTGCATATGCTTATTTATCCATGCATCAATAAACTTTTCCTTGAAGGGGTCTCCAGCAGTGTGGTCTTCACATCTTTGTATGGCCGGGATAAGGAGGCGCCAAGTCGTTAAATGCGGACCCAACTCATAATCATACTCTTCCGTAGTCTTCGCATGGACAACAGATAGAAATGCACCCATAATGTCATTAACAACAGCTTGGTCTTTCACAATGAGCCTTGCTTTGGCCCTCACATTTTTCTTAATGTGAAATTGGCCCAACAAGTTTGCGAGATGTTGGAAATATTGTTTGCGAGCATTCATCATACACGTGTCTGCTGTCGGTAAGTATGACTTGCGGAAGTTCATCCTGTTTCCTAAATAAACCCCTCAATTTCTCAAGAACCCATGCAAAGTTATCCATCCTCTCCCAATTGACATAAGCAAATGCAGCAGAGTAAGTCTTCTAGCCATTCATCAATTTCAGCTCATTAAGGATCAATTTAGGCCGAGTATGATTCCTAGTCATTCTAGCCACTAGTTCCTTCTCTTCTGAAGTTAACCTACCAATGTACGGACGTCCATCATGATAAGTAACCATCCCGTGGTTATGAGTTCCATTCATAACCCTCAAAATCCATCCTCCAAGCTTCTTAATAAATTTCCCTTTCAGTCTGAAGGGACAACAACATTTTCTAGTGTTTGTGCCTTCCTCAACATTTGTCTTATATGATCCAGCTTTATCACAAATCAACATGCAGTATTGTTTACCTGATCGTCGTCCGGTGTCAGATCTTCCTATAACAATCACCATCCCAAGAGATTTCCCAACCGCACGCACTCCAAGTCGCGAGCTCCTCACGAGAAGGAAATAAGCGAAATTCAATTACCATGTGTCGATTACATAATTTGAATAGTTAGCTAAAATTAAAACAACTAATTCATTCTTACAAGTATCGGTTTGGAAGGAACTAGTAAAGTCTTGGGATTCAACGACGTCAGTTGAGATGTCAACTGCGACAGTTGACATCTCAGCTTCTACAGTTGACAACTCAACTGCTCCAGATGCACCATCAATTTCATCCATTTAACCAACAAAACCTGCACAGAAGCTGCAACTTATCAGTTGCTGTCATACGCCTGTTCGAACGGCCTCATGCGAACATGTTCGAATGAGGCCATTCGAACAAATCAAATTCACACCCGGCTAACACTTGTTCGAACACGTTCATGCGAACATGTTCGAACGACCTGCTCGAACCGAAGCGCGTTTGCGAGAAAAAAAAATGGCGTAAAAACTCAAAAGCAGAACCAAAATGAAAAATGTTTGGTAGGGTTATTACCTTGAGCTAGTTGCCCAATGATGGTTAGTTGAATGGGAGGGAATGAGAAAGGTAAGAAGGGTTGGTTTTGGAAGTGAAAAGAGGGAAGGTTTGGGTGTTGGAGAGGAGTGTTTTTGGGTGTTGGAGAAGAAGAGGAGAGGGATAGAGAGGAAATAGGGAATTGTAAGTGGGGTTAGTTTGGTAAATGTGTAGGGTGAGGGGGTGTGTTTGGAGTAGGAGGGGGTGTGGTAAAAGTAACAGCCCAACGTAAATATGTTAATTCTATTATTTCAAACATGGGCTTACTTGCTTCAAAACCTAAATCGACACCAATGTTCAAGGACACGAAGTTACAAAAAAAAAAGGTGGCAAACTTTTTTTTTGACCCTATTGCCTACTGAAGATTAATTGGCAGATTACTATATCTACTCAGCACCAAACTTGATTTGAGTTTTGTCGTTCATCAATTTAGGCAATTTATGAGTTTCCTCTACGTTCGCACCATGAGACTACTGTTGCGGGTATGTTTGGTAGAAGAGAAAGAGTGAAGAGATAATATTTTCTCTCTTATCTATTTCTATTATTTGGTACACTCTATTCTCTCTTTCCCTCTTCCCTTTCTCTCTCCGCCAATTTTCTCTCCTACCAAACACACTTTTAGTGTAAAATAGTGTTAAACTAATTATCTCCCCCCTTTCTCTCAATCTTATTTCTCTTCTAAACCAAACAATAGAAAGTAACTCTCTTTTCTCCCTTCTCTCTTCCCTCTATCTCTCTCTTCTACCAAACGGATTCGAGTACTTAGATCCCTCAAGGCTACCATGCACATGGATTTTTCTATTATGTTGATTCACCTATTCAATTGAAGGCCTTTTCAAATTTGGACTGGTCAATTGTGTTGATAGAAGATCTACTACCAGCTTTTACATTTGCCTTGGTGCTATTGGTAGATAATAATGAAAAACTATAATATTTAAAAGGAAATCCAAGTTAAGCCATCTCCACATTCATTAATGGCGAGAGCTCTCATTCTTTTTGAAAAACCGACCACACCCCAACAAAGCATTGGTTTCATTTTGGTGAAGACTCTCATACCTATTGAGTTTTGATAGATATGCCACTTACATTCAATCATTTAATGATACCTCATTTTTTCTATTTAAATATTTTAAAGTAAAATTGAAGATTGAACTAATTTTTCTTAGAAGGTAATAGGAATGTTCGCGGGCCGGTTTAGATTGGATTTGGCCTAATCCGTTGCCGAACCAATTACAATTTATTCAGTTTGGGTTGGTTTGGATTTTACATTTTTTTCTCCAAAATCCGAACCAAACCAATCTAATATTGGATGAGTTGGTTCGGATTGAACTCACGGGTCATGCACTAAAATATTAATTTTCTAAAATACAAACAAATTAACATTTTTTGAATTATTCCCACACTTCTAAGTAGCCAAAAAATTCTAGAAATTAGAAATTAGACCAAAAGAAACACAAATCCATTTTTATAACTTAATCATAAGTTATTAAGGTAAAAAGCCTAAGCAAATAAAATCCGGTTCTTCTAAAATTACAACACTAGCATGACTTAGTATGGGTTGGTTCGGATTCGCGGTTTGTTTTTTTAAAAAATGTTGCCCGAACCAAACAATTATTGGTTTGGATTTGTTCGAGTTTAACCCGAACACAAAAAATATCCCAACCAAACATATCAATTTGGATTGGATTGGATTGTGGGTTGGCTTGAATTTACTCGAACCACTGAACACCCTAGAATTTATCATGCCTACCTAACTCTCTATAGGTATGGAAGAAATTACCTTTCATTTCTCATAAAATCATTATTTAAAAAAATCTAAAATTTGAGCGACCAAAATGTTATTTTGGTCATGATCTGTTTTTGTTGTTTCTTTCCCTTCTTGTATTAAAAAAAGATGTTTTTTTGTTTGTAATAAAAGATATTATTTTGTCAATAAAATAGATGGTATTGCAAATACAAACCACGGTTCAAAAAACAACAATGGTAATTAGGGGAAAAAAACTATTGCAAAATTAAGAATAAAAAACGCCTAACAATGCATAAGTAAAAATAAAAGAATAACTATTTGGTCAATGATTTGAACACTCACCGATGAGCATGAAAAACTACTTCGTAAGAGAAATTAATTCCTTAAATGTATCTCAATACCTTAAAATTAGAGTTATCCGTACATGAGATACCTTAATTTAAAAAAAAGTAAATAATAAAAGAATAACTTATTTTTCAAAATAATTCCACACCCAACTTATCTACTATCTATCTATACCATTAACCTACTACCAAAATACCAAATTTACCCTTTTCCCAATTAAACAATTTTTGGATATTTTGGTAATTTGACTTTTTCACTTTTTCAAACTTTTTTACTTTTTCAAATTTTTTCACTTTCTCTCACATACTTTTTCAAACTTTTTCAAATTCTCTCACACACTTTATTCAAACTTTTTACTCTCTCTCTCTCCTCTTTCTTCCATTAACTCTATCTCATTTTTCTATTTCTTACAATATATCTACTTTAATTTGATCTACATGTCTCCTTCATTTTTTTGATATTCTATTATTTCGTCTCTACGGGAAATATTACAATTTGGATAATTTGAAACTTTAATACAATTTTGTTTTCTCTCTACAGGAAATATTGTGTATTGTTGGTCAATGTTCACTTGCAGAATGTAATGTTGGAACTCAATTACATTTTAAAACTTTTGTTTATCTACTCAAAGTAGTGTTTCATTTTCACAGGGTAATGTTCGATTTAATTAAATTATGTCTAAGTCTATTAACAAAAATAACACGACAACACCCGTGCGTATGCACGGGTATCCTGCTAGTATACTACTATAACATCAATTATATATTTTTTTGACAAAAAAGTCAATTATATCCATTTTTATATAATATTTTTACAGAAAAAATATTTATAAAAAATTGAGCATAATATAGATTTTAGGACACGTGTCAGTTTGGTGGGGGTTGGGACATCGGTTCTTGCATGAAGGCCCATCCAACCCATGCCACCACTTCAAGTCGTTTGTTTTTTCAGAACTTCATCTCATTTGGGACCTTCGTTCTTTCCAATGTGGTCCCTACATTCCACGTGGGACCATATCAATGGCCAGTTAACGACAATACCCACCGTCACCGATGACTACCACTCGTTCCCCGAAAGCGACAACTCGTTCATACACGTCGTCACCACGTACGTGGCGGGCCCCTCTCTCAACGTGGCCACGTCGATTTCGTCTCATTTACACGTGTCTCCACGCGCTTCCTCCTTCCCAACGTGTCTCCAGATACCACCACCTGGGGGTCCCATTCCCTTTTTTTACATGATTATTTAATTATATTCAATTAATTAAACTGGGCTTATTTTGACCGAAATTAACTGAAACTGCTCCGGCAACCGATACAAGTATATAAAAAGCAAATCAAATATTGACCCAAATAAAAAAGCAAATCAAATCTTTGCTTTGGGTACTCCGTACTTTGGTTATTAGTAGTATCAAAAGGAATCCACGCGCCCATATTTATCTCCAGGCGCTGCCTTTGTTTTTGATTGGTGCTAATCAAATCTCTTAATATCACTCTTTTACGAAAATAGCCTTAATGATATTTTTAATCATTCATCCCAGCAACGTAATTAGTAGTTTTTTTTAGAAAAAAATAGACTTAATTACAGTTTTGGTCTCCTTATTTTTATCAACTCACGATTTTGATCTCCCAATAATTTTTTTATGAGTTGAGTCCCCCTATGTACAAATATTGATAAAATATATAATTTCATGATAAAAAAGAGGAAAAACTCAACCTTATATTATTATTTGATAAAATACAAACTTATTTGTTCTTTGAGAAATTAAAAATATCGATTTAGTTTTTATACATTAGTCAAATTAGTCACTTAAAATAATCTTAGGGATATTTTAGTTACTTTAAAAATTAGTCTACTAATATCAGAGTTTTTATTTATTGATTAATATTTGAGCTTTTAATGATAAAATTAGTAATTTCTTTTTCTTGAAGGACAAATAGGTCTCTATTTTTCGCAAACAATTTTTTTGAGTCATTACTCTTTAAAAAACAAATTACTTAAGCTTTCCATTATGTGTATTTGGTGTGGAAGAGACTGAAACAATAGAAATTAGAAGAGTAAAAAATAAATCGGTATTCTTATTTAAAAACAATTAGCACATGGTGACAACTTCTGTTTTTTATGGGAGAAAAATAATAAGTGTAACGAACTGAAATATTTTGACATGGTAATGAAGTAAAGTTGAATAACTTTCTTCAAGTGTGGATGAAAATTTTCACCATTTATACACCTTTTGAGAGCGAGATAGAAATAGCGAAAAAGAGTGTTTGAAATTAGTGTATATGATGTAAGGGTATTTTATGTCTTTTTTTGAATTTTTAAATTCAGTTAGAGGTGTAACTTGGAAGAATCTAGGTTGTTAATAAGGGTGGCAAAGCGGGTTGGGCTCGATGACTTGGCTTGTTAGCCCATTAAAAATGGCAAAATTGGTTGGTGTGCTCCTATGCCCGCCACCATGTATAACTTGGTTGGCCAACCAAACCAACCACCTGTCGAGCCACATGTGGGCGAGGCTACCCATTGAGTTTAATTTTTTATTTCCATTGTTTTAAACAATTTTTAAATATTTTTCTGGCCAGTTGTGGCTGACCAACCCACCAATTCCCTTTATTTACCTTGATTGATCGAGTCAATTTTGGGTGGACGAACCCGCCACTTTTAGTTTAAGTTTACTTTGTAATTACTTTTAAATTTATTTATTTTAATAGCGAGCTAGATCAACAGTAGCTAGAGGACATATATTGCATTCATTAGAGTTGAAACTACAAGGTGAAGTGAGGGGAAGCTTGTCACTAACAGATTTCAATACAGTGTCAGATAGATGACCTAATCTAGAATGCCAAATTGACGCACTAGCCTGAGAACTAGAAACAGATACCAAATTACATGAATGTGTAAAATTTGTTGTATAGAATTGGAGATTTTATTACCACATTTTGAGGTGATCAAGAAGAGGTTTCACCCCGGTACAAGTGCAGGTATGAACGGCTCGATATTCACCCAATTCTTCCCACATTGCTTTGAATTTGGTGTAGTAGCAATTGATTGACGACGAACCTTGGTTGCAATTGACGTGATCTTTCTTCAATTGGAATATTCTAGGGCCATTGCGTTGCTCGAACCGTTTGTGGAGGTCTTTCCATATCACGGCGGCGTCACCGGAGTAAAGAACACTCGCAACAATTTCTTTGCTAATCGAGTTTAGGATCCAAGAAGAAATTGTGTTGTTGTTGTGATTCCACGCACGATAGTTACAATCCGTTTCATCAGGTTTGGGAATGGCGCCGGTGACATAAGCAGCCTTGTTCTTGCCATCAAGAGCCATTAGCATCGCACGCCTCCAGGAGCAGAAGTTGTTTTCCGTGAGAGGTTGCGTAACGAGGACGAGGCCGGGATTGTCCGACGCATGGAGGTAGTAGACATCGTCATGAGTTTCAGGCGATGCGGTGTGAGCCGGTGTAATTTGAACCTATGTGATTTGAGGTTGAGTGAGTTCTTCCGGTGTGGTCATCACATGGTGACGAACGAAGGATGAAGAAAACTAGAGACAGAACACCAGAATGGCGAAGATCAGAGGCGGATGTGAATGGCGGTGAGTGAGAGCGCCGATTCTTCTTTTGAATGAGAAAAGGCGAGTGTTAACTCCAATTTACAAGTATTAATATCAAACACATTACACCAGCTAACTACAGTTAATTGTAACTAGAGTCTAACTGAGATCTAACTAAAACAATTACAGACCTAACCAAATCTGTTATTCTAGTTAAATAATATAACCAACTACCTAACAATAAATGAAACTAAGAGGAGCATAAATATGGAGAGTTAATAGGGGAAGCGCAGACTTAACTTCTCAACCCATCATTTTATTGGTGGCCCATCCCACAATTCATTCTTTTGACAAGCTCACGACGAGTCAAGGCTGGTCATCCCTATGCAGGGGTGAGCTAAGGGATATTTGGGACTGTACAATAACATAACCCAATATTGGTTTAGGATGAAATCGAGTTGCTATCGGGTCATCCATCCCATACCCATACTTATTACTATTATTTAACATATGGTTTTGAATGGGCCAGTTTAAATTTACTGTAACACAATTTTATAATAGTAGAGATTTTTTTAAACAAATTTTTAAAACAATTATTGTATAAACCTGTTTTAACACTGTTACTTTTTTTTATCAAAATTTTATTATAATGTTTTTGAAGCAATTATAATTTTTTTATATTATCCGTTTAAAATTGAAAAATATTATTGTAGGTTTTTTTAATTGGAGACTTTTAATAACACTATTTTTATAGAATTTCTATAATAGAAGCTTATAATTTTTGTTTTTTCGCATCAATTTAGTCTCGCCTTAAATGAACACGATTTATATTGAACCCACATATTATTCGATTCTATCAAGTTAAGAAATGAATTATGGTTTATAAAATGGTTCTAATCCAAAGTTAGAACTTGGTCAAGATAGTTATAGTCTGTCTTAACTCTTAACCCGTCGTCATACACTCACCGTATCTCTAAGCGTTAATATCCCTTCCTTGTCATTGTTGTCATAGAGTGTAAAACACGCGTGTTGAATAGAGTGGGTGTTGAGTTGGTAATATTAAGGAAGGTGGTGCATTTTAATTTATTTTTTTTTGACAAAAGTGTATTTTAATTTTATTGGTGGTGTTTCCTAATTCAACAACCGAGGCAGGTTTCCTTGTAAAGCACGTTTTCATGAGTTCCAAAACGCTATAAATACCTTCATTTCTTTTAAACCTTCTCTTTTTCTTCTCTTTCTCCTTCGCCGCTTTGTCCTTCGCCCACCGTTTTTTCATACCTCAATTTCTCTTCTTCTCTTTCTCCCCCAACATACATTGCCTTCCCTACCGTCTTTCTGCCTGTTTGGCTCCCCATAATTTTACCCCCAAATCTCGTTTTTCCGTTTTTCCCTTTCTTTCTGGGTTCTGGGTTTTCTATATCTCGGCCCCCAAACTTTATAAAAAGCGCTTCTTTTTCTTCTTCTTAAAACCCTTCAATTTGATTCGTTTTGTGTTTTGAAGATTATATAACTAGATACTCTGCATTGTGAAGATTAATGTCCAATCTCATTTTCTTCTTCCCTTGGTTGGAGCTCGTTTGTTAGGTAAGATTTTTTTATTTTTTTATTAATTTTTTTATTCTTCTTTCCTCTTTCCTCAAAAGTGTCTATTTTTTCTCATGAGTAGATTCATTTATTTGGTGTTGATTGGGTGAATGTTTTATTTCCGCTTTTTAATGATTAGTCAATCTCATATTAAAAAAAATGAAATTTTGATTGAAAAATACGATATTTCTTGTTTTTATTCTTTCTCCTAGCATTTGATTATGAACATTCACCTTGACCAATTGTTTTGTGATTGGTTAATTCAGTTTTTCTGACCATGAGATGGAAACTGTTTACTGTTTGATTCTGATTTGTCTGCCTTGTAGCTGTTTGTGAATATGCTGATGTGATGTTATTTGTTTTCACCTTTGATTTTTTGAGTCTAATTGTTAGTTGTCCCTATCTTGTGAAATACTAAAACTTATTTGAACCAATTAATATAAAAAGTTAAGATACAAAGCAAATGAGCACAAAGTCAAATTGTGTGAAGTCTGCATCACTGCTTGTTCAATTTTACATGTATTCAGTTGTTTCTTCTGTGTGTTTTTTAATGTACCCTAGAATTTACATTTGAAGAAAATGTGCTACACAAAGTTTAGAAAATCTTTTAGTCCTTATCATTGTTTATTAATATTCAATGTCAGTTTGTCTATTTCATTGCAGAATCTTTAGTGTATTGGGTCCATAACACCATATCTATTATTAACTGCCACGCTTTGTAGGCCCTTGCTGTGTGGTTCCATATGGTATTGTTTTCTTTCCTGTCCACTAGGTAGGGTAGTATTCCTATATATTATTTAGGGAATTACCATTTGCTTAATTGTTTCATTAACACATTGAAGCGCTTCAGAATTTCTTCCCCACCACTTTTTCATTCATGAATTCTAGTCATTCTTTCTAGTTATATCTGTTTTACTGAGTAAGAAGGTCTGTTATTCACGTCAGTATGATATCTTTGTTGTCAGTATATATAGCTTGTTTCTCTTGAATAAATATCCACAGTGTTCACTGTTGTCTTGTTGAATTCTAACCAATTGGAATTTTTCAAGCTGGGACCTTTAGTATTTAAGTATAAAGGCCTAGAAGGGCCTAAGATTTTAAGTTTTCATAAAAAATTGCAATTTCAAATGAATAATATCTTTTAGTATCCTAGAAGGGCCTAAGGATTTGTGTGTTTTGAGGGTTTCTTTGTGTCAACATGATTGATAGTCAAGTGATACATGATGTGAGAATTATACTAGTCTTTTTATTCTTTAGCAGTTGTTGCTTTACAATTTGATGAATAATAATTGAGGATGAAATCCAAAAGTTGTTGAAATTACCTTTGCTAATTTGTTTCCTGAATAATAATTGTGGGTCTCTTTGTTTCCTTGTTCAGCTTTCAAGTACATAAAGCTTTTTATACTTGTTTTTTCTATTTCATTTTTTCCCTCATTCAAATATATGATTTAACATGATCCCAAGACCCACAAGATACTAATCATAGCTTAAGGCAAGCCTAAATAATACTGTTTGGTTGTCCTTTAAGCCAACTTGTTGTTTGTGTATTTTATATATCTTTGGATCTTTACAAGAATGATGAGCTCTTAACTGTCTTCATTTGGATTTTAGTGAATTGCATTTTTAGATCAATCATTAATTAATGCAAGAATCCTTCTTTTTAAATGAAAAAACAAATGATTGGAAGAACCACTTGCACTTCCTTTCCTTTCACTTTTAAATTTTATTTTATTCTTTTGTTTTACATGGATAGTAAAATTCTTGCTTTATGCATTTGATAACATCCGTTCTTAATGCTTTCTCCTTTGCATTTCCCTCCCTTCTCCCTGGTCTTGCTTATGTTTGACGATCTTATATTCGTTCATAACAAGCATCTTTGGTTTTCATTGAATTGATACCAACCAAGGCATTTTCATGTGCACGGTTTGCTCTCACATCCATTAGACATGCAGGTTGTTTTTCCATTTCTATAGGATGCTGCACATTCTTAACATTTTCTTTTGAAAATCATGTTATCCAATACATGTCTGCAACCCTTTCATTATTTGTTAGTTGATATATGAAGATGAAGGATTGGACTCAAACTATATTTCCGTTTTTTTTTCTTTGATTATGTTACTTGATATTCAATGGTGTGATGATCATTATTTTCAGGAGCTCAACAGTTGATGGACTCTTACCCCAAGAGCAGTGACAAGAAAACGTTGAAGAGGTGGTTTTTTATTGATAAGAGAGTTGGGTGAACCCGAAATCTGATATATATTAGTTTCTTCCATTGTTGCTGTGTGAAAGTTGACTTGCTAACCTGGATCCTATGGACTTGAATTCAAATCATACTCCCGTTCTCACGGAAACCGCACCAATAGCAAACTCAAGACTGCATGTGCATTCCAACTTGTTGCCTTATTCTCATGGTATGCTATTGACTATCCCAAGGAAGAAGACAGGAATTCTTGAAGATGTTCGTGTTAGTGGTTGGTTGGATGCCATGAGATCATCGTCACCTCCAGCCAAGAATATAACAAAATCTGAAGCTGATACTGCTTTTGCTTATTTTAGCTGGCTGGTATTACCTACTTTTCTTTCAGTTAGTACCAGAGTTCTACAGTTTTGGAGATGTTGTTTATGCTAACGTCTTTGTCATTTGTCAAAATCACAGCTGAAATATCCATCAGCACTTACATCTTTTGGTCAAATTACAAACTATGCAAAAGGCAAAAGAATTGCATTGTTTTTGGATTATGATGGAACTCTTTCACCTATTGTCGATAATCCTGACTGTGCTTTCATGTCGGAAAATGTGTGTTGTCTTCTCCATTCTACTCTTCATAACTGGAATCAGGATTGCTTACTTTTCATTCTTCCTATGCTGACTCTGATCCAATGAATTCTGCAGATGCGTGCAGCTGTTAAAAAAGTGGCAGAGTATTTTCCAACGGCAATAATTAGTGGAAGAAGTCGTGACAAGGTAGTTGAACAACTCTATCTAACAGACAACTTTCCTTCTTCCTTTTTATTTTCACATATCTATTTATTTCAACATTCTACATATCTGCAAACAGGAGCTTCGTTGTTGGTTATTAGTTTCGATTCTAACTATCCCAGTCCACCTTATTGACTCAGGTACACGAGTTTGTAGGACTAACTGAACTCTATTATGCGGGTAGCCATGGAATGGACATCATTGGTCCTGTTAGACAATCTATGTCTGTATCTGATAACCACCCTAATGGCATCATTAGGTCTACAGACAAACAGGTACTAGGGTTCAAAGTTTCCACCTATCATTTGATTATAATTTTTTGATTCACTTTCCTTTTCTTTCTTCCAGTATCTTAATAAATGGCTTTTGTTATGATCTTTAAAATTACAGGGTAAGAAGGTTAATTTATTCCAACCTGCTGCTGAATTCCTGCCCATGATTGATGAAGTGGGTATTTGAGAAGTACTACTATGTGTCAACTTTCAATAAATTTCCTTCATTGGGATGTGTTATGCTAATTAGTTTATGTTTGTGCAGGTACTCAAGTCTCTCATTGAGTGTGTAAAAGACATCAAAGGAGCAAAAGTTGAGAACAATAAATTTTGTTTATCTGTACACTACCGCAATGTTGATGAGAAGGTAGATAGGCATCTGTTATATTCAACAAACTTCTGCTACATTGATTGTCCTTTTTCCTCAACTTCTTACCATTTTATGTTTGTACAGAATTGGGCTTTGGTTGGGCAGCGTGTTAATGATGTTCTGAAGGGCTATCCACGTTTGCGGTTAACTCATGGTCGAAAGGTACTCTTTTTATAGTCAACCTCTTGACTCATTACTTTTAGTTGAATAAACTGTTCTGATACTTTTGAAGGTTGTAATCTCTGCTTAATGCCTTAATGTTTTCCAGGTTTTAGAGGTTCGACCTGTGATTAACTGGGATAAGGGAAAGCTGTGACATTTTTACTTGAGTCACTTGGTGAGTTCAATTAACATATGGTTCCTTTCCTTAGAGGTCAGAGTTATTTGTTTTGCAGTAAATGACATCAGAAATATTGTTTTTAGGACTTAACAATTGTGATGATGTTCTTCCTATTTATATTGGCGATGATCGGACAGATGAAGATGCATTTAAGGTAAACATATTTAGGTTGCAGTGAATTAATGAATCTAATTATTGATTTATCAATACTGATATGAGCTGAGCTGTAATGTAACAGGTTTTGAGAGAAGGAAATAAAGGTTATGGAATCTTGGTGTCTTCAACACCAAAGGAAAGCAGTGCAAATTACTCTCTTCGTGATCCATCGGAGGTAACTAACTCATCTTCAAGCTTTTCTTAATTGTTGTGATATTGCTATTATTTGCTACTGACATTTATTGTTTACCTTAATATTTGTATATGCAGGTCATGGAATTTCTAAAATCGCTTGTGGTATGGAAGTCAAGCCCCTTAAAAAGGCATATATAGTGTATAGAGGAGACTATACTCTGCTATAACTATATGATGATGATAATAATAAAAACAGTTTCTTCTTTTTTTGGATTTTGGTTTTATAGGAAACAAACATTACAAGAGGTTTCCTGGAGCACAGAAGACCTCTTGGTTGTTTTGCTCAAAGCTCCAGTCGTCACTGTAAATTCGAGGCTTATAATTATAATATATATCCCCAAAGAATTAAAGAAAATCTGCTGATCTTTTCTCCTTATTTTATTCCTTTGAAAATTGTATTGATGTTTAATAGTTTTTGATGCTTCAGTTTTGATTATCACTATGTTTAACCGCTTAACGAGTTACATGTGAAATTATTCATTTGTTGATTCTTTTTATATGTAATAATTTAATTTGAGGATTATTATTGGAATAAAAAAATGTGGTGGCTTTTGATAATATATATCATTATATCTACTATAGCTCTTTTGTACCCATAGAAAAAAGAATCTGTTGAAAGCTTTGATGTTATTCCCATAATTGAATTATATTGAATTTAAAAAGGCAAGGTGCAAGCTTTCGAGTCTTTGTCGTTTCTATATCCACGTACCCACATATGGTTATGATTATGAAGGACCCAATGGGGCGGTTTTGTCTAGGGCTGGTCAGAATCAATGTCAATTGGCATGGACAATTTAGGTGATAAATAATACCTCAATGTGGTGTTGATATTGATATGGAAAGGACTCATTGGCTGTGGTAACGGGTATATGAGTAAAAGCCTTAAACCTTGTCTGGGAGTTCGGAGGGGAGGGGATGGGAGGGGAGTTCTTGAAAAATTAGAACGATAAAAGGTAAAGAGAAGAAATGATAGACAGTCAACTTTGAGGGAGAGTTTATTTTTCTTATAAAACCGAATATCCCTAATTTGGAGGAACTTCAAAAGTGTATTGTAGGAGGCTTTAGAGGGGTTTAGGAGGGCTTAGGCAAATTCTTCAAATCATTTACATCTTTTTTTTAAACTAAAAATGAAGTATTCATTAATTCAAATCACTTGATTACATTGAAATCAATACAAATTTCACATTGATAAAACTGAAAAGGATGATTTTACGAACAAGCTCGCAACATCCAAGTTAATAGCATTAAATTGTAAAATGGCTACGAATGTGACAACAATAAAGCCGCTAGAGTGCCTATGCCTCTGAATCTTTAGCACTGGCGGCTAAGTCTTCATTAGTTGAATATATAAGGAGTCGAAGTTGACCTATCAATTTGAACGGAACAAACACCGTCACAAGACGGGAAAACCTAACTACGTCGCACAAGACGACAAGCAAAACAAACGACATTGCGCCTAGATGATGAAATTAAAAAAACTCAAACTATGTGAATAGCACAACACTTATTGAGATAAAATGAGAGAAAAATGATATTGAGGGGTGATTTCGGGTCAAAAAATGACCCAAAAACACCCTTTCCGATGGATGAAGAAGAAAGGTTAGAGAGAAGATGAAACTTTTCACACTACAAAGTAAAAACTAAGAAACATAACAAATGTATTTACATCCTTTTATAATAGTCTCGGTAGTCCCAAACAATTGGAAGCGCCCTGTGCAAATATTAAAATTTGGCCCCCTACTTTTATCAAATTTGTCTCCTCGGTGATAGAGTTTTATATAATTTATTGTGGGAGTCATAATCATCAAAGAATATATCCAATAATCAAATATACAAAGAAGTAAATAAAAATTAAAAAAATAATACTATAGCTAAATCAAAAATAAATTTCTAAGAAAAACTATTTCGATTCGACAACAAAAATTCCGTTAAGAACTCAAAATCACAATATTCTTAAAAAAACAAATGTAAATTTGATTACTTTTGATTTTAAATTGCTGGAAATATATTTTTGAAAATTTCAAATATATATACAAATTTTTTTTGCTAAAAACAATAGATTTTTTGATTGAATACATTACGAAAACAATTTTAATCATTTTGCCAAAGCAACATAAAAAAATGTAGCTGTAAAAAAAAAGAAATTAAGTTGATAATAAAATACAAGTTGTCAAAAAAAGAAAGAATCAAACTTAGTTAAAAAAAAAGCGCAAGTTATCAAAAGAAAAAGAAATAAGAAACAAACTTGGTCCAAATTAAAACAAGCGCATGATCCATTATTCTCTTGTGTTAAATAAAAAGGAAAGGAAATGAAAAACAGAAACACTGGGGATCGAAAGTTGGACTCCTTGGATGCAGTGTTTCGGTAGGCTCTAACTTGCCACTGCACCATAACATTGATTACGACAATCAACGGACAAATATAATTAGGGTTTTTTTTTGTGACCCCTTCCCTTAAAAACCCCCCACCCACCATATGAAAAGACCAAAATACCCCTGTGTTTTTACAAAATCACCATCTCTTCACATAATTGGTCATACCTACGTTTGACCACCTTCAATCGCATATACGCCACATAGACGTATATACGATCAACCCTGAAATCCACCACTCGCATATACCCCACCACAACCCTATATACGACGAGCAAGTTTTTACTCACCGTATATACCCCTTTTCAGGCGTATATACGATTAGCCAGAAAATCATCCACTCGCATATACGCCAGCAAACCCTATATACGGCGAGCAAAAAAGTAAGGATCGTATATACACCCTTTTTGATGTAAATACGATGAGCAATTTAATTTTTTTTTTTTACTAATTTTTTTTCCTTTGCTTGCAGTGTCCGGTAGGCATAGAGGGGGACGTGAGGTATCTCCTATCAGAGAGAGAGAGGGGAGTCATCTCTACGCACCGAGTCACGAGGACTCGGAGGCATAATCACTCCATGCTCAAATGAGAGGAGAGAGACAGCCGACTTGGTGAGTATTTTCCGGATGATGGGCAGTTATATCTTGGGGATTCTCTGCAGCAGACTTAGCAGGAGGATTGTCATAGAGGGAGGCCGGTTCCTCAGTCTCCTCCTCAGTACCATCCTCAGTCTCCTCTTCAGTACCATCCACAGCCTCCTCTTTACCATCCCCAGCCTATTCATTATCATGCTCCGACTCCGAGTATCGCGAGGAGGCGACCCAGTCGATACTTATTACTCGCACTACCATGTATGAGTATCGGGAGAAGCGACCCAAGATGATCGGGGGCATTAGGAGGAGGATCAGCCTCAGCCTCAGCCTGAGGCCTCTCTCTTCACCGATCCGCGGATCATGTCCTGCGATTCTATACTCTCGACCCATTAAATTTTGCATTTTTTGCTTAAATAATTTATTTAAGTCACATAGTCTGCACTTTTTGCTTACATAAACTATTTATTTTTAATTCAGGAGTATCAGCGTGTTGTCAAAGTATGGGCTCATGGCAACAAAGTCCATACTAGACTCCATCTTCATTACCCCGATCTACCGGATGATCCGAGTCCACGAGTTCTTGGAGGCTATGCATGGGGTGCGAGTGCACTACCGCCATGTATGAGTCCTTGAACACTGCGTCTTTGAGGACTACGCAGCAGTGTGGAGGGTATGCCAGCCTATTTCAGGTACACATTTTAACTTCTTGTATTTTTGTTAAATCACACTGACGTTTGGTAAATTTTTGTGAATTAAATATGTTGTTTATTTTTGCATTTTGAGCTTGGATTATGTGGTATTTCCTCGGATGGCGGAGAGGTTGGGTGGTCATATCCTCGGGTGCGAGCCACCGGGTCGGGCGCTACGAGGGAAGAAGAAGTCGACCACCGAAGCTCGGCCACTACGGGAGGATGCTTGATGAGCTGAGGCCAGAGGATGTCTGCTGGCGACCATTTGAGGAGGACAGGGCTGGTAGACCCTTTGAGCAGATCTCCCTCTACAGAGGCTTCATCAGCTGGGCTGAGTTCAGAGTTCCATACATGCCTGATAGGTGCCTGCGACAATTTGGGTACACTCAGATCATCCCGCGTGACCTCTCGAGGTCGTCAGAAGTCATCTCGGCTGCGTCTTTTCGGATCGTCCACTTCATGGCATCTGTGGAGGACATCATGCGCACTACTCGGGTTGCTCAGCGGCCGGATCAGACTGTACATAGGTACTTAGAGTGGTACGTCCGGGCTTCTATCCCCAGACTATTACCGGCTCCACCATCACCAAGAGCTCGGGCCCGACACCTCTCCCGAGCTACGCTCACGACGATCCCGACCGGATGAGGAGGTGTGGACCGCCAGTAGAGAGGGATTCGTGATGGCGAGATCACGCATGGCGATCGGGCGTATCGGACACTCCATAGGTGGGTGGGGATGGCAAAGACCGGATGACATTTTTTGGGAGCTTAGACGAGCGGGACGAGGCGCGAGGCCACGACGTTAGGGATTTTTATTTGTTTTTGATGTATTTGATATTGACACTTTATTATTAACTTTTTCTGGATGTTTTATTTTACGAGTTTCTATGAATTTTGATTTCATTGATTCGATAAAACAAAGTTACACAAGCGATACAACATAAACAACTAGAATAAAAATAGCAGATAAAATGAAACTACAATAGAAACTCTCGAAATTTGGTGGAGTTAATCGACGAAGGATCTCGTGACGGTCATACGGTTTCGACGCATGGATGAATGTAACTCTCCCATTTAAACATAATATGATTGGACATCATCCGTCGGAGGTCATCCTCGGTGTTGACATCCACGGCAAAAAGTGAAGACCTCCATCATCCATTCCGGTTTCAGATAAACGATACTGAATTATCTCATGCTCGTGCGTTCTGCGGTTGAACCATCCATGATAGTTTTCGCTAAGAGCAAAGAAATGATATATCGTGTTTTAACCTACACGATACAACATCTCTCCCATCAAAACTTATACCATCATCTTTCAAGATGATGCCGCGATGATCAATGAAACTCCATATTTGAATGAACGAGAGAGGAAGAGAGGGCTCGTAGTATGACATTAGCGAAGCCTGCATCATCTTCACTTGTGTTGTGTTGTGTGAGGTTGTGCGAGAGAAGGAGGAAGTTGAATTTTTGGTGTGAAAATAGTGATGGTAGGAGTGAGTATTTATAGATGAGGTAAAAGATTATCAACCGTTGATTCCGTTGATCAACTTTGAAAGTGAAATCAGGACCGTTAAAATTTTTTTTACAAAAAAAAAATAAAAAATTAAGGCTCATCGTATATATATCATTTGAGACATATATACGATGAGTAGTTTTAACACATCATATATATGCCCTGAAGAAGTATATACGATTGTCTTTAATTTTCTTGCTATCGGCCCGCTCTGGCATTGTCTTTAAGTTTCATGCTACTAGGATTCATACGACATTGTCTTTAATTTTCCTCGCATCTGCCCGCGATTGCTACGCCCGACATTGTCTTTATTTTTATGCTACTCTGTTCACTGGCATTGTCTTTAATTTTTTCGCTATCTCCCGTTCATACGGCATTGTCTTAAATTTTCCGCTTATCGGTTCGCCCGGCATTGTCTTTAATTTTCATGCTACTCTCGTTTACATACGGCATTGTCTTCATTTTTATGCTATCTGGCCCCGCCCGCTGGCATTGTCTTTAATTTTCCCGCTATCGATTCCATACGGCATTGCCTTTAATTTTCCTGCTATCTGTCCGGTTCATACAGCATTGTCTTTTAAATTTCTTGCATATCGGTTCGCCCTAGCATTGTCTTTAAATTTTCTAGCTATCTGTTCCGCCCGGCATTGTCTTTAAATTTTCATGCTATTTGTTCATACGACATTGTCTTTAATTTTCTCGCTATCGGTTCATACTGGCATTATTTTAAATTTTCGCTATTTGGTTCATACTGGCATTGTCTTTAAATTCCTCGCTATCGGTTCGCCCGGCATTGTCTTTAATTTATCAGCATCGTATCGCTCGCATCGTCTCCATTGTAATATAACCCTAACACCACACCTTCAACATCACCGACTAAAATTGAGGTTCATATATTCGCACTCATTTCTTACTTTGATAATACAACGAAACATACATTTTTGTATTATATCGTAAGAAAATGAGCATGAGAGGGCAATCTATGAACACCCAATTTTAATCAAGTGTTTGAGTTTAGTTTTCTACACTCGTACCCGCAAACGCATACAGTACAAGATTAGTTCTTGCATCTCTCGTTTCTTAGGTGGTGTTCAATGATCCAATTAATAAAGTGTTTTCGTTTATTTAAATTGATGTTCAGAACTTTGATTGTTTAGAGTCTTCTCGTTTGAGCAAGTCACTACACTTTAATCCGTTTATTAGGTGCTCTTTGACTAAAATTGGACCTACACTCACAAGTTTGAGCCTAGACGCAGTCATGGGGCCTAACACAAGTTATCATTAGATCGAGTTCGGGCTTTAGACGTAGTTGGGCTTATGAATTCATTTTGTGCCTAGTTTACGATTCTTATCAGTCCGTTGGGCCCGATCCGACCTATGTTGCGCTTGTGATCGGAGTCGTAAAATGATAAAATAAAATATATCGCGGGAATAAAATCATTACAACTCAAAAAAATATTTACAGTTGTCCAAAAATAAAAGGATAAAACAAATCCGAAAATAATAGAAAAATGCAAAAAAAAATATACAGAGGTGCAATCAGTTTTATTTTTCAGCTGCTCTCCAACTGCTAATTTGGGCTGCAGACTGAAAAAGAAAAAAATCAAAGTCAGTCAAAGCCCAAAAGACTGAAATTAAATACTCTGACCTATTTTTTTAGTATAAAAAGGACAGTCATGGGTCAGTCAACATCAGCAGCAGACCTCAAAAATCACACCAAAGAAATAGATTAGGGTTTCACACTGAAACCCTAATCCTTGAGAAAATTTTTTTACGAGAGTGGACGGCTGGGAAGAATAGCAGGTGGTGAGTAGAAACTGTAACAGATCTGTTAACCCTCATATATTTCCAGAAAATACAGGTTGGTATCTCTCTTATGTAGGTCCGAAAATACCACTGTGGGTATAAGTTTGTCATGCTTTAAGTTTTTTTGTTAGGTGTTTATATGTCAAAGACTATGTAAATATAGTAACTGAAGTTTTTTTTATTTAGTTTGTTTTCACATATGTGTTCAATGTTCTATCCATGTGTTTTGTTAAAAACGTGTAAGATCTAAAAGAAAAAAACTTGTAGTTTCGTTCTGTTTTGAATACAACCTTCAGACCCATCTGTTTGTCTTGAATCAACACAGATCAGAAGGAAAAATGTAAGGAACAGATCTATTGTAATCCCTCTGATCTTTGTCTTCTTTTTAAAAAAAAACGAACATAAAAAAAGAGAACAATCGAACCAGTCAGAAACAAGGAGAGATAGAAGATGAGAGGAACCGAAACCAGCAAGAGAAACCGAAAAAAACAGGAACATATCGGAAAAACGAACCTGGGAGCAGTGGTCGTCGCCGGCGAAAATCCCACCGCCGGCTTCGTCTTCTCCGGCGCTCTGTCACTGTGAAGCCGCCGTGAAAATCATCCCCCCCACCGTCGCAAGCCGCGGTGCTCCCCTCTCCAGGCCTTCCATCCTTCGGTTTCCTCTCTTCCTCCCACCCTCATCGGACCTCTCTCCCTCTCCCATGGCTAAACTCACTTTCTCTCTCTAGAAGCTCTCTCAGCGGCGGATTTGCAGGGAATGAATAAATGAGCTTCAAAGAAACCCTAAGCCTAACGTTATATTGCCATTATTTCTGATTCCTTTTTGTTTTTTTTAAGCCCACTTACAAACCCCACCCCCTGTTACCTCATGCACCCCCTGGCCCATTTTTTATTTTTTGACAGCGCCCCAAACCAAAAAAAATGCCACTGGGCCCTTAATGTTCGCACCCCACTGTTATTAATACAACTCCCTGCGAGTCTTTGCATCCTTTTTTTACTATTGTATCCCATTTCGAATTTTTATCAGCTTCTTGCGTTAATTGTTTATCGGCATTTGCTCTTTCCAAAATAGTAATAATAATATAATTAGGATTTGATTGAGATGTACATCTTATCAAATCCGCAATACCGGTTAAGGGACCCGAGTTGTACAACTTGGTCCTAAACCACCTTAAAATTAAAATTGAACAACACGTTTTTCGAAAAACCCCAAATCGCTTTATTACTATGTAGCATCTATTTTCAAAAACACAAAAAATAGGGGTTTGGCCGAGATGTACATCTTGTCAACCCCGGTTTAAGAGACTCGAGTCGTACGACTTAGATCTTAAACCCCTTCAAAACTAAAATCAACCAACAAATAAATTTTCAGGAAGAACTACGTGACTTTTGAGTCTCTCATGGCACTAGAGAGTACGTAGGCATGGGGTCTCCCTATCAAAGTCAAAATTAAATTTTCTTAAATTAGGCCTTTACAAATAATTAATTTTCTACTAAATTTTATTAAGTATTATTTCTGGGGTAAAATAATTTGTAATTTATTTGCACAATCAAATTTAGGTAAGCTTGTCCTAGGACGGATGTACTAGAGAGGGTGCAGTGGAATTAGGTTTCCGCTTCTTCCCTATGCATAACCGACTCCCGAATCCGACCTAGTTAACGCAGACCAAATAACTTTAAATTAGGTTTTTCTCAATTTTCCTATTATTAATAAATTGGGTGGCGACTCCTCGAATAATTTATATTTGAGCCGTCAACGTCGAGATCCCGGTCACGACAATGTGTTTTTGGAATTGCTTAGTTCTAGATCTCCCTTCTTCTTCTTGCACAAAACCTAGCTCGTGGAAAATCAGAATCCATTATACCCAAAACACTCAAGCAACCAAAAATGCAAAGCAAAATTCTTATTTGGAAAATTTGATATAGACTAAATTTTTATTTTATGTACATGTATTATGGTTTTACTAAGTGATTACATATTATTACTATGGTTAACATTTATTTTATTTTATTTTTGAAATTTTTTTTAGCTCATTTTAGGAAGACTCCATTTCATACATGCACAATCTACATCTATATCTATATCTATATCTATATCTATATCTATATCTATATCTATATCTATATCATATACATTTGAGAATGTTTCTCAAAGCTCTTTTTTTTGATGTGTTGTTCAAAGAGACTATTCACGTATGCACAAATAACTGAGCAATCCTACAATTAATGCAATGACAATAAATCTATATCTATATCTATCTATATCTATATCATATACATTTGAGAATGTTTCTCAAAGCTCTTTTTTTGATGTGTTGTTCAAAGAGACTATCCACGTATGCACAAATAACTGAGCAATCCTACAATTAATGCAATGACAAGAAATCTATATCTATATCTATATCTATATCTTATATCATATACATTTGAGAATGTTTCTCAAAGCTCTTTTTTTGATGTGTTGTTCAAAGAGACTATCCACGTATGCACAAATAACTGAGCAATCCTACAATTAATGCAATGACAAGAAATCTATATCTATATCTATATCTATATCTATATCTATATCTATATCTATATCTATATCATATACATTTGAGGATGTTTCTCAAAGCTCTTTTTTTGATGTGTTGTTCAAAGAGACTATCCACGTATGCACAAATAACTGAGCAATCCTACAATTAATGCAATGACAAGAAATGCAAGAAATAATCAAAAATTTAAATGGGTCATAAATTTTTAGTCAAATACATCAACTACATTAATGAAAAATAATATTAATCATTAATATAGTTAAAACATTAATGCACTATTACCATTTGTGAATTTTTTTTGATAAGCGTTACCATTTGTGAATACATACACCTTCTAATTCAAATTTTCCAATGAGTCAAACAAATAATCCAAGCTTTCCAAATACAAAAACAATATATCTATATCTATATCTTTTACAAATGGTATAATCCAAATGACAACCATCCAAATCTCACTTTTATGATATACGTATATACATACAATTTTCAAGCAAGAATTAGGAACAAATTGAATTAATCCAATTAACCGTTAACTGTTTCACAAATTTATTTTTATATTAATTTAATATAAATAGCCATCACCAAATTAGGAAAACCTTAAATATATTACCTTTATTATGTTAGTATGAAATACGTTGACATCACAAACGTTATAGCATTAGTAAAAATATAAAATTTGGTATCTATCTATTAATAGTATAAAGCAAAATGATCCTCAAGGTCATTTTTCCTTGGTGTCACCACTATAGGATTTAAAGAAGAAATTAATACTTTGTTATTTATAATTGAAATGAAAGTATTATAAAGTTTTTCTTCCATACTTTCAATTTTGTTTCTAAAAACCATCTATTCCGACCTGGGCTAAAAAGCCCCGTTTGATATTGGGCTTGGCCCAATTACTTTTCAGTAGCACGACCCAAAACGTGCCTCAGCGCAGAATGCAACATGACCCGCTCGGACGTTACAAGACCGACGTCTAGGATCAAACCGCTCAGATTTGACAGACAGAACCAGGCTCCCTCGTCTATAAATAGAGGCGCCGCCGGCCTCCAATTCCAGGTACGCTCTCATTCTTGCACATTCCGCCTATTCGTCTACTGACTTAGGCATCGGAGTGCCTGTAGGTACCCCCACCCGACGTGAGACGAAGACCAACTCGGACCTCCCGAGGACAATCTTCCAAAGCCGACGACAATCTTCAAGGACCGAGAAGCAAGATTCCTCACAGCTCCTCGGATAAGGTACTCCCGAATTCCAGGACCGAACATTGGCGACCACAGAGGGAGCAAAAATCACTTGCTTTCACTCGGAAAGTTTCCATGAACACAGTATCGGCAATGGAGCTAGTTGGAGGCTATTCCATCTCTTCCGGCCTGTCAAGGCGGACGACGACGTGAAAGTGGCGAGAGATTGCCTGCATGGCCGCCACCCACAATCGCAGGGCGTTCCTGCCAATGAAACCACTCTTCTTCTCCGATGAGGACTATCTCCTCGGAGAACCTAACTAATACATTCCTCTGATCATCTCAACAACTATATCCGGTGTGGAAATAGAACGAGTCCTCGTCGACCAGGGGAGCTCGGCTGACCTAATGTTCCAAGACCTTCTCCCCACTTTCGGTTTGTCCCCTTAGGGTTTAATTACCTACTTGGGCCTGAACCTCACCGTCCTCGGGGAAAAGATCACCAGGCCGATGGGTTACTTCAAAACTTTTGTCACTTATGGGGAAAAGAAACTCGCGTGAGCCATAAAAACTACATTCGTAGTAATACCAATGGTTTCCCTATCACTGCATCGTCGGGAGGCCGACAATGGCCAAACTCGAGGGTGTGTCCTCGACAGTTCATCTGAAGTTGAAGTTCCATGCCCTTGACGGCGAAGTGGTGACCATACCGGCTGATCTGAAGGCTGCGAAGCACTGTCATTTCCTCACCATGCGTGGTACCCGACTTCAACCTCAAGAAATGCAAGAGCCCCCGCTGACAGCCTTTGAGGTAAACCTCTCCGAGGTAGATGCCCGTTACGATCCTGACAGTCCTGAAGAGGAGTCCGACGACGAGTTAGCCAAAAAGCTCAAGAAGAGGAACAAGCGTCCCGAGCCTCAGAGTACTTTCCTCGAGATTCAATTAGGCGATGATTCCAACAAGATTGTCAATATAGGTGTCGATCTCAGCGACGAGGTTACAGAGGCCTTAACCTCCTATCTGTGACGCAATGCCGACCTTTTTGCCTGGTACGCCTCCAAAATGCCCAGGATCCCTCTTGAAGTCGCGTGTCACCACTTGGACGTGAACCCTAACGCCAAATATGTGGCTCAACGACGGCGGGTTCAAAGCGAAGAAAAAGTGGAGGCGGCTTCCAAAGCAGTTGACGACTTAATCTCGGCGGGCTTCGTTAAAGAAGTCAAGTATACCACCTGGCTTTCCAACGTCATCCTGGTGAAAAAGGCCAACGGGAAATGGAGAATGTGTGTTGACTACACAGATCTTAATAAAGCTTGCCCAAAGGACACCTTCCTGGTGCCGAGCATCGACAAGCTGGTAGACAATGCTTTCGGCTTTTGTTTACTCTCTTTCTGGATGCATACTCCAGCTACAAGCAGATAGCAATGAATCCCGCCGACCAGAAGAAGAAAGCCTTCATGACTAACTAAGGTAACTACTGTTACACAGTAATGCCTTGCGGGCTCAAGAACGCCGGGGCGACTTATCAGCGGATGATGAACAAAGTCTTCCGAGATCAAATTGGTCAGGTCGTCGAAGTGTACCTCGACGACATGATCGTCAAGAGCAAAGTTGATGAGGGCCATGTAACACCCCTTTTCTACCCCATAAATTACACGTCATTTATCAGAGTGAAAGTCATAAAAATTAATTTAACCGAATGGAAAAGGAATGTCACATCGTCATAAACAAAATTCGTTAATTTCACTCTTCATGGTTCGTGCAACAAAACACCGTCATAAAAATTAAACTCTAAAATAAAAATTATTTTTCGTCACAGCGGAATAAAAATCATAACTCGCCAAAACCACTTAGACACGTCTCACATCAACCACAAAATCATTAAAACAGTTGATTAATTAAACTAACAAACTTCAAATACGCCCCCTAGGTGCTACAGTATCAGAGAGCGACTCGACAGACATCCCAACGGCTATCAAAGAAGGCAGCAGGACCTTCACTCGGGGTTACCTGCAGCGTTGCCACAATAGAGCAACATTCCAAGCAGAAGGGGTGAGAATTTCAATAAAATATAATTAAGCATATAATAGAGTAATATGAGCACACAGTCATACAACCTCATCATTATCATCAACTTCATAAATCATCGAGCGCAAACTCAAGTCATAAATTTGACCACAAGTCATAAACATGTATGTGCATGAAAATGCAACCCACGCCTGGGTATATGCATGATGGTACCATACTCGTCATAAATAAGCCACTAAGGGCACACCGTCACTAATAGTCATCAAAGAGAGGTCGAAGCCTATTCGTCATAATATGCACATGCTATGAGACACTATGGACACATGTGCAACACACCAAATTACTCACCATGGAGACCTCGTCATAATCGTCATAAAACACTCATAGAGTGTATTCGTCATAACCATCACAATAAATTCACACCCATCATCATAATCATCACATTAAAATTTGGAGTAATGACACCTTTTACTCTTAAGTAACCACACATAAAACATTAAGTAACAACACCTAAGATTTAAGGTAACAACACATAAAATTTGGGTAACATTCTATTGAAAGTTTTGGAAAATAACTCATTTCACGCTTAGGAAGCATCACATTTAAAATTAAGGAAAACACCACATTTGCAAGGTTGGAAAACATCCCATTTTAATTGTAGAAACAGCTCACTTGAAATGCCAATTAAACCACAGCAAAACAACATAACACAGTAGGATTTATACGCCAAATCCGGTAAAAAAACAGCAGCCAAAACCGCAACCCTTTACGCGCCCAAAACAGCAGAATTTTTATTTGTATAAACAGAAACACAAAACAGTTTACTCTGCCTTAAAAATAGAATATTCAGTTAGGCCTCTGAATAAGCTTTCCAACGCATTTTAGAACACCTCAATCGGGTTCCCGGTTCGCAAGATATCAATTTTTCAAAAACACATTACAAAGACTTTAAGAAATACAAAGAACTTTCATTTTTAACAAAAGACAAAGAACAACACATGATTTTCCTTTTAAAGGCAAACAAGCAAAATTGATTTCCCATTAAACAAAAAAAACAGCAACAACATCTATTTTCAATCAAAAACAAAGAGCTAATTGTTAACAAAACAATGATTTCTCCATTACTCTAAAATCGATTCTACCCACCCAACATTACCAAATTAGAAACTCATCTCTACAATTCATCAACAACATCCAAAAATCATCAAATCATATCACAACAACATCAAATTCAGCAATCACCTCAATAATTCATCAACAACATCAAAAATCATCAATTCATATCACAACAACATCAAAATTCATCGATGAACGTCAATAATTCATCAACAACATCAAAAATCATCAATTCATGTCACAACAACATCAAACCCCCACAAACCCACCACATACCCAATTATGTTAAACCAAAACGCTCACCCTTACCTCTTAAACGTATGCTCCGTGGAAGATGATTGAAGACACCACAAGTAACCACAGCACCACACGAACCAAAGCTTGAGAACTTACGAAATTCTTCTTCTCCTTCCCTCTCTTTAGCGTCGCGCCACACTTCCCTTCTCTAGCTCTCTCTCAATTTCGTTTTTTCCTCTCTAATGAGTTGAGAGCAAGGGTTTCGCATACCCTTGGGGTTTAAGCTGTGGGCCTTTCACGCATTGGGCTCACAGCTACACCCCCACTACTACTCGATCCCACTCCTACACAAAATATGATATTCCCCTCTAATTTAATTATCTCCGCTTCAACTAAAATTAATAATTCAACTAATCCAATTAATTAAACTAATTAATTTTTTTTTCGGGGTGTTACAGGCCACATGGACGACCTCGAGGAGATCTTTGCCGAGGCAAGGAAGAACAACCCTTGTTTCAACCCCGAGAAATGCACTTTCGGGGTCAGAGCAGGGAAATTCCTCGGTATTTGTCTAACAGAAAGAGGAATCGATGCGAACCCGGACAAATGCAGAGCAGTAACCAGCATGCGTCCGCCGACGACCAAGAAGAAAGTTTAGAAGCTAACTGGGATGATCGCCGCCTTTTCCAGGTTCGTCTCTAAGGCAGCCAATCGATCCCTTCCTTTCTTCAGAATCCTGAAGAAAGGGGTCGAGTTCCAAAGGACCCCAGACTGCATAAACGCGCTCTCCGAACTCAAGCAAATACTCTCTGAGCCACCAATACTGTTGAATCCGGCGGAGGGGGAAACTCTGTATTTGTACCTCGTCGTAGCCGAGGAGTCTGTCAACGCAATCCTGATCCGAGAAACAGAGGACGGACAACGACCCGTGTATTTCGTGAGTAAAGTACTGCAGGGGGCGAGTCTGATATCAGAAGATAGAAAAGGTGGCATTCGCTATGGTCATCGCTGCTAGGAGACTGAGGTTGTACTTCGTCGCACACTAGATTGTAGTCCGGACTGATCAACTTATTCGTCAAGTTCTACATCACCAAGACCTAGCAGGTAGAATAATCAAATGGGCAGTTGAACTCTCTGAGTTCAGCATTAAATACGAAGTTCGGTCCTCCCTCAAAGCCCAGGTACTGGCTGACTTCATTGCCGAAATGACTCCAACTCCTTCCAATTCACAGTCCTTACTCTAGACTCTCCACGTCGATGAATCTTCGAATTCGAAAGGGAGTGGAGCCGGGCTAATCCTGGAAAACTCGGAGGGTTTGATGATAGTAGTTTCCCTGAGTTTTGCATTCACCACCTCCAACAATCAAGCCAAGTATGAAGCATGCATAGTGATAACTCTATTTTATATAGAGTTATTCATATGTTTAAACTTAGTAAATTGCTCTCTTTCAAGTAAAGATAAGGAGTTTATATAGTATTTTGTGTGATATATGATAACTTGAGTGTTTGCATTGGTTATAGTTGTTAATAGGCCATTTTGGATATATTGTGGTATGTTTGATGAGTTTGTTCAGTGCAGTCTACAGATGCTCCTGCATCAATGCTCTTGCATTAATTCTGCATAACAAATGCTACTGCACTGGATTCAACACAATGCTTCTGCATTTCTCAGAGATTGAAGCCATCCACTTGCACATCCACTTGCATTGCAGACCTCATGCTTGGTCTCCTAAAGCAAGGGCACTTTATATTTCGGCGCCTACAATTCCCACATAGCTTTGAAGAGTCATCAACATAGGGACACATGTTCATACCTCATTGGACCTCCTTACATACTTGATTGAAGACCTCAACTTGGGAAACAACTTCTGAAAAGTAACCATGGTTCAACCTCTAAGTTTACTTCAACATTAAGAAAGGAAGCACCTCTCTCAAAGCCTATATAAGGACCTTCACTTCTTCACTTGAAGATATATCACAATCCATAAGTTAGATACAAATTTCAATAGACATAGTTAGTTTCGATTTTGTAAGAAGGAAAGGAAGGAATTGACAAATCCTCCTTACTTCAATTTAGTAGTTTTTACATAGTGCTGAGAAGTGATGCAACCACATTGCTAGGAGAATTCATGCAAAGAGCTGCAACTCGTATAATCTCTATCTTGTTGTCTCTCTTTTGTGATTTCAATTATATAAACATGTTCTATTCAGTTTATATTTGCCTTGCAATGTCTATGTTGAGCTAAATCTTTCTTAGTTGGAATGTTCTAACCATTTAATGAGCTTTTAAGTAAGTTTGATGCATGTATGTAATGTGTGCACTTTAGTTCTTGCTTGATATATTTTCAACACTTATTTTGAGATTGATCACTTAGAATAAGTAGATTTGTAAAAGCAGACATGGTTTACAATTAAGAACTCAAGAACTAATATGGGTGAGTGTTTTACATAAAGGAAACTTTGTGAAAACCATGCTAAGTCCTAGACATAGGATAATATTGTCCATAGGGTGATACTGTGGGTACTTTAAAAGACAAGAGTGAACTTATTTAGCAAGCCTAGACATAGGACGCTTGTAATGAAACTCTGAAGAAAATGACTGAAAGGCACATAGCTAATGCAACATCATTTTGTGCAACTGCATCACATACTGCATTAAACACTTAAAGGTGAATTATTTGGAGAAGACATTCCAACTAGCTTTTCTCATTTGCATTACACTTACTTTCACTTTGCTTTATACTAACTTGATTGTGATAGTACCAACTCCACTATAATTGTTATTTGGTTACTTTGCATTAAATTACATAATATTGGTTTTCAAAGGAATTCATCAATCCCTATGGGTTCGACCTCTCTAATCACTATATTACTTGTTAATGACTGTGTATACTTGCACATGCTTTTCTCCAACCAAGTTTTTGGCGCCGTTGCCGGGGATTGAAGTTAAATTCTTTTGAAAATTTGATATACTGTACTTTAGTGTTTTTACTATTCTGGTATTTGTAGTTTCTGTCATGCAGGATCGCATGATGCTTTTGCATATGTACAGGACCATAAACAGAACACCAAAATATAGCTTAGATCCAGAAATAGAAAGAAGATATAGGAGATTGCTAAGACTCCAAAAGCAAAATCAACAAGCCTGCATCATGTCTCACAGGGAAGGACAAAGTTCAAGGCCACACTCAGTAAGAGGAGGCCCTGGCTCACATCAAGCTACTGAAGAAGACCATAGAGAATAATTCATTCACATGGATCCCATAGGTATGATTAATTACAGGGATAGACCTATGAGGGACTATGCTCAGTTTGATCATCAAAACATGCAAACCAGCATATCTAGGCCTCATATAGATGCTGTGCATTTTGAATTTAAACCTATGATGTTTCAAATGCTTCAAACTATTGGTCAATTTGGAGGAACTCCTCATGAGGATCCTCATTTGCATTTAAAACAGTTTCTAGAATTATGTAGTAACTTTATCATACCCGGTGTTAGTGAAGATG
Source organism: Oxytropis ochrocephala (assembly GCA_020916435.1). Lineage (NCBI taxonomy): Eukaryota > Viridiplantae > Streptophyta > Magnoliopsida > Fabales > Fabaceae > Oxytropis > Oxytropis ochrocephala. The sequence continues at coordinate 63,093,476 of CM037094.1, read as the reverse complement.
CATTTAGATTAAGGTTAGTTCCTTATTCTTTGAAAGATAGAGCTAAGGCTTGACTAAACTCTTTAGAGCCTAACTCTATCAATTCATGGAATGAAATGGCTGAAAAATACTTAGGAAAATATTTCCCACCTATCAAAAATGCCAGGATGAGAACTGATATTACATCTTTTAGACAAAAAGAATTTGAATCATTATTTGATGCATGGGAAAGATGGAAGGAACTTTTAAGGAAATGTCCTCATCATGGTTTACCTGTTATTATTCAAATGGAAACATTTTATAATGGTTTAGAACCTCAAACCAGAATAATGCTTGATGCATCATCTGGTGGAGTGTTATTGAATCTGTCATATAATGAGGCATGTGAATTGATAGAAAGAATAGCAGCTAATAGCTCTAGTTGGCCTACTGAGAGGGTGAGTGCCCAAAAGAAACCATCGGGGTAACATGAAATTAGTGATATATCTGCCCTATCTGCTCAAGTAGCCACTCTAGCTAACTTGATGAAAAACTTCACTTGTGCAATGCAATCGCATCAAATGCATTTGCAGATCAACATATAAGATCGCAAATGCTAGTAGAGAACTAGCACCTCTAGGCACCACTAGTTGTGTGTACTGTGGAGGAGGTCACTTGTATGAGGAATGTCCTAGCAACCCTATTTCTATAAATTATGTAGGTTATAATAGGAATAACAACCCTTATTCTAACACTTATAATCCTGGTTGGAAAAATCACCCAAATTTTAGATGGAGCAACAATAGTGCACCTGCACCTAATGCTGCACCAACCACACCACCAGGATTCCCACCTCAGAATAACCAAAGACACTCTCAACCTACCAATGAGAATTCTCTAGAAACCATGCTTAAAGCATTTATAGGTGAATCAAGAACTGCTAGACAAGCCCAAGATGCTTCCATTAAGAACTTAGAGAATCAAGTAGGTCAATTAGCCACAACTTTGTATCAAAGGCCACAAGGTGCCTTGCCTTCAAATACAGAAGCTACTCCTTCCCAAAGACAAGGAAAGGAACATGTTAAGGCTATTTCTTTGAGAAGTAGTAAGGATCTTATAGAGTCAACTGACAGGGAGAGTGTAGATAAGGGAGAAAAAGAAAAAAAAATACAGAAGCATCTAATGCTCCTGCATTAGAAGAAGTTCAAGTTCCACTACCTAAGTTAGTACCTGAGTACACTCCTCCTCCTTATCCTTAAAGATTGAAAAAAGCACAAGAGGAGAAACAGTTTAGTAAATTCTTAGAGGTACTAAAACAGTTGCACATCAATGTTCCCTTAGTAGAAGCCCTCCAGCAAATGCCAAACTATGCCAAATTTATGAAGGATGTGCGAGAAAAAGATTAGGGGAATTTGAGACAGTTGCCATGACAAAAGAGTGTAGTTTGCTGGTGCAAAATAAGATTCCTAGGAAATTGAAGGATCCAGGTAGTTTTACAATTCCATTTTCCATTGTAAAATCTTATACTGGTAGAGCTTTATGTGATTTAGGTGCAAGCATCAATTTGATGCCTAAATCTATTTTTAACCAGTTAGGAATTGGAATTGCAAGACCAACCACTGTGACACTTCAATTAGCGCATGTGTCAATAGCCTATCCTGAAGGTATCATAGAAGACATCTTAGCTAAAGTAGATAAATTTGTATTTCCTACAGATTTTGTTATCCTTGACTTTGATGCAAATAAGGAAGTGCCTATTATCCTAGGTAGACCATTTTTAGCAACTGGAAAAACATTAATTGATGTGCAGAAAGGTGAACTTACTATGAGAGTGAATGATTAAGAGGTAAAATTCAATGTGATGAATGCTATGAAGTATCCTACAGAAAATATAGAAGAGTGTTCATCCATAGTCTCTCTAGATCAATTGGTAGAAAACAGTTTTACAAATAGTATGATCATTTAGCCAATGCAGGATGAATTAGATGCAAAGAACATTACTAGATGAGGAAATACAAGAAAAAGAAGATCCACCAATAGAAAACTCTTGTAAGGAAGTGTGGGCTAGAACTTATGAACCACTCAATCTTGAGGATCCAACTCTCAAGAAGAATTTACCCTCCATAGAACAAACTCTTATGTTAGAATTGAAGGAACTGCCCAAGCATCTTAAGTATGCTTTTCTAGGAAAAAATGAAACTTTACCTGTTATCATTGCTTCTGATTTAACATCAGAACAAGAGAGAGATCTCATCAGTACTCTAAAGAAGCATACTCAAGCAATAGGTTGGCAAATGACAGATATCAAGGGAATTAGTCCTTCCATATGCATGCATAGAATCATCTTGGAAGAAAATTCTAAGAATAGCATAGAGAGTCATAGGAGACTAAACCCTATTATGAAAGAGGTTGTGAAAAAGGAAATCATTAAGTGACTAGATGCTGGTATAATATACCCCATATCAGATAGTGCATGGGTAAGCCCTGTCCAATGTGTACCAAAGAAAGGGGGTGTGACAGTAATAGCCAATGAGAAGAATGAGTTGATACCAACTAGATCATCACGAGTTGGAGGATATGTATGGATTACGAGAAACTCAATAAGGCTACTAAAAAGGATCATTTTCCTTTACCATTTATAGACCAAATGCTAGATAGATTAGCAGGGAAAGAGTTCTATTGTTTCCTAGATGGCTATTTAGGCTATAATCAAATAGCCATTGAGCCTAAGGATCAACACAAAACCACTTTTACATGCCTTTATGGAACCTTTGCTTTTAGAAGGATGCCATTTGGATTGTGTAATGCACCTGCTACATTCCAAAGATGCATGATGTTAATATTCTCAGATTTCATTGAGCAATCAATGGAAGTATTCATGGACGATTTCTCTGTTTTGGAGAAACATTTCAAGCTTGTTTATCAAACTTGGAACAAATACTCAAGAGATGTGAGGAAACAAATTTAGTATTAAACTGGGAAAAGTGTCATTTCATGGTACAAGAGGGCATTGTACTAGGACATAGAGTTTCAAAGAAATGTCTAGAGGTAGATAGATCCAAAATTGAGGTAATTGAGAAATTGCCTCCACCACCAACAACAAAAGGTATTAGGAGCTTCTTAGGCCATGCTGGTTTCTATAGAAGATTTATCAAAGATTTTTCAAAAATTTCAAAACCATTATGTATGCTTTTGCAACATGATGTACCATTCAACTTTGACGATTCTTGTATGGAAGCCTTTGAAAAGCTTAAAAAGGCATTGGTGACAACACCAGTGATAATAACACCTGATTGGAGTAGGCCATTTGAACTAATGTGTGATGCTAGTGACTTTGCAGTAGGAGCAGTTTTGGGGCAAAGGTATGACAAGGTTTTTCATTCCATCTATTATTCTAGCAAAACATTAGTTGAAGCTCAAGTGAACTATGCAGTTACAGAAAAAGAATTATTAGCTGTGGTATTTGCATTTGAAAAATTTAGACCTTACTTAGTTGACACTAAAGTTAATACTGACCACTCTGCCATTAAGTATTTGATTTCAAAGTAAGATGCAAAGCCAAGGCTGATAAGATGGATTTTACTCCTACAAGAATTTGACCTTGAAATTAGAGACAAAAAAGGAGTAGAAAATCAAGTGGCAGACCATTTATCAAGGATTGAAGGAGAATTACTAGGTACACAAGAGGAAGAAATCAAGGAGAGCTTTCCAGATGAGAAATTATTAGCAATCACAGTCAATGCACAAAATGAAACTTCATTAGCTATAAGCAATGCAGGAGCAGCTAATGCATCTGTACCATTGTATACTGATATTGTTAATTTCCTTGCAAGTAAGGTAGTACCAGTGAACATGACATATCAACAAAGGAGAAGATTCTTCCATATAGTTAAACAATACTATTGGGATGATCCATTCCTTTACAAGATGTGCCCTGATCAAATAATGAGGAAATGCATTCTTGAAGAGGAGCAACAAGCAGTGCTACTGCATTGCCACGCTGCACTTTATGGAGGACATTTTGGTAGCACTAGAACAACAACTAAGGTACTACAGTCTGGTTATTTTTGGCCTACTTTATTTAAAGATGCATATTTTTTGGTCAAAAACTGTGATAAATGTCAAAGAGCAGGAACTATCTCTAATAGACATGAAATGCCAAGAACCAATATTTTAGAAATTGAATTATTTGATGTTTGGGGAATGGATTTCAAGGGACCTTTTTCACCTTATTTTGGCAATTCATATATCTTAGTGGCTGTTGATTATGTGTCCAAATGGGTAGAGGTAGTAGCATTACCAAACAATGATGCTAAATCAGTAAGTAAGTTTCTTCAAAGGAATATATTTACTAGATTTGGAACTCCTAGAGCTATAATTAATGATGAAGGTTCACATTTTTGCAATAGAATCATTGAAAACCTTCTAGCCAAGTATGGAGTTAAGCATAAGATATCTACAGCTTACCATCCTCAAACTAGTGGTCAAGCAGAACTATCCAATAGGGAAATTAAGAGAATGATAGAAAAAATGGTGAGTCCAAATAGGAAAGATTGGTCTTTACATTTGGATGAAGCTCTATAGAACAGCATTCAAAACACCCTTAAGAATGTCCCCTTATAGAATAGTTTATGGAAAAACATGTCATTTACCTGTGGAGTTAGAAAACAAGTCATATTGGGTTATCAAGAAGCTCAATTTTAACTTAAGCAAAGCAAGTACACAGAGAATGTTAGAACTTAATGAGCTAGAGGAAATTAGGTAATTCTCTTATGAGAATGCTGAAATCTACAAAGCTAAAACTAAGGCATGGCATGACAAGAGAATTCAAAGAAGAGAACTAAGAGGGAGGATTAGTTCCGCTTATACAACTCTAGGTTGAAGCTATTCCTCAGTAAACTTAGATCAAAATGGTCGGGACCATTTAAGTTGGTAAAAATTTATCCTCATGGAGCGGTTGATTTACTAGATGAAACATCAAATACCGTCTTCAAAGTAAATGGTCAAAGAGTCAAAATGTACTATGGTGAACATGTGGTGAGAGATAAAATCACCACTCATTTGCAAAATCTCTAAACAAAAAGAGGTAGTCGGTGATAAGACTCTTAAAACAAGCGCTTAATGGGGAGGCAACCCATCATTTTTAAGTATTTTTGTTCAATTTTATGTTTTCAAGTGTTTTGTAGGAATGCATGATACTATGCAAGTGCATCAATGCACCGCGCACTGTAGAAAATAACGTGCCTTGCATCCAAGTTTCAAAAATGTGAAGAAATTGATCAAATTCAAATCCTAACCCATCAGAAAGATAAGTGGAAGGTTAAAATGGATAATGATGTGTTTAATAAGCAAGAAAGACAAAGCCAATGCGCCTGCATTGAGAACTGATGATAATGCACACTTATGGAGAATGAAATTGCTACCTGAAAGAGGATATGATTTGAAGAAGGCTAGCCCATCATTCATGGCAACAGTTGCCAATCTTCACTGGGATCAGTTTGTTCTTCCAAGAGGAGGTTACATTGAAGATCTGGTCAAATAATTTTATGCTGGAATCACAGAAGAAGAAGGCAAGGAACAATCCTACACTTCAATGGTGAGAGGAAAACTTGTACACTTTCATCCCAAGAAATTGAATGAACATTATGTATTGAAGTATAATGAGAATGAATTTGAAAAGAAAGTGGCAAAGGTCTATAGGAAAGAAATGGAAGAAATAAATGGTAGAATAGCTACACCAGATGCTGTTTGGGAAAAGTTCACACCTAATGAGATCAAACTTAGAAGTACCTATTTGATAGATGCATTAGGTAATTGGCATTTGTTTATAGAAACTTCAATCTTACCTACATCACACACATATGCAATGACCAAAGAGAGATTGATCCTGTTAGATACAATTCTCTCTGAGGGGAATGTTGACATAGGTAGATTGATTGCTGGGGAAATTCGTTCATGCACCTCTAAGTCAAAGGGATTTCTATTTTTCCCTTGTCTTATTGCTGAACTATGCATGAAAGAAGGTGTTCCATAGCCCCCATGAACAGAGAAAATTCCCACCTGGTAATTTGAATGCTGAAATAAGAGAAAGAGTAAGGAAAGTGAGAGGATCTATGCCTACAATGCAAGAGCATTTCATGCAAAAGCAAATTGCTGTTTGGAGATTTCAGAATGATCAACATGATTGGCTACAACTGGTCTTCGACAAAATGTTTGATATCTTAGGACATGTTGAAGCCCATGTGTTTCCAAACTGGGTATTTGAAACTGATGGTGAAGGAGAAGAAGAAAAAGAAGCTGAGGAGGTAAGGGAAGAAGAAAAACAGAAAGAGGAGAAGGAGGAAGAGCCAATAACAAAGAAGGTGACTAGGAAGCAATCCAAAGGGAAGAAGAAAGTAGTGATTGAGCCTGAAATTGAAGAATTGTATGATTCTGATACTGAGGAGGAGGAGGAACAGGTAAACAAAGAAGTTGAAGAAATGGAGAAGGATGAAGAAGAAGAAGAAAGTAATGCTGAGGTTGAGAGTGAGGAGGAAGAGCATGCTAGGGGTGTAATATTGGAAGAAATATCTAGACAAAAATATGCCAAGACACCACCAACTCAGTAGGAAACCACTCACACTTCACCTATAACCTCACCAATATCATCACCAAACCATTCACCTGTCCAAACATCACCAACTCACTCACCTATCAAAGAATCATCACCCCACCCAAAATCACCTTTACCCTCCCTTAATGATCCACCAATCCAAGCACCACCACAAAAAACCCCTCCACCATCCTCTTCAACAACTGAAGTTGAGCAATCACCTCACAAAGAACAAACATTGCCTTCTAGTCCAAGTAACATTGTTACTAATGTTGCTTCTTCTCTTGAGAAAGAATCTCTCAGAGGTTGATGAAGAAGAGAACCTAGAAGAAGGAGAAATAGCTACAGAAAAAGAAGAAGAACCTGTCAAAGAAACAGTGGAGACACAGAGTGATGCACCTGCATCACAACAGACAACAACACAGCATGATGAAGCAACAATTCAACTTGTTCTGGAGCAATTGGCTCAACAAAAGAGGGAGGCACTACACAACACACAAAAATTCTTCAAGAAACCAAAGAAAAGAACAAAGAAAGTCTGCAAACCAAAGAGGAAAGTATTCGATGCAATCCAAACCGATGCAATCGTGCATCTGCTCCTAAATCAACACCAAAGGAAGGTGGTGCATCCGCACCAAGTGAAGAAATACGAGAAAAAGCAACCCAAAGAGAAGAAGCAGAAGGTGAAACACACTCCTCCTATCAGGCAGAGCCCAAGGACTAGAAGTGGAGCAAAGAAATGAGTATCATTTACAAGATTTTTGTGTTTACCTATACTATTATAGTTTGTGTTGTTACTACTTAACTCCCTAGTTATGTTTTGTTTTAATCTCTATCCCCTTATTTTGAACAAATACTTTTGGTCTTTTGTGGATCTTTGTTAGCAAAGTGAGGACAATCGCTACCCCCTTAAGTGTGGGGATTTATTTATTAAGTATGTTTGTATGTTTTATTAAATATGTTAGTTTTATGTTATTAATTATGTGTGTTTTAAAATGTTTTTAGTATTATATTTTGTTTAAATATTAGATGTACTTAACAAAGTAATATCTAAATACATGAAACTATTTTCCAAATAATATCTTATGGAAAAAGTGGTCATGTATGAAGAATATTATCATTGTTAAGAGTATTTTAGTAGATGATCAGTTTGAAAGTTTTTAAGAAAATATAGTGTAATCCTATGAATGGAATTTTAATGATGAAAAGGAGAAAAAAGAAGCCTTATTTCGTAGAAAATAACCAAAATTATTTTTACTTCAACACCTCAATACTGAGTTTGTGAAAAGAACCTTGCTACTTAAAGATCAATCTGATGAAAGGGAAATTTTTGGTGAGCTTAGGTCAAAACAAATTTTTATTAAAAAGTTGGAATAGCTTCAAGAATTAAGTTTGGTGGTGTTTTATGAAAATTAAGGCTGAATTTGAAAAGTGTAAGAGTAAACAGTGCACAAAAAGGTTACAAAAGTGTGGTAAAAAGATCAAAGATTAAAGCCATATTGACTGAATCAATTGAGCTATACTTGTGCCTAAGTGCATGAATGCATCCGGAGGATCGTGAAAAGTCTGACTGTGCCATGCGAGGAATAAATGCATCCGGAGGATAGTTCAAAAGCGCACTGTGCAAAGTGCAAGAAAAAATGCATCCGGAGGTCAAAGACACTGTGCCAAAGTGCAAATGCATCTAGAGAGTCGGTGAGGAGGGCAATATGAGCTATCAAAAGAAAATGAAAGAAAGATCGCAAGTGAAGCATAATGCAATCAGATCAAGAAAAGCAAAAATGCAGAAAAAATTAATGCAAAAAGCACTTCAAAAAAGTAATGCATCCGCATAAAAAGAACCACAAAAATAGAAAAAGTGCATTGGCTCAATAGCTTTTGAAAAATTCAATCAAGTCCTTTGTTGTTTTAAAACTCCCCAACACTTGAGGATTTTATTAGTCTAATCTTTCTTTTGAAAAATATTTTGGTGTGACCAAAAGTAAACCAATCTTTTCAAAGGCTAGAGAAAATTTTCACTTAGTCTTGGAACTAATTTTAACTCGTGGGTTCACACACACACAAAAGAGTTTGAATAGCTTTGGTAGTTTTAAAGAAATAAAGGCACCGTAAAGATTCTTTGAAAAATGAAGTTCATAGGGAGCTCCTCATGAAAATCCAAAATATCAAGTCGATCAATCTTCTAGAATTATAGTATAGAAGTTTGTCTTTGTCATTACTTGAGGACAAACAATGGTTTAAGTTTGAGGGTGTGATAACTCTATTGTATATAGATTATTCATATGTTTAAACTTAGTAAATTGCTCTATTTCAAGTAAAGATAAGGAGTTTATATAATATTTTGTGTGATATATCATAACTTGAGTGTTTGACATGGTTATAGTTGTTAATAGGCCATTTTGGATATATTGTGGTATGTTTGATGAGTTTGTTCTGTGCAGTCTACAGATGTTCCTGCATCAATGCTCCTGCATTAATTCTGCATAACAAATGCTACTGCACTGGATTCAACACAATGCTTCTGCATTTCTCAGAGATTGAAGCCATCCACTTGCACATCCACTTCTTCCTTCGTCTCCTAAAGCAAGGGCACTTTATATTTCGGCGCCTACAATTCCCACATAGCTTTGAAGAGTCATCAACATAGGGACACATGTTCATACCTCATTGGACCTCCTTACATACTTGATTGAAGACCTCAACTTGGGAAACAACTTCTGAAAAGTAACCATGGTTCAACCTCTAAGTTTACTTCAACATGAAGAAAGGAAGCACCTCTCTCAAAGCCTATATAAGGACCTTCACTTCTTCACTTGAAGATATATCACAATCCATAAGTTAGATACAAATTTCAATAGACATAGTTAGTTTCTATTTTGTAAGAAGGAAAGGAAGGAATTGACAAATCCTCCTTACTTCAATTTAGTAGTTTTTACATAGTGTTTGAGAAGTGATGCAAATTGCATTGCTAGGAGAATTCATGCAAAAGAGCTGCAACTCGTGTAATCTCTATCTTGTTGTCTCTCTCTTTGTGATTTCAATTATATAAACATGTTCTATTCGGTTTATATTTGCCTTGCAATGTCTATGTTGAGCTAAATCTTTCTTAGTTGGAATGTTCTAACCATTTAATGAGCTTTTAAGTAAGTTTGATGCATGTATGTAATGTGTGCACTTTAGTTATTGCTTGATAATATTTTCAACACTTATTTTGAGATTGATCACTTAGAATAAGTAGATTTGTAAAAGCAGACATGGTTTACAATTAAGAACTCAAGAACTAATATGGGTGAGTGTTTTACATAAAAGAAACTTTGTGAAAACCATGCTAAGTCCTAGACATAGGATAGTATAGTCCATAGTGTGATACTGTGGGTACTTTAAAAGACAAGAGTGAACTTATTTAGCAAGCCTAGACATAGGAAGCTTGTAATGAAACTATGAAGAAAGTGACTGAAAGGCACATAGCTAATGCAACAACATTCAGTGCAACTGCCTCACATACTGCATTAAACACTTAAAGGTAGAAGACATTCCAACTAGCTTTTCTCATTTGCATTACACATACTTTCACTTTGCTTTATACTAACCTGATTGTGATAGCACCAACTTCACTATAATTGTTTTTTTTTGACAAAGAACTCCACTATAATAGTTATTTGGTTACTTTGCATTAAATTACATAATATTGGTTTTCAAAGGAATTCATCAATCCCCACTATATTACTTGTTAAGGACTGTGTATACTTGCACATGCTTTTCTCCAACCACATAGTCGGCTTAAAACTGGCCTCGGACTTCGGCGCAAAAATTATCGAGCTAAACATCGACTCATTGCTGGTCGTTTCCCAAGTCAAAGAAGAGTTCGTCGCAAAATACGCAGTGCTAAAACGCTATTTGGCTCGAGCCCGAGAATTGCTCTTACAATTTGAGAAGGTAAAGATGAGACATGTTCCGAGGTCCAACGCCCGGGCCGACGTCCTCGCCAAACTAGCGAGCACCAAACCGACGGGCAACCTCTAGAGCATTATTTAGAAAAACCAGACAAAACCCAGGGTCGATCTCTCCCCCCTCTACATGTCCGACGTCAATACTATCCTCGAACGGGACAGATGGATGCAGCCAATAAAGAATTACATAGAATCCGGGGTCGAGCCCTCTGACCCCAAAGAAGCAGTTGCAATCCGGAAAAGAACCACTTCTTTTCACGGTGATCGATGGCAAACTCTTTCGACGAGACCTCTCTTCCCCGTTGTTGAAATGTGTGGAGGGGGAAGAGGCCGAGTATGTACTCAAAGAAATTCATGAGGGAATCTGTGGGCAGCACTTGGGGGCCCGAGCCCTATCAAAGAAAGCCCTTCTTCTTTGGTTATTTTGGCCGATCATGGTCAAAGACTCGGCGAGACTTGGTTAGGAGGTGCGACACTTGCTAGCGATATGGCGACGTACACAACGCTCCGCCACCAAGCTCACTTCCTTATCAAAGCACCATGGCCTTTCTCCTAATGGGGAATAGATCTACTCGGACCCTTTCCCATGGCAAGAGGCGCGGGTCAAATTTCTCATCGTCGCAGCTTGACTACTTCACCAAATGGATTGAGTTGAACCATTGGCGCAAATAACCGCCAAAAATTGCATTAAGTTTTTCAAATAGAACATCTTGGTCGATTCGGTATCCCGCCGTGATCATAAGCGATATCGGGACACAACCGCCGATAAAGGGTTAAACAATGCTTAGCCGACTTGAATATAAAGCATCACTTCACATCGGCCGAACACCGCAAACCAACGGCCAAGCGAGGAAAAGAAACCAAGTGAAGTTGAAAGGCCTAAAGAAGAGGTTGAAGGGCGCAAAAGGAGCATGGCCCGACGATATCCTATATGTCCTCTGGGCATATCAAACTACACCACATTCGACCACGGGCGAAACTCCTTTCTGACTCACGTATGGGACAGAAGCCGTCATCCCTGTGGAAGTCGGGGAATCGACTTGGAGGACCTTATATCCTCTCAACGGGGAAAAAATGACAGGGCTATTAGGGAAGAAATTTGGATATCAGAACGCCCAAATTTTATTAGAAATTATTTGGAGTTGATTTGATAGGGGAGTGGACCAAATTGGAGAGTTTTTGGCATAGGGACCATGTTGAGAAGGACTAAAATTGATGTTAGAAATACTTAATATATGATTATGATTATTATTATTATTATTATTATTATTATTATTGTTATTCTCATTATTATTAAAAAAAAACAAGTTTCTAGGGAGAACCAAAGTGGTTATGGGAGGGAGGAAAAGTAGGAGGAAAAGTAGCGTATGGTTGGGAATTAAAAATCAAATTAAAAATAGGGTATTTAATTTAATTAAGGAGTGGGGTGTAGTAATTAAATGGGGAGTATTTTAGTTAAATAGGGAGGATGTGAGAAAATAATTAGAGGTGTGCAATTAGGGCCCAATGGAGTTAATTGCCCCAAACCCAATTAATAAAACCCTTGAGACTTAGGAGAAACCCTCATTAGAGCAAAGAAATCAAAAATTAGAAAGTGAGAAGAGGAGAGGGAGAGAAGAGCGCGACTGGCTAGGGAGAAAAGAGAGAAAGGAAAACGCAAGGAAGAGAGAGGGGAGAAGCCATAGTTCTTTGCGCTAATTTGGTGTCTTTGTAGAAGAGTTTCACCTCCAAACAATTCTAAAGGCAAAGGTATGGGGCTCTCTTTCAGTAGTTAATAATTTATAGAACATGAACCCATAGGGATTAGGTGTTAGGAAAAATTGTATAATTGATTCTTGGTGTGCTTGAAGGATTGATTTGAATGACTATACTACTGTTTTCATGTTTTATGTTCTTTATTTGGAATAATATATAGGTTCTTTGTTTTTCATGTTTTATGGTGCTTTGTTTGTTGTTTTGGAAAATAAAAAGGGTGCTGTTTTTATGATTTATGTGTTGTTTGGTTGTTTTGGAAAATAAGGGGTTCTTTGTTTTCATAACTCAATGTTGCTTTTTTTTTATTGAAATATGAGTCTCTTTGTTTTCTCTTAAAAATCATGTGTTGTTCTTTGTTTTAATTGAAATATGAAGCTGCTGTTTTCTTTATAAATTATGGTTGTTTTAGCGCGAAAAATTCTGCTATTTTCCCCCGCTTTTTTTCGCTGTTGTTTTTGGTGTTGTCACGCGCTCAAAGAGCTCTTATTTTCACTCCGTCTTCTGCCATTTGTTTTGAACCGAATTTTCTGCGATCTATGCAAATGAAAGGCGTGCTAATGTGGCTGTTTTTATACATAAATAAAAGAAAAAGGCTGATATTTTATTACTATCCTTGGAATTTAATTGTGTTGTTTTCCCAACTTTAAAGGTGATGTTTCCTTCTAAATTTTAAATGTGTTGTTACTAAATTCCAAATGGGTTATTTCTCAACTTTAAAGGTGGTGTTTCTTCCTAAATTATAAATGTGGCGTTTCTTTCTAGATTTTAAATGTGTTGTCACTAAAAGTCTAAATGTGCTGTTTTCTCAATTTTTAAATGTGGTGTTTACGATGATGCGGTGATATAATTGTGATGGTTATGACTGTGATGTTATGATGACGTTGTGATATAATTGTGTTGGTTTAGTCCCTGGCGTTGACTTTAGTCCTTTGGTGTTCTTTTAGTCCCTTAGGGTGTCGTTTTAGTCATTGTAGAGTTACTATTTATGGTGATGTATATTAATGGTGAGTATATTGGTGATGAGAGGTCTATGACTCTCCTTGGTGATTTGGTGAACCTACATATAATTATTGGTGAGCATGTTATTGCTTTATTTTGGTGTTTTGGTGTTTCTGGTGCATAGTCATGGTGTCGCATAATCATATGCATTTTTGGTGAATAGGCCTCGGCCTCTTAAAATATTTTGGTGTTTGGTGAATGCCCTCAAGGCAATTTTGGTGATGGATCCACATGCATATGCCCAGTGGAGTTTTGGGTTGCATCTCATACATTGCATACATGTTCTGGTGATTGATTGTGTCTTCATAATTCTTGGTGAAACTATAATTCTTGGTGTAACTGTATTCTTGGTGTAACTATAATTCTTGGTGTAACTGTATTCTTGGTGTAACGGTAGTCCTGGTGTAGCTGTATTAGTAGTGTATTTGAATTGATTGTACCTTTGGTGTGCCTATTCTACTGTGTTTCCTGTTTTATTTATTATTATCTATGTATTGAGACTCACCCTACTGCGTCGTGTTGCCTCGTATGTCAAGAACCCGCAGTGTGTGATGATGAAGGTGACTAGAGATCTTTCTTCTAGTATGGTCGAGTCAGCTCTGATACGTAGCACCGGGGGGGTGTTTAGTTGTTATTTCTTTTATATTTGAACTAAGATGTTAAGTTATTATTTCCACTGCTGTAGTATTTTGTCCTCGGACATTGTTGGTGCTATGTATCGTATACTGAAGTTTATTTTAATTAATATTTTGGAGTTTTGATTTTGGTGTTTTAAATGTGGCACCCTCAAGTGGTCGCACTAAAAGTTTTTCCGCACTCTGATTTTCAAAATAATTAAATAGTAGTTATGGTAGAAGGGGGTGTTACATTAGTGGTATCAGAGCAAAAGTTCGGTTTGTCCGGCCAAGTTATCGAGTCGTCGAGTCTATTAACCCTCGAGTCTTGGTACTCGTTCTAAGTTATAGTTATGTTGTTGTTTATTGCTGTCGAATGTTGTGAACGTCTAGGTCTTGTGTTGTATCGCTATGATTGATCGGTATTGCTCGGTGTGTTCTCTGTGTCCTTGTCGATCTTCGACAGAGACTTTGTTATGAATTTTTGTTTGCCGTTGGATGGGGTAATTGTAATCTTGGGTATGAACTGGTTAGAGCATAACCATGTTCCTATTAGTTAAATTTTCGAGGACGAAAATATTCTAAGTGGGGGAGAGTTGTAACGCCCCAAATTTTATTAGAAATTATTTGGAGTTGATTTGATAGGGGAGTGGACCAAATTGGAGAGTTTTTGGCATAGGGACCATGTTGAGAAGGACTAAAATTGATGTTAGAAATACTTAATATATGATTATGATTATTATTATTATTATTATTATTATTGTTATTCTCATTATTATTAAAAAAAAACAAGTTTCTAGGGAGAACCAAAGTGGTTATGGGAGGGAGGAAAAGTAGGAGGAAAAGTAGCGTATGGTTGGGAATTAAAAATCAAATTAAAAATAGGTATTTAATTTAATTAAGGAGTGGGGTGTAGTAATTAAATGGGGAGTATTTTAGTTAAATAGGAGGATGTGAGAAAATAATTAGAGGTGTGCAATTAGGGCCCAATGGAGTTAATTGCCCCAAACCCAATTAATAAAACCCTTGAGACTTAGGAGAAACCCTCATTAGAGCAAAGAAATCAAAAATTAGAAAGTGAGAAGAGGAGAGGAGAGAAGAAGCGCGACGGCTAGGGAGAAAAAGAGAGAAAGGAAAACGCAAAGGAAGAGAGAGAGGGGAGAAGCCATAGTTCTTTGCGCTAATTTGGTGTCTTTGTAGAAGAGTTTCACCTCCAAACAATTCTAAAGGCAAAGGTATGGGGGCTCTCTTTCGTAGTTAATAATTTATAGAACATGAACCCATAGGGATTAGGTGTTAGGAAAAATTGTATAATTGATTCTTGGTGTGCTTGAAGGATTGATTTGAATGACTATACTCATTGTTTTCATGTTTTATGTTCTTTGTTTGGAATAATATATAGGTTCTTTGTTTTTCATGTTTTATGGTGCTGTTTGTTGTTTTGGAAAATAAAAAGGGTGCTGTTTTTATGATTTATGTGTTGTTTCTTTGCTTTTTGGAAAATAAGGGGTTCTTTGTTTTCATAACTCAATGTTGCTTGCTTTTTTTTATTGAAATATGAGCTGCTTTGTTTTCTCTTAAAAATCATGTGTTGTTCTTTGTTTTAATTGAAATATGAACTGCTGTTTTCTTTATAAATTATGGTTGTTTTAGCGCGAAAAATTCTGCTTTATTTTCCCTGCTTTTTCTGCTTTGTTTTTGGTGTTGTCACGCTCAAAGAGCTACTATTTTCACTCCGTCTTTGCCATTGTTTTGAACCGAATTTTCTGCGATCTATGCAAATGAAAGGGGCGTGCTAATGTGGCTGTTTTTATACATAAATAAAAGAAAAAGGCTGATATTTTATTACTATCCTTGGAATTTAATTGTGTTGTTTTCCCAACTTTAAAGGTGATGTTTCCTTCTAAATTTTAAATGTGTTGTTACTAAATTCCAAATGGGTTATTTCTCAACTTTAAAGGTGGTGTTTCTTCCTAAATTATAAATGTGGCGTTTCTTTCTAGATTTTAAATGTGTTGTCACTAAAAGTCTAAATGTCTTTATTTTCTCAATTTTTAAATGTGGTGTTTACGATGATGCGGTGATATAATTGTGATGGTTATGACTGTGATGTTATGATGACGTTGTGATATAATTGTGTTGGTTTAGTCCTGGCGTTGACTTTAGTCCTTTGGTGTTCTTTTAGTCCCTTAGGGTGTCGTTTTAGTCATTGTAGAGTTACTATTTATGGTGATGTATATTAATGGTGAGTATATTGGTGATGAGAGGTCTATGACTCTCCTTGGTGATTTGGTGAACCTACATATAATTATTGGTGAGCATGTTATTGCTTTATTTTGGTGTTTTGGTGTTTCTGGTGCATAGTCATGGTGTCGCATAATCATATGCATTTTTGGTGAATAGGCCTCGGCCTCTTAAAATATTTTGGTGTTTGGTGAATGCCCTCAAGGCAATTTTGGTGATGGATCCACATGCATATGCCCAGTGGAGTTTTGGGTTGCATCTCATACATTGCATACATGTTCTAGTGATTGATTGTGTCTTCATAATTCTTGGTGAAACTATAATTCTTGGTGTAATCTGTATTCTTGGTGTAACTATAATTCTTGGTGTAATCTGTATTCTTGGTGTAAGCAGTAGTCTGGTGTAATTTGTATTAGTAGTGTATTTGAATTGATTGTACCTTTGGTGTGCCTATTCTCTGTGTTTCTGTTTTATTTATTATTATCTATGTATTGAGACTCACCTCATCGCGTCGTGTTGCCTCGTATGTCGCAGCAACTGCAGTGTGTGTGGATTGAAGGTGACTAGAGATCTTTCTTCTAGTATGGGAGTCGAGCTACGATACATGTAGCACGGGGGTGTTTAGTTGTTATTTCTTTTATATTTGAACTAAGATGTTAAGTTATTATTTCCATCATTGTAGTATTTTGTCCTCGGACATTGTTGGTGCTATGTATCATTATCTTTGAAGTTTATTTTAATTAATATTTTGGAGTTTTGATTTTGGTGTTTTAAATGTGGCACCCTCAAGTGGTCGCACTAAAAGTTTTTCCGCACTCTGATTTTCAAAATAATTAAATAGTAGTTATGGTAGAAGGGGGTGTTACAGATACTATCCAAGAAATCCGTGACAAGGCCCAGCTGGCTGAAGCTGTTGTCAAATGAAAACTTGAAAGTTCAATTCAAAATTTGAAACAAATTTGATATTTCGTTTGTATTAAAAAATTTGTGGATTTCAAAATTGCTATATTGCCATATTAATGCATACTAGTATGTAACCCGTGCGATACACGGGAATATAATTTCAATTTAAACTTTATCAAAAGAAAGTAGTTTTAAAACCACATAAAATAACAAAGAAAACAAATAGTCGAAAGTGTTTGTAATTATAACTGAGTACAGTAATTTGTATTTTAAACGATTTTAAATTAGAATATAGTTTACATAATATTGTTTCAATATCTTAATAAAGATTATATTTTCTTTTTGTAAGTAAGACTCGACTCGTGAAAAGATATTTTGTATGTTGTATATTTGGAACAAACTGTGCATGAGTGACAAAAATATTGTGTTGTTCTTGATCACCATCTCCTTTGAGAAAGGAGCCTTCCCATTGGTCAAGTTAGCCAAAAGCCATTTAACTATGGATGACAAAAGAGTGACATCAATGTTCCCTTAGTAGAAGCCCTCCAGCAAATGCCAAACTATGCCAAATTTATGAAGGATGTGCGAGAAAAAGATTAGGGGAATTTGAGACAGTTGCCATGACAAAAGAGTGTAGTTTGCTGGTGCAAAATAAGATTCCTAGGAAATTGAAGGATCCAGGTAGTTTTACAATTCCATTTTCCATTGTAAAATCTTATCTTTGGTAGAGCTTTATGTGATTTAGGTGCAAGCATCAATTTGATGCCTAAATCTATTTTTAACCGATTAGGAATTGGAATTGCAAGACCAACCACCGTGACACTTCAATTAGCGATGTGTCAATAGCCTATCTCGAAGGTATCATAGAAGACATCTTAGCTAAAGTAGATAAATTTGTATTTCCTCTGATTTTGTTATCCTTGACTTTGATGCAAATAAGGAAGTGCCTATTATCCTAGGTAGACCATTTTTAGCAACCGCAAAACATTAATTGATGTGCAGAAAGGTGAACTTACTATGAGAGTGAATGATTAAGAGGTAAAATTCAATGTGATGAATGCTATGAAGTATCCTACAGAAAATATAGAAGAGTGTTCATCCATAGTCTCTCTAGATCAATTGGTAGAAAAACAGTTTTACAAATAGTATGATCATTTAGCCAATGCAGATGAATTAGATGCAGCAACATTACTAGATGAGGAAATACAAGAAAAAGAAGATCCACCAATAGAAAACTCTTGTAAGGAAGTGTGGGCTAGAACTTATGAACCACTCAATCTTGAGGATCCAACTCTCAAGAAGAATTTACCCTCCATAGAACAAACTCTTATGTTAGAATTGAAGGAACTGCCCAAGCATCTTAAGTATGCTTTTCTAGGAAAAAATGAAACTTTACCTGTTATCATTGCTTCTGATTTAACATCAGAACAAGAGAGAGATCTCATCAGTACTCTAAAGAAGCATACTCAAGCAATAGGTTGGCAAATGACAGATATCAAGGGAATTAGTCCTTCCATATGCATGCATAGAATCATCTTGGAAGAAAATTCTAAGAATAGCATAGAGAGTCAGAGGAGACTAAACCCTATTATGAAAGAGGTTGTGAAAAAGGAAATCATTAAGTGACTAGATCTTTGGTATAATATACCCCATATCGAGATAGTGCATGGGTAAGCCCCTGCCCAATGTGTACCAAAGAAAGGGGGTGTGACAGTAATAGCCAATGAGAAGAATGAGTTGATACCAACTAGGACTGTCACAGGTTGGAGGATATGTATGGATTACAGGAAACTCAATAAGGCTACTAAAAAGGATCATTTTCCTTTACCATTTATAGACCAAATGCTAGATAGATTAGCAGGGAAAGAGTTCTATTGTTTCCTAGATGGCTATTTAGGCTATAATCAAATAGCCATTGAGCCTAAGGATCAACACAAAACCACTTTTACATGCCTTTATGGAACCTTTGCTTTTAGAAGGATGCCATTTGGATTGTGTAATGCACTGCTACATTCCAAAGATGCATGATGTTAATATTCTCGATTTCATTGAGCAATCAATGGAAGTATTCATGGACGATTTCTCTGTTTTGGAGAAACATTTCAAGCTTGTTTATCAAACTTGGAACAAATACTCAAGAGATGTGAGGAAACAAATTTAGTATTAAACTGGGAAAAGTGTCATTTCATGGTACAAGAGGGCATTGTACTAGGACATAGAGTTTCAAAGAAATGTCTAGAGGTAGATAGATCCAAAATTGAGGTAATTGAGAAATTGCCTCCACCACCAACAACAAAAAGGTATTAGGAGCTTCTTAGGCCATCTTTGGTTTCTATAGAAGATTTATCAAAGATTTTTCAAAAATTTCAAAACCATTATGTATGCTTTTGCAACATGATGTACCATTCAACTTTGACGATTCTTGTATGGAAGCCTTTGAAAAGCTTAAAAAGGCATTGGTGACAACACCAGTGATAATAACACCTGATTGGAGTAGGCCATTTGAACTAATGTGTGATGCTAGTGACTTTGCAGTAGGAGCAGTTTTGGGGCAAAGGTATGACAAGGTTTTTCATTCCATCTATTATTCTAGCAAAACATTAGTTGAAGCTCAAGTGAACTATGCAGTTACAGAAAAAGAATTATTAGCTGTGGTATTTGCATTTGAAAAATTTAGACCTTACTTAGTTGACACTAAAGTTAATACTGACCACTCTGCCATTAAGTATTTGATTTCAAAGTAAGATGCAAAGCCAAGGCTGATAAGATGGATTTTACTCCTACAAGAATTTGACCTTGAAATTAGAGACAAAAAAGGAGTAGAAAATCAAGTGGCGGACCATTTATCAAGGATTGAAGGAGAATTACTAGGTACACAAGAGGAAGAAATCAAGGAGAGCTTTCGGATGAGAAATTATTAGCAATCACGATCAATGCACAAAATGAAACTTCATTAGCTATAAGCAATGCAGAGCGACTAATGCATCTGTACCATTGTATCACGATATTGTTAATTTCCTTGCAAGTAAGGTAGTACCCGATGAACATGACATATCAACAAAGGAGAAGATTCTTCCATATAGTTAAACAATACTATTGGGATGATCCATTCCTTTACAAGATGTGCCCCGATCAAATAATGAGGAAATGCATTCTTGAAGAGGAGCAAACAAGCGTTGCTCATTTGCATTGCCACGCATTGCACTTTATGGAGGACATTTTGGTAGCACTAGAACAACAACTAAGGTACTACAGTCTGGTTATTTTTGGCCTACTTTATTTAAAGATGCATATTTTTTGGTCAAAAACTGTGATAAATGTCAAAGAGCAGGAACTATCTCTAATAGACATGAAATGCCAAGAACCAATATTTTAGAAATTGAATTATTTGATGTTTGGGGAATGGATTTCAAGGGACCTTTTTCACCTTATTTTGGCAATTCATATATCTTAGTGGTTGTTGATTATGTGTCCAAATGGGTAGAGGTAGTAGCATTACCAAACAATGATGCTAAATCAGTAAGTAAGTTTCTTCAAAGGAATATATTTACTAGATTTGGAACTCCTAGAGCTATAATTAATGATGAAGGTTCACATTTTTGCAATAGAATCATTGAAAACCTTCTAGCCAAGTATGGAGTTAAGCATAAGATATCTACTGACTTACCATCCTCAAACTAGTGGTCACATGGAACTATCCAATAGGAAATTAAGAGAATGATAGAAAAAATGGTGAGTCCAAATAGGAAAGATTGGTCTTTACATTTGGATGAAGCTCTATAGAACAGCATTCAAAACACCCTTAAGAATGTCCCCTTATAGAATAGTTTATGGAAAAACATGTCATTTACCTGTGGAGTTAGAAAACAAGTCATATTGGGTTATCAAGAAGCTCAATTTTAACTTAAGCAAAGCAAGTACACAGAGAATGTTAGAACTTAATGAGCTAGAGGAAATTAGGTAATTCTCTTATGAGAATGCTGAAATCTACAAAGCTAAAACTAAGGCATGGCATGACAAGAGAATTCAAAGAAGAGAACTAAGAGGGAGGATTAGTTCCGCTATACAACTCTAGGTTGAAGCTATTCCCTGGTAAACTTAGATCAAAATGGTCAGGACCATTTAAGTTGGTAAAAATTTATCCTCATGGAGCAGTTGATTTACTAGATGAAACATCAAATACCGTCTTCAAAGTAAATGGTCAAAGAGTCAAAATGTACTATGGTGAACATGTGGTGAGAGATAAAATCACCACTCATTTGCAAAATCTCTAAACAAAAAGAGGTAGTCAGGCTGATAAGACTCTTAAAACAAGCGCTTAATGGGAGGCAACCCATCATTTTTAAGTATTTTTGTTCAATTTTATGTTTTCAAGTGTTTTGTAGGAATGCATGATACTAATGCAGCTGCATCAATGCACCTGCACTGTAGAAAATAACGTGCCTTGCATCCAAGTTTCAAAAATGTGAAGAAATTGATCAAATTCAAATCCTAACCCATCAGAAAGATAAGTGGAAGGTTAAAATGGATAATGATGTGTTTAATAAGCAAGAAAGACAAAGCCAATGCGCCTGCATTGAGAACTGATGATAATGCACACTTATGGAGAATGAAATTGCTACCTGAAAGAGGATATGATTTGAAGAAGGCTAGCCCATCATTCATGGCAACAGTTGCCAATCTTCACTGGGATCAGTTTGTTCTTCCAAGAGGAGGTTACATTGAAGATCTGGTCAAATAATTTTATGCTGGAATCACAGAAGAAGAAGGCAAGGAACAATCCTACACTTCAATGGTGAGAGGAAAACTTGTACACTTTCATCCCAAGAAATTGAATGAACATTATGTATTGAAGTATAATGAGAATGAATTTGAAAAGAAAGTGGCAAAGGTCTATAGGAAAGAAATGGAAGAAATAAATGGTAGAATAGCTACACCAGATGCTGTTTGGGAAAAGTTCACACCTAATGAGATCAAACTTAGAAGTACCTATTTGATAGATGCATTAGGTAATTGGCATTTGTTTATAGAAACTTCAATCTTACCTACATCACACACATATGCAATGACCAAAGAGAGATTGATCCTGTTAGATACAATTCTCTCTGAGGGGAATGTTGACATAGGTAGATTGATTCTTTGGGGAAATTCGTTCATGCACCTCTAAGTCAAAGGGATTTCTATTTTCCCTTGTCTTATTCTTTGAACTATGCATGAAAGAAGGTGTTCCCATAGCCCCCCCCCCATGAACAGAGAAAATTCCCACCTGGTAATTTGAATGCTGAAATAAGAGAAAGAGTAAGGAAAGTGAGAGGATCTATGCCTACAATGCAAGAGCATTTCATGCAAAAGCAAATTGCTGTTTGGAGATTTCAGAATGATCAACATGATTGGCTACAACTGGTCTTCGACAAAATGTTTGATATCTTAGGACATGTTGAAGCCCATGTGTTTCCAAACTGGGTATTTGAAACTGATGGTGAAGGAGAAGAAGAAAAAGAAGCTGAGGAGGTAAGGGAAGAAGAAAAACAGAAAGAGGAGAAGGAGGAAGAGCCAATAACAAAGAAGGTGACTAGGAAGCAATCCAAAGGGAAGAAGAAAGTAGTGATTGAGCCTGAAATTGAAGAATTGTATGATTCGATCATCGAGGAGGAGGAGGAACAGTAAACAAAGAAGTTGAAGAAATGGAGAAGGATGAAGAAGAAGAAGAAAGTAATCTTTGAGGTTGAGAGTGAGGAGGAAGAGCATGCTAGGGGTGTAATATTGGAAGAAATATCTAGACAAAAATATGCCAAGACACCACCAACTCAGTAGGAAACCACTCACACTTCACCTATAACCTCACCAATATCATCACCAAACCATTCACCTGTCCAAACATCACCAACTCACTCACCTATCAAAGAATCATCACCCCACCCAAAATCACCTTTACCCTCCCTTAATGATCCACCAATCCAAGCACCACCACAAAAAACCCTCCACCATCCTCTTCAACAACCGAAGTTGAGCAATCACCTCACAAAGAACAAACATTGCCTTCTAGTCCAAGTAACATTGTTACTAATGTTGCTTCTTCTCTTGAGAAAGAATCTCTGTAGGTTGATGAAGAAGAGAACCTAGAAGAAGGAGAAATAGCTACAGAAAAAGAAGAAGAACTCACAAAGAAACAAGTGGAGACACGCAGTGATGCACCGCATCACAAATGCACAACAACACAAAGCATGATGAAGCAACAATTCAACTTTTCGGAGCAATTGGCTCAACAAAAGAGGGAGGCACTACACAACACACAAAAATTCTTCAAGAAACCAGCAAAAAGAACAGCAAAGCTGCAACCAAAGAGGAAAGTATCTGATGCAATCCAAACTGATGCAACTGCATCTGTTCCTAAATCAACACCAAAGGAAGGTGGTGCATCCGCACCAAGTGAAGAAATACAGTAAAAGCAACCCAAAGAGAAGAAAGCAGAAGGTGAAACACACTCCTCCTATCAGGCAGAGCCCAAGGACTAGAAGTGGAGCAAAGAAATGAGTATCATTTACAAGATTTTTGTGTTTACCTATACTATTATAGTTTGTGTTGTTACTACTTAACTCCCTAGTTATGTTTTGTTTTAATCTCTATCCCCTTATTTTGAACAAATACTTTTGGTCTTTTGTGGATCTTTGTTAGCAGTGAGGACACTGCTACCCCTTAAGTGTGGGGGGGGGGATTTATTTATTAAGTATGTTTGTATGTTTTATTAAATATGTTAGTTTTATGTTATTAATTATGTGTGTTTTAAAATGTTTTTAGTATTATATTTTGTTTAAATATTAGATGTACTTAACAAAGTAATATCTAAATACATGAAACTATTTTCCAAATAATATCTTATGGAAAAAGTGGTCATGTATGAAGAATATTATCATTGTTAAGAGTATTTTAGTAGATGATCAGTTTGAAAGTTTTTAAGAAAATATAGTGTAATCCTATGAATGGAATTTTAATGATGAAAAGGAGAAAAAAGAAGCCTTATTTCGTAGAAAATAACCAAAATTATTTTTACTTCAACACCTCAATCTCGAGTTTGTGAAAAGAACCTTGCTACTTAAAGATCAACTGATGAAAGGGAAATTTTTGGTGAGCTTAGGTCAAAACAAATTTTTATTAAAAAGTTGGAATAGCTTCAAGAATTAAGTTTGGTGGTGTTTTATGAAAATTAAGGCTGAATTTGAAAAGTGTAAGAGTAAACAGTGCACAAAAAGGTTACAAAAGTGTGGTAAAAAGATCAAAGATTAAAGCCATATTGACCTGAATCAATTGAGCTATACTTGTGCCTAAGTGCATGAATGCATCTGGAGGACTGTGAAAAGCTGTACCTGTGCCATGCAGGAATAAATGCATCTGGAGGATAGTTCAAAGCGTGCACTGTGCAAAGTGCAAGAAAAAATGCATCGGAGGTCAAAGACCTGTGCCAAAGTGCAAATGCATCTAGAGGTCAGTGAGGAGGGCAATATGAGCTATCAAAAGAAAATGAAGCAGCATCAGTGCAGAAGCATAATGCAACTGCACTGAAGAAAAGCAAAAATGCAGAAAAAATTAATGCAAAAAGCACTTCAAAAAAGTAATGCATCTGCATAAAAAGAACCACAAAAATAGAAAAAGTGCATTGGCTCAATAGCTTTTGAAAAATTCAATCAAGTCCTTTGTTGTTTTAAAACTCCCCAACACTTGAGGATTTTATTAGTCTAATCTTTCTTTTGAAAAATATTTTGGTGTGACCAAAAGTAAACCAATCTTTTCAAAGGCTAGGAGAAAATTTTCACTTAGTCTTGGAACTAATTTTAACTCAGTGGGTTCACACACACACAAAAGAGTTTGAATAGCTTTGGTAGTTTTAAAGAAATAAAGGCACCGAGTAAAGATTCTTTGAAAAATGAAGTTCATAGGAGCTCCTCATGAAAATCCAAAATATCAAGGTGATCAATCTTCTAGAATTATAGTATAGAAGTTTGTCTTTGTCATTACTTGAGGACAAACAATGGTTTAAGTTTGAGGTGTGATAACTCTATTGTATATAGATTATTCATATGTTTAAACTTAGTAAATTGCTCTATTTCAAGTAAAGATAAGGAGTTTATATAATATTTTGTGTGATATATCATAACTTGAGTGTTTGACATGGTTATAGTTGTTAATAGGCCATTTTGGATATATTGTGGTATGTTTGATGAGTTTGTTGCATGCGGTCTCTGAGATGTTCTGCATCAATGCTCCTGCATTAATTCTCGCATAACAAATGCTCATCTTTGACCGATTCAACACAATGCTTACGCATTTCTCGAGAGATTGAAGCCATCCACTTGCACATCCACTTCTTCCTTCGCCTCCTAAAGCAAGGGCACTTTATATTTGGCGCCTACAATTCCCACATAGCTTTGAAGAGTCATCAACATAGGGACACATGTTCATACCTCATTGGACCTCCTTACATACTTGATTGAAGACCTCAACTTGGGAAACAACTTCTGAAAAGTAACCATGGTTCAACCTCTAAGTTTACTTCAACATGAAGAAAGGAAGCACCTCTCTCAAAGCCTATATAAGGACCTTCACTTCTTCACTTGAAGATATATCACAATCCATAAGTTAGATACAAATTTCAATAGACATAGTTAGTTTCTATTTTGTAAGAAGGAAAGGAAGGAATTGACAAATCCTCCTTACTTCAATTTAGTAGTTTTTACATAGTGCTGAGAAGTGATGCAACTGCATTGCTAGGAGAATTCATGCAAAGAGCTGCAACTCGTGTAATCTCTATCTTGTTGTCTCTCTTTTGTGATTTCAATTATATAAACATGTTCTATTCAGTTTATATTTGCCTTGCAATGTCTATGTTGAGCTAAATCTTTCTTAGTTGGAATGTTCTAACCATTTAATGAGCTTTTAAGTAAGTTTGATGCATGTATGTAATGTGTGCACTTTAGTTATTGCTTGATAATATTTTCAACACTTATTTTGAGATTGATCACTTAGAATAAGTAGATTTGTAAAAGCAGACATGGTTTACAATTAAGAACTCAAGAACTAATATGGGTGAGTGTTTTACATAAAGGAAACTTTGTGAAAACCATGCTAAGTCCTAGACATAGGATAGTATAGTCCATAGTGTGATACTGTGGGTACTTTAAAAGACAAGAGTGAACTTATTTAGCAAGCCTAGACATAGGAAGCTTGTAATGAAACTATGAAGAAAGTGACTGAAAGGCACATAGCTAATGCAACAACATTCAGTGCAACTGCCTCACATACTGCATTAAACACTTAAAGGTAGAAGACATTCCAACTAGCTTTTCTCATTTGCATTACACATACTTTCACTTTGCTTTATACTAACCTGATTGTGATAGCACCAACTTCACTATAATTGTTTTTTTTTGACAAAGAACTCCACTATAATAGTTATTTGGTTACTTTGCATTAAATTACATAATATTGGTTTTCAAAGGAATTCATCAATCCCCACTATATTACTTGTTAAGGACTGTGTATACTTGCACATGCTTTTCTCCAACCACATAGTCGGCTTAAAACTGGCCTCGGACTTCGGCGCAAAAATTATCGAGCTAAACATCGACTCATTGCTGGTCGTTTCCCAAGTCAAAGAAGAGTTCGTCGCAAAATACGCAGTGCTAAAACGCTATTTGGCTCGAGCCCGAGAATTGCTCTTACAATTTGAGAAGGTAAAGATGAGACATGTTCCGAGGTCCAACGCCCGGGCCGACGTCCTGGCCAAACTAGCGAGCACCAAACCGACGGGCAACCTCTAGAGCATTATTTAGAAAAATCAGACAAAACCCAGTGTCGATCTCTCCCCCCTCTACATGTCCGACGTCAATACTATCCTCGAACGGGACAGATGGATGCAGCCAATAAAGAATTACATAGAATCCGGGGTCGAGCCCTCTGACCCCAAAGAAGCAGTTGCAATCCGGAAAAGAACCACTTCTTTCACGGTGATCGATGGCAAACTCTTTCGACGAGACCTCTCTTCCCCGTTGTTGAAATGTGTGGAGGGGGAAGAGGCCGAGTATGTACTCAAAGAAATTCATGAGGGAATCTGTGGGCAGCACTTGGGGGCCCGAGCCCTATCAAAGAAAGCCCTTCTTGCTGGTTATTTTTGGCCGATCATGGTCAAAGACTCGGCAGACTTGGTTAGGAGGTGCGACACTTGCTAGCGATATGGCGACGTACACAACGCTCCGCCAGCCAAGCTCACTTCCTTATCAGCACCATGGCCTTTCTCCTAATGGGGAATAGATCTACTCAGACCCTTTCCCATGGCAAGAGGCGGGGTCAAATTTCTCATCGTCGCAGTTGACTACTTCACCAAATGGATTGAAGCTGAACCATTGGCGCAAATAACCGCCAAAAATTGCATTAAGTTTTTCAAATAGAACATCTTGGTCAGATTCGGTATCCCGCCGTGATCATAACTGATATCGGGACACAATTCGCCGATAAAGGGTTCCGACAATGCTTAGCTGACTTGAATATAAAGCATCACTTCACATCGGCCGAACACCCGCAAACCAACGGCCAAGCCGAGGCAGCAAACCAAGTGAAGTTGAAAGGCCTAAAGAAGAGGTTGAAGGGCGCAAAAGGAGCATGGCCCGACGATATCCTATATGTCCTCTGGGCATATCAAACTACACCACATTCGACCACGGGCGAAACTCCTTTCTGACTCACGTATGGGACAGAAGCCGTCATCCCTGTGGAAGTCGGGGAATCGACTTGGAGGACCTTATATCCTCTCAACGGGGAAAAAATGACAGGGCTATTAGGGAAGAGCTGGATACTATCCAAGAAATCCGTGACAAGGCCCAGCTGGCTGAAGCTGTTGTCAAATGAAAACTTGAAAGTTCAATTCAAAATTTGAAACAAATTTGATATTTCGTTTGTGTTAAAAAATTTGTGGATTTCAAAATTGCTATATTGCCATATTAATGCATACTAGTATGTAACTGCAATGCGATACACGGAATATAATTTCAATTTAAACTTTATCAAAGAAAGTAGTTTTAAAACCACATAAAATAACAAAGAAAACAAATAGTCGAAAGTGTTTGTAATTATAATCGAGTACTGATAATTTGTATTTTAAACGATTTTAAATTAGAATATAGTTTACATAATATTGTTTCAATATCTTAATAAAGATTATATTTTCTTTTTGTAAGTAAGACTCGACTCGTGAAAAGATATTTTGTATGTTGTATATTTGGAACAAACTGTGCATGAGTGACAAAAATATTGTGTTGTTCTTGATCACCATCTCCTTTGAGAAAGGAGCCTTCCCATTGGTCAAGTTAGCCAAAAGCCATTTAACTATGGATGACAAAAGAGTGACATCAATGTTCCCTTAGTAGAAGCCCTCCAGCAAATGCCAAACTATGCCAAATTTATGAAGGATGTGCGAGAAAAAGATTAGGGGAATTTGAGACAGTTGCCATGACAAAAGAGTGTAGTTTGCTGGTGCAAAATAAGATTCCTAGGAAATTGAAGGATCCAGGTAGTTTTACAATTCCATTTTCCATTGTAAAATCTTATACTGGTAGAGCTTTATGTGATTTAGGTGCAAGCATCAATTTGATGCCTAAATCTATTTTTAACCAGTTAGGAATTGGAATTGCAAGACCAACCACTGTGACACTTCAATTAGCAGACAGGTCAATAGCCTATCCTGAAGGTATCATAGAAGACATCTTAGCTAAAGTAGATAAATTTGTATTTCCTACAGATTTTGTTATCCTTGACTTTGATGCAAATAAGGAAGTGCCTATTATCCTAGGTAGACCATTTTTAGCAACTGGCAAAACATTAATTGATGTGCAGAAAGGTGAACTTACTATGAGAGTGAATGATTAAGAGGTAAAATTCAATGTGATGAATGCTATGAAGTATCCTACAGAAAATATAGAAGAGTGTTCATCCATAGTCTCTCTAGATCAATTGGTAGAAAAACAGTTTTACAAATAGTATGATCATTTAGCCAATGCAGATGAATTAGATGCAGCAACATTACTAGATGAGGAAATACAAGAAAAAGAAGATCCACCAATAGAAAACTCTTGTAAGGAAGTGTGGGCTAGAACTTATGAACCACTCAATCTTGAGGATCCAACTCTCAAGAAGAATTTACCTCCATAGAACAAACTCTTATGTTAGAATTGAAGGAACTGCCCAAGCATCTTAAGTATGCTTTTCTAGGAAAAAATGAAACTTTACCTGTTATCATTGCTTCTGATTTAACATCAGAACAAGAGAGAGATCTCATCAGTACTCTAAAGAAGCATACTCAAGCAATAGGTTGGCAAATGATGGATATCAAGGAATTAGTCCTTCCATATGCATGCATAGAATCATCTTGGAAGAAAATTCTAAGAATAGCATAGAGAGTCAGAGGAGACTAAACCCTATTATGAAAGAGGTTGTGAAAAAGGAAATCATTAAGTGACTAGATGCTGGTATAATATACCCCATATCAGATAGTGCATGGGTAAGCCCTGTCCAATGTGTACCAAAGAAAGGGGGTGTGACAGTAATAGCCAATGAGAAGAATGAGTTGATACCAACTAGGACTGTCACAGGTTGGAGGATATGTATGGATTACAGGAAACTCAATAAGGCTACTAAAAAGGATCATTTTCCTTTACCATTTATAGACCAAATGCTAGATAGATTAGCAGGGAAAGAGTTCTATTGTTTCCTAGATGGCTATTTAGGCTATAATCAAATAGCCATTGAGCCTAAGGATCAACACAAAACCACTTTTACATGCCTTTATGGAACCTTTGCTTTTAGAAGGATGCCATTTGGATTGTGTAATGCACCTGCTACATTCCAAAGATGCATGATGTTAATATTCTCAGATTTCATTGAGCAATCAATGGAAGTATTCATGGACGATTTCTCTGTTTTGGAGAAACATTTCAAGCTTGTTTATCAAACTTGGAACAAATACTCAAGAGATGTGAGGAAACAAATTTAGTATTAAACTGGGAAAAGTGTCATTTCATGGTACAAGAGGGCATTGTACTAGGACATAGAGTTTCAAAGAAATGTCTAGAGGTAGATAGATCCAAAATTGAGGTAATTGAGAAATTGCCTCCACCACCAACAACAAAAGGTATTAGGAGCTTCTTAGGCCATTTGGTTTCTATAGAAGATTTATCAAAGATTTTCAAAAATTTCAAAACCATTATGTATGCTTTTGCAACATGATGTACCATTCAACTTTGACGATTCTTGTATGGAAGCCTTTGAAAAGCTTAAAAGGCATTGGTGACAACACCGATGATAATAACACTGATTGGAGTAGGCCATTTGAACTAATGTGTGATGCTAGTGACTTTGCAGTAGGAGCAGTTTTGGGGCAAAGGTATGACAAGGTTTTTCATTCCATCTATTATTCTAGCAAAACATTAGTTGAAGCTCAAGTGAACTATGCAGTTACAGAAAAAGAATTATTAGCTGTGGTATTTGCATTTGAAAAATTTAGACCTTACTTAGTTGACACTAAAGTTAATACTGACCACTCTGCCATTAAGTATTTGATTTCAAAGTAAGATGCAAAGCCAAGGATGATAAGATGGATTTTACTCCTACAAGAATTTGACCTTGAAATTAGAGACAAAAAAGGAGTAGAAAATCAAGTGGCAGACCATTTATCAAGGATTGAAGGAGAATTACTAGGTACACAAGAGGAAGAAATCAAGGAGAGCTTTCCAGATGAGAAATTATTAGCAATCACAGTCAATGCACAAAATGAAACTTCATTAGCTATAAGCAATGCAAGGAGCACTAATGCATCTGTACCATTGTATACTGATATTGTTAATTTCCTTGCAAGTAAGGTAGTACCAGTGAACATGACATATCAACAAAGGAGAAGATTCTTCCATATAGTTAAACAATACTATTGGGATGATCCATTCCTTTACAAGATGTGCCCTGATCAAATAATGAGGAAATGCATTCTTGAAGAGGAGCAATAAGCGATTACTCTTTGCATTGCCACGTTGCACTTTATGGAGGACATTTTGGTAGCACTAGAACAACAACTAAGGTACTACTGATCAAGTTATTTTTGGCCTACTTTATTTAAAGATGCATATTTTTGGTCAAAAGCGTGATAAATGTCAAAGAGCAGAACTATCTCTAATAGACATGAAATGCCAAGAACCAATATTTTAGAAATTGAATTATTTGATGTTTGGGAATGGATTTTCAAGGGACCTTTTTCACCTTATTTTGGCAATTCATATATCTTAGTGGCTGTTGATTATGTGTCCAAATGGGTAGAGGTAGTAGCATTACCAAACAATGATGCTAAATCAGTAAGTAAGTTTCTTCAAAGGAATATATTTACTAGATTTGGAACTCCTAGAGCTATAATTAATGATGAAGGTTCACATTTTTGCAATAGAATCATTGAAAACCTTCTAGCCAAGTATGGAGTTAAGCATAAGATATCTACAGCTTACCATCCTCAAACTAGTGGTCAAGCAGAACTATCCAATAGGGAAATTAAGAGAATGATAGAAAAAATGGTGAGTCCAAATAGGAAAGATTGGTCTTTACATTTGGATGAAGCTCTATAGAACAGCATTCAAAACACCCTTAAGAATGTCCCCTTATAGAATAGTTTATGGAAAAACATGTCATTTACCTGTGGAGTTAGAAAACAAGTCATATTGGGTTATCAAGAAGCTCAATTTTAACTTAAGCAAAGCAAGTACACAGAGAATGTTAGAACTTAATGAGCTAGAGGAAATTAGGTAATTCTCTTATGAGAATCTTTGAAATCTACAAAGCTAAAACTAAGGCATGGCATGACAAGAGAATTCAAAGAAGAGAACTAAGAGGGAGGATTAGTTCCGCTATACAACTCTAGGTTGAAGCTATTCCCTGGTAAACTTAGATCAAAATGGTCAGGACCATTTAAGTTGGTAAAAATTTATCCTCATGGAGCAGTTGATTTACTAGATGAAACATCAAATACCGTCTTCAAAGTAAATGGTCAAAGAGTCAAAATGTACTATGGTGAACATGTGGTGAGAGATAAAATCACCACTCATTTGCAAAATCTCTAAACAAAAAGAGGTAGTCAGGCTGATAAGACTCTTAAAACAAGCGCTTAATGGGAGGCAACCCATCATTTTTAAGTATTTTTGTTCAATTTTATGTTTTCAAGTGTTTTGTAGGAATGCATGATACTAATGTGTTTGCATCAATGCACCGCTGATCAGTAGAAAATAACGTGCCTTGCATCCAAGTTTCAAAAATGTGAAGAAATTGATCAAATTCAAATCCTAACCCATCAGAAAGATAAGTGGAAGGTTAAAATGGATAATGATGTGTTTAATAAGCAAGAAAGACAAAGCCAATGCGCCTGCATTGAGAACTGATGATAATGCACACTTATGGAGAATGAAATTGCTACCTGAAAGAGGATATGATTTGAAGAAGGCTAGCCCATCATTCATGGCAATGATTGCCAATCTTCATCAGGATCGATTTGTTCTTCCAAGAGGAGGTTACATTGAAGATCCGGTCAAATAATTTTTATTTGGAATCACGGAAGAAGAAGAAGGCAAGGAACAATCCTACACTTCAATGGTGAGAGGAAAACTTGTACACTTTCATCCCAAGAAATTGAATGAACATTATGTATTGAAGTATAATGAGAATGAATTTGAAAAGAAAGTGGCAAAGGTCTATAGGAAAGAAATGGAAGAAATAAATGGTAGAATAGCTACACCAGATGCTGTTTGGGAAAAGTTCACACCTAATGAGATCAAACTTAGAAGTACCTATTTGATAGATGCATTAGGTAATTGGCATTTGTTTATAGAAACTTCAATCTTACCTACATCACACACATATGCAATGACCAAAGAGAGATTGATCCTGTTAGATACAATTCTCTCTGAGGGGAATGTTGACATAGGTAGATTGATTGCTGGGGAAATTCGTTCATGCACCTCTAAGTCAAAGGGATTTCTATTTTTCCCTTGTCTTATTACTGAACTATGCATGAAAGAAGGTGTTCCCATAGCCCCCCCCCCATGAACAGAGAAAATTCCCACCTGGTAATTTGAATGCTGAAATAAGAGAAAGAGTAAGGAAAGTGAGAGGATCTATGCCTACAATGCAAGAGCATTTCATGCAAAAGCAAATTGCTGTTTGGAGATTTCAGAATGATCAACATGATTGGCTACAACTGGTCTTCGACAAAATGTTTGATATCTTAGGACATGTTGAAGCCCATGTGTTTCAAACCTGGGTATTTGAAATCGATGGTGAAGAGAGAAGAAGAAAAAGAAGCGAGGAGGAGGTAAGGGAAGAGAAAAAACAGAAAGAGGAGAAGGAGGAAGAGCCAATAACAAAGAAGGTGACTAGGAAGCAATCCAAAGGGAAGAAGAAAGTAGTGATTGAGCTGAAATTGAAGAATTGTATGATTACGACATCGAGGAGGAGGAGGAGCAGGTAAACAAAGAAGTTGAAGAAATGGAGAAGGATGAAGAAGAAGAAGAAAGTAATGCTGAGGTTGAGAGTGAGGAGGAAGAGCATGCTAGGGGTGTAATATTGGAAGAAATATCTAGACAAAAATATGCCAAGACACCACCAACTCAGTAGGAAACCACTCACACTTCACCTATAACCTCACCAATATCATCACCAAACCATTCACCTGTCCAAACATCACCAACTCACTCACCTATCAAAGAATCATCACCCCACCCAAAATCACCTTTACCCTCCCTTAATGATCCACCAATCCAAGCACCACCACAAAAAACCCCTCCACCATCCTCTTCAACAACTGAAGTTGAGCAATCACCTCACAAAGAACAAACATTGCCTTCTAGTCCAAGTAACATTGTTACTAATGTTGCTTCTTCTCTTGAGAAAGAATCTCTGTAGGTTGATGAAGAAGAGAACCTAGAAGAAGGAGAAATAGCTACAGAAAAAGAAGAAGAACCTGTCAAAGAAACAGTGGAGACACAGAGTGATGCACCTGCATCACAACAGACAACAACACAGCATGATGAAGCAACAATTCAACTTGTTCTGGAGCAATTGGCTCAACAAAAGAGGGAGGCACTACACAACACACAAAAATTCTTCAAGAAACCAGCAAAAAGAACAGCAAAGCTGCAACCAAAGAGGAAAGTATCTGATGCAATCCAAACTGATGCAACTGCATCTGTTCCTAAATCAACACCAAAGGAAGGTGGTGCATCTGCACCAAGTGAAGAAATACCAGAAAAGCAACCCAAAGAGAAGAAACAGAAGGTGAAACACACTCCTCCTATCAGGCAGAGCCCAAGGACTAGAAGTGGAGCAAAGAAATGAGTATCATTTACAAGATTTTTGTGTTTACCTATACTATTATAGTTTGTGTTGTTACTACTTAACTCCCTAGTTATGTTTTGTTTTAATCTCTATCCCCTTATTTTGAACAAATACTTTTGGTCTTTTGTGGATCTTTGTTAGCAGTGAGGACACTGCTACCCCTTAAGTGTGGGGGGGGGGATTTATTTATTAAGTATGTTTGTATGTTTTATTAAATATGTTAGTTTTATGTTATTAATTATGTGTGTTTTAAAATGTTTTTAGTATTATATTTTGTTTAAATATTAGATGTACTTAACAAAGTAATATCTAAATACATGAAACTATTTTCCAAATAATATCTTATGGAAAAAGTGGTCATGTATGAAGAATATTATCATTGTTAAGAGTATTTTAGTAGATGATCAGTTTGAAAGTTTTTAAGAAAATATAGTGTAATCCTATGAATGGAATTTTAATGATGAAAAGGAGAAAAAAGAAGCCTTATTTCGTAGAAAATAACCAAAATTATTTTTACTTCAACACCTCAATACTGAGTTTGTGAAAAGAACCTTGCTACTTAAAGATCAATCTGATGAAAGGGAAATTTTTGGTGAGCTTAGGTCAAAACAAATTTTTATTAAAAAGTTGGAATAGCTTCAAGAATTAAGTTTGGTGGTGTTTTATGAAAATTAAGGCTGAATTTGAAAAGTGTAAGAGTAAACAGTGCACAAAAAGGTTACAAAAGTGTGGTAAAAAGATCAAAGATTAAAGCCATATTGACCTGAATCAATTGAGCTATACTTGTGCCTAAGTGCATGAATGCATCTGGAGGACTGTGAAAAGCTGTACCTGTGCCATGCAGGAATAAATGCATCTGGAGGATAGTTCAAAACTGTACCTGTGCCAAAGTGCAAGAAAAAAAATGCATCTGGAGGTCAAAGACCTGTGCCAAAGTGCAAATGCATCTAGAGGTCAGTGAGGAGGGCAATATGAGCTATCAAAAGAAAATGAAGCAGCATCAGTGCAGAAGCATAATGCAACTGCACTGAAGAAAAGCAAAAATGCAGAAAAAATTAATGCAAAAAGCACTTCAAAAAAGTAATGCATCTGCATAAAAAGAACCACAAAAATAGAAAAAGTGCATTGGCTCAATAGCTTTTGAAAAATTCAATCAAGTCCTTTGTTGTTTTAAAACTCCCCAACACTTGAGGATTTTATTAGTCTAATCTTTCTTTTGAAAAATATTTTGGTGTGACCAAAAGTAAACCAATCTTTTCAAAGGCTAGGAGAAAATTTTCACTTAGTCTTGGAACTAATTTTAACTCAGTGGGTTCACACACACACAAAAGAGTTTGAATAGCTTTGGTAGTTTTAAAGAAATAAAGGCACCAGAAAGATTGCTGAAAAATGAAGTTCATAGGGAGCTCCTCATGAAAATCCAAAATATCAAGCTGATCAATCTTCTAGAATTATAGTATAGAAGTTTGTCTTTGTCATTACTTGAGGACAAACAATGGTTTAAGTTTGAGGGTGTGATAACTCTATTGTATATAGATTATTCATATGTTTAAACTTAGTAAATTGCTCTATTTCAAGTAAAGATAAGGAGTTTATATAATATTTTGTGTGATATATCATAACTTGAGTGTTTGACATGGTTATAGTTGTTAATAGGCCATTTTGGATATATTGTGGTATGTTTGATGAGTTTGTTCTGTGCAGTCTACAGATGTTCCTGCATCAATGCTCCTGCATTAATTCTGCATAACAAATGCTACTGCACTGGATTCAACACAATGCTTCTGCATTTCTCAGAGATTGAAGCCATCCACTTGCACATCCACTTGCATTGCAGACCTCATGCTTGGTCTCCTAAAGCAAGGGCACTTTATATTTCGGCGCCTACAATTCCCACATAGCTTTGAAGAGTCATCAACATAGGGACACATGTTCATACCTCATTGGACCTCCTTACATACTTGATTGAAGACCTCAACTTGGGAAACAACTTCTGAAAAGTAACCATGGTTCAACCTCTAAGTTTACTTCAACATGAAGAAAGGAAGCACCTCTCTCAAAGCCTATATAAGGACCTTCACTTCTTCACTTGAAGATATATCACAATCCATAAGTTAGATACAAATTTCAATAGACATAGTTAGTTTCTATTTTGTAAGAAGGAAAGGAAGGAATTGACAAATCCTCCTTACTTCAATTTAGTAGTTTTTACATAGTGCTGAGAAGTGATGCAACTGCATTGCTAGGAGAATTCATGCAAAAAGAGCTGCAACTCGTGTAATCTCTATCTTGTTGTCTCTCTTTTGTGATTTCAATTATATAAACATGTTCTATTCAGTTTATATTTGCCTTGCAATGTCTATGTTGAGCTAAATCTTTCTTAGTTGGAATGTTCTAACCATTTAATGAGCTTTTAAGTAAGTTTGATGCATGTATGTAATGTGTGCACTTTAGTTATTGCTTGATAATATTTTCAACACTTATTTTGAGATTGATCACTTAGAATAAGTAGATTTGTGTAAAAGCAGACATGGTTTACAATTAAGAACTCAAGAACTAATATGGGTGAGTGTTTTACATAAAGGAAACTTTGTGAAAACCATGCTAAGTCCTAGACATAGGATAGTATAGTCCATAGTGTGATACTGTGGGTACTTTAAAAGACAAGAGTGAACTTATTTAGCAAGCCTAGACATAGGAAGCTTGTAATGAAACTATGAAGAAAGTGGATGAAAGGCACATAGCTAATGCAACAACATTCGATTAACCGCCTCACATATCTTGCATTAAACACTTAAAGGTAGAAGACATTCAAACAGCTTTTCTCATTTGCATTACACATACTTTCACTTTGCTTTATACTAACCTGATTGTGATAGCACCAACTTCACTATAATTGTTTTTTTTTGACAAAGAACTCCACTATAATAGTTATTTGGTTACTTTGCATTAAATTACATAATATTGGTTTTCAAAGGAATTCATCAATCCCCACTATATTACTTGTTAAGGACTGTGTATACTTGCACATGCTTTTCTCCAACCACATAGTCGGCTTAAAACTGGCCTCGGACTTCGGCGCAAAAATTATCGAGCTAAACATCGACTCATTGCTGGTCGTTTCCCAAGTCAAAGAAGAGTTCGTCGCAAAATACGCAGTGCTAAAACGCTATTTGGCTCGAGCCCGAGAATTGCTCTTACAATTTGAGAAGGTAAAGATGAGACATGTTCAGAGGTCCAACGCCCGGGCCGACGTCCTCGCCAAACTAGCGAGCACCAAACCGACGGGCAACCTCTAGAGCATTATTTAGAAAAATCAGACAAAACCCAGTGTCGATCTCTCCCCCCTCTACATGTCCGACGTCAATACTATCCTCGAACGGGACAGATGGATGCAGCCAATAAAGAATTACATAGAATCCGGTCGAGAGCCTCTCGACCCCAAGAAAGCGATTGCAATCAGGAAAAGAACCACTTCTTTCACGGTGATCGATGGCAAACTCTTTCGACGAGACCTCTCTTCCCCGTTGTTGAAATGTGTGGAGGGGGAAGAGGCCGAGTATGTACTCAAAGAAATTCATGAGGGAATCTGTGGGCAGCACTTGGGGGCCCGAGCCCTATCAAAGAAAGCCCTTCTTGCTGGTTATTTTTGGCCGATCATGGTCAAAGACTCGCGAGACTTGGTTAGGAGGTGCGACACTTGCTAGCGATATGGCAGCGCACACAACGCTCCGCCTTGCCAAGCTCACTTCCTTATCAAGCACCATGGCCTTTCTCCTAATGGGGAATAGATCTACTCGGACCCTTTCCCATGGCAAGAGGCGGGGTCAAATTTCTCATCGTCGCGATTGACTACTTCACCAAATGGATTGAATTTGAACCATTGGCGCAAATAACCGCCAAAAATTGCATTAAGTTTTTCAAATAGAACATCTTGGTCAGATTCGGTATCCCGCCGTGATCATAACTGATATCGGGACACAATTCGCCGATAAAGGGTTCCGACAATGCTTAGCTGACTTGAATATAAAGCGAAGACTTCACATCGGCCGAACACCCGCAAACCAACGGCCAAGCCGAGGCAGCAAACCAAGTGAAGTTGAAAGGCCTAAAGAAGAGGTTGAAGGGCGCAAAAGGAGCATGGCCCGACGATATCCTATATGTCCTCTGGGCATATCAAACTACACCACATTCGACCACGGCGAAACTCCTTTCTCGACTCACGTATGGGATGAGGCCGTCATCCCCGTGGAAGTCGGGAATCGACTTGGAGGACCTTATATCCTCTCAACGGGGAAAAAATAGCGGGGCTATTAGGAAGAAGAGTGGATACTATCCAAGAAATCCGTGACAAGGCCCGGTGGTTGAAAATTTCGTTGTCAAATGAAAACTTGAAAGTTCAATTCAAAATTTGAAACAAATTTGATATTTCGTTTGTATTAAAAAATTTGTGGATTTCAAAATTGCTATATTGCCATATTAATGCATACTAGTATGTAACCCGCGATATACACGGGAATATAATTTCAATTTAAACTTTATCAAAAGAAAGTAGTTTTAAAACCACATAAAATAACAAAGAAAACAAATAGTCGAAAGTGTTTGTAATTATAAGCGAGTACTGAGAATTTGTATTTTAAACGATTTTAAATTAGAATA
Organism: Oxytropis ochrocephala; assembly: GCA_020916435.1. Taxonomy (NCBI): domain Eukaryota; kingdom Viridiplantae; phylum Streptophyta; class Magnoliopsida; order Fabales; family Fabaceae; genus Oxytropis; species Oxytropis ochrocephala. The sequence continues at coordinate 63,054,393 of CM037094.1, read as the reverse complement.
TAGTTTACATAATATTGTTTCAATATCTTAATAAAGATTATATTTTCTTTTTGTAAGTAAGACTCGACTCGTGAAAAGATATTTTGTATGTTGTATATTTGGAACAAACTGTGCATGAGTGACAAAAATATTGTGTTGTTCTTGATCACCATCTCCTTTGAGAAAGGAGCCTTCCCATTGGTCAAGTTAGCCAAAAGCCACATACTAACTATTCTAACAACCACAGTGATAATTTTGTCCCCAAGAATAACATTAGCGAGCAAAGTGTGATTCATAGTTATAATAGCTGAAAATGTGAAAAAAAGAATTGCTTTGAACTTTGAATAATTAGGGTAAAGGATGAAAATAACAAAAACTAATGAAATGTAGTCCCTTATACAGACATGATTTTGTGAATTAATGTTTAGGGTTTGACGTATGGAATTGTTTGGAATATTAACAAATTGGCGGCTATCTGTATCAACTTAGTGACACGACTAATACAAAATAAGAAATTTGGAAGGAGGAAATGGAAAACAATTAAAAAAGAGCAAGAGAACACGATGTTTGCTCGTTTTGAAATATGATTGAGCGCTGATTTGTATAAATTTAGCATATGATGCAATGTAATGTTAGGAAAGGATATGGAGTTTAAGGAAATCAATCCAAATTTGAACATTCCTTACTATCAGGTTAAATACTTGTGTGGTATTTGATTTACACAATAAATTACTAAAAGCTGGAATTTGGCCAGGATCACCCTTACTCATTTGTATGATTAAATGTGGTTTAAAATTGGACGTGCATTAAATGTCTTTTCCCATGAAATACTCTTAGTGATACATGCACGTGGGATTTTGGACATTAAGAATTAAGCATCATCATTTTTGTTTTAGATTATAAATAGATAAATTTTACTTTGGAGTATGTATAATTCATCTTTCTATCGTTAATTTTACTTTTAATTTATCATATTTGGATTTCCAAATTTGAAATAAGCTTTTTTTTAAGTCAGTAATTTCATATTTATAACTATATTTCAAGCATGACCTCTTTATTGACCGTTCACTCTATTTCCTATGTCTACCTGTAAACACATATTTGTGCAAATGATTTTTTTTGTCATGTTTTGTTTTAATAATAAGAACTCTGTTAATTTTATCTAAGATAGTGTTACAAAAGTTTTGAATTAGTTTGGAAGCATAAAAAATTCCATTAATGAATAGGAATGAAAAATAAAGAAACAAACCTTTTAAATATTATATTAGTGTGAAATTCGATTAAAATATTCCCTATAGTAATTTAAATTGAAATGCTATTTTGTATAAAATAGTTTTAAAAGAAAAGTTCTAATAGATAGGTACTTTGTAATTCATCTCTTCATGGTTAATTTTACTTTCTGTTTATCATAATAAGTCGATTTTCAACTCTCATTATTTTTTACACTCAAAATAGTGTCATAATGGATATACTACTTTTCATGTCAATATGTATACCATTTATTTGCAAAAAAAGGAATTTTTTTTCTGTAAACCATACACACATATAAGAACTCTGAAATCAAGATGTTGAGTAAGTAATTTAAATGGGCGGGTGCAACATCTATATATGTTTTGGGTCGACTGATTTGACTCCAAAAGGAAAGGGTGCTTTTCTTCAACTTGAGTGGTTGCTAACAGAGGCGGATCTTAGTGGGAGTAGGAAGTCACTGCATGATTTGGCTCCCATAAAGTTAATATATAAATATACTCAAAGTTAGAATATATAGAACCAAAATGAAGACTAAACAATAAAAGTATTAGTAATTTGAGAGGTTAAGAGCATTATTGGCGTATTGAGTGTCCCGAGTTCAATTCTTGTGATGATGCATCTCTTTTTGCGATTATTTGTATATTTTTCTCAAAAATTAATATAAAAATTGCATAAAGCAAGATTTGAACTAATGACATTAAAATTGACATAGATAACTTTGACCACTAAACCAAACAAACTATTATGAATACATAGTTAATTTTTGTTTATATATTTGTTACTATTTTGGCCCCCTCTAATTTTTTGGTTAAGATCCGCCACTGGTTGCTAATGCAAGTTTGTTCATTCACCAGTAAAACACTGTGTATGAGTATAAAAAATAAGAATTGAATTAAAAAATTGAAATAAATTTCAGAATGAAAATATTATAGACCAATTGCTACATTTAACCCAGTCATATAGTCTTTCCATCATACAAAACATCATTCCAATGGAAACGTATTTATGTGCATCATTGGAAAAATGATATTTAGCAAGAATTAGGTGTGTGAAGCGAAGTACATTTGAGTACATTTGAATACGGCCAAAAAAAGAGAGTACATTTGAATAGCATTTTTTGTGGTCTCTAAGTAATACCCTCTTATGAGCAGCTATTCTCTTCTCTGTGTCCCTCTCAATTGTAGTACGTCTTGCACTTCAGTTTAATATAATTTTGTTTATCCTAAGAAAACTTCACATGTTAAAATACTTGAGAGATAGTATAAGAACCCAAAAATTGAAAGAAAGCCAAAAATAAAAATATAAACTTTACCTGACCCTCCACCAATGTAATAACATTTTCCCTTCACGTCGATGCGAAGCTGAGGATTTTTAGGCGCAGGCAAAGAAAATTTCGCCAATTGACATATGACATAATATATAAATAATCATAAAGTGTCTTAAATAGGAGAGATGAAATATAACACATCAATAGAGTGCTAAATAAAATTAGGAGGTAAATGCCCTTTCCGAGACTTCTTTCGGGTGAATGTTCGCATAATATCAACATCTTGAAGTGACTTGAATATCTCCCGCTCGGTGTAACATATCATCAAGTCATTGAACCACTCATCGTTGATCTTGTTGCGTAATTTAGACTTGATAATCTTCATTCTTTGAAAAGATCTTTCAAGCGGATGTTGTTCGACACGCAAGAATAAAGCAAAGCCAACTCAATGAGTTTGTAGACCAATGGAAATACCAAATGTTTTCGAGTTTGAACCATCTTCATAGCCAAACTTTCAAGACATGAGAAGCAATTCAAAGACATTGTTACTTCCTTCACTAAACCGGTGATCCATCTCCACACACAAATGACGGAACTTGAATGAATTATTAGGGGAGCCAAAAGTAATCAAATAATATAATAGAAATATTAAATTTACAAACAAAATTAGTTTTCTGAAAATCATATTTTAATTGGACAATAAATACTCAATTTTTTGACAAAATATAGTGCCTTGGTTAATAAATTAAAAAATTTGTGTTTTTCAAAAAGGTAACTTTGATTTTTTTTAATCAAAAATACGATTGAATTTATTTTATACTATGAAAATATATATTGTCACCAAAAATAAATGCAAAACAATTAACAAATATTGTAAAAAATATTTTGATTGCAACACACATACATCCCACCTCAGCCTGCTACTATATTGAAAAATAATAAAACAGAAGCATTGCAAAATTTAAGAAAGCTGAGGTTCGAACTCGCGACCCCGAATACAACACAAATACAAAACAATGAACATCTTACCGCTGCGCTGAACCATTTGTTGTGAAACATCTTGCAAACGAGATATATATTATATATCCTTAATAGAGAAAATCAACTATTAGGTTGGGGGCTTTACAAACAAAGTAGAAGTTGAGCCCGGGCGCGTGCCCGGGCTAGCTGGGCCCTAAAATCGCCCCTGCTTCACGTGTCATAGCATAGTGAAGCAAGCATTTCATTGAAAACTAAGGAGAATATAGGATACATCATCATGCAAATGATCTATTGCTTGCTGCAAATCATTCAGTAAAGTAAGCCGAATCCACTACATGATCGAACCGACTAAACAAAAGCAATCAAACAAAGAGGAAGCAACTTTCATCTCAAAAACTTAAAATGTTAAAATAAAAAATAGACGGATAAGTGATGATGATTCATATGAGTGATGATGTAAGAGAGGCATTGTGAAAATTGGTAAAAGTAGATACATGAGATAAAGTAGCATACAACAGTAGCCCAATCATCCAACCAGAATGCCCCCATCAAACATGATTCCATTCCAATTTATAATCTCCATGACACAACTTGTTTTGTTCCTCTTAGTCTTCACCTCCATCTATGAATCTCTTGTAGAAAAAAAAATAACCATACACCTGAAAAGGAAATAGAATCGGTGAACAACAAATGAGTAAAGGAAAAACAACAAAGTGAGAGGGGGTGTTGAGTTTGAGAAGAGATGATCAAAATAAGGCAATCACGAAGAAGGAAAAGTTGAATAGAAAGCCTATTTAATTTTTTTAAGAATTGAATTTTCACTTACTATGTGTGTATGAGTGGAGTCGATTCATATGAGTGATGATGTATGTAGCGACCGAAAAATTCGGGAAAGGATTCTTCGAAAGGTTCAAAAGGAAGCCGTCACCAAATTTTAGTTTAACGGCAAATTCGGAAAATCCCTTTTGGGTTTGAGATAAGGCTGAGTTTGGGGTTCGGGAGTCGTTATGCGTGGGGAATGTATTAGCACCCCACGACATCCTTTGTCTAATTAATTACGCTTTATTAATAATTACCCTTTTATTTACAGAAAAAAGACTTAATTAAAATTTTAGTTTTTAGTGCTTGACAAGAGTGGACTCTTGCTCCTACGTACCTCCGGATGCAATGGAGGAATCAAAGCTACGTAGTTCTTCCTGAAAAAGGTTTGTTGATTGGTGTTTTTTAGTGTAGGGGTCCTAGGATTCCTTGGTATGCATGTACTCACTCGATTCCTAGGATTTGACTAACCCGATTGTACAACCGACTTAGTCCCCTACTTTTGAAAGTATTTTTGAGGTTTTTTTGAAAGACGTTTGTTTGATGTGAGGTGGGTTGGTTTTAGAATAGGTATTCTAGTCCTGAACTGTACAGCTCATTAGTTCTAAAACGCTGACTAACACAGTTGTACAACCGACTTAGTCCCCTATTTTTAGGAAAAATGATTTATTTACAATTTTTATAAGTTTTTAGGATTCTTGAACTGCATGCTGACTCATTGGTCCTAGGATGATGACTAACCCGGTTGTACAACCGACTTAGTCTTTTATTTGACTTTTGAAGAAATAAACTAATTTGTGCAAAAAAAAAGACAAAAATTGATAATTAATAAAGACTAGGCTAAAAAAACAAATAAATAAATAACTATATACATAAATAAATATGAATAGATATATATGTCATACCCCAATTTTGTCCGACTAATTCAAAATAATAGTTGTCTTTTCGCGAACGCAGGTTCTAACAGTATTTTTCTCGTAGTTGAAAAGAGACTCAAAAATATATGTTGAAGCACACACGCATTATTTTTAGCAGGTTACGCGTGTTATTTTAACCGGGTACACGCGTCATTATTAATTGCGTGTGCATTTTTTCTATTCTCGTACGCGCGTTTAATTTTAACAATCTGACACTATTTTATTTTCGTGGTAGACGCGTGTTATATTTAACCAAAACAAAAACCAAAAAAAATCAATAAAAAGTAAAGGAGAAAGTTAACGTGATCTGAAGGTAAAAAGGTATATAATATAAGTTATGTGTTACAAGTGCAAAGTTAATTTTCAAATAAAAAGAACAAATCAAAGAATACAGCACCAGCAAGCATAACAATAAAAACAAGAAGAAAAAAGCCAAATTGTGGCAGCTCCAAAGCTTCAAATGGGAGACTCTTCTTCCTTTGCAATTTTTCTTTCCTCTGCACATACACACAAGAAGAAAATTAGACAGCTAAACAATAGTCAAACAAGGCTAAATTGATGAATGCACAAGAGACTTGGGGGAAGATAAATTTGAGCAGAAAATTTCATACACCAAAAGGGAAATTACTTGAACAAATACAAGCAATAAATTGACATATCATTTCAGTTCTCAATTCAAGTTTTGGACTATAAATTAAGTTTCAAATACAACTGGAAGGGGGGAACGAAAATGAGGGGAAGAGCAGCAAACCAAACACCCAGAACACAACACACAGCAACAAAAAAAAACAGAGAACCTAAACACAGTTTGGAACAAGAACAGCAACAAAAAACACAACAATACTGAGAAAAACATTCAGCTTCAACCTCACCTTCTTCAACCTCAAATCAGCTCACACACATACAATACACACACAGAGATAAAAGAGAAAAAACAATCACACTGAGACACCAACACAGTAGAGGAACAAAACCATAAAAAAACCAAAAGAACGAACACGAAATCCACGAGCCCGAACCACCACGCCGCGTGTGAGTGAGGCGCCGCGCGGAGGACCTCGGTCATCTTCTCCAACGAAAGCACCACCGCGCCACCCTCTTTCTCCCATCAGGACCTCTGTCGTTCTCTCTCTCCCTCTATCCCTCGGTTTCGTGTCTCTCCCTCCGCCGCGAACCACCACGCCACCGTCGGCTCAAAATCTCTCGACAGCGCGCCCCGCCTTTTTTCTCCGTCGCGCGAAACCACCACCACGCCACCTCTTTCTCCCATCAGGATCTTCGTCGCTCTCTCTCTGCCCTCGCCGTCGTGCTCCATTCCTCTTCTCTCTGGTTCGCACCATTCTCCTCTCTCTCTCTCTCTCTCTCTCTCTCTCTCTCTCTCTCTCTCTCTAAAGAAAGACGGAATGAGCAGCGATAGAAGGGAAAGGAATTTAGGAGTTTGCTTGTTTTAGTAAATGGATCGGTTGAAATTTTGTGTGGGTTATGGGCTTCTGTGTTTTCTTTTTTATTTACATCAGATTACTAACGACACCCCCTCCGTTAATAATACAACCCCCTGTAATTAGTTATACCCCTTTTTACTATCCCACACCCCATTTTCCTAAAAAAAAATCATTCAAACTCATTTTTTAATTAATTAATGCAAGTTATTAGTGACTATCACCCAAAGCCTTGGCTTGTTTGATTATCACGAACGCTATCAAGAGTCATTAGTAACGATCATTCAAAGCCTCAGCTTGCTTGGTCATTACGAAAGCTCTTCCCCTTTCAAAAGCATTTTCAATTAGAACTACGTCGCTTTGATTCCCATTCGGGATACGCGAGGAGCGAGCCACGTTCTCCAAGCGCAACAAATAAAAATCATTTATAGCTGTAAACATTAATATTTTCCATAACAACAAATCATTTTCAAACCCATTGTTGCTAGTGGCTAATCGGAACCTTTGTTTCGTCTAGCCATCGGTGGCAATGCCTTTTCCAAAGAAACGATGGCGATGATCACCCATAACTATGGTTAGTTTGATCATTCGTGTCAATTAATCTCTTTCGAAAACCATTTTCAAAAGATCAAATAAAAAGCGAGTTGCTACTAATGATCAATCGAGAACCTTTGTTCGTCGACTAGTGGTAGTGACTCATATTTTCAAAGTACTTAGCGGTGATTACCCATAACCTCTGTTAGTTTAATCATTATTTGAATACTCAAATCATATTTCAAAACTCACTAAAAAGATAAAAACAAAAACCTTTTCATGACAAACGAGAACTACGTAGCTTTGAATTCTCCATCGCACCCGGAGATACGTAGGAGCGAGAGGCCAACTCTCGTCAAGCGCCAAAAATAAACATTTTCATTAAGTCTTTTCATTCCTTTTTCCATAAAGAAGCAAATTTAAGTATTTTCCAAATCAACACTTAAAACCACACATTTAATTAAAGGTTCCCTTTCGATAGAAAGGAGATGTGGGGTGCTAATACCTTCCCCATGCCTAACCGACCCCCGAACCCAAATTTTCCGGTTTCCAAAAGGCCATTCGCTTTCAAAAAAGGTTTTTCTTCAATATTTTCCTTATAAAAAATATTGGTGGCGACTTCATTGTTTTAAAAGTTGTAAGCGAAGAAAGATCCCCTCGGGGACTTTTTAGTATAACAGTGGCGACTTCACTGGGGACTTTTTCCTTTTTTTAAGTGGGTCAAGCCTAACTAATTAAATGTGTGGTTTAATGTGCTATCGATTTGATTTGGATACCTTGTTTGCTTCTATCTCTTTCGGTTTCATTTTATTTCTTATCATGTTGTATGCATGTGCATTTGTTTTCTCTTCTTCCATGTTTGTTTTTCCTTCCTCCTCTTTGCTTATGTGCTTAGTACCCTCATGCATTTCCCCAATCCTTATCATGTCCCCCTCTTCTCAGCTCCCTTTCTTAAGGTAAGAAGTGCCTTGTTGTTGGCACCCTAGGCTAGTTTATATTGGATTGCTATTGAACCCTAGGGTATACGACATGTTATTACTTTCTATTGTCTGGGCTGTTCTGGATTTTCATTTGCAGGTGGGGTAGTTTTTAAGGAAATGCCCTTCGCACACACACACACTTGTACCTTGATATTATATGATTAGAGAAAGAGACCATAACCCAGGTCTGTTAGGATACCTTAGGATGAGTGGATTCAAGTAGTGGGAGCCCATCAAGACCTTGGTCCGTTTGGCTACTCGCGAAAGTTTCAATCAGAGTTGTGCTCTTTCATGAGGCTCCGTATCTATCAGTTTGCTGCATTTACGGAGATTTTCATGAGAGGGATTGTGGCTCTGATGACCTTTGTGAGGGTGTGAATAGAGCTACATGAGAAGATTACCCCTAAAATACCTTAGATCATAGGCTTTACCCCCTTTTAGGTCACAAGGGCTTTCCAAATTGTGTGTTGCATCGTTGCATCCAGTTCAATCAATTTTTCCTTCAAAATTTTCGAAAATCAAAAAAGATATGTTTTTCCTTTTCAATAAACATCTATATGAGGTGACATATATCTTGTATTTTCTCAAAAATTCAATCACCAAACCAAAAAATCCTTTTACTTTGCTTTTCACATGCATGTAAAGTAGCATCATCAACCTCATTCTTATACAAAAAGCATCTTTGCATTGCATATCATAGGAAAACTAAATAAAAATCCATATGCGCATTTTTCTCTCTCTCGTTTAGGTTTGTCGGGAGTGCATTCCCCGCGCGGGTGCGTTTCCATTCACTAAACTTTTTTCCTAATTTTGTCAAAAAGTCCAAAAAATATATTTTATTAGGAACGTGTCTCATGCATTATTGCTTTTTGCATATCATGAAGAATGAACATGTGACCATCTCATTTTGCATACATTTCCATTCAAAATAAATCATGTTTTCCCTTGCATTACAAATCATTTGTGAGCATCGTGCACTTTCTCGCGTAAAATTTTTAGAAACATATCACATGCTTTATTATTTTCCTTTTTCATATCATATATGCAAACATCTCAATTTGCATGCATTTTCATAAGAATCATATCTTTCCACGCACTAAAAATAATTGTGAGTATCATGCATTTCATTTCATTGCATAAAAACAAAATAAAGCAAGCAGCAATTATCATCCGCATTTCATAAGCATCACATTCATCCGGGTGCACGTACAAAAATCATCATCAAATAATGCAGACATCGCGTCAATGTGCACTCATGCATCATTTCATTAACCTCGTCACTTTGTTCGAATACATCATTTCTCCCTGCATGCATCCTTTCAAAACAAAGAAAAATTTCCTCATGTGATGGCTTAATGGGTAGAAGTGCACCTTTGAACGGCGAAGGGTAATATCTCAAATTTGTTTGTCGACCACAAATTTGAGATGTTACTCTACGATGTCGAGCACTTTGACCAGATCACACGTGTTTTATTTTCAAGTAGGAAATTAAATTGAGTCAACTAATTGTCGAAACGTTTCAGTATATTGTGTGAAGTATTGAGTCAGGATCCACTCAATGTTTCATGCAGGTTACTCAGCGTAACGACAATTAGTTGCCTCATATCACCATTCTTGCATCTCTCATCATTCAAAAAAGGGGCATTGGCATTTTGTATCTTGTCTCACCTCTAAAAAACTAAAAAATCAAAAAAATCATTTTGAAAAAAAGGGGCATCATTCTTGCATCATTCGCATTGGCATTCCATATTTTGTCTTGCATTAAAGACAACAAAATTATTTAGAATAAGCCACACTTTTCGAGTGGTCATTCTCCACGCATTTGCATCATACTTGCATATCATAATTTGTTCATTCATTGCATAAAATAAAAGTTGTGATGAGAAGCGAGACGTTCTTGCAAAACAATCATCCTTTTTGAAAAAGTTTATCCTTACTTGGTTGCAAACTCAAGGTGTTCCAATGCACTCAGTTTTCAAATCAATAGCTCATTTGCATTTCTTTCAAAAGCACTGCATCCCATCCATTCCATGACAAAAGACTGAAGCGGCTCAAAAAAAAAAAATAAATAAATAAATTTTCATTGTTCTAACTAATGTTGACTCTCTGTGAAGCATTCCTATAGTGAACGTGCCCGACACGTGCAGTTTCTCTTGTTTGAGCCAGTCAGTTTCTTTCCTTGTCATCATCACCATCCAAGTCTAATCCCTCCCCGACCGCCCATAAAGCGCATATTCTCTCCCATCAGTGCATACTTGACTTTTTGGTTCATTCTCACTAACACCCTAAGTCCTGCATGCTGGGGCAATTCGGTGATCACTAACTTTCTTTATCGACATATATTCCTTTAGTGCAAGTCTTTCCAAAAAAAAAAAAAAAAAGAAAAAAGAAAAAAGAAGAAGAGATAAATGAGGAGAACAAGCTCGCTAGGTTGAAAACCCGCAGAGGGCAGCCTAGGCAAAAAGGAGCGCCCGGTGGATTGAAAACTCGCAAAGAGTCGTCCAGGAAAAAATTAGGGCATAAACGAAAATGCAAAGAAAAGAGCAAACACATATAGACAGATAAATTGTTGTCGGGTTTTACGAAAAATAAGCAATCGGAATTTGAAATGAAGTTTGGCCATCTCCCCACAACCTCAAGAAAATCCAAAATCCAAAAATTCCCTTTCCTGCGCACCTTAAGCCAAGAAAATCCCAAAGAGAAGGAAAAATCCCCCTCCTACCCACCTTAAGTCAAGAAAGTCCCAGGATGTCTCCATCACTCTAGACAAGGATCAATTCCACATCGAAAATGGTATATCATCTTTATCAGCTCACCCAGGTCCAAAGAAAAGAAAGAGGTCAAAAGGAAAGAACGCAGTCAAACAAAAAGATCCAAAAAATGAAAATCTCAAAAAAAAAAAAGAGACCAAGAAAAAAGAGAAACAAAAGAAGTACAAATTGTGAGCTAATATATTTCACCATAAAATACCAGAGATCCTTGTCTCCATAAACTTTTCAACACTCTGTTGTGCATAATCATCTCTCCTTTCATAAAGACTACAAACATTTTCTTTGGCCTCAATATCTAACCCTCCATAAACCCTCAGCCATTCTACCATAAAACACAAACTTGTCCTAATAAAACCCCAAGCACCTCATCAAACCTAATAACCATTTCCTTCATAAATCATTGACCATTGGCGATGCGAATAAGACTCAATGACCCATCGACCTCAAACACTTCATTAAGCTCAATCATCCCTTCCCCACAAAACATCACAATCCTGAAGAGTCCATCCCGATCAACAACCGATCGCTTTTGTTTTCTCAAATTTTAACCCTAGGACAAATAAGTTTATCTATCTACGGCGTGTTTGCTACAAAAAAAAAACAAACAAGCAGAAAAAAGAAAGCTGCTCAAAGAGAAAGAAAAAAAAACTGACAAAACAATAAAGACTTGCACTCTACAATGCATTCAAGTTGCATTAAAACAAGGTTTAGTGATCACCAAGTGAGGCTTCTTTCATACTAAAAGTCAAACTTTCATTGCATTTGAGTTTTTCTTAAAGAGAACCAAAGATGTGTACTAGGGGGCATTCCCTTCACCTCTCACTCCACTTAACTTTGGAGGGGTTTGTTCGTTGCCCACGCCATTCATATATCACCCTCAGTTCATAACCATCACCATAACTCTGTCGCCTTTCACAACCTCACTCAAGGAAACCATTTGAAATGTCATTCGAAAGTGGGGCAAGTACGTTCCCATTCCTTCACCTCATAACACCTCACCGGGGCAATCTCCCAACTCACTATCCTAAACAAGGCCTTGTCATTCTAATTGGGGCGACTTTGTCCTTGTTATGGTAGGGCAACATCAAACTTTATGGGTTGAGACAAAATCTCTTTTGCTCCACCCTTCATTTCAAAAGCCGAAGCATTCCCAATTCATCATCTTCTACACCCCTAGTTGTTGTCACCATTAGACATGGGCAAGCTATTCATCAAAGACCTGAATTGGGGCAATCTTGTATCTCTTGATCCTTCATGAGCTTCGGCAATAACCATGTCTGTCATTCCTTCACTTGCCATAAATGTCCATGCCCTAAACCGATTCCAAGTTAACTGACTCATTCATTCACATCTGCACTCCTATGCATGCTTACTAGACAATGCTTCAAGAAGAGAGAACGCAAGTTGTTTACGTGATATCCAAAATTCAGTCATCATGGAAAGAAAGAGAAAACAAGTGAGTTTGTTTGTAAATAAAAACCTTGAGAACACCGGAGTTTGAATCAAATTCAAATTTTCAACAGAATGGTCAATAATCATCTCAATTCCTTGCAGTCAAAGTCTCACATCTCATCATCACAAAAATGTATACCTCATGCATCTAGGCATTTCAATCTATTCATTATGGCATATGCATCAAAGCATTACATTTGCATCTTCACATTTTGTGCATTCATCACATAGCAAAAAGAAAAAAAACGGTCCACGTTAGTTGCATCATACTAATACTTGCATTTCATAGAGGAAAATAGTAAAGAAGAAAAAGCAGAAATCTTTTCATTGCATTGGCATCGTATTAATGCTAGCATTTCCATAAAAGAAAAAGAACAAAAATCATTGCATCAAACATCAGAGCATTGCATCATATTAATGTTTGCATTTCATAGAAGAAGCAAAAGAGAAACAAGCAGAAGTTAGAACAGGAGCATTTCATTCATCAAAGCATCAATCACCGCATACACTTGCATTCAAACATCAAAGCATTATGTTGATATTTGCATTTCATAAACTACAAAGAAGAAGCAACTACAAAAGAACAAAAGCATTCCATAATATTCAAGACATCAATCATGGCATATGTTTGCATTACATGCGTCATTCATTGCATTGCTAAGCAAAATGTGGACGAACACAAGATGTTAATCCTCATGCCTAGTTCAAAGAATCAGCACGACAAGTGTTCATTTACCGTTTTCTCAGCACGACAAGTGTTCATTTACCGTTTTCTCAGCACGCCAAGTGTTCATTTACCGTTTTTGTCAGCACGCCAAGTGTCCATTTACCGTTTTCTCAGCACGCCAAGTGTTCATTTATCGTTTTCTCAGCATGTCAAGTGTTCATTTACCGTTTTTGTCAGCACGCCAAGTGTCCATTTACCGTTTTCTCAGCACGCCAAGTGTTCATTTACCGTTTTCTCAGCACGCCAAGTGTTCATTTACCGTTTTCTCGGCACGCCAAGTGTTCATTTACTATTTTCGCATCAGCACGCCAAGTGTTCATTTACTGGCTTCTTTTTAGTAAACCAAACATTCATCATCATTGCATCAGACACCAAATCAATTTTCAAAAAAAAACCAAAAATTCATCATCCCACCAAACATCAAAGCAATACAGCTGCATCACATCAATACTTGCATCTCATAGAAGAAAAGAAAGCTAAAGCATCCCATGTCATTCATCATTTCATGTTAGCAATATTCACATTTCATAGACAAAAAAAAAAGCAAAGAAGAAAAGTTTTCCATTGCATGTCATCTGCCATTTCATCAAAACACAATAGCATTACATGTCATCAAACGCCAAAATTTTGCATTCGCATACCTGCACTTCATAAAAAGGGCAAAAGGAAAAGAAGAGGAGAAAAACCAAAAGAGCAAAAGAACAACAACTAGCAAAAGAAGAGAAAGAAGAGAAGCTAGAAGAAAGAGAAAAAGAACAAAACAGAAAAAGAAATTCATGCATTGCATTCATCAAACATAGACAAAAATTCATGCAAACAAAAAGAAATTCCTGCATCACATCACATTCATCCCATCAAAAAGCAATCATGGCATTTGCATCGCATGCATTTATTCGTCTCATTTGCAGGAACAATGACAGATAAATACTTCTGTGTTAATCCTCGCACTCAGTTTTCAGAAAATGCTTCCCCAAGTTGGGAGCTCAAAAAAAGAAAAGAGAGAAACAAAAAGAGAAAAGAAAGCGCTCAGGCGCGCATTGCGGATTGGAGCCCAGAGAGATCATCGCTCCCTTCTGCCCAGGTCTCACATCGTGTACGAGCAACGCGATGGACCGCAGCCCCATGTGAGGTTCAACGGAATACTTGTATCACCCTAAGATACGATGGGCGCCGTGCATTGATACGTATATCGATTCGAGCGATGCGATCCCCGATCGCTTCGAAAAGGCCAACAGAAGCGTGCTCCTCAAAGCCACGTGCAAACTCGGATTCGTCAAGAGTTCGTTTAAGGATTCTGAGTTTTAGGCGGCTGGGCATTTTACCGCTTTACGCGCGCAAGTGCTCATTTCTGCATTGTCTACACGCAAGTGCCCATTTTACTTTTTACGTCATCATCGCGCGCAAGTGCCATTTTACCTTTTTTATGCGCGCGTCGGTGTTCATTTCTTTTTTCGCATCGACACGAAAATGTCTATCTTTCCAAAAAAACAAAACAAAAAAAAAAAAAAAGAGAAAGAAAATTCGGAATTCCCAGTGGACAAAATTGGTATAATTTCGAATTCTTTATTTCTATTTTATCTTGAAATATGTCTCGCCAATTCATATTTCTTGATAAAATCCAAATAAAGAGGGCATTTGTCATACCCCAATTTTTCCGACTAATTCAAAATAAAAGTTGTCTTTTCATGACGAGTTCTAAATGATATTTTTCTCGTAGTTGAAAAGAGACTCAAAAATATATGTTGAAGCACGCATACGCATTATTTTTTTAGAGTTACGCGTGTTATTTTAACCGGGTACACGCGTCATTATTAATTGCGTGTGCATTTTTTCTATTCTCGTACGCGCGTTTAATTTTAACAATCTGGCACTATTTTATTTTCGTGGTAGACGTGTGTTATATTTAACCAAAACAAAAACCAAAAAAATCAATAAAAAGGAAAGGAGAAAGTTAACGTGATCTGAAGGTAAAAAGGTATATAATATAAGTTATGTGTTACAATTGCAAAGTTAATTTTCAAATAAAAAGAACAAATCAAAGAATCTGACACAAGAAGCATAACAATAAAAACAAGAAGAAAAAGCCAAATTGTGGCGGCTCAAAGCTTCAAATGGGAGGCTCTTCTTCCTTTGCAATTTTTCTTTCCTCTGCACATACACACAAGAAGAAAATTAGGCAATTTGAACAATAGTCAAACAAGGCTAAATTGATGAATGCACAAGAGACTTGGGGAAGATAAATTTGAGTGAGAAAATTTCATACACCAAAAGGGAAATTACTTGAACAAATACAAGCAATAAATTGACATATCATTTGAGTTCTCAATTCAAGTTTTGGACTATAAATTAAGTTTCAAATACAACCTGGAAGGGGGGAACGAAAATGAGGGGAAGAAGCGGCAAACCAAACACCAGAACACAACACACGGCAAAAAAAAAAACAGACAACCTAAACACAGTTTGGAACAAGAACAGCAACAAAAAACACAACAATACTGAGAAAAACATTCAGCTTCAACCTCACCTTCTTCAACCTCAAATCAGCTCACACACATACAATACACACACAGAGAGAAAAGAGAAAAAACAATCACACTGAGACACCAACACAGTAGAGGAACAAAACCATAAAAAAACCAAAAGAACGAACCTGAAATCCACAGAACCGAACCACCACGCCGCCGTGAGACGCTCGCCGGAGGACCTCCGGTCATCTTCTCCAACGAAAGCACCACCGCGCCACCCTCTTTCTCCCATCAGGACCTCTGTCGTTCTCTCTCTCCCTCTATCCCTCGGTTTCGTGTCTCTCCCTCCACCGCGAACCACCACGCCACCGTCAGCTCAAAATCTCCGACGACGCGCCCCCGTTCCTTTTCTCCGTCGCGCGAAACCACCACCACGCCACCCTTTTTCTCCCATCAGGATCTCCGTCGCTCTCTCTCTGCCTCACCGTCGTGCTCCATTCCTCTTCTCTCTGGTTCGCACCATTCTCCCTCTTCTCTCTCTCTCTCTCTCTCTCTCTCTATCTCTCTCTTTCTCTCTAAAGACGGAATGAATGGCGCTGATAGAAGGGAAAGGAATTTAGGGTTTTGCTTGTTTTAGTAAATGGATCGGTTGAAATTTTGTGTGGGTTATGGCTTACTGTGTTTTCTTTTTTATTTACATCAGATTACTAACGACACCCCCTCCGCTAATAATACAACCCCCTGTAATTAGTTATACCCCTTTTTACTATCCCACACCCCATTTTCCTAAAAAAAATCATTCAAACTCTTTTTTTAATTAATTAATGCAAGTTATTAGTGACTATCACCCAAAGCCTTGGCTTGTTTGATTATCACGAACGCTATCAAGAGTCATTAGTAACGATCACTCAAAGCCTCAGCTTGCTTGGTCATTACGAAAGCTCTTCCCCTTTCAAAAGCATTTTCAATTAGAACTACGTCGCTTTGATTCCCATTCGGGATACGCAGGAGCGAGCCACGTTCTCGTCAAGCGCAACAAATAAAAATCATTTTCGCAACTGTAAACATTAATATTTTCCATAACAACAAATCATTTTCAAACCCATTGTTGCTAGTGGCTAATCAGAACCTTTGTTCGTCTAGCCATCGGTGGCAATGCCTTTTTCCAAAGAACAGTAAGCGATGATCACCCATAACTATGGTTAGTTTGATCATTCGTGTCAATTAATCTCTTTCGAAAACCATTTTCAAAAGATCAAATAAAAAATGAGTTGCTACTAACAGTCAATCAGAACCTTTGTTCGTCTGACTAGTGGTAGTGACTCATATTTTCAAGAGTACTTAGCGGTGATTACCCATAACCTCTGTTAGTTTAATCATTCGCTGAATACTCGTCATATTTCGAAAACTCACTAAAAAAGATAAAAAACAAAAACCTTTTCATGACAAACGAGAACTACGTAGCTTTGAATTCTCCATCGCACTCGGAGATACGTAGGAGCGAGAGGCCAACTCTCGTTAAGCGCCAAAAATAAACATTTTCATTAAGTCTTTTCATTCCTTTTTCCATAAAGAAGCAAATTTAAGTATTTTCCAAATCAACACTTAAAACCACACATTTAATTAAAGGTTCCCTTTCGATAGAAAGGAGATGTGAAGTGCTAATACCTTCCCATGCCCTGAGCCCCCGAACCCAAATTTTAGGTTTCCAAAAGGCCATTCGCTTTCAAAAAGGTTTTCTTCAATATTTTCCTTATAAAAAATATTGGTGGCGACTTCATTGTTTTAAAAAGTTGTAAACGAAGAAAGATCCCCTCAGGGACTTTTTCGGGCGCAACAATATACATAAACAATAAATAAATAAATAAATAAATAGATTATATTACAAATAAATGATAAATAAATATGTACATAAAAATAAACAAAATAAATACAAAACTAACTTTGGACTCGACGAGTGCCAAAAAGCTAGACAGAGCGACAAACCGGACTCCAATTCGGTCTATTTTGACCCCAAGACCGCAAGAACCGCTTTGAGAATCGGAAAGCGACTCAACACGTCCAAATGATCAAAAGCGAGTTTTTAGTGAAATGGGCGCGAACGCTTTGACCTAAAAAAAGATCACTTAACCCGCCAATGATCTCATCCCTAATCTTCACCTCTCAACCCCTTTTATATCCAATTGCTAGGGAGCTCTTGTTTCTTGTGAGCAATGTGGGACTAAAACAAGGTAGAGAAAGCAATTCCCCTTTAAAACACAATTCCGCTTTTTCTCAAACACATCACAGTAAAATTGTGATTCCGGATTCGTTAACCGTTGGATCGTCTTCCTTTTTTTGTGATGAGGTTCGTGAGACATATATCTCGCTTTCCTTTGTTCGGATCGTCGAAAGCGCGGTGCGAGAGAGAGAAATTGCCTTCGCAATAGCTGCAGTTTTTGGTCCGTTTTTCTCAAACCCCTCACCGTAAAAGTGCGATTCCGGATTCGTTAACCATTGGATCGTCTTCATTTTTCGACAGTAGGTTCGTGAGACATATATCTCCACTTTCACCATTCGGATCGTCGAAAAGAGGTCAGAGGAGAGAGAAATTGTCTTCGCAATAGAGCTGCAGATTTGGGTATTTCATCTTTTTGTTCTTATTTTGTAAGCTCTTGTGCTTTGCTTCACTTGCTTTTTCAATTACTCAAAGAGAGTCAAAAGGAAATAACATGTGGGATGATTGAGCAAGAATCAAATCATGCATCTTTATTTCAACTTTATGTTAATTGTGGTTGATATGCACAAACTACTTATCTTTTACTTGAGTACATAGAAACGTTTGTTGCACATACACTACTTAATAAAATAAAATAAAATATTACAATGATATAAGAACTCGGAAAAAATTGGGGTATAACAGCTGCCCCTCTTTATTTATATTTTACAAATTTTTTATAGTAGAAATAGAAATAAAGATAGAATAGACGTCAATTTTGTCCGTTTAGAGGGAAATAGAGGTTTGAGAATAAATAGAGAGCGGTTAACACTTGGCGTCTTAACCGCGAACAAAATGAAGGATCGCTCGGGATCGGAAGGAGCACTAAGGCTCGAAAGCCCACTCGAGTGCGAAGGAGCACTAAGGCTCTGAAGGACCACTAAAAGTCCGAAGGAGCACTAAGGCTCACGAAGGACGACCACTGCAGGTCCGGAAGGTCGCTAAGCCTTATTTGAAGGACCATCGTAGTGCGAAGGAGCGCAACTAGCTACGGTACTAGTTAAGCGGTCTATAGGGGCCTTTATACTCGGCGACCATGATGGGTCAAGATCGGTCTAGAAGCGATATGTTGACCATGAAGGGCGCCCGCGTGTCTTAGGTGACACAACTCGTGCGAAGGACCACACGAGAGTGCGAAGGTCGTCGGGCTCGACTCGACGTTGCGACACTGGGCCACTTAGAACCAGCGCTCGAAGGACCACTTGGGGTCTATAGAAGTCCGAGGATCGACACGGTGATCTCGTGATACGATATGAGATCAACGCTTAAAGCGATATTAGAGGAACAAAATATCGGGACCGACACTTTATGTGTTTATCAGAGCACACCTAATGAATGCATCTATGAGAAGGGAAAACCATCTCACGTTTGATGAAGCAATTAATGGTGCAAGCAATGGTTGGTATACGGTAGGATGTGGGATGACTTTTCCACTTTTTTTTTTGCTTATTGCTTTTCGCTTTTTTTTTTTTTGAAAAATGATGAATGCCAAATGTGAATATGATGCAAATGAAATGCTCGAGTGCAAATGCTATGGTGCATGAGGTGATGATATGATATGATATGATATGAGTGATTGGGGTATAGAAACATTTTTGGTAATGATGAGATGTGAGACTTTAGATGCGAGAAGCGAGGTGAATATTGATCATTCTTTGAAAAAATAGTTTTGATTCAATACTTCAAACAATCTCAATGTTGTTATTATTCTGATTCGATGTGAAAAAGTATTTGCAAGCTCGCTCATTTTTCTCTTCCATTTTGATGCCCCATGATGGCCAGAAGTTTTGGCCCCTTTGACTAAATAAGTGGATTTCCAACATCATATGATCAACTTGTGTTTTCTCTATCGAAGCATTGTTTTGTGAAGATGTATAGTAGTGCGAATATAGATGAATGAGTCAGTTAACTTGGGGTTCTAAAGACCTAGGGTGTGGACATTTGTGGCACATGAAGGGGTGAATGACTGACTGGTCTTTGTCAAGGTCATGAAAGGTAGGTTTTCCCACGCCAAGAAATGCAGGACTGCCCCAATTTAGATTTGATGATGGTGAGTGAATAAACTTGCCCCTGTCTAGTGGTGACAAGCTAGGGGTGTAGAAGATGATGAACTGGGAATGCATTGGCTTTGGAATGAAAGGCGGAAAGCAAGAGACTTTGTCTCAACCCATAGAGTTTGGTGTTGCCCCATTTATGGTAAGGACAAGATTTCCCCGACTAGAGTAGCAGTGTTTTAGGGTAATGAGTTGAGAAATTGCCCTGGTATTGTTTTGTGGATATGAATATGACAAGGGATGAGGTGAGTGTAGGGCGGATTTCTCCAAGTAAAGGGTGAAGGGATTGCCCCACTTGGTAATGTGATTTCAAATGGTTGTTTTAGTGAGGTTGTGAAAGGTGTGAGTTAGGGCTATGGGTTTTTGAGTTGAGTGCGGTATGTATGTTTAGATTGGGTGTGGTGTGGGATGGACGTTGGACACATTTCCCCAAGCTTAAGTGGAACAAATGGTGAAAGGATTTCCCCACTTTGGGATCTAGGTGACGATCCTAGCATAAACCTTTTGGTTATCTTTAGAATGACTCTCAGACTATGATAGTCTTGAGTTTGCTATGATGAAAATTGCACTTGGTGATCGCTAAACCTTGCCTTTATATCAATGGAACTTGAATGAACCTTTGGAGTGCAAGCCCTTTTTGATTTCTTTATTTTGAGTTTTTTTTTTTTGAGATACATTTTTTTTTGAGCAAACATATTGTAAATAAATAAACTTATTTGTCCTAATATTAAAACTTTGAGAAAACAAAAGCAATCGGTCATTGATCGGAATGAACTCTAGAGGGTTGTAACGTGGCCGATGGTTTAGTGATTTATGAGGGAAATGATAATTGGGCTCAAAGTAGTGTTTGGGGATTGATGGGACGGATGATTTTTTATTGAGCGGTATGATTTGGCTAATGGTTAATGGTTTGTGAAAGAAGGGGTTATTAGGCTCAATGAAGTGTTTGATGATTGATGGGACAAATGATTTGCTGATGTAACTTGGCTAATGGGTGATGATTTATGAAGGAAATGGTTGTTAGGCTCAAAGGAGTGTTTGAGGTTTTATTGAGACAGTAATTGATGTGTCTCATGGTAGGATGGACTTGTTTAGGATTGTAATGTGGCTAAGGGTTTATGGAGGATAGGATATTGAGGCCAAAAGAAGTGTTTGAGGTTTATTTTAGACAAGGATCTCTTTATGCTTTAATAGTGTGAAGCAATGACTCACGACTTGTACTACTTTTGTCTTTGTTTTTTCTAATTTGTTTTTTTGGGATTTTTAATCCACTTTTTTGACTTCACTCTTTTGTGCTTTTTGTTTCTTTTTTTGCTGAGTGAGCTGATAAAAGTGATGCACCATTTTTTATGCGGAATCGATCCTTGTCTAGGGTGATTGAGAGATTTTTAGGATTTTTGGCTTAAGGTGGGTGGTAAAGGATTTTTGAGGATATGGAAAGATGGTTCAACTTCATTTCAAATCATGATTGCTTGTTTTCTCAAAAAATAATTTAAAGACAATAATTTACTTATTTTATATACTTGCTCTTTTTTCTTTATTTCTCCTTTTTGTGTGCCCTAATTTTTGCTTAGGCCGCTCTTACGAGTTTTCAACCTAACTTGGGCCTTTTGATTTTTTTGTAAAGGACTTGCACAAAGGAATACAATGTTGACAAGGTATTTTGGAGATCACAAATTTTCCCCAGTGTGAGGGTCTCAAGTGTTATTTCAATAGTGAGAACAAACCAAAAAGTCGACTAGTTAGGAGAGTATGTACTTTATGGCGGTCGTGGTGGGATAAGACTTGGACGGGGGATGATGACAATGTAGGGATATTAACTGACTCAAACAAGAATGAAGACACATGTCACACACAAATCACTACACGAATGCTTCATAGAGAGTTAACATCAGTTTTAACATGAAAGAAATTTTTGGTGGACCATTTCGTTCATTCATCATGGGGTGGATGAAATGCAACGCTTTGTTGAAAAAAAATGTGAACGAGCTGTTAATTTGAAAAAATTGAGTGATTTGAAACACCTTGAGCTCGCAACTAAGTATGGCTAAATTTTCCCAAAGAAGAATGATTTATTTCTCACAAACGCCTCATCTCTTATCAAAGTTTTTTTGGAATAAGAATTATGCTCACTTTTTGATGCATGATGTAAGTATGTGAATGAATGAATGTACATGAAATGAGAATGCGAATGAATGAAATGCGCATGATATGAGAATGAGAGTGAATGAATATGAAAGTGTGGTTTATCTATCGCGTCAGGGAATTATAAGCTTTTTATTTGGAGAGTAAAGTACAAAGTTTGATTTTGACTTTAGCATGCATGGCTTCTCTCCAAAATAAAGTTTTTAACTCTCTGGCGGTCATAAAAATGCATGCAACATAAGATGTTTATTTTATTTATTTTTTGTAGTGCAAAAAAAAAGAAAAATGCATGTGGTATATTTTCTAAAAATGTAGTAAATAATGGTTTTTGGTTTTTTGATTTTTTTTTATAAAAGACGGTATGCATAAATATTTGTTTGAATGCAAGAGTATGAAGCTCCTTTGTGACCCTAAAAAGGTATCTTACGGAGTGGGTCTAAGGTTTCTTTTATAGTGAGCCTCACAAGGGTAGTTCTAAAGAATCCTACACAAGGTTCCTAGAGCCAAGGACCCCAGTCAAGAATACTGACCCCAACAATAGGCAAGCTATTAGAAGGGATAGCGTCCTTAAAAGGAATCAAACTCTAGGTGAGATCTTCATGACCACCCAACGAGACGTACGTCCCGCATGCCATCACTATACAATCTCGTTCTAACTTAGGTTTGCACTCAAGTCCGGGTAGATGACCTTTCTCACAGGTGTGTGATGTGTATAGTTGTAGTGTGTGTAGGAGCAATTAAAGACAAACCCAAAGCTGCAAACAAGACAAACATACATACAAAATATCGTCTTCTATCCTAGGGTTTATATATCAAATGAATAATATAACATGCAAAAATAAATAAACAAGGGAAGGGTAAATTAAATTAATCCTACAACTAATTAGACTAGGTCTTGACTCTCTAAAAAGTTAAGTCCCCAGTGAAGTCGCCAGCTGTAGCGACCGAAAAATCCGGGAAAGGATTCTTCGAAAGGTTCAAAAGGAAGCCGCCACCAAATTTTTGTTTAATGGCAAATTCAGAAAATCCCTTTTGGGTTTGAGATAAGGCTGAGTTTGGGGTTCGGGAGTCGTTATGCGTGGGGAAGGTATTAGCACCCCACGACATCCTTTGTCTAATTAATTACGCTTTATTAATAATTACCCTTTTATTTACAGAAAAAAGACTTAATTAAAATTTTAGTTTTTAGTGCTTGACAAGAGTGGACTTTTGTTCCTACGTACCTCCGGATGCAATGGAGGAATCAAAGCTACGTAGTTCTTCCTGAAAAAGGTTTGTTGGTTTGGTTTTTTTAGTGTAGGGGTCCTAGGATTCCTTGAACTGTACAGCTCACTGATTCCTAGGACGCTGACTAACCCGATTGTACAACCGACTTAGTCCCCTACTTTTGAAAGTATTTTTGAGGTTTTTTTGAAAGACGTTTGTTTGATGTGAGGTGGGTTGGTTTTAGAATAGGTATTCTAGAACTCCTGAACTGTACAGCTCATTAGTTCTAGAACGCTGACTAACCCAATTGTACAACCGACTTAGTCCCCTATTTTTAGGAAAAATGATTTATTTACAATTTTTATAAGTTTTTAGGATTCTTGGTATGCTGACTCATTGGTACTAGGATGATGACTAACCCGGTTGTACAACCGACTTAGTCTTTTATTTGACTTTTGAAGAAATAAACTAATTTGTGCATAAAAAAAAGACAAAAACTGATAATTAATAAAGACTAGGCTAAAAAACAAACAAATAAATAACTATATACATAAATAAATATGAATAGATATATACATAAACAATAAATAAATAAATAAATAAATAGATTATATTACAAATAAATGATAAATAAATATGTACATAAAAATAAACAAAATAAATACAAAACTAACCTGGACTCGACGAGTGCCGAACTGGACAGATTAGCAAACCGGACTCCAATTCGTTCTATTTTGACCCCAAGACCGCATGAACCGCTTTGAGAATCGGAAAGCTGACTCAACACGTCCAAATGATCAAAGACAGGTTTTTAGTGAAATGGGCCGCGAACGCTTTGACCCAAAAGATCACTTAACCCGCCAATGATCTCCGCCCCTAATCTTCACCTCTCAACTTATATCCAATTGCTAGGGAGCTCTTGTTTCTTGTGAGCAATGTGGGACTAAAACAAGGTAGAGAAAGCAATTCCCCTTTAAAACACAATTCCCGTTTTTCTCAAACTTGTCACCGTAAAATTGCGATTCCGGATTCGTTAACGGTTGGATCGTCTTCATTTTTTGTCAGTAGGTTCGTGAGACATATATCTCCGCTTTCACCGTTCGGATCGTCGAAACTAGTTCTGAGGAGTGAGAAATTGCCTTCGCAATAGCTGCAGTTTTTGGTCCGTTTTTCTCAAACCCCTCACCGTAAAAGTGCGATTCCGGATTCGTTAACCATTGGATCGTCTTCATTTTTCGACAGTAGGTTCGTGAGACATATATCTCCACTTTCACCGTTCGGATCATCGAAAAGAGGTCCGAGGAGAGAGAAATTGCCTTTGCACATACACTACTTAATAAAATAAAATATTACAATGATATAAGAACTCGGACAAAATTGGGGTATAACAGCTGCCCCTCTTTATTTATATTTTACAAATTTTTTTTAGTAGAAATAGAAATAAAGATAGAATAGACGTCAATTTTGTCCGTTTAGAGGGGAAATATAGGGTTTGAGAATAAACAGGGAGCGGTTAACACTTGGCGTCTTAACCGCGAACAAAATGAAGGATCGCTCGGGATCTGAAGGAGAACTAAGGCTTTGAAAGCCCACTCGGGGTCTGAAGGAGCACTAAGGTAAAAACAAAGCATTTTTCCAAATCAACTTTGCAAATCACATATTTAATTAAGGAAACCCTTCTTTGAAGGGACGTTATGGGGTGCTAATACCTTCCCCGTACGTAATTAGACCCCCGAACCCAAATCTAATTGTTCCAAAGACCAATTCTTTCCAAAAAAAGGTTTTTTCAATGTTTTACCTTAAAAAAATATTGGTGGCGACTCTAAAATCCCGTTGTACGAAGAAAAGTCCCTCTGAGGATTTTTCGGGGTGCGACAGCTGGCGACTCTGCTGGGGACCTTTTTCTTAAGTGGGTCAAGCCGATTAATTGAATGTGTGATTTGCTTTGCTGATTTAACATGCTTTGTTTTACCTCCCTTCTTCCTACTTTTGTTCTATTTTCTATGCCATTTTTTTGTTAGATTTTAGAACATTCCTTCTTCTTCTCCTTTCCCTCATGTCTACTTGATTGCATCTTTGCAATTCCATTCTCACATTGTTATGTTGCATTCATGTGTATTTATTCATTCTTCTTCTATGTTCGCTTCTTGCTTAAAGTGGTAGATAGTCTCTCCTCTTATCCTCTTTGCTTATATGCTTCTTTCTTTCATGCATTCCCCCAATCTTATCATGTTCCCTCTTCTTTGCTCCCTTTCTTTGAGGTAAGCAATGCGTGTAAATATTGTTGACTTCTTAGGAGGGTTTGTATATTGAAATGATGTATGCATGTTGAACCCTAGGGTAGACGTCCTTTTGTTTGGACTGTTCATGGTTTTTCTTGCAGATGGGGAAGGGTAGTTATTTCTAGGTGTTGTGCCCTCAACACACACTTCACACCCTATACTTGTGAGCATTGAGTGGGGCCTAAAACCCAAGGTCTGAACAGAAACCTAGGAGAGCGGGAACGATTAGTGACTGCCATTCGTAGACTTTTGTCTGTATGGCTCTCATGAAAGTTTCGCCCAAGAGTACGCTTTGTCATGATGTCTCACACTCGGTAGCTTTCTATGATTGTGGGTGTCATCGTGAGAGAGACTTTAGCTCTTGGTTGCCATTGTGAGGAAGTGATTAGAACCTACATGGGAGGATTACCCTTTTCGTCGACTTTAGACCCTAGGATTCCCACCCTTTGTAGGACACGGGGGCACGCCTTTGTTTGTTGCATTAGCTTAGGCATTCCTTTTTCTCAAACTCTATTTCAAAATTGTAGAAAGTGACTTTTCTTTTCCCCTCATAAACACCTACATGAGGTGGCATGTAGCGTGTATCTTTGAAAATGTTCAAAGTATCACCAATAGCCTCATCTTCTTACCATTTTTCCATGTAAATAACACATCATTTCGCATTCACATCATTTTTCACCATTGCATTTGCATCTAACAAAATTTTGGAAAAAAAAAACTTTCGTCATTTGCATTCTTCATGCATTAAAGTTTGTTTGCTGGAGATCGCAACGTAACACCGAACCTTGTCATATGTGTGTAAGAAGCAATATGGAATCAAAAGCAAAACCGCATTCAATTCGAGGTTCCCCATTGTAAAGAAGATTGATGTAACTAGTTTGAAGGAGTATGCTTCCTTATTAGGTCCTATTGAGCTTCGGTCCTTCGACAAGACTTATGGGAACATCTGCAAGTTATTACAGTTAGAAGTACAAGAGAGTGCCATCACTGCCCTATGTTGGTTCTATGATTCGGAGGTTAGGTGTTTTCTTTTCAAGAACTTCTAAATGGCGCCTAGCCTAGAGGAGTATGAGAAGATTCCGGGTTTTGATCGCTCAGAGGTTAGACCTTACCAGTATAAGAGGCAGTATTATTCAGATGAGAAGTTTGCTTCCTTGTTACAAATCAGTGTAGAAGAAGTGCGGTCCCACAAAGTTAAGCGTAACAAGATATTTAGGCATTTTAATCCACCATTTGTAGAAGAAATTTCTTCTAAGTATAGGGATATTAAATTTATCCTGGGCTTTGGTAATTGTCCATCTCCATATTCATGGAATTTGGAATTTAATAAAGTATAAACAAGGACCTTGTCCTGTAATCATTTTTGAAGCATTCTTCAAAATTAATGGGCTATGATTGCACCACAAATCATATAAATTTAATATATTTTTTGGTAAAATTTCTAAAGAATGACCAAATTTTATCCACCAATTATAAAACCAATTTGGTATAGGTTTTTCTAGAATTTCTGAATTAATGCTAAAAAACCAAGAATGTTTATTCTTTGGATTTTGGTATTAGAAAGCTAATGAAAAACTTGGATATAATCCCAATAACTAAAATAGGCGTATTTGCCTTCAGCAATTTTAATTGCTTTCTCCCCATTAGGGTTTAATCCCCATTCTCTTGGTAATAATATCTTATTGATATGACATTTACTGAAGTTTATAAAACTTCCTGGATTATTATTTTGATAATGATGTGTAATTGTTACTGATTCAGTAACTAATAAAAGTATTTCCAAATGTGGCTGGACTTGCCATAGAGTCCAGGATATCCTCTTGATTCGAGATATCTTGTTTTAACAGACCATCCATCATTAGGGGTCAAATTAATGTCTTCTTCCTCGACATGCATTATGTCTTCTGTGTAAGGATTCTCATAATATTCTGTTACCTCTTGTGGTATATCATTTATAGTTGCATCTTTATAAGTTGATGCCTTATTTGATGAAGAAGAAGGAATATCTTCTTTTCTTGGAGGTGCAGGTAATTGCTGCAAATTTCTAGTCCTGTTGACTGTAGTCCAATCCCCTATTAGAGGAATGTTTGTTTCCTGATAGGGCAACAAATTGTTGCTCCCTCGACCACGGACATAGCCACGACCTCTTCCCCTATTGGGGTGTGTCATTTCCCTGCAAAAATTCACGAGTCAAATAATCAGCAAGAGAATTATTTTCTCCTTTAATATATTTTATATCAAAATCAAATACTAATAATTGGGCTTGCCAACTAGCAAAAATGTAATTTGAAACAAGATTCTTGACATCTTTTTCAATGATTGATTTGGCAGAACTACAATCAATTCGCAGCAAAAAATTTTGATTTAATAAATCATCTTGAAATTTTGAAATACATTTAATTATGGAAAGCATCTTTTTCTTAATAGTCGAATATTTAGACTGTGTTGGATTCCATTTTCCAGAAGTAAATCTTACTAAAACTTCTTTATTATTGTCTGGTATGACTTGTTTCAAAATACCACCATAACCTATGTTAGAAGCATATCTCAACTATTTTAAAATACTTAGGATTTGCTAGGGCCAAACAAGGTAAACATTTTACCTTACTTTTGATCTTCTGGACAGCTAGAGAATGATTCTCTGTCCAAGGTCATGGGTTTTTCTTAAACCTATTATATAAAATAGCTGTATCCTGAGCTAAATTCTCATAATAGTCTGAAATATAATTTAGACTTCCTAAAAATCTCTATAATTGTTTCTTATCAGAAATAATATCAGGAAATTTAGAAGCAAATTCAATGCTTCTACTTATAGGAACAATTGTTCATTGGTCTATTTCATGACCTAAAAACCTTACTTTTGTTTGAAAAAGTTTCATCTTTGAAGCAGATATAACTAAACCATTGTGTTTAACCAAATTTTTGAATATTTTTAAATGTTTAAAATGTTGATCAATAGTTTTAGAAAATACTAAAACATCATCAATATAGACAATCATAAAATCAGAATAAGAATTGAAAATATCATTCATAATATTCTGAAATTCAGAAGGAGCATTTTTTAATCCAAATGGAAGAACATTCCATTCAAAATGCCCAAAAGGAACTGTAAAAGCAGTTTTGTACTTGTCAGATTCATTAATCTGAATTTGCCAATAACCTGATTTCATATCAAATTTTGAAAAAATTAAGGCATCATTGAGCCTATCTAAAAGATCTTTTTTATTAGGAATTGGATATATCTTATCCATTTCAAAACTTTATTAAGCGGTATATAGTTAATAACTAATCTAGGAACACCTCTTTCTTGTTCAGCATTTTTATTTACATAGAATGCTGTACAACTCCAAGGAGATTTGGATTTTCTAATTAATCCTTTTTCTAAAAGAGAATCAATCTATTTTTTACATAAATCAAGATATTCTTGATTCATTTGAGCTGGTCTAGCTTTAGTAGGTATCTGACTTTCATTAAATCTATCAATATAGGGTAAAGCAACAACATGTTGTTTCCTATTCCAAAAATCATTAGGTAGATCATTACATACCTCTGAGACAAATTGTTGTTCAATTATTTTAATTTGTCTCCTAGTTTCTTCTTTATTAAGATGATCATTAATATTAAATATATTAATTTCACTTTTTAGAAAACATAATTGTTTTTCTTTGTTAAGAAGAATGTCTTTAACCTCATTAAACATTCTTGTATGAGGATCGGTAATAAACTTGAAAATAATTTCTTTATTGTCAATAATGGTAGTAACACCATTTTGATCAATATTTTTAATTGGCATAATATTATGCAAAAAAGGAGTGCCTAAGATAATTCTATGATAATTTTTAACTAGAATAAAAGGAGTTGGCAAACAAATATTTTGGTTCAAATATAAGCATTTGAAAGCTTATAATTAAC
Source organism: Oxytropis ochrocephala (assembly GCA_020916435.1). Lineage (NCBI taxonomy): Eukaryota > Viridiplantae > Streptophyta > Magnoliopsida > Fabales > Fabaceae > Oxytropis > Oxytropis ochrocephala. Next base: position 63,024,955 of record CM037094.1, on the reverse strand, counting down.
TTGTAATTTATCCCCTCCAGCTTGGGTAAGGGCTTGTGTAGTTTTTGAAAAATATTTTGTAGGGATAATTCTCTCTTGAATACAATTTAGATCAGCCCCACTATCTATGAGAGATATCTCATTTTCTAAAATAAAATTTTTACTGACGACTAAAGTTATTCTCACACATTTTTAAGAAGTTACTCTATCTAATATAAATAAATAATTGCTACTGGATGAAGCAACATCTTTTGGTTGAGTAGGAGCTTCTATAGAAGATATTCTCTGGAATAATATATCATTATTCTTTTTTATCTGAACAATTTCAGATGTTAAGAGATTTATTTCTCTTCTTAAATCAGTAGTAGAAACTGGTGTTTCTTTGATATTAGATTCTTGGAATCTAGATAAGACCTCGCTCATTTGATAATGATCCTCTATAATTAGAGGAGTTTCTTTCTTATAATATTCTCTCATAAGAGTGTCTATCATCTTTCTTTTCAAATTGCCATCAGTTATGGCTTCTAAAGATTTTAAAACTTCATCATGTTCTTTTGTGAGAACATTTAGTCCATTCATTTCAACAATGGATTTCCAATAATTCAATTCATTGCACTGACAATCATTATTGTTAGTGTAAGTTGATTCAGAGGAGGTATCATTGATACACTCTATTCCTTCGCTAGAAGAATCACACTCTTGTTCTGAATCAGAATCAATTAATAATTTTTTTTCTAATTGAGCCCTTAATTGACCATCCTCAATTTCATTTAAGGCTTTTTTGGTCCAACATTGGTTAGCATAATGGCCTACTTTGCCACACTTATGGCATGTTATATCCAACTTTTTAGCCTTCCTTTTTCCTTTTTTCTGGAAAGGCTTATCTTTTGGTTTTCTTTCTTGAAAACTTTTTCTTTTAAAATTCTTTTTTCTAGAACTTTTATAAAAAAAATTTGTTTTATTATCAAAGGGTTTTCTCCCTTTTATTTTTTGGCCTCTCTTGCTTTCTTTCGGCTCTTTTCCCAAATCAAAAGCAAATTGTTCACAGAATTCACCTAATTTGTGTTTTTATGTTAGCTTTTGTTTTTTCAATTGGTTTCTTAACTTTATGTCATTACATAAAGCTAAGCCTTCATTAATACATCAACTAATAATTTGGCCATATGTTAAATCAGCATAATTAATATTTATGCCATCATTCTTATTTCTTAAAGATTGTCTAACCTTTTCAGAAAAGAGATAAGGAAGACCATCAACAAATTTTGCCTTCCAATGGATAGAATTAGGGTGTTTTAATTGGAAAACCCTGGATAAAAAAGTATCTTTATACCATCTAAAATGAGTTAAAGATGGACATCTTAAATTTTGTAAAAGAGAAGATAATTTTTCTCTTATAGGAACATTAGTTCCTAGAAAATGTTTTAGTATGGATAAACAGAGGGTATAAACCACATCTTCTTCACCAGTACTAACAATAGTAGCATTAGAACTAGTTTCTAGCTTAACTTCCTTTTTATGATCAAGAATTTCTTTTTTCTGAGCATTAGTAAGATAATGATCCCACCAACCTCTAGTTGGCCAACAAAACCAGTAGCTATAAAAGAAGCTATTAAGCTATCAGAATTTCCATGTTGTTTACAAACAGTGGAATACATAATCATTCTATGTATTGTGTCTAAGATTTGCTTATCATTTAAGTCATCAATATTCCATTCATAAATGGCTTAACCAGAATAGGAATTCTGATATGGTTCATTTTCCTCAAAAAGTAAATCTTGGGGTGAGGGTCTTTTATAATAATATTTTTCTATAGCTTTAGGGGTGTAAATATGATTAATATTAATATCCTGGTTAGCAAACATATTTGCTAAATCATCAATATTATTTAAATTTTCCTGAGATAAATTCTGAAGAACTCTCAGAACTGTCAGAAATATTTTCCTGAGATAAAACACTTAAATTTAAATTCTTTAATTTTTGTTCCAAAATATGGATAAATACAGAAGTATTATCTTCCATTTTAAAGGCTTTTAACAAAGAATTTAATTCTCTAATAGTAACTTGATTACTTTCTACCTTTTGTAGACTAATAAAAGCATTGGCTTCTACGTTTTGTCCTAAATTTATAGGTTGTCTAGGAGGGAAAATACTATTAATCTTTTCTCCCTTCATTGTCTCCCAATTTTTTGAATTAAGGACTAAAATTTCACTATCAACCTCATTTTTGATTTTATTAGTAAAATACTTAACAAACCATTTTACAAAAGGAATATAATCTTGAGTTATAGTCATATCTTCATAATAATCATCCTTAAACTTATTAAGTTCAGGAAGAGAGAATTTCTTAAAATATAATTCCCTAAATTGGGTATATCTATCTTGTTAGAACTCATCATTAATGAGTTCTCTCATTTCACTACCTGGAGAGAAATCTATGATGTAACCCATTTATAGATGGAAACTCATTTCTGATTGAGTAGGTGGTTCCCTACTCTGAGTGGTTTTTTGATATATCCCATAAGGAATTTTATTCTCACTAATTCTAATATTTTCTACTGTCTCCAATTCTTCTATTGGTTGAGAAGTAGAAGCCCTGTTTAATTCACTAGGAGTTGTATAAAACTCACTAACAGAATGTCTTGCTGAAAGACTTCTTGGTATTCTAATAACCCTTTTGGGATTAAACTTTAATTCTATATCCCCTTCATTAGTTTGGGTTGTCTGGTCTATCTCTTTATTTAAGATAGGTTCAGGATCTACAGCCTAGGGTAGAGACCATTTCTCAGGGAATTTAATTTCATTTCATTTGATTAACCTATTAGTCACTATGTTTGAAGTCAACAGGTTAGTTTGGACAAGAGTTGTTGTCCCTGGAAAAAATATTTGCTTGACCTTTGGATTAAGCGTGTTTAACACCTTATAATAAACTCTATAGCATATTGCTATTATTTCACTTCCTGGTTTGAAATTATACCCGTTAGTATGTATAGTAAGTTGCATAGCATCAAAAATATTTTTGTCAGATAAAGACAGACTTAAATTTGGAGACACATCAAAATAGACGGGTCCATGACATAAGCTAGTTTCTATTAAAGCAGCTAGAGAAGATTGAAAGTCTTTACTTCTACCATCTCTAATATATGCTAGGATACTAGAATTTAATCCTAACAAAGTTAAAGGTTTAAAAGAAATTTCCACAAGACTAATATGAACAAAATTATAATCTTTAAAAGGAAGTAAATCTTTTTTACTTAATAATTTTATTGTCTGATTATTCTCAGAAACTTGAACAGTCTGTTCAATAGTCTTAACAGCATATCGTGACTTAATATCAAACATATCAAATTTGTAGATTTGGCTTGAAGGGACCAAAGGAATTATTGCCCACTTGTTTAGCTGATCCAATTTTTTTGGATATTCAACCAACTCTTCATTTTTTATAGTAAATTTTTTGGATAATTCTCCTATATATATATATATATATATATATATATATATATATATTGTTATACCCCAATTTTGTCCGAGTTCTTATATCATTGTAATATTTTTTTTTATTTTATTAAGTAGTGTATGTGCAACAAACGTTTCTATGTACTCAAGTAAAAGATAAGTAGCTTGTGCATATCAACCACAATTAATATAAAGATGCATGATTTGATTCTTGGTCAATCATCCCACATGTTATTTTCTTTTGACCCTCTTTGAGTAATTGAAAAAGCAAGTGAAGCAAAGCATAAGAGCTTACAAAATAAGAACAAAAAGATGAAATACCCAAATCTGCAGCTCTATTGCGAAGGCAATTTCTCTCTCCTCGGACCTCTTTTCGACGATCCGAACGGTGAAAGTGGAGATATATGTCTCACGAACCTACTGACAAAAAATGAAGACGATCCGACGGTTAACGAATCCGGAATCGCACTTTTACGATGAGAGGTTTGAGAAAAACGGACCAAAAACTGCAGCTATTGCGAAGGCAATTTCTCTCTTATAAAAACTCTTTTCAACGATCCGAACGGTGAAAGCGTAGATATATGTCTCACGAACCTACTGTCCAAAAAGAAAGACGATCCAACGGTTAACGAATCCGGAATCACAATTTTACGGTGACAGGTTTGAGAAAAACGGGAATTGTGTTTTAAAGGGGAATTGCTTTCTCTACCTTGTTTTAGTCCCACATTGCTCACAAGAAACAAGAGCTCCCTAGCAATTGGATATAAAAGGGGTTGAGAGGTGAAGATTAGAGGGGGGATCATTGGCGGGTTAAGTGATCTTTTGGGTCAAAGTGTTCGCGGCTCATTTCACTAAAAACCCGTCTTTGATCATTTGGACGTTTTGAGTCGGCTTTTCGATTCTCAAAGCGGTTCCTGCGGTCTTGGGGTCAAAATGGACCAGATAGGAGTCCGGTTCGTGATTGACACGGTCGATTGCTCGATCGGTTGGCACTCGTCGAGTCCAGGTTAGTTTTGTATTTATTTTGTTTATTTTTATGTACATATTTATTTATCATTTATTTATAATATAATATAATCTATTTATTTATTCATTTGTTTATTGTTTATTTATATATCTATTCATATTTATTTATGTATATAGTTATTTATTTATTTTTTTAGCCTAGTCTTTATTAATTATCAGTTTTTGTCTTTTTTTATGCACAAATTAGTTTATTTCTTCAAAAATCAAATAAAAGACTAAGTCGGTTGTACAACCGGGTTAGTCATCATCCTAGGACCAATGAGTTGTACAGTTCAGTAATCCTAAAAACTTATAAGTAAATAAATAAATCACTTTTCCTAAAAATAGGGGACTAAGTCGGTTGTACAACCGGGTTAGTCAGCGTTCTAGAACTAATGAGTTGTACAGTTCAGGAGTTCTAGAATACCTATTCTAAAACCAACTCACCTCACATCAAACAAACTTCTTTCAAAAAACCTCAAAAATACTTTCAAAAAGTAGGGGACTAAGTCGGTTGTACAATCGGGTTAGTCAGCGTCCTAGGAATCAGTGAGTTGTACAGTTCAAGGAGTCCTAGGACCCCTACACTAAAAAACACCAACCAACAAACCTTTTTGGGAAGAACTACGTAGCTTTGATTCCTCCATTGCATCCGAATGCGTAGGAGCAATAGTCCACTCTTGTCAAGCACTAAAAATTAAAAATTTAATTAAGTCTTTTTCACTATAAATAAAAAGGGTAAATATTAATAAACCATAAATAATTAGACGAAGGATGTCGTGGGGTGCTAATACCTTCCCCACGCATAACGACTCTCGAACCTTTAAACTTGCCTTATCCTAAAACTAAAAGGGATTTTCCGAATTTGCCCTTAAATTAAAATTTGGTGGCGGCTTCCTTTCGAACTTCGAAGAATCCATTCCCAGATTTTTCGGTCGCTATATATATATATATATATATATAGGAGGCATATCTAGTGAGAAAGGGGGTTCTTATATGAGAGTGGGAGGATCAATTCTCAGCCATTAGATCTAAATCAACGGATCAGATTAGAGCACTTAATTAATGAGTCACGTGCTTGACTTTTTCTTTCTTGAACGCTGAGCCAGAACACTCAGAACGTCTTTCTTCAAGATACGTTGTCCCATTGTCTTCCTTCTTCTTACTAAGAGTCGCTTGTTAAAGCCAAGCCCTCTTGTATCTCTTTTAAAAATTCTGCTTGAGTTAATGTTGGGAAATAGATTGATTTTCGATTGAAAATTTAAGAGTGGATTTTAGTTTGGATATCGTCGTGCAGGTTTGTAATTCCACTTGCCGTCGTTGGTTCACTTTTTCTGTCTCTACAAATGGTCTTGAATTAACAAAAATAATAGTGACACTTTCTCTTGTCTCATATCGGTGGAACCCTCCCTGCTCTTTTAGCAGTTTAGGTTTTCGGTGAGGTGCTCTCTAGAAGCACTTGGAATCCAATATCACTAAATCACCAAACAAGGAAGGCCCCAAATAATACCATGAATTATATTAGTGATTATCTATGTCGACAACATAAACGGAATGCAAAGTTTTTCCTTTTTGTCATAGCACATTGGTGGAGGTTTCAAAATCATGGAACATTACAAGTTGTGTTTGCTGAAGACAACATCCACAGAGTCCGATGGGTGAGAAATGATGGTGACATAGAAATTGATTGGATCACGCCTGCGTTGCCTTTAGAAGATGGGGATCATCTCTTGTTTTCGTACAACTATGTTGACCAGCCTAGGTCACTAAAAATAGAGTCACGGTGTAATGGACAAAACATGGTAATGCCTAATTTTAGGAAGGGAAGAAGTTTTAACACGTACTTGCATCAAATACCGAGACGGTTTGTAGATTTTGTTGTTGATATTGTTGATGTTAATTACTTACCATCAACAACAATATCAACAACAAAATCTACAAACCATCTCGGTATTTGATGCAAGTACGTGTTAAAACTTCTTCCCTTCCTAAAATTAGGCATTACCATGTTTTGTCCATTATTTTTAGTGACCTAGGCGGGACAACATAGTTGTATAAAAACAAGAGATGATCCCCATCTTCTAAAGGCAAACACAAGAGTGACCTATGACAAGGTGTTAGGAATTTTCACTTTTCCGCCAAGAATAGGTGCGAGAAATCCTATGTTAGGCATACTGAACCTGAATAAAAACAAATGAAAATGAAATTAAGTTAAAAAACACACAACGTCAGAAATAACACGAGAATCTTTGAAATCTTTGAATGTTCTTAAAATAACACGAAAGCGGTTGAAATGCTAAAATGCTGAATGTTCTTAAAATAACACAGAATGTCAGAAACTGTTGTTCTTAAACTTTCATTTCAGCATTTGATAGTTTAAAAATCATGTTGCGGAACACTAATGTACATGACTCGATTTACTGACATGATTTTTTAGGATGCGAATTTATATTGATTACAGGTAGGTTTCTCAACCAATTATGTTACTAATAAAACCAGATTACAAACAACAGGAAGAGCAATTATTAAGACAAAATCAGATTACAAACAAAACCAAAATCAGATTACTAATACGATAATACCCACCCCACCCACTACCCAAATTCCTAATTCCCAAATCACACAAACCCTAAAAATTGAAATCAAGATAAAGGAAATCTAAAACGAAATCAAAGAGGCAATGGAAACGAACTAAAGAAGCAAAACGAATTGAAGAAGATGGAAAACAAAAATGAAAAGAAGAAGAAGAAAAACGAAATTTAACCTTGAACTGTGAAGAACAGCAACTGACGGAGAAGAAGCAGGGGACGATGACGGAGAAAGCGGAGGCGGCGGAGCACAGGAAGGGAGGCGGAGTACGGTTGCGGACCTTCCCCACGCCGTCGCCTCGTCGGAGTAACCCCATCACCACCGCAACAGAGCTTCCGTCTTACCCTTCGTCCCTCCATCGCGAAACTTCATATTCTTCCCTCTCTCCGGCGAGTATTTCGTTCTCTCCGGCGAAGTTCATTGTCTCTCTCTCTCTCTCTCTCAGGTTGCAGAACAATTCTCTCTCCCTCTGATGAAGTGAAGGAAACGGCGCTGGGTTCAGTGGGTTGGGGGTGAGGGAATTATGGTGCGATAATTTGGGATCTGATTTAGGGTTTTGATCTTGGTACCCCCCTCCTTAAACCCTATACCCCCCTTTTGTACAAAACTTCCAAAATTACCCCTAACTAAAAAACAAAAATCAGAAAATCATCTCATAATTCATAATTCCGTAGTTGAAGAGTAAGATTCTCTCCTAAATTTTACGGAAACATCACCCAAAGGATAAATCCGTAGTTGAATTCCTACGGAAACATCATACGTAGATGAATCCGTAGTTGCTGCTGATGCAACTTAGAAGGATTTCTGGGAAAATTTACGGAATCATCTTCTTACGATGAATCCGTAGTTGATGCTTTTACGTATTTCTGGAAATTTTTACGGATTCATCATGCGTTGATGTTTCCGTAGTATAAATTTTGACTACGGAATGATCGTTGATGGATGTATCCGTAGTCAGTCTTCACTTTCTCTGTTCCAGAGACTACGGATTTATCTAGGAGATAAATCCGTAGTCAAAATTTTTATGTTCTTGATTTTTGTTATTTTTTTGCGATGCCGCATGTACCGTTTAGGTGGGAAGATTCCTCCATGGTCCAAAGTGGTTTGATGCGTCGAGGAGGTACATTGGGACGGTAGAGGAGGTGCGAGTGATGAAGGTCCTTCCGAGCCACCGAGTGAGCGGACACAAAGCAGGATAGCGGACACGCTTACGAGAAGCGCGAGGCGTGTTCGTGGGCGTCTTCCGGCTCCTCCGGTGGCGATGGGGAGTGCACGACATGCATCATACTGAGGTTATGTTAGAGATGTTTATGAGCCTCCTCCTCCCGCTTTTGATAGAGGTTATCATAGAGATGTTTACGACCATGCGCTGCTAGAGGTGATTATGGAGATTACTATGAGGGTGGGCGGTGGGGAATGATGATATTCACGAGGATGATCCCCATGTAGAGGTGATGATAGTATGGAGGCGGAGTTTGAGTTAGGTGAGGCTAGTTCAGAGGTAGATTTAGATCGTGAGGTTGAGTCGATTATGACCTTGATGATGATGAGGATGAGGACACTGTTCACCTCGTGAGCAGAGAGTTTGTGGAGCTAGACTTGGGTCCGAGGGATGGCTCTCTCTTTGCGCAGAAGAGTCATGAGCACGTGACATCTAAGCTGCGTATTGGAGTGGGTGGTGCGTAATAGCTTATTTAATATGTCTTAAATGTTGTTATCTTTTATATGCATTTTTGTTAATATGTATTTATACATATATACTGAGGATCGCGGGAAGTTGAAGATTCTCGCGAATGGGCCAAGTTACGAAGCTTGTCCACGAGGTGCTTCATCCGGATGTTGCACGTTGGGTTGAGAAAAGGTGGTCTTACGGACCTTGATTTCACCCCATGAAGATAGTCAACCATGAGTTGCTATATCGCATTTGTGGAAGATGGCATCAGGAGACATCTTCGTTTCACCTACCATTTGGTGAAATGACTATTACTTTAGATGATGTGTCCAACCTTCTTCACTTGCGATCTATGGGTCATTTTTCTTGCGAGTAATAAATTTATTAGTTTTTAAATTTGTTAAAAGTTGTTTAAAATTAGGGGAAAAAACCCTTTGTAGACCAAAAAAGAAATTATTTACGAGAGACTATAAAGTAATTACGGTAATTACGAAAAAAATTAAGATATTAAAAAGTAGAAATGCAATTTCATATTGGATAAGAAGCAGAAAACATAATACAACCTAGTTGTTCAAAGAACTACTACCTCTAATAGAAGGATATGAACCTAGTTGTTACGAAACATAATATTGGATATGAAAAACACAAATTGCAAAAATAAAGCGAAGCGACGGAAAACATAATACAACCTAGTTGTTCAAAGAACTACTACCTCTAATACTACGGATCTACTGTTTTTCGACGAACAATTCGAGATAAGGTTCAATGACACCTTGGAATTCTTCATGTTTCTCAAACATTTGTGAACGTCTTCGTCATTCTTGATAGGCTTAAGGCACTTACGAATACGATTACGTGGGTTCCAATTTCTTGATGTAGGGGATTCACATTCGATTTTTAATTTCTTCTTTGAACACCATCTAGTTTCACATTTTGGTTTAGTTTTTCTTTCAATTCTGCGAAGGTGATGTTGTTCTTAAGCCTGAAACATTTTGTTTTACTACCACGGCTAGTAATTGGTAAAAGACAATGGTCGTTCCAGCGCGTGTAAGTCATCTGATACTCAACTTTACGAAGTGCGTAAGTATCGGTTGTTGTGGTGCGGGTGGTGGTGGTTGAAGAAGATGCATGATCTCTTCTGGAGTTCGTCTTGTGTTCACATACAGCTCTAAGATTTGTCGCCCCATTGGAACGTTAGCTAGATGTTCCATCATTGCGCGGACGTCCTCGTCGCTTCGGATCTCCATGGTGAATCTTTGGGCGGTCCCATCATCTCTACAATTGAACTTTTTCAAAGCGTAGGCGATCGACGTCTTTACGCCACGCCCTGCAGGCGAATCTTCCTCTCGGCCTTCTCCTTGAGTTGGGCCAATGTGATGTCCTTATTCATCCCGCATAACACATGGTTAGGACAACGAAACACAGCGCCATGTTCGTCGGTGGTAGCGATTCCATTGTGATAAAAAAGGCGGTTAGGAATTTGTCGTTTGAGTTTGGGTTTGGTACAACCGCCATTCCATTGTAGCGGGTGGGGCGATGTTTTTTGGGAAGAAGCGAGAGAGCGAGAAGATGAGTCGGAAGGCAAAGGGTAGGTTGAGGGTAAAACCGGTGGTGTTATGTTAGTGTAATTTGAGAATGTATTTATAATAGACGTGATCGTGTGTGAGCCGTTGATTTAGGGTGATCATAACCGTTGATTGTAGGGTTTAGTGTCGGCAAAATCTAGGCCGTTAAATTGTGTCGGCAAAATCTTGGCCGTTCAATAAAAAAATACCCACACTCTGTTCACACTCTGCACAATGCAGCATGCACACTCTGCACAATGCATCACTCTGCACAATGCAGCATGCACACTCTGCACAATGCATCACTCTGCACAATGCAGCATGCACACTCTGCACAATGCATCACTCAACTTAATTAAATGTGACTTAATTAAATGCGACTCAACTTAATTAAATGTGACTCAACTTAATTAAATGTGACTTAATTAAATGCGACTCAACTTAATTAAATGTGACTTAACTTAATGGTTTTTTTTGCCTAAATTTTGTATATGATGTTATTATTATTATTATTATTATTATTATTATTATTATTATTATTATATAAAGCTGATTATTTTATTTCTCTCAGGTCGATTTACGATTGATGATGCTATTGAGGCGGGGGTTCGGTTGTTGGGGATACCGCATGGACCTTGTGTTACTGAGTGTCAGAGAAACAGAGGAGGGTATCTTAGATTCAGTTTCTTGGAGGATGTATACAGGAGACACTTGGATGCAGGAAAATTTAAATTTGCTTCACGTGCTTATCTTTTGCTTATGGTAGGGTATACCATATTTTCCGACAAGAGTGCGACAGCCATACCCGTGAAGTGGGTGAAGCTTTTTGAGAAGTATAAAGAGTGTGGTCAGTGGGCCTGGGCACCAGCTGCATTGGCGTATTTGTACCAGCAGCTCCATGTTGGATCTCATCATAAGGGTAAGCAGCTTGGAGGCTATGCGACTTTGTTACAGGTAAAAATCTTTGATTAACACATTATTTGAACACATGATTTTGTCATTAACACATTGTTTTAACACATGATTTTGTCATTAACACATTATTTTAACACATTATTTTGTCATTAACACATTTTTTAAAACATTATTGCAGAGTTGGATCTATGAGTACTTTCCCACCTTTGTTCCTCGAAAGGACTTAGGTGCATCACATGGCCCACGTTCTGGGAGGTGGATGAATAAAAAAGATGACACATTGAAGTTAGCAGTTTTTAGGAGGAAGTTGGATACCCTTACGCGTGAGGATGTTAACCAGACTTGGGACGACCACACGAGCGATTCAGAGCGTTCGAGAAGATTACGTTGTTTAGAGGATGTTTTCCTTGGGGACGAGATTCGGGTTGGTACATGCCCGGCCAGGTGTTTATGGCAATTTGGTTATATTCGGGACATACCGCTTTATCCAATTTCCCTATGGGGAGTGTAGGGACATGCTTGGGAAGTGGATGTATGGCCCCAATCAGCCGATGCGATCATCGTATGGCGGCTACTCGGCGACGTTCCACTGGTGAGACTTCTCGAGAGATATACGCCTGGTTTTTTTACAGTGTCGATTCCTCGGATCACCATTCCTTTGGGTGATGTGGATCATTTTGTTGCAGCTCATGAGGATGCGGGGAGGCGGCGAGGGTCCACTCACATCCGATGAGATATTGGCATTGGTTGATGCACGCGATTCACGAGCACATTGCACACCATGGGGCGCCTGACACTCCTGCATATAGGTCTCTTATGAACATTTTGAGGTTGGTGGAGAGACGTGGCCGTTGATATATATTATGTACGCTTTTATTTTATCGTTTGGATATTGTATGTAATGGATATTGTGTATTTTGCATATTGTGCGCTTTGGATATTGTGTATTTTGGATGGATGTTGATGGAGACACGTGGCCTTTGCTTATGGTTTATTTTATCGCTTTAGTATCTGTAGTCGTATTCGTTTTTAATGAAATTTAATTTGTGACAAAAACTATATGGATACGTATGTGCCAAAATATTAAAAATGTACATCAACCTAATGAAATACATTCAATCGGGCCCATGTATGGAATAGGGTTTGGAACTAAAGCATTCCACGGTTGGATACGACCAACATATGGACCTTGCCATGACCTAGAATCTTCATGCGCATACTGTTCCCAAGATACATGAGCGGGAGGTATTGGGCTTCCATTCTTCAACTTAACACGAAATTGAAAGATGTTATTTTTACTCCACATTAAGTACCATAAACACAATACATTATATATGGAATAATGAAATTACTCGGACCCAATGAACATTGTTGCGAATACAATAGCCGCCAATTTGGACTTCCTAGTTCGCGAGAGCCTCTCGATGGTAAAAACGTCCATGAACCTTGATCTGTCAATGAGAATGAAACTACGCTTATTGAATACTTGGTTGCAATAATATGTCCCATATCGAGGCATAACCATCCACTTGTCCTCCGGTTGGTGCCCCCAATCTTTAACAATCAATGAATCTCTCGAGAGTGTTAAGGTTATCACCAAACAATCGATCATATAGACCCCAATGTTCATCAATTTCTGAAGCGGATCTTGCCTAACTAGGGGCCAACTATCAACACCAAGACCAAGTGAGGCGGCGATACATCGATACCCACAGTTCCCATCTCCTTCTACATTAATAATGTCATCAATGTAGTCGTGCATATGAGGAGGAATCCACCCAATGAAATGCATGTCATGTTGTGCTCGCTCCTTTCTTTGATCGTTGTGAGGGTAGCGGGAAGGTTGTTTTGATGATCTTTGGGGAGGAACATTTGATGACCATTGGGAAGATTTTTCGATTGAACTCTGTGTGGCATTCTTCTCTCGCCTCGCCCACATGCTCAAAGAAGGAAGGATCTCGTTTCACATCATACAGTTTCCGCTTCTTTGGTGCACCTTTAGTCTTCACTTTCGAAGGAGGAGGAACCATAGATGTTGTGCTAGGAAAACCAAACGGCATAAGACCTTTCTTCAACGCAAATTTCTCACTAAGATCCATATCCTTAAAACGCCTCCATATTGCCTCCATGATGAAACTAATGTCACAATCAGCAGATACTTTGCTTCTTGCGTTCCTCATCAATACCCTCCAAAGTAAGTTTCATCCAATGCTCATCAACAACCTCCAATGGGATAGGTTTTGCATGAAGGTGCATATAACCAAGTTCACAAGCACACGGCAATCCATGAGTAACTCTAATCGTGCAACCACATCGACCTTTATCTGTCCCCACGTAACCCAAAGTTTTATCAAACTCGGTAGAAATATGGTTAAGTGCGTTGACCGATACAAAACCCCGTAGATTGCTGTAGAATGGAGTGTTGTGCTTGACATCCACACGATCAATACTCTTTGTGAATGATTCAACTATCTTATCGATCTGTGCATTTAACATACCATGCATTGACTCCCAACATCTGCACAAGTCCCCTCCACTAAAACCCAAAGCCCTCTTCAATGCCCAATGTGCACTTTCAACCCTAATATTAAACCAAAGCAAAAATAAACACAACATTTCTAAAAAAAATACTCAAAAAAAATATAGTGAACAACATTACGTACCTATTTGTTGTGGTATTCCCAAAGTGTCTCCTCTTATTAATCCACGCCAACACAAATCTGTCCTTGTGAGGAACCAACCATGTGTTGTTCACGTACTGAACAAACTGTGGTAGATCAACACATGATTGCTCGAACTCAAGTAGCCGCTGATAAAACTCTTCCTCATCTGTTGAGTCAGCTATACGCACCCAGAGATCCATTACCATCTCTTGCCTATCCTTCTTCACCATCAATTTACACTTAGCACTCACATTCTTGCTTATGTGATACCGACAAAGCAAATTGTAACTTTCCGGGAACACCATCTCTATGGCACTCATCCGCCCAAGATCTCTATCGGTGATAAATGATTCGGGAAGAGCAATATCTACCACCATCATGTCTCTCGATTATACGCAATACCCATCTGAAATTGTCATACCGCTCATTTGACAAATAAGCAAAGCAAACCGAGAATGTCAACTCTGTTGAAGTCACTCCAACAATCTCCAAGAGAGGCAGTTTATACTTGTTGGTTTTGTAGTCTTTGTCCATAATCAATATCCTAGGGAATATCCTCAATAGGTTGATAGACTCGGGGATGTGCCCACATGATGTCACCAATAACATCGAGTTCTCAATTCTTCTAGTCCAACACACATAGTGTTCAGAATCTATCAACCTCATAAGCTCACGGATCTCGGTTCTAGAACCTCTACAACTCGTCCTAAACATCCGTATTTGCTTATACAAGCTGCGTGATAGTACTCAAGTTCCCCACAAATCTCTTCTTCAATGCACTTAGACTCTTCTCTCGCTTTGACATTTAACAATGTATGCTCATCCAACATACTCTTCTCTTCCTTTGAGAATCGCCCAAATATTGGAAGTCCGATACATGATGGAGATGGCTTATGATTGTGTACACCACACCTAACCTCTACCTTCCAATCCTCAATTGGAGGATTCAGAGGTTTAGCTTTTAGCTTGAATGGACAATCACACTTCTTTGAAGATATCCTTCTACCTTTAGAGCAATCCACGTCTACTCCAAAGTGTGTTTCCCATGTTTCGCACAACCAAAAACAATCACATTTTTCTCCCACTTTTGCCAATTGCTTTATCGGATCTGCGGATGATAACAACTGTTCCGTTGGCTTTCCCCGTCTCTCTAGCCCAACGTATGAGATCATCACGGGTATGAAAAATCTACAAATAATTTACAATTATCGGATTAGACTAAATTCTAAGTACTATTTAAAATAATTAATGATAAATGCCCACCTCATTTGTTGTAAATGCATCCGATAGATCAATGCAATTGGGAAGCGCCCCATCCGACATAGCCATATCGTATAATATTAACCATTGAAAACTTAATTAATTAACTAATTAAATAAAATTAAAAAAATTAAAAAACACTACGGATTTATCTATCCTAGATAAAAATGCGCTAAAAAACTTAACTCGGATTTATGTTAACCACATAAATCCGTAGTGTAAATTAACACTCGGATTTATGTAGTTAACATAAATCCGAAACAATTTTAAAAATTTCCTACGGATTCATCTACATTTGATCAATCAGGAAAAATTAAAAAAAATACACTACGGATTTACCTTTTAGTGATGAATCCGGAAAAATGGCGAAATTTTAGACTAGATCTGATTTTTTGTCAAAATAAGAGGGGTATTTTGGTATAAAAGTGTATTATGGGGGTATGGAAGCCAATGAGGGGGGTATGAAAATTAAAAGCCTCTGATTTATGGTTCCTTCTTCTTTTCAAGTTTGTTTTTAATTATGAGTCCACACCTTTTATTGTTTTCTTTATCATTTTATTTTTATTTTGTTTAATCTGATTTATCTTTTTATGTTTTACACCTCCATTATTAGTGGACACGCCTAGGGTGGCAATTTCTACCCGCAAGTGGGGATCTCCGCGGGGACTGCCCCGAATGGGGCCCCGTGGGCGGAGGATTTTTCCCCGTGGGGATGGGGACGGGGGGGAAAATCCCCCCGCAATCAAAGTGGGGATGGGGATGGGGATCATACCCCCCGCCCCGCGGGGACCCCGCCCCGAATAAATTAGATAAATATACTTATTATAGATATATATTATTTATAAGTAATTAATTTTTTAGTCTTTTTATACGTGTTTTGAATTTAAAATAATAACAAAATATTAAATTGTTCTAACTTTTATACTTTCCAAATATTAAAATATAAAACTAAGACTAACATTTATATTTTTTAATAAAAATGTTAAACTTTTGAATTTTAGTCTTACTTTTTATATATTTTTCTAATTTTATTATATTTTAATTTATATTTTTGTTAGCTATTGGAGTCCCCGCGGGGACCGTGGGGATCCGTGGGGATGGGGATGGGGGAGGAAATGCCCCCGAGGTGGAGAACGGGGATGGGGATGGGGGACAATTTGAGAGGTGGGGACGGGGAGCGGGGGAGTACTCGCACCCGCCCCGCCCCATTGCCATCCCTAGACACGCCCTGTCCACAAGCCTAAGTTTCATTGGGCTGATGGTTGTTTTAGAACAGCAAGGGTAGTGTAGAACAGCAAGGGGGTGTAAATATTAAAAAAACGTGGGGTTGTAACAATCAAATAGGAGGGTGCAAATATCACTCTGACTAAATAAAAAAACATAATAAAATAAATGAGAAGTACATAACTTAACAAAAGCAAGAGAGAAAGAAGGAGAATAACGAAAGAAGGATAGAGGAAGAAAAAGGGAGAAACGCCGGAGGGGGCCATGGTTGTGGCGTCGGGGCCGGCTTCGGTGGGAGGGGTGTTGACCGCGGTGGTTCTGGCGGCTGTTGGTGGTGATGAGAGAGAGAGAGAGAGAAAAAAAAACGACGGTGGGGTGTTTTGGTGGTGGTCACAGTTGTTGTTGTTGAAGTGGGATTTTAATGGTGGTTTATGTGGTGTTGGTTTTTGGGTTAATGGTGGAAGAGATAGGGGTGAGGTGGTGGTGTACGATGATGGTGCACGGAGGTGGCTGTGGTGGTTGTTGTGTGGTGGTAGGAAATGACTATGGTGGTTGTTATTGAAGTGGTGATAGTTGTTGTGGTTTTTTGGTTCCTTCTTCTTTCTCCCTCATTTTCTTCTCTAAATATTTTGCTTTTTTTCAAAATCTCCCCCCTTGCTGTGTGTGTGTGTTTTTGTGTCTCTGTGTATTCGGTTCTCCCCCTTTTACTGTTGCTGTGAGTCTCTATTTATAATGGGGTTTGTGTGGTGTAGGTGTGGATGTTGAGTAGAGGATCAAAACTCAAGGGGACAGATTTCTGAAGACCAAAACAAACCACCAAGAGGTGGTGGTGCTGCTGCAAAAAGCTGCGTTGTTTGTACCTAAAATGGAAAAAGCAAAGGGACAGGTAAAAAGAAGTTTGAGCTTCCTCCTCAAAATGCCTTCAGCTGCAACAGCAACAATAGGTAGCAACGACTTGCTCTTTCTTTTGTTATTTTAAAAAAAATGTACCGTTTGCTTTTAATTTTTTGTCTATATATGTAACAAAAGTTGACTGTTTGTACTAATATATAAAAAAACTATTTATAATAATAAAAGCAATTTTTTAGAATCTGATTTTTGTATAAAAATAATGATAGAATAAACTAATAAATATATATATGGATAATAATAATAATAATAATAATAATAAGTAACGAAACAAATACGCGTAAACGACGATACGCGAGCGCGCACACTACTAGAAATAATACACGCAACAAATGAGAATAAAAATAGTGCGAGATACAAATTTTTGAACTCTTTTGAAAACAAGAAAAATACCCGTTAAAATTGAGCATTCACTAAAATATAAATTTTTATTTGATTTTCAATTAGTCGGACAAAATTGAGGTATAACAGCTGCCCCTCTTTATTTAAATTTTACTAGAAAATGTGAAGGGTTTCCAAATTTTTCGCGTAAAATAGAAATAAAGATATAAGAACACTAATTTTGTCCGTATAGAGAGAAATGTAGGGTTTGAGAATTTACAGGAGTGGTTAACACTTGGTGCGTTAACGAGAAAAGAATAAAGAAGGAGCATTGGGGCTCTGAAGGACCACTGGGGGTCTGAAGGAGCACTAGGGCTCTGAAGGACCACTGGGGTCCAAGGTCTAATCATGATCGATGCTTGGCGCATTGATTGAAATAAATGAAGGGACCGATAGTCTGCGGCGGAAATTTGCTGGGCACGATGGACCAAAAATGGGTCGATGGATCGCAACTAGCTATGGTACTAGTAAAAGCGATGCGAGGGTGACCTACGTCAGAAGCGGTCGTGAGGGTCAAGATCAGATCTAGAACTGATATGTTGACCACAAAGGATTTACACTATGTCTTAGGCAGATATAGCTAATCTGAAGGACCACTGGAGGTCTGAAGGATCCACCGTGCTCAGTGACGACGTTATGATCTGAAGGTGCAGCTCGGAGTCGCATTTGGCGCGTTGACTCGAACTGAACTGAAGGACCGATATGGTCTGAAGGATCGATGCTAGACTTAACGCTAACATTGCAATCTGTTGTGTGATATAGGATTCAATGCTCTTTGCGTTAACTTAAGAAAATATTATGTCTATGCATGATGATTTTTTCGTGCTTTTAAAAAGATATGCATGATGATTTTTTCGTGCTTTTAAAAAGAGTATAATTTGTTTGATGAGAAACAAACTATGTAATGCTGGATGCAGAGAGATTAATATTGATCATTATTTGAAAAAAATTAGTTTTGATTTGAACTCAAACTTTTACAAACTCAAGCTTGCCATATTTGTTGACCATGGCATGAAATAATATTTGACCACATTTGCATACTTGTTCACATTATTCTTCTATTTGATGATGATGAGCCATGCCTAAACTCTTCAGGTCTAAGAAGTTAACTGAGGAAATTCTCTGGATCACATCCCGAACTTGTGTTCTCTCTCTTTGAAGCATTGTCTAATTAACATATGTAGTTGTGTAAATACAAGAATGAGTCGGCTGAATGACAGTTCTAAGACTATTTGGGTATTTTCGTGGGTGAATATGGTGTGAGTGAAATGATGGATGCTGTCATTGTCCAAGCTCATGGAGAATAGGCTTGCCCCAATCTGAGGAATGTGATTGCCGCGATTTAGACTTTGAATAGTGGGGAATGACTAACTTGCCCCTATTTTGGGATGACAACAACAACTAGTAATGTGGATGGAATGAATGGTTGGAATTTGCCCCGGTGCTGGAATATCACGTGGTTGAGAATGAATGGAGTGAAAAGCCAGAGAATTCCTCGAACCCGTAAGATATGATATTTACCCAATCTATAAACGACAAGGTTTTTCATGTTCGAGTAAGATGATGAAAGGGTGAAAAATTAGGATACTTGGTTAGGGAATTGCTCAAATATGACTTTATTGATGTGAAGGTAGTATGGGGTGGATATTTAAGGTGGGATGAAGAGTGGAGGGACTGCCCCACTTTTGGGATGATAATTTGGATGATTGCCCTAGAAGGAACTCATTTTTTGGAAGATTTGCGTAAGCATGATGCCATGAGTCTTTGATACGATGAAATTTCGTTTTGTAGGTGATCACTGAACTTTTCTTTGATGAACTTTGGGTGCAAGCCTTTTGAGTCCTTTTTTCTTTTTTCTTTTTTTTGTGAGCAAATAATAAATACAAATATTTTGTCCTAGAATTAAAACTTTTAGAAAGTGAAAGCAATGAATCATTGATCCGACTATACTTTTGGGTTTGTATCGTGGCCAGTGATTAATGGTTTACGAAGGGATTGGATGATTAGGCTCAAAGAAGTGGTGAGGTTTAATGGGACAAATGATGTTTTTATTCAGGTGTGTAATGTGGCTAGTGGTTAATGGTTAATGGTTTATGAAATAAAGTGATGACTGCGCTCAAAGTGCTTGCGGGTTAATGAGACAAAGGATTTTTTTATTCAATGGTGCACTTTATGATATGATGTATTGACTCAAGGACTTATATTGTCTATTGTTCAAGACTTTTTCTTCTCCTTTTTTGGACTATGATTCTTTTTTGTTGTCATTTTTGACGCACTAGTGCAAAATAAGGAAAAGAAATAGACATTTAAAGTCACGCGCTCAGATGCCTGCCTTGATATAAGGACGCGGTGACAAACTTGTAATAAACTCGAAAACTTTTTTTGGCGTGCTAGTTTTTAAGTCAAGCGTAAAATATGCGTGACTTCAAAAGTGGACGCGATGGCAAACTTGTAATAAACTCGAAAACTTTTTTTGGCGTGCTAGTTTTTAAGTCAAGCGTAAAATATGCGTGACTTCAAAAGTGGACGCGGTGGCAAACTTGTAATAAACTCGAAAACTTTTTTTGGCGTGCTAGTTTTTAAGTCAAGCGTAAAATATGCGTGACTTCAAAAGTGGACAAATCGTTTCTCTCACTCAGATTACGCGTTTGGATCTCTCACTCAGAAAATTTCTCTCACTCTCTAGGTCCAGCTTCGCGAAGCTTCTTCCTTCTCTCGCCACACATTCCACATTCCACATTCTCTTGTGAGATGATTCTATGATGCCAGACCTCGTGCTCTCTTCCCCAAACCTTGCCCACATCCTCCTGCTTGATAACTCTATCGTCTCTTCATTCTTGTTCAGCTCTCTCATCGTTTCTTCGAACCCTAGCTAATCATCGCATCTCGTGAGTTCTTGAAGAACACTCGAGGCCGCCTTCTCATTCTCTCTCTCGCGCCTTTGCTCCACACTTCCTTCTATGAGTTCGTTTTAGATTTCATTTTTGATTTCGTTTGATTCTTTTTATATTTCGTTTTCCCTAATTCTTCGACAAGATTCGTTTTTCGTAATTGCTATGACTAATACCCGAATTTACGTAGATCCGGATGTAAAATCAATGGATTAATCAGGATACGTGTACTTGTTTCTAATTTGTTAGGGTTTCATTTTCGGAGTTATTTATAGGCTCCTTTTTCTTTTTCTTGATACAACTTATGGTTTTTTTCATTTTCATATATGTCTCGATACATTCTTAAGAAAGGTGTTCGAATCTAGTTCAATTTTAACATTTCATGTTGTATATAATACAAGGTGTTCTGAATCTAGTTCAATGAATTTGAGGAAAATGACTTTGCAAGAACAGGAACCATTGCCACTTTGAAAAGGTGTTACGAATCTAGTTCAATTTTAACATATGAAATTGTAATGCAAATGCCTTGTCTCTCAAAAATCATTTACCTTTATTAGCCTTTAGGTTTAGTCATGCATTTGTCAGTATGTATTAAAAATTTGTAAACAAAGCTCATACTTTCTCGGCTGAATGTTTCAGGTGGATCTCAGTGAGGGTCCTTTAGAGCTGTTCACACATGAGATGGAACCTTTTCTCCGAAAGCAAGGCATGCCTGTTCGGTTAAACAAAGGTAAAATGTTGCATTGTTTGAAATTATGGTTCAAGGGCACATGCCAAGTGGACACGGATTGTTAATTTTTTATTTTTTTAAATTTCAGGAGTTGTGGAGCTTGTTTCTGATTTTGTTGTTTGTGAAGAGGGAAAGCCCTTGTCACCTGAGGCATCTCGCATACTGGTTAGTTATTCTGTTATTACCTAATCATCCACGCCATTGCTGTGTGTTGTTGCATATTCACAGTTGGAGCATCCAGCAGTGGTTGGTCTTGGTGAATATAAATTGTGACCCAAGAGAACTTAACCTACAGTATCGGGATTTTGAAAGAAGTCACACCACTTTAGGGATGATTTAACCTAACCACTGTTCGGCCTATGATTTATTTTCACAGCTATTTTCTGTGAGAATGTATCACCACTTTTTGCTTAACTTTCCTCTTTTATTTTCTAATCTGTTAATCATGTATGCACCTTATATCTGTTTGCTTTTCTGTTTCTGCCACTCCTGATTCCTTGAAGAAAAATAGTACTGGAAATAGTTTTATTCCTGATGTGCATAATTTTGAAAACTTTGCAGCCTGGCTTATCAGGGATCAACTTGGGAAAGTTTCTTATCAAACGTGTTGTAAAACTGGTGAAAAGAGAGATGCCACATATTTCTGTAAGTATTTTAGCAAGTTTCTGGAGCTCGCTGAATTTGAAGGGCGGAACCAAATGAAATTTATTGTTCCACGGAATTTTTGAAATGTGAATGCATAACTTTTTACTTAACATCATTCTCTCTCATGTTGTCTTTTAAGTCATAGTTTCATAAATCTTTTCTTGGTTTCAATATGAATGGAATTTTCTTCAACAAAAAGTGTGTGGGTACAACTGGTTTTCTGAGTACAACTGGTTTCATTTTTTATTTCCTTGGTCTTAACTTTTTCCTCCTCCCAAAGCTACAGTCTTCTTGACTCATTGATCTCAAAAGAGTGCTAGAAATGAAGGTTGCTTCCTTTATTCTAGAAGACTATTCTAAAAAATGAAATCTTGCTTCAATTATTCTAGAAGAGTAGAATCTGAACGCAATATTCTTTTTCCCAATCGTTGTTGGACCTTGATGTTGTGACTATTCCTTGACAAATACCTTGTTTCCTAGGATATTGCCATATCTTGTATCTATTAGAATTTACTAATGTCCCCTAGTTTCTAAAATTGCTGATAATTTTTGCTTGTAGACCTTTTCAACTCTCAGCCCCATCCCAGGGTTCATGTCATGGCTCTTATCCAAGTTGGCATCTCAAACAGTGCTTGCTGAAGGAGACACGTCACAACCACCGGCTGAGGGATCTGGTTCCACATTCTATGAGAACATACTTAAACCAGAAGAAGACGAAACACTTATGAGTTTACCTAAGTACGGCATATATTATTCTATCTTAAGGTTTTTTGGTATGCTTTGCTTGGATATTATTTTCCAACTCCACGAGTAACTCATAGAAGTTTCAGAATACTCATTAGCTCTTTCTTGCTTTTTAGTGGTTAGTAAAATATAGATAGTGTGTGTATTAGATTCGTTTTTTGTATTTGGATATGGATATTGAGTATAATTTGAGATCTTTGTATTTTTATATAAATATTGTATTTGTTGTGATTTTGTTGTTTGCTATATAGAATGTTTGTTGCTAGATTAATGAATTTGATACCTAGTGGAGCCAAATAGATATATATATATATATATATATATATATATATATATATATATATATATATATATATATATATATATATATATATATATATACACACTAGTGTGTATGACCATGCGATGCAATGCGGGTATACATTATACTTTGAACATGGTAAACGGGGATTGTTCAAGGTAGAATTTCAAATATGTTTAATTACTCTCAGAGGTCCTTAAACTATTTAGTAATTTTTAGATAGGTCTCTAAACTAAAAAAGTTTTTACTCAGTCTTAGAACTAATATACTTTTTTTAATCAGTCCTTAGTTAAACTCTTTGTTAGTCAACGGCCCGTCAATGTTGACATGGCATAGTATATTATTTAAATAGGTTCCTAAAGTTACTAACAATTTTTAAATAAATCCCTAAACTGACTAACAATTTGTAACTGATAAATAACAAAGAAAATTACAATAAAAAGCGATGGTCGCTACCTAGCATAACACCGATTACCACGAATATAAATTCATCATCAAGCGCCCAATAATTTCGCAAAAACCACTATTGCATAATTTTTGCAACTTCACTTGCATGATAAAACTATCTCACGCAGCATGAGAGATAACCCCGTGTCAAAAAAACAAATAGATCATCAGAACAAAAATATTTTTGACAAATATTTTTGAGGGGGCTAAAATTGTAAGGGAAATACTTCAAATTTAAATTGCGAACAATTGTGATTGGAGTGGATTTTTTTTTCCGAAGATAATAAATGGAGCGGATGTATATGTTTATACGTGGCATATGTTAGATGAGCTATCCTTTGTTTCAATAACATTTGTAAATATGAATGATGTTAACTCTAACCCTATGTTTGGATGAAGTATTTTTGGGAGGTAATCACTACAAGAAACACGGTCATTAGCGAGGGAATTTTCGGTCGCTAACATGCCCAATTCCGTCGCTAATTGCCATTAGCGAGGGAATTAGCGAGGACCGATTCGATCGCTAATTCCCCTCCTCGCTAGTGGCATTTAGCGAGGAATTTGTGTCGATCGCTAATTAGCGAGGACGATCCTCGCTAATTCCTCGCTAATCGCCGACAAAGACGCAACCTGATCGATTGGCACGCTTATCAATTTGAATTTTTATTATTATTATTATTATTATTATTATTATTATTATTATTATTAGTAGTAGTATTAGTATTATTATTATTATTATTACTACTACTACTACTGTTATTATTATTATTATTATTATTATTATTATTATTATTATTATTATTATTATTATTATTATTATTGTTTGGATGTGGTGTGGTGGTGGTGGTGGTGTGGTGGTGGTGGTGTGGTGGTGTAAAGAGAGAAGAAGAAGGAGAAGAGTAAGGGAGAAAGAGGGTGGTGGTGGTGGTGGTGGTGGAAGAAAGACAGTGAGAGAAAGAGGTATGTGGTTGTGGTGGTGTGGAAGAAAGAGAGTGAGAGAGAGAGAGGTTGTGGTTGTGTGGTTGAAGAGAGAGGAGTGAGAGTGGTTGTGGTGTGGTGGGGGCGTGGTGGTGGTGGTGGTGGTTTTGTGAAGAAAGAGAGAGAGTAGAGGAAGAGGAAGAGGAAGAGGAAGAGGAAGAGGAGTGGGTATTGTGAAAGAATGGGTATTGTGAGTGGTGGTGGTGGTGGTGGGTTAGAGTTTGTAGGTGAGAGAGAGAGAGAGAGAGTAGAGGAAGAGGAAGAGGAAGAGGAAGAGGAAGAGGAGAGGAGTGGGTATTGTGAAAGAATGAGAGAAGAGTGAGAGAAGAGTGAGATAATGGGGTATTCGGTCAAAAAATAACTGGACATTAGCGAGGGACGTGCCAATTCCGTCGCTAACTGTCAGTCTGCATAGTCAGAGCAGTCTGCAGCTGTCAAATCAGCCAGGACGTGCCAATTCCGTCGCTAATTCCCTCGCTAATGTGACCATTAGCGAGGGACCTACAATTCCGTCGCTAATGTCAGTTTTTTGCGAGGGACAAATATTCCCTCGCTAATTCCGTCGCTAATTCGCGTTTTTTTTTTGTAGTGAATGTAATCTTTTGAGGAACTGAAATATTTTATTTCAAGATTTTGAACTAAAATATTTCAATTCCCCACAAAAGTTACTCCATCTAAACACACAAAAAGAGATTGGTGTAGTGTAACATGACAAAACTTGTATCCAATAGGTAATAGTAATGGGTTTAAGTCCCCACTAACCCTTTACTAACTCTTTGTATTGAGTGTTTTTTCATATATAAAAATATGATTGACATTATAAAAAAGTGCTTTATGCTAATATACATTTGTAATAAAAAAAAGTAGAGCTAGGAATAAAATTAAAATATATCTTAATCCTTAATCTTTAAATTTTTAAACAAAAATATATAAAACTATCAAATAACTTTTTATTTTTGACCATATATGACCATAGTGATATTTATCATAGCTTCACATGTCTTTATCAGTGTGTTCTTTCTCTTTTAATCATATATAAGTTGTTATGTGTTAATTACTCATGCATCATCATGTCATATGCGAGCTAACAAATTTTGAAATTTAATGGGGTTGCCATTGCTACCCCATGGGTCTAATACCCTCCTCCCCGATGACATGGAGATTAAGTGAATGACATGTCACACATTATGTTCTTGTTGACTAATAGAGTGGTCTATGAAATATGTTAGGTTACGGTAATGGGGTAGGAGGTTTTTTTCAGTAGGAGTACTTTGTATTGAAGGTGGATTAATCATGTGTTTTGTTTAGAATGCATATTGACTTGTACCATGAGTTAGAGTACCCTTGTAATCTATTCAATACAATTTTTGCTTATAGAAAAAGTATATTAGTTCAGAGGACTTAATTTTTTTAGTTCAGAGACTTATTTAAAAATTCTCAAATAATTTAGGGACCTAAATAGTAATTAAACCTTTCAAATAATGTAATTAGTCAAGAAGTATTTCAAGAGTTCAAACTAATCTC
The DNA here is from genome assembly GCA_020916435.1 of Oxytropis ochrocephala. Classification (NCBI taxonomy): domain Eukaryota; kingdom Viridiplantae; phylum Streptophyta; class Magnoliopsida; order Fabales; family Fabaceae; genus Oxytropis; species Oxytropis ochrocephala. The sequence goes on along the minus strand of CM037094.1, from coordinate 62,999,080 downwards.
AAAGAGTTCAAAACAGAAGCGGTGTGGCACTGTGTCGTCCATAACACGCAACTTGAGCAAATGCGGACTTGAATCCTCTCCTTCCATCCTCCCTACATCTCCCTCCCTTCTTCTCTATCTCTCTCTTACTTTTCACTCTCTCATCATTTATTTATAATTTTTTCATGATGAGAGAGAGTGAAAGTAAGAGAGAGATAGAGAGGAAGGAGGAAAATTTAGGGAGGATGGAAGGTGAGGATCCGGAGTGGAGCAAGTACCTATGTAAAAAAAATGAAATTTTAAACATGTTGCATAATGTTTTGCATAATTCTCATATATTTCATATCTGATTTCCATGTTGCAACAATATATAATATATGTTTTCTACCAATTCCTCTCAATTCAAGGAAAACTAATAAATTGGTAACCCCATAATTGCAACAACCTTCCACAACTTACAAAGGAATAAAATAAATCCCATATGCAGTAAACAAAATACATTTCAATAAACTAACAAATTTCCTTCTCATTAAGAAACATAAAACCAACTTGAACAACTTATCACGCATAGCAAAACTCGGTCAAAGCCAAAGGAAGGAACAAACATTATATCAAATCTTCAATTTGATTTCTCCCACGGTTGTCTTTGTTATTTCCAGAGAGAAGTCTAGCTTGTGAATTTAAACAATAAACAAAACTTTGTAGAGAGAGAAGTATATAGCATCATGTATATTTTTGGTGGGATTTTCTGAACGTTGAGTGTTGCAAAGAGAGAGTGTGGAAAGGGAAGAATTTGAAGTTTGTGAGATATAGCTTTAGAGAGTGTGGAAAGGGAAGAATTTGAAGTTGGTTAGTGTGTGATTATCAACATTAAAAAGATGGTCTGTACTGTCCCATTTTAATTGATATATTTTGAAACTGTCAGCTGTTAATGTGAAATAAAGACATTTCAATGCATTTAAAGGCATATATTTTGGAAACGTTATGTTCAGGGTTATTCGCCATTGTCATTTTGGTCCATATGATTAATGTTAATGTGATGGTCAGGGTTATTCGCCATTGCCATTGTCAGCTGTTAATGTGAATTGAAGACATAGGATTCAATGCATTTAAAGACATAGGATTCAATTGTGAAATAAAGACATAGGATTCAATGCATTTAAAGGAATATATTTTGAAACTGTCAGTTGTTAATGTGCAATAAAAACATTAGGATTCAAACGTGATGGAAGGAGAACCGTCGAATAGATCAACGGTTGCTGGTGAACAGACAGTTGGCGTGCCACGTATTTCTCAGGAGATGTGTGTGTCATTTTGTGATTGGTCCTACGTGGACGCTTAGGTGTACAACTCGTGAATTAATATAGTTATGATATCCAGGGGAATGACCAAAAAAAAAAAAAAAAAAACTTTGAAGTCAGGCTGGTACAACCCTGACTTTATAATGTAAACACATTTAAAGTCAAGCGACAAAAAGTCTGACTTAAGAATAACTTTAAAGTCACACTTTGGCTTGACTTTAAAAGTCATTCCATATAACGATTATCAGTAATTAATGTCAGGCAATGTTGGTCTGACTTTAAAAAGAACATATGAAGTCGCGCTTTCGCTTGACTTTAAAGCTCCTGACATACGAAGTCGCCTTAATAGAAGTCACGCTGGCGCGTGACTTTAAAAAGCCAATTTGCGTGACTTTAAATCCCTTTTCTGCACTAGTGACGGTCTCTTTCTTTTGAGCTGAGCAAACTGATAAGAGCAGTGCACCATCTTTATATGGGAAATTGATCATTGTCTAGGGTGATTGAAAGAATATTTGTTTTTTTTTTGCTCAAAGTGGGTAGCAGAGGATATTTGATTTTTTGTGGGTATGGAAAGAAATGGCTAATCTTCATTTCAAAACATGATTGCTTATTTTCTCAAAAGTTTAACTAGAGGACAAAACTTTGTTTTATATATTTCCTCTTTTTCTTTATCTTCTTTTATGCCCTAATTTTTGCATAGGTTGCCCTATGGGTTTTCAACCTATCGGGCTTTTCTTTTTTGATTCAAAGGACTTGCACCAAGTATTTATGATATTCTAGTGATCACAAATTAGTTTGCCGCAATATGTAGCAACCAAAGTGTTATTTCGTGAAAATTCATCATTGGGAATAAACCAAATAGTCATCAGGGGACTAGTGAGGGGACTAAGACTGTTTATGGGAGGCTGGGGTGGGACTAGAAATGGATATAGAACAATGATGAGATGCAAAGATGAGGGGACTAACTGACTCAAATAAGAGTAAATACACATGCAACGCAAGTTCATTATACAAATGCTTCATAGAGAGTTAACATAAGTTAAAGACATGATAAAAGAAATTAATTTTGACAACTAAACCAGTTAACAAAATAAGACCATTTGGGCTCTGCTATTATTTTCTTTAACAAAATTGTGAACGAGTTGCAAAAATTATAATCCATTGAGTATCTTATCATGGCTTGAGTTTGCAAATAAATTTAAGCATCTTTGTGACTTAGCGTGTCGATCTTTCCCAAGGAAGATTGATCAACTCGAATATTTTACACAAATAAGCATCGTTTCTCATCAAAAGGGTGTTCAAAAAAAAAAACACTCTCATGGTTTTTTTATTTAAAAAAATGCATGATGGAACACGTGATTGTACAGTAGACATGCATAATGAAAATATAGATGCATGGGATGCATGAAGCAGTAAATACTTGATCCTAATGCGACTATTCTAATTTTTAAGAGGCAATGCAACATGTATGCAAACTCTCATTTTTTTGTTTAGTCGATGATGAATGATGAAAGAATATTGTTATTTTTGTCATAGAAATGATGCATGAGAATGACAAGAGCTAAATGATGCATGAATGCTATATGATGTTTCAGGTACAATGATGTAACTTCATAATAATTTTTTATTGCAGGAGAAATGACAAAATTAAATAAAACAAATAAGATGCTCCCTTGTGCTCTAAATTGGCTATACCTAAATCTTAATGATTTAGAGGTCACCATTGTGAATAATCTTTTAGGTGGCTCTAATCACTTCCTCACAAAGGTATCCGGAGCTAAAGTCCCTTTTACAATATTGTCCACAACGATAGATGACTACCAGGTGTGGGATATCATCAAAAGGCGCACTCTGGCTGAGACTTTCATGAGAGTCAGACAAATAAATCCAGAATGACTGTCACTAATTGTCTCCACTCGTCCTAAGTTTTATACAGACCTGGGTATAAGGCCCCAATCATAAGTGTGTGCAAATGTGAAAGTGATGTGTGTGATGGGAGCAAAATAACTAAACTATCCAAGCTGAAAAGAGACAAAAATACAGAAATTAAATAAAGTCGTCTATCCTAAGGTTTAAGCATAACAACAATATTTACAACAAAGAATAAATAACTATTAAAAATGAGAGGGAAATAAATATGACAAACTTAAAGTTTAGCACAACCAACCACTGTGAGGTGGTGGTGTACGATGATGGTGCACGAAGGTGGCTGTGGTGGTTGTTGTGTGGTGGTAGGACATGGCTATGGTGGTTGTTATTGAAGTGGTGATAGTTGTTGTGGTTTTTTGGTTCCTTCTTCTTTCTCCCTCATTTTCTTCTCTAAATATTTTGCTTTTTTTCAAAATCTCCCCCTTGCTGTGTGTGTGTGTGTGTTTTTGTGTCACTGTGTATTCGGTTCTCCCCCTTTTACTGTTGCTGTGAGTCTCTATTTATAATGGGGTTTGTGCGGTGTAGGTGTGGATGTTGAGTAGAGGATCAAAACTCAAGGGGACAGATTTCTGAAGACCAAAACAAACCACCAAGAGGTGGTGGTGGTGCTGCTGCAAAAAGCTGCATTGTTGGTACCTAAAATGGAAAAAGCAAAGGGACAGGTAAAAAGAAGTTTTAGCTTAATCCTCAAAATGCCTTCAGCTGCAATAGCAACAATAGGCAGCAACGACTTGCTCTTTCTTTTTTTATTTTAAAAAATGTACCGTTTGCTTTTAATTTGTTGTCTATATATGTAACAAAAGTTGACTGTTTGTACTAATATATAAAAAAAAAACTATTTATAATAATACAAGCTGTTATAAATAATATGATAATGGATGTCCACTCCTATTAGACTTCCACTTTCCTTTATGTAATGAGTTGTTAGTGGAACTTTAAGATTGATCTTTCACTTACCTTTTCTCACCCTATAAATAGGGTTCACTCCTATGTATGGATACATTTTTGTAATGAGAAATACAAAGACTCCCAACTTCTCTTCTTCTCTCATTATCTTCTTCTATTTGCATATTTCTTCTTCATCAATAATCTACTATAATGGTTATATCCTACTCAAGTTTTGGTTATTTTCATAACACGTTATCAGCACGAAGCTCTACCGTATGATTGAAGGCAGAATCATCTCCAGGTTCTATTATAAGAATAATTTTCTTCTTCATCTTCTTCTTCTTCATATTCTTCTTCTCCCTATTATTTATTTGTGATCTTGTTTATGTTTTATCTCATTTTCAATTTATTTATCATTGTTTATCAAATTTTGATATATAGTTCCTAAGAACAATTTTGATATATAGTTCCTAAGAACAATAAATCCATTATCCAAGCATCCCTGAAGGATTGCACAAATAACTATTTCCATGTTCGTTATTTCCATGTTCATTTGTGATACAGTTCCTAAAGAACTTAATATTTTTTTAATATCAAAGCATCCCTGAAGGATTGCTCATTATATGGTTCTTATTGATCATCATGAATAAGTATTGTGGTATAGTTCTTGAAGAACTAGGATTACACAAAGAATTATTTTCTTTATCACTGTTTCTGAAGATTTTTGATAGTTCTTGAAGAACTCAAAAAAAGAAAATATTCAAGCATCCTTGAAGGACTGCTCATAGTATGGTTTTCTTGATTATCATTGAAGAAATTTTGCGGTATAGTTCCTGAAGAACTAATGAATTGGTAATTTAAGCATCCTTGGTGGATTGCACAAAATACATTTTTCTTTGGCCATCTATTATGGAGATTTGTGGTGAAGTTTCTGAAGAACTATACATTTGGACTATGATTAAAATCTATAAGATCTACTTGATCTTAGTATATTTTGAAGTAAAGGAAAAGACATGTAATTTATGTCTCAAATATTCTCATGAATTAGAAAAATGAGGAAATATTTTCAGAAAGATATTATGAATCAAGATTTTGTGATATGGTGATTGTAAAGAATACTCACAAACCACTCAATGAATTGAAGTTCATTCCCAGAAGTGAATGACTCACATTATAATTTTGGTACAAGAAAAGTTGTAGTGATGACCATTGATGTGGTAAATGTTATCATTATCCTATTTAAGTGCCATTTGTATCATTTGTGATTGTGACCTTTGTTATTCCTAATAGTGGTGTAGTATCCTATGGAAAAATGTAATTTTTCTTATTTCTTTTGCTTGGAATTCCAAATAAAAAAGTTGCATGAAAAAAAGGGGAATAAGAGAGACTTTCAATGCTTCTTTATTTTCCTTATTTTTAGTAGCAAATATAGTTTTCTCACCTGATATTTTTTTCTTCAAGAAATTGTATTTTTATGCAGCTTCTAAAATTTGATCTTTGTAGGCATATAATATTGTAGAGACTTAATTTTCTAATGCCAATCTTTTATCATATTTATTTTATTTTAGGATAGAATGAATATTGACACTAGCATCGATAATGGAGAAATATTTTTCGCTCATAGTGGAACTATCCATATTATTTTAGAAGATAAAAAAAATATATATTTCTCCTATTTAGTGAAGCGAGAAACCGAAGTTAGTACTATATATGGCTCTTCAAATATAATTGAAGGCTCCGGAAGAGCTAATATACTGTTATTCGGGGGAAGAAATTTACAGATTGAGAATGCATTATATTCCCCTAAGTCTCGTTGAAATTTATTAAGTTTCAAAGATATTCATATAAATAGAATCCATAATGAAACAAGAGATGAAGGAGATATTGAATATTTTTATATAACGAGACATATTTTGATAAAATAAGTGTAGTGGAAAAATTGTCTATTTTTTCTTCTAATTTGTACTACACTTATATATGTGCAATTGAAGCACATGTTATTGTAAACCAGAAGTTTACATATAATTTAGTTGTTGGCAAGATCGGTTGGGCCATCCCAGTATATTATGATGCGAATAATAAATTTCTATGTGAACTTGTATTGAAGAACCAGTAGTTTCTTCAACCTACTAATTCTTGTGTTCACTAATTCCCAAAGGAAATTGGCAATTTGAGAATAGTACATCTCTCATATTTCTAGAACTGATATAAGGTGATACTTGTAAACAAGTACACTAATCACATGGACTATTTAGATATTTGTGATTTTAATTGGTGCATCAACTAGATGGCCACATATATATTATATATATTTGTCGTCAACTCACAACCGGAAGTTTGTGAGATTGTTTGCTCAACTAATTTGAGTAAGAAGTCATTATGTGAAATACCTTCAAAGCATATGATAAATATTGTATGTCTATTAGAATTGATATTGGATATCACATGTCCTACGTTCATTCATAAAATGGTCCTAAAGAACCATTCTTTAGACGTCTAAAGTTAATTACATGACCAATACTTATGAGATAAGAAGTTCCAATTTCTACTTGGGAACATGCAATTTTACATGCTGTAATATTGATTCGCATCAAGCCAACGAGTTATCACAACTCTTCCCCTTTACATTTGGTTTTTGGTCATTTAATATTTCCCATCTTAGAATATTTGGATGTGCAATGCACTATGATGGGTCCGAAAAGAATTTCGGAAATATATACTGGATATAAATCTCCATGTATAATATAGTATATTGAGTCAACAATTGGAGACTTGTTTATAATCCAGTTTGATTATTATCATTTGAAGAATTAGATTTCCCAACATTAGGGGGAGAGAATAAGCAGCTGTAAGAAAAGAGATCAGTTGGAATGGATTAGCATTATCTCATATTGATCCTCAAACTAAACAATGTGAACTAGAAGTTCAAAAGATAATCCATTTGCAAAGCTTAGCAAATTATCTACCAAATGCATTCACTGATCCAAAAGGCGTGACCAAATCATATATATCAGCTGCTAATGCTCCAATAGAATGGATGTCCCTGCTGGACAATCTAATATTGCAAAGGTGTCTCAACCGCGCCTGAAGCGTGGTAGACCAATCGGTTCCAAAGATAAAAATCCTCGAACAACAAAAGGAGATAAAAATAAAAAGGTCCAAACGAGGATATAGAAATTCTAAAAGAGTATTCAGACATAATTGACATTACAGTTCCAGAAGAACTGATCAGGTACCTGAAAAGTTATAAAATTAAAGAGATCTCAATGAATTATGTCAAGAATGAAATACAATGGAACCGAAACGATGTCAACGTTGACAATGTTTTACTAAATATAGCGCTAAATGTGCTAAATAATAGTGAGGATCATGAACCAAAGTCTACTAGATTGTAGACAATGTGAATTGGCCAAAATTCGAAGATAAGCAGAAGAGAATGGTGAAATTGTGAGATACAAAGCTCGACATGTTGCTCAAGGGTGGATGCGAGTACTTTTCAGTACTTAATTAGCTTTGTAGCACATGAAGAGCTCAATTTTCACAAGTTGAATATTGCTACAACTTATTTGTTGATAGTCATAATTATTTAAAGATCCCAGAAGGATTTAATATTCCAGTGCACACATTTTGAATTCTCGAGATGATTACTCAAATTGAATCAGTACCTCCTAAAGAGCTTTCCAAAATTATTATTGGAACTCCTGAAGAGCTTTACAAAATTATAGAAATAACTCTAGATGAATGACCTCAAATTATATCTGATGGATTTTTGAGGTTGAACCTGTAGTTGACCTCTAAATGGAAAATCCTAGAAGGATTCAAGATACAAAGAAATATCTTTCTTTTGAAAAATAAAGACTCATTGATCTGCAGAAATTATTTTTATTGAGTACATGAGTTGTGTGGTAAGAATATATGGAATATCTCTGTCCCGAAGACTACGAAAGCATGCATGCAATATATGGAATATCTCTGTCCCGAAGACTACGAAAGCATGCATGCAAATTAGCAAATGTTATATCCCTTGATATGATAATATTATGTGATAGTTAGTAGGAATAAAGTTCAGCACAAACAGAAATGCATTAGAAGAGAGCGAGGTTTATATTTTATTTTTCACTATTCTAATGAATAAATCATTTTATATATGTTCTCCAAGTTAACCATGCAGAAACAAAGTATTTTTCGATCTAGATAAAGTCAGATCTCAAGCCAGCTATTATCTTTATGTGGTGACATGAAATATATTATGATATACAAAACAATCTATGGTTCTTGCTTCTTCATTTCATCATGCAAATGCCAATAGTTCAAGGAAGATGACCTGAAGATAATACTGACCGCAAAGCTTCATTAAAAGAGGATACATCACAAGTGACAGCGGAATAAATTACTCCATATGTACTTAGGGAGAAACTCCAGATGTTGAAATGCATGTTATGAGGCAACGCTTCATTCAAAAGGGAGAAAAGCTGCACTCTTTTTTCCTTTGCCATGGTTTTTTCCCACTGGGTTTTCCTAGAAAGGTTTTTAACGAGGCAGTTCCCACTGACAGGATATTGTACTCTTTTCCTTCACTAGATTTTTATCCCACTGGGTTTTTTCTAGTAAGGTTTTTAATGAGGCATATCCTCGATGGACATCCAAGGGGGAGTGTTATGAATAATATGATAATGGATGTCCACTCCTATTAGACTTCCACTTTCCTTTATGTAATGGGTTGTTAGTGGAACTTTAAGATTGATCTTTCACTTACCTTTTCTCACCCTATAAATAGGGTTCACTCCTATGTATGGATACATTTTTGTAATGAGAAATACAAAGACTCCCAACTTCTCTTCTTCTCTCATTATCTTCTTCTATTTGCATATTTCTTCTTCATCAATAATCTACTATAATGGTTATATCCTACTCAAGTTTTGGTTATTTTCATAACAAAAGCCATTTTTAGAATCTGATTTTTGTATAAAAATAATGATAGAATAAACTAATAAATATCTATGGATAATAATAATAAATAACGAAACAAATACGCGTAAACGACGATACGCGAGCGCGCACACCACTAGAAATAATACACGCAACAAATGAGAATAAAAATAGTGCGAGATACAAATTTTTGAACTCTTTTGAAAACAAGAAAAATACCCGTTAAAATTGGGCATTCACTAAAATATAAATTTTTATTTGATTTTAAATTAGTCGGACAAAATTGAGGTATAACGGCGGTTAAACTTTATTTTTAATTTGTTTATGGTATTATTATTTTCAATTTGAATGGTTACATTATTAGTTAAATAAAAGGAAGTAAAGTATTTTAAAAAAAAGAGATAAATCATATATGAAATTTTAGAATCTTTTATATATAAAAATAAGATACAAATAAAGACAAAATAGAAGTAATTTAGGCGGGAAAAAGTCCGCCAAAACTGAGGGCATTTTGGTCATTTAAAATTTTTGGTCATTTTAAGTTTGACAATAATAATTATGCACTGTTAACGAGAAGTCACCTATTGCTTCGTATTTGCTGCTTCTAGGCAACTAAATTGAGATTCCAATTGTAGCATTATTGTATTTAAATTAGGCACATGTTTCCAAGAAGCCAAAACTACTCTTCACGTTTGCAACAAAATTTCAACAATAATTGTGACTCTAACAATAAACTCAACGGCTTCAAGTCATCTTCTATTGGCCAAAGTTCACTCCTTTTGTGGGAAAGTTTAAGAATAATTAATATTATAGCATCGTGAAACACAATAATTAATAGCACCATGTTGTTTTCCAATGTTCACCTACTTCCAATAGCACCAATTAAGTGTCAAATTTAAAGATAAATAGTTACTAGAGCTTCATATTTCTTCCACTAATTTCATTTTCCTAGCCTTTTCTTGAACAAACATAGAATTACTCTAGAAATTACAGATGTTGACGACATGTTTTACTTTTAGTATATTTTGATTCAAGTAGATCCCTTTCACTGTCACAACCATTGGATGTTGAACATGCACTCCTAAGTATATGATTGTATACACAATAAATTACGCTTACTGTTGTTACCTCAAAATTTCGACAGTACATTAAATCAAGTCAATTCACCATCAATTCGACAGAAAAGGTATGAAAGTGCTGACAATGTGAATGAGCTTCGACGAGCTCAGCTCTTAAAGCAAGAAACCTTCGACAAGAGAAGGCTCAACTCTTCGACAAAACAGGGTTCAACACTTCGCCAAGCGGTTGGCGAGCGTTTTAGTCGAAATGCAAAAGAAACAATGATTAGTGGGCAGTTACTTCTCCTTATTTCTAGGAGGCAATTATTCTTTTTTCCCACGTTTGTTTCCAAGAGTATAAATACTCTTTTGTAATAGGAAATCAGGGTCACAACATTTCACAAGAACTCTGAAAACTCAACTTCCAGACAAAAGCGAAAAACGAGTGAAACAGATTCATTGTACGTGCTTGTGAACCACTTTACTTTCAATTTAATGCAATCTTCAATTTCTTTTTACATTTATTGCAACTATTACTTTTGCTTTACTTTTAATCTTGTTCCTCGCACCATTTACTGTTCTTAAGATCGTTGAAAACACAAAAATACAAGGGCAATAGTCCAGAGATATTCTAGTTTGATCTCACAATTTCAACTTTTAAAACTAGTGATTGTTTGCTAAAAACACCGAAGAAACAAATTGGCACTTGATGGGACCTTTTGCCATTGATTTTGTGTTATTTCTATAAATGTATGTGTTTGTATGCACTTGAGGAGTGGTAGAATGGTGCGTACTAATTCTAACAATGCCTCTAGTTCTAACCCCGTGGTATCACAAGGGCAAGGAACAACCATGGATTACTGTAAGTGTCGGCGTTGGGAATGTTGCGAGGACAATGACCCGGTAACATCAATAACCATTCCTACGATGTCGATGACCAATGTTGGGTCGACACAATCTATGTCTTTGCCACCAAATGTAGGACTTCCTTCTAGTCCTTATATGGCAACAGAGGAGCAGATTTAGAGACACGTTTCGAATATGAGTCTACCACCATATCCCTTTGGTGTATATGGCATGTCTCTTTGGAATGCCACATGTTTCGACCTTTTCTCCTTCGCATGTTTCTTACGAAGCGCGCACTTGGTCGAAATCCTCTGCGCATTAACCAATGCGTCCTTGTTGGCATTAAGACAACAAGTAGACGAAAGTAATCATGATATGGTTAATATGCTAACCCAACAAATTGGTACTGTTTTTAATCCATTAATTCAGAATACCAATACAAGTTACCAAATGTTAGCAAATCAAATGGGTAGGATTGCAGATTTCTTTGGGGCTCCTACGGGAAATAATAGGCAAGTACCCAATTGTGGGAATAATGCGCCTAATACCCCACAGAGATCAGTTACTGTCGAAGCCCAAGCGGTTGTGGGCGAACAACAAGGGATGGGAAACCATGTTCCTGGAGTAGTTATGGTAAACCGAAACCAAAACGCTGATGAAGTTGTTCGACAAGTGCAACGAAATAACGTTTGCGCTCAAGATAACATAGCCACTTTGGTAGAAACCATAATGGCACAAAATGGCCTTAACATAGGTTTACATAGGCCTAATTTCATATCACCACTATGTGAATATGTGTTGCAAGCAGAATTGCCAAGAGGTTGGAAAATTCCCAAGTTTACTAAGTTTGGGGGTGATACCAATGAGTCCATTGTCGAACATATTGCCCGTTACATGACAGAGGCAGGGGATATAGCCCAAAATGAGAACTTGAAGATGAAATATTTTCCAAATTCTCTAACTAAGAATGCCTTTACGTGGTTTACCACTTTACCCCCTGGCTCTATGTATACATGGGGGCAATTGGAAAAAGCTTTTCATGAACAGTTTTATATGGGCCAGTCGAAGATTAGTCTTAAAGAATTGGCCAGTGTTCGACGTAAAATGCCTGAAGCTATTGATGATTATTTAAATAGATTTAGGCTATTAAAGGCTAGGTGTTTTTACAGTGCTGAGCATGAGCTTGTCGAAATGGCTGCAGTGGCCTTGATTATTCAATTAGAAAGAAATTGGATACTTCTCATTTGAGAGACATGGCCCAATTAGCCGATAGAGTTCGACAGGTTGAAAGGCTCAAAGAGGAAAAGGCTAGAGTGAATAAATTCAATAAAAAAGAAAACTCAGTTGGGTTTCATAAAAAAGAGAAAATAGCCTATGTTGATGAGGAATTCGACTTCGCATTTGGTGATGTCGAAGCGAGAAGAAATAGATGTGGTGAACTTAAGCTGGTCCTCCTTATTCCTGTAAACTATTAAGGCTGCAAATGGGAATAATCTGTAGAGCCTAAAAATGATAGATTTGTGCCTAAAACGTACACTTTTGATGTTACTAAATGTGACGAAATTTTTGATCTGTTAGTAACTGATGGCCAAATAATAGTGCCAAATGGCCTGAAAGTACCTCCTCTCGAACAGAGGAAGAAAAATAGTTACTGTAAGTTTCATAATTTTTTGGGACATACAACTGACCGTTGTGTACTTTTCAGGGACATAGTTCAAAAGGCAATCGAAGAGGGGAGACTTAAATTTGGCGACAAAAAGAACAAAGCTCAATGCAGATTGACGATCCACTCCATCGAGTGAAGCCATGTATGCGAGCCAATCGAAATGAATATAAGCATGGTTGATGTGAAGATGGTAGGTTCTCCTAAACTTGTCAAACCTTCTACAGACAAGCTCAAAAGTGTCGTACAAATGGGTGATGCTGTACAAAAAATTACTCAGGAAGAGTATGACGAAAAAGTACAGTTTGTATACCCTAAGGCTGAAGAGGAATTGATAGATTTCCTCAATAGGTGCAAGTTAAAAAACTCTGAGGTAATGCTGTGCCCCAGATGTAGCGCTATTTTCGACAAGGAGGCAGCCAAGAGTGTTGAAGGCTATGGAGTTCGACAGCCTCTGAAAAGGAAATGGCTAGACAAAAAGCCAAACTTCAGTTTCAAAAGAGGAGACATTCCTTATAAGGTTAAGAATTCGAATAGACCTTCGACAAGCAAACAACAGTCTGCTAGTAAGAATACAACTAAGAAGGAGTTTGTGTTGTCAGCATCTGCCAAATCGTTTGTTCCAATGGCAAAACCTCCAAACAAAAAGTGGATACATGCTGGTTGTAAACACTACAGGAATGTTGTTCCACAGGCTGAAGCTGTTAAGCCAAATACAAGTGAGGCTGCAAAATATAATTACAGAAATAATTATAAAGGAAAGAATCCTATGACAAAGACTCAATGGCGTCGTTTCCAACGCTCAAAGAAGAAAGCAACACTTGTTGCCAATGAGCGAACGCCAGGAAGTTCGAAGGCGGCTAAGAATATGACTTCTAAAGCCGTGGGGACTACGAAAGTGAGTATAGGTGCTGCCAACTAGGTGAATGCTGGAAATAAGGCCAAAGGCAAAGCCATTGTGCTGGAAAAGCCTAGAAGGCCTGCAACAGAAAGAATTTTTCCTCCACTATCATCTTTGAAAAAGAAAGATGTCGAATTTGACATGGATGAGGACATAACTTCAGATTTTGAAGATTCTGAAGCTAGTTTTGAAGTCATATGCAATGTGGTATCTAATCTACCCAGTGAATACGATGTCATTACAGTTCCTAATGATGTCGAGGAAAATTTTACTGAAGATATGGCTAACCATAAGCCAGTTTATTATTATGTGATGAACAACGGTTGTGTCGAAGACCAAATGGCTACTTTCGAGAAGCCAGATGAAGGCATGCAACATCACTTAAAGCCACTATATGTTCAAGCCAAAGTCAATGGCGTGGGTATCAATAAAATACTGGTGGATGGAGGTGCTGCAGTAAACCTGATGCCTCAAGCATTGTTGAAGACAATAGGGATGTTCGACACAGACCTCAAACCTCATAATATTGTCTTAACTAACTATGAAGGCAAATCTGGCCAATCTTTGGGGCCGTAGAAGTTGAGATAGTGGTAGGCACTGTCAAAAGAACCACTATGTTTTTTGTCATAGCTTCTAAGGCAAGCTATAATCTGCTCCTTGGTAGGGAATGGATACATGGAGTAGGTGCTGTGCCTTCAAGCCTACACCAAAAACTGGTGATGTGGAAAGATGATGGTCTAGTAGAGTATGTCGAAGCAGACCAGAGTTATTTTCTTGCTGATGTGAACAATATCACCAAGGAAAATTTTGAAAAGCAAATGGCGAATATTGCGCCATGTACATCTTCCAGTCAAGCATATATTTCTTCTGATAATGTGCTTTCCTTTGTTCGTCTATACCCAACACATGGTTTTGTTTGGGAAAGGGAAATGATGGAAGATGCAAGTGTTTATCCTGAGGGTGTTCTACCTCCAACAGGATGGGACACTGAATCTTAGAAGGTTTTAGATGTCAGTACCCAATACATGGGATAGAATTACGGCCTACATGGCCGAAAATAAAGTAAAAGCGGCTTTGGAAGCCGAAGTAATTCAACAAACAATGGTTGTCGAAGCCATAGCTTCATCTGAAGAAAATGGTGAAGTCATAGATGACAAACTTGATTGCATTTATGATGACGAACCATTAGGTTTTGAAAAGGATCCTAGAGATTCGACAAAACGCATGCAAGCTCAAGATCCAGTGGAAGAAGTGGATTTGGGAGATGGCTTAGTTAAAAGGCCAACATATATCAGTGCACACCTTGATGCTGCCTTCAAAACCCAAGTTATTTCACTTTTGCAGGAGTTCAAAGATTGCTTTGCTTGGGAATATAACGAAATGCCTGGTTTGAGTCGAGAAGTAGTAGAATTACAAATACCTATTCGACCAGGGAAGAAACCAGTAAAGCAAACACCAAGAAGATTTGCTCCTCAAATATTGGCTAAAATCAAAGAAGAGATCGAAAGGTTGTTCAAGAGCAAATTCATCAGAACTGCTAGGTATGTCGATTGGTTAGCTAATATTGTTCCAGTAATGAAGAAAAATGGAAAACTTAGAGTTTGCGTAGACTTTAGAGACCTAAATAATGCAACACCTAAAGATGAATACGCTATGCACATAGCGAAATGCTAATAGATTTGACAGGATTTGATTACCTCGAGTATGCTAGATGGCTATTCGGGGTATAATCAAATCTTTATTCTTTGAAGAGGGCGTGTCGAAAATAGCATTTCGATGTCCGAGGGCATTAGGCGTTTATGAATGGGTAGTAATGCCCTTTGGTTTAAAAAAATCTTTGGTGCCACTTATCAAAGAGCAATGAATTCTATGTTTCATGATTTTATTGATGATTTTATGCAAATATACATAGATGATGTGGTGGTTAAGTCATCCTCGAGAAATTGGTCATTTAGACCATCTTCGACGTTCTTTTGAGCGAATGAGGAAATATGGATTAAAAATGAATCCAACCAAATGTGCTTTACGTATGCGTGCGGTGAATTCTTGGGTTTTGTAGTACACAAGAAAGGCATAGAAATCAATCAAAATAAGACTAAAGCAATTATGGAAACGAAGGCTCCTTCGACCAAGAAAGAACTTGATCATTCTTTGGTAAAAATCAATTTCCTTCAAGATTTATCTCAAATCTAAGTGGCAAAACACAAGCATTTTCGCCATGTTGAGATGAAGAAAGAAGATGAGTTCAAATGGGAGCAAGTCCATCAAGAAGCTTTTGATGCAATTAAGTCTTATTTAATGAAACCACCAATTTTGTTGCTGTTGTTAGAAACAAAATGCTAAAATTGTATATAGCGACTTACGATAACACGATAGGTAGCATGTTAGCACAAGAGGATGATAATGGTGTCGAAAGAGCCATTTATTACCTTAGTATGGTTTTGATTGATCTTTGAAACAAGGTATAGTCCAATAGAAAAATTATGCCTTTGCTTGTATTTCTCTTGTACGAAATTAAAGCAATATATAAAGTCGTGAGATGTTTATGTTTATTCGCACTTTGATGTTATTAAACATATGTTATCAAAACCAATGTTGCATAGTAGAATTGGTAAATGGGCTTTAGCTTTGTTAGAATATAACTTAACTTATCAGCCTCTTAAATCAATCAAAGGACAAGTGGTTGCTGATTTCATAGTAGACCATTCTGTTGTCGAACATGAGACATATTCGTTAGACATACGTCCTTGGAAGCTATACTTCGATGGCTCAAGCCATAAAAATGGAGTGGGTATTAGGATCTTAATCATTTCTCCAGAAAACTTTCCAACGAAGTATAGATTCAAAATTCGAGACTTTTGCTCCAATAATGAAGCTGAGTATGAGGCTTTGATAGTAGGCCTTAAAATTTTACTTGAATTGGGGGCAAGTCATGTCGAAATAAAGGGTGATTCTCAATTAGTTGTCAAACAATTGACAAAAGAATACAAATGCATCAGTGAACACCTTATTAAATATTTCGTTGTTGCCAATACTTTGTTAAAAAGGTTTACATTCGTACACCTAGAACATTTACCACGACTTGAAAATCAAGTGGCAAATGAGTTGGCACAGATTGCTTCAGGCTACAAAGTGTCAAAGCAAAGCCTAGAAGAGTTAATTGAGATAAAAGATAAATTAATCTCAGAGGATTCTCTTTACAATGATACTTCTTCGACGTTATTGTCAACACCAAAAATTGGGGGCAATAAATACAAATGAAATGCAGCGTTTAAAAACGCCACATTTTTGATGATATTGATTTAGCGAAATTTTTGCTATTGACAATATGGTTGATGATGATTGGCGTAAACCTATTGTAGAGTATTTGCAAAATCCTACAGAAACACTAAAAAAAGTGAAGTCTGAGCTACGAGCTATGTGTTAATTGGAAATGAGTTGTTCAAGCAAACTCCTGAAGGGGTACTATTAAAATGTCTTAGTGAGAATGAGGCATACTTAGCAGTTTCTAATACGCATAGTGAAGCATGTGGTTCACATCAAGTAGGCCATAAAATGAAATGATTGTTATTTCGACAAGGAATGTACTGGCCAACAATTTTGAAAGATTGTATAGAGTTTGCTAAAGGTTGCCAAGAATGCCAAAAGCATGCTGGAATACAACATGTGCCTGCAAATGAATTACATTCTATAGTGAAACCTTGGCCATTTAGAGGTTGGGCTTTGGATGTGATTGGAGAAATAAAACCAACTTCATCAAAAGGCCATAGATACATTCTTGTAGGAATCGATTACTTTACTAAATGGGTAGAGGCAATACCTTTAGCCAACGTTGATCAAGAGGTAGTAATGAGGTTCATTCAAAATCATATCATTTATAGATATGGAATTCCAGAAACCATTACTACAAACCAAGGCACTGTTTTTACTGGTCGAAAAATGGTAGAATTTGCTGCTGAAATTGGTTTCAAGTTATTGACTTCGACGCCATACTACGCACAAGCCAATGGTCAGGTAGAAGCTGCCAATAAAATCATTATTAACTTGATTAAAAAGCACGTTGGACGTAAGCCCAAAAATTGGCATAGTTCTCTTGACCAAGTGTTATGGGCTTGTCGAACTTCACCTAAAGAGTCTATCAACACTACTCCTTACAGGTTAACATTTGGACATGATGCAGTGTTACCTGTTGAAATTTGTATACAATCAACAAGAATTCAGAAACAATGGGAAATCCCTTCTGATCATTATTGGAATATGATGATTGATGAGTTAGTTGATTTAGACGAAGAAAGGTTGTTGGCTTTAGAAATGCTCATTCGAGAGAAAGAGAGAGTAGCTAAAGCCTATAACAAAAAGGTTAAGTTAAAAACCTTTGAAGAAGGAGAATTAGTGTGGAAAGTTTTATTGCCTATGGATAAAAAAGATAGAGTCTTAGACAAATGGTCACCAGGATGGGAAGGCCCATTTCGCGTATTGCAACGCTTTTCGAATGGTGCTTATGAAATCGAAGAGTTGGGTGACGAAAACAGAATATTTCGAATAAATGGAAAATACCTAAAACAGTATAAGCCAACATTAACTGAGATAAGAGTTGAACAAACGTAGATAATTTAGAAAAATTTTCACAAGTGGTAATGTATGATGCAAAATAAAAAATACATAACCATTATAAAGTTGTCAAACTATTACAAAGTCTCAGAAATTCGTCAGAGTTGCTTTGAGCCTCTCAAGAATGTTGGCACTCAAAGAAATGGAAGTCTCAAGAAGGTGCAAATCCCTGTCGAGTTCAGCAAGAGCAGCTTGATGTTGGTTGGCTTTCTCCAAATGCTCTATGGCCGTCAACGCCTTAGTTGTTTTGATTGACGAAGAGGCAGCACTCATTCTTTCGATGACCAAGCCCTTTTGATACTTAGCGTTTGACAGTTTGGTTTGAAGTATTCTTATCTCTTCGTCATAACGCGTGATATCTGCATCCCATTTAGTAATGGCCTTCTCGTCATTGGCTGCTTGGGTTTCAAGAGCTTCTATATCATCTTGATCAGCTTTAAGAGAAGCAAGCTCCACTTCACAAAGTTGATTCTCTTGAGCCTTGTGTTTGAGGATATTCGACCGTTGTGTGATCAGAAGAGAGAGCTGCTCGAAGATAGGACCAAATTCCATGAAAAAGGTGAGGAGGTCTTGAGGAGGATCTAACTTGGTGATTTTATGAATGAGTGATTTGACTTCAAGATATACAGATGGATCACCTTCAATGTTCGCCACAAGGTTCCCCTCTAAGACTTTAGCCTTCAATTGACGAAGTAGGCTTTCCACTGTGATCAGTGCATTCTAATGCACTCGTTATAGCTTTTCACTTGGTGATTTTAATTGTTCTCTGTACCTAATTTATGAGTCTTAGCACGTTTCTAGACTTTGGGTCTTATTGGAGCAGTATAGCAATTTATTGTTTAATTCTTATTTTTTATTGCATATTGACCCAGGTCTACTCTGCAAACCATAACTTTGGCTAAGATTATCCGATTGCGGCGTGGAAGCATGCGTTGGAAAGATAAGGAATAGAGCTACAAATCTTCTGTTGAACGCGAAACCCAATTCGGAAGTTTCAAAGTCCAAAACGGCAAAATACCGAAGCAGTTTAATGTAAAACGGGTTTCGGGCCAGATATTAGTTTGTTGACGGGCTTTTATCCAAGAACCCATTAAGGGATTAGGTTTTTCGTTTTAGTCTTATAGACTTGGCTGGAGCAGCCGTTTTTTATCCATCTTAAGCATTATCATACACTTTACAAAACTTTGTGCCCTAACCTCCATGGAAGCCTAACCCCCTAGATCGATTCATCGGTGAAAGGGTGTCATTGTTAACGGATTTTGAGGTTCGATGCTTGAATGTTTAACATTATTTTTATGCATTTACGAATTCATCTCTATCAATTTAGTTTCACTCTTAATTGTTGCAATTTACGATTTTCGTGTTACGCTTGATTTACTCGTATTCGATTTTTGCAAAACGCGATTCGTTTGTATCTGCGCTTGCTTGTATGCAATAGGTTTCGTACCTTTTGATTATTTGAATTATTTGATTGCTTAAATTATTTGATTTAAATAGAAATTGATAGAGAGGTTTGGTATGGATTTTGTTATGATAATGGTTATGCTTTAAGCGGCGCTTGTCACTTTCAGAATAGATTGAACACTTTGTTTTGACGCTTGCTTTACAACAATGAATTCTCATAAACTAATTGGCGCTTGTTTTAGTTAGTTTATACAAATCAAGATTCAGAAATCATTAGAGACGTTATCCTTTTGAACCTATGATGAATCCAAGAAGCACACCCCAAACCAGGTGAATTGATTGTTCTCGTGAATTGATTTTCTTTATAAACTGAATTTGTTTTCCACAAAACCCCCTTTTATTGTTATTTGATCGTTCTTGATTTTGGTAATCTTAGTTTTAGAGGTCCTTGTGGAGGCGACCAAGGTTAACTTACCTTGTTACTATATTTTACACTTTTCATTATTTTGACGCGCGACGACATGATCACACTGCGATTCTGGTTAATAGAGCTAAGAGAAGTGTTGAAGAAGCGCAAATCAAACGATTTGACGAACTTTGGAGACTCGGCATGATCTTCAAAAGCGCCAAAGGGTCTTTCTTTTTCGGCTCGGCCAATTCTTGGTCACTAACAAAGACCTTTGTTAGATGACTCTTTGGCGAAATGTCTTGATTTTTGGGTTCATCCCTTCTAGGTTCTTCTTGTCCTTGGTCGACCATATTCTCGTCGGGATTTTCAGCGGGAGTAGCTACTACTTCTTGTCTTTCATTTTCGGATTGTTGGTTCCCAAAACTCGAGCATTTTCCTCAACAATGGCCTGCAGTTCGACGCCACCAAAGCATGTGGAATAGTTGCATCGAGAATGGGAAGTCGAGCTCGGCGAGTTCTTGGAAAATGTCCTCAGTGAGTACACCAAGAGGTGTGCGAAGGCAAAGAAGGTCTTGTGGCCGACAACTCTCGCGCTCTGCAACTTGGTCAAAGACTCGACGGCGGGATTAGCAACAAAGTCGTCCACCTACATTTCTGATGAAGTAATATTACTTAAGTTAAAACTGGAAAGGTGTAAAACCAAAAAAGGTTCGAAATAACTTCGAAAGAAAGTTTACCTTGAGTCTTTTGATTGGGGGAGAAAGTGGTGGTTCAGAAGGCTCATTGATAATAATGCCTTTGGTTGCCCTTTGGGGATTAGGTAGAGTCCTTTTCCTTGATCTTTGTTGGAGGGTAACATTGTCATCATCACTTTCAGTATCCTGCAAAGAGAATTAAGGTTTTGGTGTAAATGATATCATAGAAGTCTTGACATGCTAACAAGGTGTGTGTATAGTACCTCAGAACTGGAGGGAATGACCACTCTCTCTTTGGCCTTGAGCTTCTGAAGAGGTTTTGTTGCTTTGGTTGTTTTCTGGGAAAAAAAATTTTCGACGTGAATAAAAGTCATATTCAAAAACAACTTAAGATAAATAGATGGCAACATACCTTCTTTGGGGTGATATCTGGGGTGGGACTTGCCTCCACTTTCTTCTTGACTTGTGGAGAAGACTTTGCTGTTGTGGTATTGCTTACCTTACCTTTCAGCTTCGCTGCAGGTTTTTCTAGCGTTGATAGGCCGCAAGTGCACGGTTTCTATCTCGTAGTAAAAATGTATCGATCCCACAGGGACTTTTGTGATTACCAATTTATTTTTTTAGTGGTGATTAGCTAAAAGGAAATGATTTTTAGGAAAAAGGAATAATTGTTTAATTAATATTCGAGAATATAAAAGTGTCTCGATATTATGGGACAAATCACAATGATGGAAATTTAACAATCCCTTAACTATCCTCTATCTTATATTGAAATTGTTTTTAAGGACAAGGTATTCTTTTGGTGTAATTCAAGTTTCCTCTCGGAATACAAGAATGTGTCTCGAAACAATGATCAAGCCTATTCTCATGGTTGATCATCGAGAGACCCATTAAGCCCAACCTTATTGTCCCAAGACACTCAAAGCTATTCTCATGCTTTGATTGCCTTGTCTAACCTCATAGGTCAATATCAAACTTCACCTCTCGGTACCTCGTTTGATATTTGATTTATGAAATAAGTATGATGAGGCAAGATTAAAAATCAAGTTCTAATAAGATAGAGTTTAGTCTTGGAATTGTTTAGGGATCCATCATTGGATTGTTTCCCACAATACCAAGACTAAAGAGGTCTACTCACACATGATCATAGTAGACAAGGGAGTAGAAGAGAATGACATAAAAGTAAATGACATAAAAGTAAATAACAGAATGTAAATGACAAGAATATAAACAAAGCGGTAAAGAAGCTGAAATGTAAAGTCTTTGGGAATGTAAAGAACATAAACTAAAATTGCAAGAAAGTAAAGAACATAAGAATAAAATGCAAGAACTTAGATAAATCTTTTAGAATGAGTTTACAAGTAAGAATCACCTCCTCTAGCACTCAGAATTTCGTGCTTATTTATAGGCCTTTGAGACATAAAATCTGATTAAGAATCAGTTACAAGAAGTGAAGGAAGAAAAGTAACAACAATTGGAGGAAGTTGGAAAAACACGGCCATGTTTTATAACACCTTGGCAGTAGTGTTTTATTACATCGCCAGTGTTTTATTACAATTGCCGGTGTTTTTTCTGCAGAATTAGATTTTGACTCTTGACTTTCTAGCGAAACATGGCCATGTTTTATAACACGGCCAGCCGTGTAATGGCTCTGTTTACGGCTATAAAACTCCTCTTTTCTTGCCTCTTTTTGGTTCTTTTGGTACTTATTTTCCTCCTTTTGCCTTGGGATTTCATTCCTATGCATTAGAAGCTTAAATTCCCTTACTTTGCTCAACACTTATCCTGAAAATAAAAACAAAACAAAAGGTAGTAAAATAGCTCTAGAATTGAACTAAAATGCCAAACAACTTACTTAAAATAAGTACTAAAAAGACAACTAAAAATGGACTTATCAAACTCCCCCATGCTTAAATCCTTGCTTGTCCTCAAGCAAAACATTACAATTTATTTGGCAAATCCTTGAATGAAAATTATCGGCTTAGCACATGAACTAGAAATGATCTGGTGGTATCCAACAATATTTTTCTTCTCAGCTTATGACACTTTCCTATTGAGCTTTATGTGTAGAGAAGATCAATTTTGTGGTACTAGAATAGCAAGTTAGATATCAACAGCCAAATTCCCTAGCACCTTTTGCTTGGGTCATCCACTTATATGCAAACAATGCAATTGGCACATTTGGTCTCAAAGGAGTGTCTCTTTTTCCCAGTAGTCAATCGGTCTCAAAAGGGTACTCAAAGTATTTCCCTAGTAACTTATAAAGTCTCAAAAGGGTACTCAAAGTATTTCCCTAGTAACCTATGGCCTCAAAGGGATGTTGGGCTAAATTGCTTAAAGTCTTTTCTTTTCTTTTTCATTTTTTTCTTTTTCAATTTATTTCCATTTTATTGCTCTTTTTAAGCAGCTCAACACAGACATTTCTCCAGTAACCAATATGCAGTAAGTGTCACAAAGGGAACTAAGTGGCTTTTTTCCAATCTTTCTTAGACATCCTAGTACGAGAAACCTATCTTAGCGGTGTGTGTAAACCCAACGAGTAAGTACCAACAAGCATATCTAATAGCTGAACTCCAACCAAAACATTCAAATAGATGAAAATAGAAAAATTTATCGCAAATTGCCATAAAAAAATTACTTGAAGATTCACAAGGATCTATCACATAGGAGGAGATGATGACTCAACTACCAAATAAAGAAGAAGAAAAGACCAAAGTCACCCCCATGCTTGGACTAAACATTGTCCTCAATGTATAAAAATGAAAAGCACATGAGAAGGGTAAAGAAAGCTCACATTGGTGGCATTTGTAGCTCTCCTTCTTATTCCAACAATGCAAAACAAAGGTAAACCTATGGGTTGCCTCCCACACAGCGCTCTTTTATGGTCATTAGCTTGACCTTTTCCCTTTATAGACTTATTCCTGGGTCCCATTGCTTGAAGCATAAAGACCAAGTGACACATGAAGAATGAAAACATATTCCAGGATCCCATGGCTTGTAAAAAAAAGGAAGTTGCGTAACAAACAAGATCCTATTTTCAATTCCTCTTAGATCAAATGTTATTTTCACAAAGGAAGGTGAAAAATAAGATAAAAGGAACAAGATTTTGACATCCACACATTCATTTAAACCCATATATTTATCCAAGGATGAAATTACAGTTTCCTTTATGTTCTCCATCTCATGGTATATCTCTTGTGAATCATCTCGCACTACCACTTTAGTATTATTTCGATCTACCTCAACTACAATATTTTTCTCAAATTGTGTTTCATGTAGTTTTTTGAATAACCCTCTTAAGGAAGGTGGTGGTGGTGGCAAAGATGACTCAAAAGATTCCCATTCCTCCTTGGAAAATGTAAATATATTTTTGTAAAACCCTTTTAAGCAACGTGGTGGTGGTGGCAAAGATTCCTCAAAATATTCCCATTCCTCCTTGGAGAATGTAAATACATGCTTATTCATATTAACAAGAAAAATAAAACATTTAGTCTAACCGATACCAAAAAATCAATCAATATCACAAAAGTCCGACAGCGGCGCCAAAAACTTGATAGCCGCAAAGTGCACGGTTTCTATCTCGTAGTAAAAATGTATCGATCCCACAGGGACTTTTGTGATTACCAATTTATTTTTTTAGTGGTGATTAGCTAAAAGGAAATGATTTTTAGGAAAAAGGAATAATTGTTTAATTAATATTCAGAATATAAAAGTGTCTCAGTATTATGGGACAAATCACAATGATGGAAATTTAACAATCCCTTAACTATCCTCTATCTTATATTGAATTGAAATTGTTTTTAAGGACAAGGTATTCTTTTGGTGTAATTCAAGTTTCCTCTCGGAATACAAGAATGTGTCTCGAAACAATGATCAAGCCTATTCTCATGGTTGATCATCGCAGAGACCCATTAAGCCCAACCTTATTGTCCCAAGACACTCAAAGCTATTCTCATGCTTTGATTGCCTTGTCTAACCTCATAGGTCCAATATCAAACTTCACCTCTCGGTACCTCGTTTGATATTTGATTTATGAAATAAGTATGATGAGGCAAGATTAAAAATCAAGTTCTAATAAGATAGAGTTTAGTCTTGGAATTGTTTAGGGATCCATCATTGGATTGTTTCCCACAATACCAAGACTAAAGAGGTCTACTCACACATGATCATAGTAGACAAGGGAGTAGAAGAGAATGACATAAAAGTAAATGACATAAAAGTAAATAACAGAATGTAAATGACAAGAATATAAACAAAGCGGTAAAGAGCTCGAAATGTAAAGTCTTTGGGAATGTAAAGAACATAAACTAAAATTGCAAGAAAGTAAAGAACATAAGAATAAAATGCAAGAACTTAGATAAATCTTTTAGAATGAGTTTACAAGTAAGAATCACCTCCTCTAGCACTCAGAATTTCGTGCTTATTTATAGGCCTTTGAGACATAAAATCTGATTAAGAATCAGTTACAATAAGTGAAGGAAGAAAAGTAACAACAATTGGAGGAAGTTGGAAAAACACGGCCATGTTTTATAACACTTTGGCGTAGTGTTTTATTACAATCGCCAGTGTTTTATTACTTTGCTAGTGTTTTTCTGCGAAATTAGATTTTGACTCTTTGACTTTCTAGCGTAACATGGCCATGTTTTATAACACGGCCAGTAGTGTAATGGCTGTTTACGGCTATAAAACTCCTCTTTTCTTGCCTCTTTTTGGTTCTTTTGGTACTTCTTTTCCTCCTTTTGCCTTGGGATTTCATTCCTATGCATTAGAAGCTTAAATTCCCTTACTTTGCTCAACACTTATCCTGAAAATAAAAACAAAACAAAAGGTAGTAAAATAGCTCTAGAATTGAACTAAAATGCCAAACAACTTACTTAAAATAAGTACTAAAAAGACAACTAAAAATGGACTTATCAAGCGTCGAAAACATTGATAAGTAAACAGAAATGAAGTTAAATTACAAGTGTTTAAGACTTAAAAAGCTATAAGTGTCGAAAAGTATATACCTGTGTTGTTTGAAGGAAAAGCAGACGCCAATTTCTTCACGAGGTTTTCAGCAAAAGTATCACTGGCTTCTCCAGCAGCAACAGTGTAATAATCGGACCACCATTCATGAAACTTCGCAGTACATGAAAACCTTGGGTTGTAACTGAGGGGTTCAAAGTTTAAGGCTTTGTACTGGAATTTCTTAAAAGCTTGTTTATAAGCTATCTCTGATTCTGGACTCGTGAATTCTCGCCTGTGAAAATACACCGGCGCAGGTCGAATTTGGCAAAGCCCAAATTGCCTGGCAAAATAACTTGGGGTGAGTCTGGTGGAGAGGATAGATGGAGAGAGATAAGCTTGCCAGATTCGGTTGGTTTCCTCAGCATGCTCGACAGAGGGAGAAGGAAATGGTTGTTTAAACCAAGTTGGACCATAAGGCCTTTGGACAAAGGGGGCCATAGAGTCTGTAAAAGTGGTGCATTTCAAGAAGACTTCGAAATAAACTAAGAAAGATTCTTCTGCAGAAAGGCCTATTTGTTTAGGTTTCAACTGCGCTAGTCGAATCCCTTCAGTCCTCCTAGTCTCTAGAGTTGGTCGAACGGACTTGGGAATATACAGGCTTAGTCGAGACTCAAAACTAGCTAACAGCCACAATTGTAACAACCATATAGGACCAGAAGCCAAAAACTTGGTTGTTGGTTCATTTTCTCTCAACTCTATGACAGCATTGTCGAGTTGTTGGTAGAGAGCCTAGAATCAGTTTGGCAAGATTGATGTCTTGTTGTGCATGGAGTTGGATCGCTAGTGGGATATAGGATTTGGAGACTTGAAGAGAACGTGTGCAGAAAACAAAAAGAGATAACCAGAGGGTTAAAAAGGCTACATGTTCTGCATCAGAAACCTCCTCAGTATCAACATCATGATGGTCACCAATGTAAGGGGCGAAGGTAGCATTAGTGAAGGTGAATTTATACTCATAATCAGGAAGAGTAGGATCAAAGGTCTCACCTAGAGGTTTTAGACCTGTAATGGCAGCAACATCTAGCAGAGTGGGGGACAACATGCCACATTTCAGATGGAGACTATGGGTAGCACAATCCCAGAACTGCATAGCTGCCAAGATTAGGGTGCTATCATACTTAAGCCCATACCTAGACAACTGAATAAGGTCGAAAATACCTTGTTGTTTCCAGATATTGGCTTTCTTAGCCTCTACCTTGTCAAGCCAATCTAAATAGACCTGTTGGTCAAGCCTAGGAGCAGACCTAAAAACCCTAGGAGGATTATTCAGGAATTCTAAGTGAAAGGGTGTTTTGGCAAAAAATTCTAGGTTGAAGACAACGAGGACTAGGGAAATTTTCTAAAACCTCATCGGTTTCCAGCAGAATATTAGGCAGGGGACCCAAATAGGCGTGGGTATAAATTTCAGTGGAAGGAATCAGTACCTGAGTTTGCCATTGGATGGTTCGTTCATCATTGATGTCAGGTTCATCAACGAAGTCGTCAATGGTTTGGGTTTTTCTGGGCTCGTCCTTTTTCTTCGAACTCTCAGGTTGCACCACAACAGCAGATGATGAAGCCATAGGTGTGGGAAAGCAAATGCAGGTTGGAATCTAGGTTTAGATTGAAGAAAGAGGGTGAAAGTTTGAAACTTTCGTGGATTTGGAGTTTTTTGCAAAGTTCAGAGATGAGGAAGGTAAAGAGACTGTTCACAAAGCGTTCAACTGAGTAAAAAGGAATATGAAAGGATTTTAGCCGTTTATATATGTTTGGAAGCAACAGTTATTGGCACGTTCACCATTACTCGCACGTTTGCGACCTTTGAGGGACATGATGGCCCACCTACTATATTACGTGTGCCAATGAAACGGTTCACTTTATCTGTGCAAGTCATGATGACTATCTTTTCGACTACTGTTGAAGTGCAAAAGGCGGTAGAAGTGACTGTTGCACAGTATTCAAAAAATGCCCTTTCTTACCTCCATTCCTTATTCCATCGAAAGAAGCATTTTTTGGGGGGCAATCTGTTACCTCAAAATTTCGACAGTACATTAAATGAAGCTTTAAATGGGGTTGAATGCACATTTAATAATGTTTTGGAGACAACAGGTCAATATTCAAGTCAATTCACCATCAATTCGACAGAAAATGTATGAAAGTGCTGACAATGTGAATGAGCTTCGACGAGCTCAGCTCTTAAAGCAAGAAACCTTCGACAAGAGAAGGCTCAACTCTTCGACAAAGCAGGGTTCAACACTTCGCCAAACGGTTGACGACGTTTTAGTCGAAATGCAAAGAGCAACGATTAGTAGGCGATTACTTCTCCTTATTTCTAGGAGGCGGCTTATTCTTTTTCCCACGTTTGTTTCAAGAGTATAAATACTCTTTTGTAATAGGAAATCGTGGTCACAACATTTCACAAGAACTCGAAAACTCAACTTCGCGGACAAAAGCTTAAAAGCGAGTGAAACAGATTCATTATGCGTGCTTGTGAACCACTTTACTTTCAATTTAATGCAATCTTCAATTTCTTTTTACATTTATTGCAACTATTACTTTTGCTTTACTTTTAATCTTGTTCCTCGCACCATTTACTGTTCTTAAGATCGTTGAAAACACAAAAATACAAGGGCAATAGTCCAGAGATATTCTAGTTTGATCTCACAATTTCAACTTTTAAAACTAGTGATTGTTTGCTAAAAACACCAGCAAACAACTGTGAAGGAAGTGGTATGCACTATATTATGCCCATTCAAGGCGCCAATTTCAAACTGAGCTGCACGTTTTTTAAGGCATTTAGCAACGGAAATAGCAGGTCCCTCGCTAATTGACAGTACATTTTGCAGGATTCTGACCATTGGCAGGTGGCTTGGGAAACACGAGGATTAGCGAGGGACAGTCCCTCGCTAATTCCCTCGCAAACTGTCATATTTTTTTATTAATCCGAACCAAACACACTCACTCTCTTCTTCTCTTCCACTCTCTTCTTCTGTTTTCTTCTCTTCCACCACCACCCACCACCACCACCATCACCACCACTCTCTTCTTCTCTTTTCACTCCACTCTCTCTCATTTACTCTCTTCTTCTCTCTTCTTCTCTTCCACTCTCTTCTTCTCTTTTCTTCTCTTCCACAACCACACCACCACCAACCACACTACTACCACCAGTGATAATACTACTACTACTACTACTAATAATAATAATAATAAACTCAGATTGAGAAGCGTGCGGTCATTTTGGAAGGAGCGTCAACATCAGCATTAGGAGGGTGTCCCTAGCTAATTAGCGACTGACACAATTTCCCTCGCTAAAGGGAATTAGCGAGGAGGATATTAGCGACCGATATGTCCCTCGCTAATTCCCTCACAAATGGACATTAGCGAGGGAATTGGGTCTGTTGGCGACAGATGTGTCCCTCGCTAATGTCTGTGTTTTTTGTAGTGAATATTTGTACACTTGCTAACAATTTGTGTCCCTCGGGAAGGACCGTGGGTGGGAAGTTTTTCCCCATAGAGACTGGTCGAAGGAGAAAATCATTTGCGCTCATTTCAGATACAGGGAAGAGGACCATTTCCCAGTGCAGACAGGAGCAATGAAGAAAAACTTCTCACGACGGGGATCGCGGGCGGAGAAAAGTTTGGTGGACGGGGACATGATCTACCATGCCCCTCTAGGGATAGAGGCGGGGGAGGAAAATTTCCCACACTACGAATCGTGAGCGGGGACAAGGAAAAATTGTTGAACAGGGATAAGGACCACACCCCCGTGGGGACAGGTGTGGGGAGTAAAACTCTAGATGACATAGATCAGGAGCAGGGACGGAAATAGAGAATAGTTTGTAGTGATGGGACGGGGAGCGGGGGAGTACTCCCCACCCCTACCTCACCCCATTTCCATATTTACATTGTCGGCGTAATCAAACTGGGTGTTTGCCTTTTAATTTCAAACATGTGTTTCAAATTGCCTATGCCTTTACTTCAATTTTATGCATCCCTCAAAATCTGTTTTTCAAAATGAGTGCCCATGCCATTGTTCATCGAAAAGCACTCATTTCTTTGAATACATTACAGTACAATCACAAGCTAAACCAAGATTAAGTGGGCCGCTGGCCCATGTTGCGCCTCACTGGTACAAGCAACGCTGTACTTCCTTGTTGGGCCTATTGGGCCACTCCGGAACAGTTACCCCCCAAGCCTAGGTCGCTTTAGGCCGAGCTGAGGCTTGAATCGTTTACCCCTAGTCTTGCTTCCGGTAGAAGATGCGTGGTTGGTTGGTGACGGGCGATCGCTGTCGCCCAAGTCGAATCGTTGGTCTTCTACTGGTCGCTGTCGACTAAGACTGTTCGAAACGACGCGACGTTTGGTCTGACACGTCATTAATGATGTGACGTTTGCGTTCTTCGAGGCACTCTGGTTAGTGGAAGGTGAAGAGTTGTGTCGTTTCACCTCCGGTCCTTCTAGTGTAACACCCCTTTTTTCTAAGCAGAAAATTTAACACCAAAAATCAGAGTTTCAAAAACATTTCTCACTGCACCCTCAAGGGATGCTACATTTTTCACCAATAAAACATTCACGGGTGATAGTAAGATTCACCATTAAGAATAGCGTAATACGTAACACGTCATAAATGGGATGAACCCTCAAAAACACCTGTTTAGTCTACATGACAGTAACTATCACCACACAGCGGAATAAGATAAAGGTTTCAAGATAATAATCATGACATCACAAAATAAAATCCAGCGATCAAATAATAAAGACAACTAATAAGACTAGTGTTCGTCCCCCCTGAGTGCTACGTATCAGAGTGACGACACCGGCTCGACTGGCGAAGGTAGACAAGCCTTCACACGCGGTCAGTAAAACGTTCTCAGTCACCGAAATACCGAACCTATATCAGAACATCTCAAAACTGTGAATTCAACAACACAAATAACCATCACAATTCAGCCACCAATTCAAACAACATTCATAATTCACCAAATACATACCAAACACAATCAAGGAGGCAACATAGAGCCTATCTCCCACTTAACACCCATCATATACCCCATTATAAAGATAGAACCCCACCCTTACCTTAGAGGTTTGCCGAGTACAAGATTCTTTCCACGAAACTCCAAGAACCACAGCAACAAGAGCTCCCTCTCCTTCTCTCCTTAAGGGCCGCTCCCTCTTCTCTCTTTCGCGATCTCCCTATTTTTTTTCTTTCCTTTTCTTTTTCTCTCCAAATGTGCATTGGCTCTAACCCTAGCGCCTATATTATGGGTTTTTGGGTCACGGGCCTCTTTCTACCACTTACTTAATTACTAAACACCACCCCTTGATTTAAATGAAGTACCATATTATTATTTTAATATGACTATACCAATACAATACCTGAATAATTTAATTAAATAAATAATTAAATTATTTGGGGCGTTACATCATTCATCTGTACATTTTCTTAATGTAAGGTACACTCATTGACTAACATTGAGTATAAGAAGCATACATACAGGTATGTACGTATACCTTTCCTCCTCTGGTCTTGGGTTTGAATCAACTCAGATGTCGGTATAGTAATTTCCTGAAACAAAATATATAAGCAATAGGTGTTCCGACCTGGGCTACGAAGCCCCGTGTGAAAATGGGCCAGCCCATTACTCCTTGAAGAAGTACGACCCAAATGCCTCCCAGCGTCTAATGCCAGATCTGCTCGGTTCGTGCTAGGCCGACGGCCCAGATTGATCCGCCAAATCCGACGGACACAATACACCCAATTACTCTATAAATAGAAGTTCACCCCTCTGCCACGGTATGTTCCACTCATTTGCTACTTTCTCCTCCAGCTCTTTTTTTTTCTCTCTCTCTCTCTCCTTTTGCTTTACTCCACCTCAGCCACACACTGACTTGAGCGTCGGAGTGTCTTGCAGGTACCCCCCACCCGACGTGGGTTAACAATTCGTCCAGGGAGCATCCGCGGATAATCTATTTCCCGGGCTCAGCCAGAGACCTTCCGAGCATCCTCCACCTCCTTGAAGACTTTCCTGGAATCTCTTCAAGTACCCCAGGCCGAGGGTCAACTCCAAAACCTAGATACCGAACAATAGGAAAATGTATTAGGGGAAATCTAATGAGAATATAAAAGCACTCAATGCACAGACCACTCAAGTATTGTTGTTTATCGTTCAGTGATTTAAGGATGTAAAACTGCAAAAGGAGAAGGTACAACATACATGTTTTTTAATTAGAAAACACTACATTAGAGTGGTTCTTAGTTTAGTCCCTTCATCCATTGTTTCAACAACTTTCATTTTCATTGTTTTCTTCGTAATCCAAATGAAGGTCCCTTGTCCTTTGCAACTAATAGAAATCACACTAACTCATAACTCAAAATCGTAAAAATTCATAACTCAAAATCGTAAAAACTCCATAACTCAAATTTGTAAAAACCCCAAATTATGGATAGTGGAAGAATGTAAAAAAAAAAAACAAGAATGTTGTTAATTTGGAAAATAGATAAGAAGGAAACCCAAGGGCAAGTAGAGAAAGTAGTGAATAGATAAGAAGGAAGCAAATGAGGAGTAAATACTCTTATGAATCTTAGAATTTGGTTTAGGCCTAACTCAACCCCACAAAATAAGGTGAGGGTTATCTCTTCATTATAAACTCTTTTGAGACCTTATCACTAGTCAATGTGGGACTTGGGATTTTCCCTAATAATGAAGACCAAATCGCTTCTTCCAATGGAATCAAAAATACCTTTTGAAGGAAGCCAAAATCTGGTGTTGAGAAGGTAGAAACCTAAAAAACAAAAAATGAAATCAAAAGTTCATCCTTTTTCAAAAGTAAAAAACGAAAGCAAGAAGAAAATGAAAGCAAGAAGAAGAAGAAAGGAGTCAAATGAAGCAAATGTGAGAGAGAGATAGTGGAAAGAGAGGGAGCAATGTTTCAGTTCACAGAAAAGAAAGAGAAGAAAGAGAGATGAGAAGTTAAAAAGAAAGAGAGAAGAAGGTGAGAGAAAGAGATCCAGAGTTTGAGAAAGAGATAGTACTATACCCGTGCATACGCACGGAGTGCTGTCGTGTTATTGTTATTAATAGTCTTAGAAATAAATTAATTAGTCCGAATATTATCCCGTAAAAATCAAGACTAATTTAAAGTAGATAAACAAAAAGTTTCAAATAGTAATTGAGTTAGTTCAAACATTATCCCGTAAATATTTACCAACAATATGTACGTAATATTTTTTGTAGATATTATAAAACAAAATTGTATTAAACTTTCAAATTTTTCAAATTGTAATATTCCAGTAATACTAAATAATTTTCTCTACGTTGTCTCCCGGTTCGTCGTCGTCAAAATTAATTAATTAATTAATTCTCTCCTCCTCTGTTAAAGGTAATTTATCAAGTTTGCCTCTCATACTTCATCACCTTCCTTCTCCACGTACACCAGTACATGTATGTATGTAATTTCTCAAAAATGTATTTTTCTTTTGTTTGAATCAATTGGATCTGTATTTTCTCATTGTTAACTTATTATTCTGCGGATGCCTCCGTGGTATTATCATTATTATTATTGCTACTGATTTAATAAAAATGAGAAATTGTGTTCAGGTAAGGATGTTGATTCCAATCCATCTAGTCGCTAATGCCAGTGATTGTTGTTTTCCTAATTATTTATATGAGTTGAAACTGAAATCAGTTTCATTGCGCGCAGAGAAAGAAATTACAATACAAGTGAAAAGAAAGCTATTATTTCATTCTGAAAGTAACAAGGGTTTATAACTATATAGCATAATAATAAAATAAATCTGACTGCACACACTTAGTTTCTGTGTCATATCATATGCTATCTTTTATTTGGATTCTTGTATTACTCTTAGATTATGTAACAACTTATTGTAAAACGTAATTGGCCCCTCTTTTCAAGTATCTGTGTTTCCTTTCATATCAAACAACTAGGTTGCAATATCATCCATTGATTGCTTCAAATAATCAGATGTTGCTTTTTAGATTCCGATTTGTCTTTTATTGAATAAGACTTAAGAAGAAAAACAGAACAGAAGTAATGATCAGGAGCTAATTATATACAAACACTTGAGTATCCAACTAACTAAAAACTGTCTAACAGTTTACTAACAACTAATTAACTAAGCTAACTGTAGTACTAACAGTATAAGTGTGACTGGATTAATACAGTGTGCTAATTCTATCCGTGTATTATATTATTATTATTATTATTATTTTGATGTTTTGCTATCCTTTCATTGCTCAATTTGCTTTGCTGCTGATTAATAGGGACAGTATTAAGGCAGAAGATCTATCTCAATCAAACCGCCTGAAGCGCCCGCCCACACAAATTTTCTCTCTTCATTATTTCTCTCTCGGATCCTTTCCTTGGTATGTTTATGTTTTTAAGAGATTCATTTTTTGGTTGGGTTGGGTTGGGGATTGATCGATAATTCATTTCATTGTATTTTTAATTGTAGGAACTCGCTATTGCTATAAATATGCCCAAGAGGAAAAAATCCAGTGAGGGTCAAGATTATATAAGCAACCTACCTAACTTTATTATTGGCCACATTCTCTCTTTTCTTTCTACTAAAGATGCAGTTCGTACTAGTACATCAGAACAGAATTCATGCTCTCTCGATATTCGGTTGAAGGAGGAGTAATGAACCTGACTTGGAGTCCCACATCGGGTGTCATGAGCCTGGTGTGAAGGCTTATATAGGTTGGACAAACCTCCTCCTCTTGACCATGGTTTTGGGGATGGAGTTAGGTCCAATTCTGCTTCATACTTTATCAAAGAGGTGGATATATATGTGGACATTTGTTACTCAACTACGGCTTTGTGCTGCACAAAACCCTTCTCCTCATCGTAGAATCAAGCAATTTTCCAACTTTGTAAGTAGAGTGTTGTTTCATATCAACGGTGCCAACATCCAAAGGTTTAGTCTTTCCCTTGGTTTGAATTATGATGCCCACTATACCAATCACTGGCTATCTACTGCTTTAAACAAGAGGGTAAAAAGTATTTATCTCTCTTCATTCACAAGCTTTGACCTTTCTACTTATACCCTTTTCCAATCTCCTTCCCTAGAGGAATTGATTCTTCGAATGATGTTTACTTTCATCCTCAAAGTTCCCACATTTATTTCTCTTCCATCCCTCACAGTCCTGAAATTGTATCGAAATTGCATTTGGTCGGGCATAAAGAGTGTCACTTTCGAAGCCCCCTTACTTGAAAATGTTTCAAGAAATTAAAGGTTGTTGTATTAAACACCGTTGCTGTCAAAGTATTACAAGAAGATTTTAATTTATCTTGTCGTGTCAATCACAATCCAAATTTGTAATGAGGAAGGGAAGTAAAAGGGCCACATTACTCGTCAATAGTTGTTACTTCACTTAACACTTGTGATGATAGATAAGGTCCTTCAATAGTAGAAAGGTGTTCAATTCTACGTAACACTTCACTTACTTTATCCCATGATGAAGAATAATGCCTTTCTATATATATTCTCAACATAACTGGTTTTTGCACTTTGTTGTTCAGGGTATTGCACAAATGGAACATCATTTAGCCCGTGATTTTGCATTTCAATTGTTGGGTCATATGCGGCTAATCTATGTTACTGGTGAAGTTTTGTTCAACATACTTTTAAAATCACCGTCTTGTTTTAGAGGTTTGTAACTCTTTATCTTTTATTTAATATATGAGGTTTTCGGTTTGAGGAAAACATTCTTTTAGAAAAAATTTAAATTATTTGTTTTCATTTTTACTTTATAAAAATATATAATTTCACTTCATATGTTTCTTAAAAAAAATTATATATATTGGTATGATGTTGTCTATTTTGTCTCTTAATAGTTTGATTATTTTAATTATTTTTTTTGAAATTTTTAAAAAAAAATAGTGTTTTGTTAATTAAAAATAAAAGCTGGACATTATTGCAAAACATTTCCTCAAATAGTATTTTCAAAATTTTGTTCAGACTTCATTGGTCATCTGTGTTTGAGCTTTTTGTTACCATATTTGAACCTGTAATGCAATATAAACATGTTTTTTTTTTGGGTGAGGATCAGGTGAACCAGTCCGATGAAGGAGTTCCGAATTTTGCAATAGTACCTGATTGTTTTCTATCTACTCTTAAAGTGGTGAAATTTGAACGTTTTATGGGTGGTGTGTGCGAGCTAAGTTTTGCTAAATTTGTGATGGAGAATGCTCTGGTATTGGAGAGGATAAGTTTTTCATTTCATTACATGCTGACCTTATCTGAAGTGGAAAAAATTAAAGAGAAGCTTCTTTTATTTAAGAAAAGTTTTAGCACAGTGATTATGGAATTTCTCCTATTACACCCCCTATGTCAGTAGAGCACGAACAGTAGAAGAAATGTCCAATGGTCATGTGAAAGTGTCACAAGCTGGCCCATCTCGCCCAAGACGTCAACTAGCTAAACCCAGTTGGATGAATGACTATGTTTGCAATGCTTAAACATGTGTGACTGTCTATTGAAAACGCTCTAGAGAAACCCTAGTTGGCCGCCGCCGCCAGAGGGGGGGCTCCCTCCTCCGCCGCCGGAGCTCCCCCTCCTCTCCCCTTCGTTTATCGTCTCTTCTCTGTTTTCCTACATGAATAAGTTGCGGTTTTTTTCGCTGTAGTTCCTAGCTTGTCTAGGTGGAGTTCGCTCAACCAAGAGCGCTGTCATCCCCCTCCGTTCCTCCACCCTTCCTTTCCATCTCCGACCACCATGCTCTCCACCCCCTTCGTTCCTCTTCGATTATTGCACTTCACCCTTCCTTCTGTTGCACTTCTCAGATTCACAGATCATGAGGTGGTCAGTAGTCGCCGGTCTCCCATGATTCCTTTGTCGCAACTTCATCCAGCCACTGCCTTCCTCTGGGTCTCACGGTTTCAACTTCTTCTTTGGTGGTTAAGTGAGATCTGGTTGCTCTGAATGTGCTCTGCATTTTATTTGGTTCTACAGGTTCTCTGTTTTGTCCCCGGGGCCAGTTGGCCTTCAAATACGAGGAGTTTCTGGACTTTCCGCTTCTCCTCCTGCACCAACTTCGTGGGATTCAGTGCAGACTCTCTGTGGAGCCTATGGTTTGAATTTCTGGCGGAGCGTGTTCTGTTGTTGCAATTTATTGCTGGCTGTGGGTGCTCTAGCCTGTGTTGAAGACGGTCTACGATTTTGCTCTGTGGATCTGATTGTTGTCTACATTAGGTTGTGTTAGGTTACGTTTGATTTTCGTTTTTAGTAGATTAATTAGGATCTTTAAGTGTTCAGGTGCTGCTCTGAGGATTATTGTTCATTTTTAGGAGTGTTAGCATATACCTGATTAGATTGTAGTCCTGTGTTGGACTTGTTCGATGCTATGTTTGTAAGCTTGTTGTTCACATGCCGTATGTAATGTTTCTGTGGCTTTGCCCGATATCAATGAAATATTGCATTATTGACCAAAAAAAAAACATGTGTGACTCTTTTTTTTAATTGATAGTTATTTTATTATTTTAATTTTGTTGATGATGTTATTTGTTTTGCTTAAAGATGTTATTTGTTAAAGGTTAGACAAGTCTAGCTATGAATAGCGTGCAATTGATTTGCTAAAAAGTAATTGAATTGACAACTTCTGTGTAGTTTGTTTGATTTGGAAACTTGTTGCGGTATTCGACAAAATTAGGAATAAAGGATTGGATTAAAACATAAATTGTTGGACATCATCAAATCACAGTACAAATTTCACTCTCACATTATAACTTTTTGTTTAAGCAAAAAAATTACTAATAATATTTGTACTTCTTACTCAATAAATTCTTTATATCTCTCTTATATCACATTCTTCTCTCTCTTACTTCTATCTTCGCATTCCCCCACTCTCTCTTTATGTTTCTAATTATATTAAAAATAAAAGCTGGACATTATTGCAAAACATTTCCTCAAATGGTATTTTCAAAATTTTGTTTAGACTTCATTGGTCATCTGTGTTTGAGCTTTTTGTTACCATATTTGAACCTGTAATGCAATATAAACATGTTTTTTTTTTGGGTGAGGATCAGGTGAACCAGTCCGATGAAGGAGTTCCGAATTTTGCAATAGTACCTGATTGTTTTCTATCTACTCTTAAAGTGGTGAAATTTGAACGTTTTATGGGTGGTGTGTGCGAGCTAAGTTTTGCTAAATTTGTGATGGAGAATGCTCTGGTATTGGAGAGGATAAGTTTTTCATTTCATTACATGCTGACCTTATCTGAAGTGGAAAAAATTAAAGAGAAGCTTCTTTTATTTAAGAAAAGTTTTAGCACAGTGATTATGGAATTTTCTCCTATTACACCCCCTATGTCAGTAGAGCACGAAACAGTAGAAGAAATTCCCAATGGTCATGTGAAAGTGTCACAAGCTGGCCCATCTCGCCTAAGACGTCAACTAGCTAAACCTAGTTGGATGAATGACTATGTTTGCAATGCTTAAACATGTGTGACTCTTTTTTTTAATTGATAGTTATTTTATTATTTTAATTTTGTTGATGATGTTATTTGTTTTGCTTAAAGATGTTATTTGTTAAAGGTTAGACAAGTCTAGCTATGAATAGGGTGCAATTGATTTGCTAAAGAGTAATTGAATTGACAACTTCTGTGTAGTTTGTTTGATTTGGAAACTTGTTGCGGTATTCGACAAAATTAGGAACAAAGGATTGGATTAAAACATAAATTGTTGGACATTACAAATTTCACTCTCACATTATAACTTTTTGTTTAAGCAAAAAAATTACTAATAATATTTTTACTTCTTACTCAATAAATTCTTTATATCTCTCTTATATCACATTCTTCTCTCTCTGTCTCTCTCTTACTTCTATCTTCGCATCTCTCTTTCTCTCTCTCAGCTCATATCCCCCACTGTCTCTTTATGTTTCTAATTATATTATCATATACAGGTACAGATGCTTTAGGGGTTCTTTAAGTTATGTAACATGTACACTGTTAATCCTCATATTCTTAGTTTAATAACTATGTTCAAGTTTAATAACTACATACCAAAATATGTTCTGCACAATGCATTCATTATATTTCACATTAAGAAATAATATTATGATATAATTGGCTGAATTCTGGTTTAACATCTTAGTAAAATTTGCTTGATAGTTATTAAACTAATCATTTGTTATGTTTGACTAGTATGTGTTGAAATTTCATATCTTGGCTTTTTTTCCCCAAGCGCTTGCATGTGGAAATGGATTTTATCTAAGAAGTTCGGATACTTAGTACGATATGACACAGATACGTAGATATGAGAATGTTTTAAAAATCAAGATATGACACTACCAAGATATGCATATAAGTAGTCAATATATATGAGTAATCCAATGTAGAGAAAATTACTTCGCAAGCATAACAAATAGACGCTTAAATATATTTTTCCCACACTTATTAGAATATATTATATCTGATGTGCTTGTGTCAACAAATTTATTTCATGTTAAAATATTCTAATATATTTTCTCCACACTTATTAGAATATTTTCCCTTCCATGTAAAATTCCGTTAAGGCAAAAGGTACCACATGTTCACAAATAATTTTAAGGCCCATTGGTGGTTTTGGATGGAATGGAATGAGACAAAGTTCCATTGTTTGGAAACTTAAAAAAAGGATGGAATGAAACCTGATAGAATACATTCCCTCCCATTCCATCACATTCTCCTCATTTTTGTTCCACTAGTGCAAAAATGACTTTAGACAGCACCATTTAGTATCGGTTGTTTAAACAGCCGATACTAAATGTAGACGCGGTGGCAATTTTGAAATTAAATGGAAGTTTTCAATTTTAACGCTTACATTTAGTATCGGTTGTTTAAACAACCGATGCTAAATGTGTATCTCAAACACATTTAGTATCGGTCTTATAAACAACCGATACTAAAGGGCCCGTTAAGTTTTTCTAAATGCGTTCTCTCCTTCTCTCTGAAGTCTCTCACTCTCTCTCATTCACGAACACGTACGCTCCCTCACTCTCTAAACTCTCGTCTTCCTCACTCTCTCTCACCGCCATTCTCTCTGAAGTCTTCTCTCTAAAGTCTCTCACTCGTCTTCCTTCTCTCTGAAGTTCTTCTCGTTCGTCTCGCCGTCTTGTTCGTCTTCCTCACTGACGACGTCGTCTCATTTACGCTCACAAAGTGCAGCTTCTCAACAAATTCAATGGAAACCCGTTGAATCGATTTCTTCTCAACTTCTGGAATCGATTTCTTCTGATTTCATCATATCTTCAGGTATGAATAAACCCTAAGTATTTCTCTTCATCACTTCTTCTTCAATTTGTGAATAAACCCTAAGTATCAACTTCTGGAATCGATTTCTGATTTTGAGTTATGAATAAACCCTAAGTATCAACTTCTAGAATCGATTTCTTATTGTAGATGTAGTGTTTGATGAAATGCCCAAGTGAGATTGATTCCATTATCATAACTTGAGAAAAGTCTGTTGATTCCATTATCATATAAGGGCCAATAAAAGTATTGATTCTATTAAGGTTACACTCCATATCATGGCATTTTTATTTTGCTTTTTTATGTTTTGCTTCCAAACTTTCGACCTGCTTTAATTTTATTTCTTTTCAGGTTAGCCCAAATAACAAGTTGGTAGCATATGCAGAAGATACTAAAGGAGATGAAATATACACTGTTTATGTCATTGATGCTGAGACTCAAGCTCCCGTTGGAGAGCCTCTTGTTGGTACAATGCAAAACATTGATTGGGTCGGTGATGGTGCTCTAGCTTATGTAACAATGGATGATACTCTCAGGCCTTACAAGGTGGGAGATTCTCCTTTCTGCCCAGCATCTAACTCTTTGGTTTTATGGGAAAAGTGATATAAAATTGCTTTTATCCAAAGCTGAAACAAATGCACCCCAAGTCTTGCTTCAACATGGTTTTACAAGGTTTATGTTGGGACTTATAATAAGGGGTTGTTAATGATAAGATATGATACTGAGTTGTTAGTTTGTTAGTATATGGATGAGTTAGTTATTGGGCAATTAGTTTGTTGGGATATGGATGAGTTAGTTAATGGGGAATTAGTTTGTTGGGATATGGATGAGTTATTTAATGGGCAAGTGAAGCCTCTCCTTATTATAAGTTCTACCGGTTTAGTTTACATGAATTTTGTTTGTGATAACCAATTTCCTTTTTTCTCTGCCACACCTCAATCATTATCACGTACCTTTCATCTATATTAGTTTATGATTTGCCGTTATTTTGTGGCATATGGAATATCATAATTGTCATCTCATCTCATTATGCTAATCCCTTAAGTTATACAGGCATGGCTTCATGTCTTTGGGAACAGAACAATCAAAGGATACATGTCTTTATGTGGAAAATGATGATACATTTGGTATTGGCCTTTACACTTCCGAGAGCAAGAAATATTTGTTTGTTGTATCGGGAAGTAAAAATACAACTTTCAATTTTTATCCGGATGTTTCCAATCTCGAAGAGGGTCTTAAAGTTCGACATCACGTGTGGATGGTATTGACACGACTTGTTGCAAGCATCGTGGAGATCATTTCTTTTTCGAGAAGTGACCAATTTTTCAATTCGAGCTTGTAGCTTGTCTTTGTCAACAACGTCTCCTCAACTACGGTTCTTATTCCCCACAGGAAAGGTAACACAAATTTTGTATGATTGGTTAGCGGTTTGTTTTGTCATTTCCTTTATTTTGGGTGTAATCTTGAACTATTACGATGACTCCGCACTTGGCTTTTAAATGTTGGGTCACGTGTAGTGTGTTCAAGGGTGTAGAGTATTAGTGAAATGCTTTCTAAAAGTGTTGGAGTTCTTTGGAACTTTAGGATAGTTCTTATGATAGATATTTGTTCCACTTTCAAAAGCCATGAACATTACCTTGGGGATTCAAAATTTCATTGGGAGTGTAACCTGCATGATACATATATTGTTGACATTGAATGTGTATCTCTTGATATAAGGTGCTTCTAGTAACAATGATCACTTGAGACCCTTAAATGCTTGAAAGACCTTGGAGTGGGTAGCTTAGATCCAATTTTATCACTTGCATGCATTTTGCTTTTTATTCCTAAACTTGTTTGAGCTTTTTTGTTGGTAATTATATCATTTATTTTGAAGTTTGAGTCACGCTTTTTGATTTAACATTGTTATATACTGATTTGATTTTTTTGACAGTCTTAAATGCATAGAAATGTCAGTAGTCTTATAGCACATTGTATTGTATTCATCTTTGACAGATTTTGATGTTTTGCTATTCTTTGATTGATTCCCTTTGGTTGGATATCAAATTTGCATTAGGCCGTTGTTCTTCTATTCTTGTCCTGTAATCAATGATCTATTGTTATGGTGGATCTGTTCTCCTTTAAATCCCTTTTATATATCAAGTCAAAATATTGTTTATCTTACAAAGATTGCGTTTTCTAAAGGTATTGCCCCATTGGGAGGTCTTTCCTTTCACCTGATATTAGAACACCACAACGACTTGGAGAGGGATTGGAGTCATGGTGTGGATTTTATCAGAGCATAAGGCCTACTCACATAAATGGCGAAGGCTATCTTGGATTCCAACAAGAGTTAGTGATAGCAGAACTTCACTTTAATTCATTTAATTTCTCCTTAAGTTATAGCATAGAATCACTACAAGAAAAGTCTGATTTAGCCACCAACATTTGCCACGGACTTTATTCCGTCGGTAGTTTGCCACGGACTTGCGACGGATATTAATTCGTCAGTCGTTTGCCACGGACTTGCGACGGCAATGTATAAAAAGCAAGAGG
Organism: Oxytropis ochrocephala; assembly: GCA_020916435.1. Taxonomy (NCBI): domain Eukaryota; kingdom Viridiplantae; phylum Streptophyta; class Magnoliopsida; order Fabales; family Fabaceae; genus Oxytropis; species Oxytropis ochrocephala. Next base: position 62,956,694 of record CM037094.1, on the reverse strand, counting down.
CGCGAAGTTTCCCGTTGAAGTTTGCCACGGACTTAGAAAACGGTCGCAAATTTGCGACGGACTAGCCGTGGCAAGCCCGTCGCAAATTACGTTCGTTAAAACCCCAAACACGCGTTCATAAATCAGCTTCCTTCTTCTTTCTATTTCTTTCTCTCCCTCTCTGAACTTCCTTCACCATGGCCCCTCCTCACGTCGCGCCTCCAAAGAATCCTACCTCTCGTCGTCGTGGCCACCACCATTCCTTCTCCTCCTCCTCCTTTCCTTCTCCTCCTCCTCTATTCTATTCTGCTTTTATTCTAATTAAAACCCTAATTTTTGATTTACTGAAAACCCTAACCTTCTCTTCCTAATTCTACAGTTTTAACCTAAACAAATTGAACCCAAAGAACGTGTAGTGGTGGTAGCAAGTGTGGTTTCTTGAGTTTGATTTCGCTTCAACTTCTCGGTTCTTGAAGGGTTTGTGGACCCGATTATGGGAAGATGTGGGTTGTTTCAAAGGGGAAAGCGAGAAGAAGAAGGTGGTTCTTTGCTACAGTGCACTCTTGTTTCAACGATTTTGGGGAAGGAATATGTGAGAAGGAACTGTACTCTGAAGAAGAAGTTAGAAATAATGGAGTTGTTGATAAGGAAGAAGCGTACGTTTCTTTATTCCATGCTTGGGAATGATTGTGAGCTTAGCTTGGCTGTTGTTAGAGATGTTCTTTGTGAGTATATAGCCTTTTTTTGCTCCTTTCAACTTTGATTTTGATTTTGATTTGTGGCTATAGAAATCAAATTGCTAGATGTTGTACAAATTACTAGATTTGTTGACTTTAATTTGGAACTTTGTTGTTTGGTTCATATTTTTGTACAAATTACTTGATTTGTTGGCTATAAGGGGGAGGGTTGGAATTATTTTAGAAGTTTCTTGTTTGGTGCATATTTTTGTGGGGGAAGGGAGATTGGAACTAGATAGAGATAGAGGGAGATAAAAGAAACTATGGTCAAATCAGAAAGAATTTGGATTTGGATTTATAGAGTTTTCTTTCCATTACTTGATAATTCATGTTAGGACACTATGGTGTTATTTGATTTATGTAGTTGATCCCACACCTAGTGGGGAAAAGGCTTTAATTCTTGTTTTGGTCTAACATATAACTTTAAATTTGTTCTTTTCCTTGAAGTGTTATGATACTACTTTTAGATATTGCTTATATATGTGTAAAAGATATTGAATATACTTGTTTATGCTGCTACTAAGTTTGATATTTTGTTTAGGGGATTAGTTTCTTTTGGTGTATGGCATGACCTTGGAATTTGTCTTTACGTGCGGTCAATCTGATTTGACGTTGAAAAGGTATAATGGTAGTCTGCAAGTATACTTACTACTTTGCAAGAATCATTTATGCTTGATGTCTGTATTGGTGGTTCATAGGAATTTATTAAGGAATTTCATGTTGTTTAGATAACTTGGCAATGGCTTCCTTTCATATGAGTTTGTTTAATTAAACTATATTGTTTTAATTTCAGAACCTTTCTTCTGGAAAGGGAATTCTTTTTGCTTCAATAAGATTCATTCTTTTGTTTTTTATTTCGATTCCAATTCTAACATAGTTTTTCCTTACATTGGTATCATGATGTTTGGCTTATAGTGTTAGACTGATAAAGAAGAGATCTATTTCTCTCAATGTCAAGTTATCCTGTCATGTAATGTTCTATTCACTACTTTACGAATAGGAGAAAGAGAGGGAAAAAAGCAGAAAGTTCTCTTCTTGACTTCTAAGTAGTAATCCATTGTTAAATAACACACTCATTTAGCTGATTTCCGACATAAGATGTTGGGGGAGTGCAGGATTGCTACTAATTTTTTTATTTTCGTTTCTATGAACTTTGGCAAAATTTTCTGTGTTAATGTTTTTTTTTTTTCACTTTCGAAGTGAAATATCATGAAACACATTGCAACAGGATTGCACTTTTGTGGTTTTTGTTTTACTTAACTGTCTTACAAATTCCCAAAAAGTGAATTGGGAGGAATACATTCCACAAGGATCGGAACTCGTGGGAGTCACAAATGGTTGTATCTAGAATGTTTGATGAGAAGCCTATATGGTCCAAAGTTTCACTTATTGAACGCTTGCTTGATAAGGGTTTAACCTTTTCACATGAATTGCTTAGAAGGTGATTTATGCAAATTCACTGATTAGCTTTTTATTTTGCAAAACTTGAATTTCTTGACTTTAATAATTACAAGGTGACCTAATCCTCTTGCGAGGCTTCTATCTAGAATTTCTTACTACTTTTCTAGTGGACCATTTCTAAGGTTACGGATCAAGAAAGGATATGATCCACGCAAAGATCCCGATTCTCGCATGTAAGATTTACTCCGATTTCTATGTAATCTCTTCGATTTTAATCATACATTTGCACTCGGCGTGTTTGGACTTTGGATCCCATAATAAACAAATTTCGGTGTATTGTTTATTAGATTACTAGTGTTCGAGTTCAAATGTTATTGTTTTGTACCTTTGAATTATTAGGTAACAAAATAACAATAAAGAGCTAGATCAATGATGATGGGGTCACGATGATGTTAGAATCAAACACATGCTTCTCGTGTGCATTGTATATCTTCTCGTTGATAGATATTATAATCAGTAGCATTAGGAAATAGTGTCGTAATTAGTGCTTAAATTTCTATACTCTTGTACTAATCATGTATACATTTTGGTTTTATTTGTATGTTGACATCCAAATGCTTAATCCCCCACACCCTGTACATTGGATGATTATAAAACTGTCTAAGGTTTTATCATATGTTAAGCTTTGAGAACATCCGGTTTAAATTTGTGCAGAGTGACAGAGGGTTTATTACTGCTTTGAAATTGAAGACTGGTTTTTTCGGGATGAGGAATTATTTTATTGAACCTCGATTTGAATAAGGAAAATGCTAAATAGTACTTTTTAAAACATGGTTAAGGAATTTGTGTGGAATCTGTCCCATAGAAAATAATAATAATATTTCTCCTTTGGTTGGTGGTTTTATACAAAATTGCAAATTTATTGTAGACAATTCAACTTGTTCCCCAAGTAACTTTAATTCATTGGTTCTTGCCACTCTTATATCATTTGAAGAATAGCCGAATAAGACCATTTGGAAACCTTTTTCTTGTGTTTGTTAAGCATCCCCTGGCTTACATTGAATGCTATTGTTATGATTTAGATTATAGTTCCTCGTGTCTATTTGGCATTAGCTATGAACTATATTGTATCTTGGCTCATCGCCATTAATATTTGCAAGCAAAAGTGTGAAAGAGATCATGGCAGCTCCAAAGACAGAGGAAATAAGCCACACTCCAATGGACCAACTTCTAGGCTTTGAGTACTGTATAGATTCAAACCCTTCCTGGGGTATGCCCTTCTTTTTTCCCTTCCTCAACTTCATTCTCAGTTTTTTCACTCTTAAGCTAAAAGCTTCATTTTTTGGGCAAGTTAGTTCATTATTAGTTCATAATATTTATAATGGGTGAGTTATTTATTTATTTTGACCTAAGAGCTTTTAACTTTTGGTTTCATTGAAAGATTGAAGTTACTACTTTGTTTAGTATATTTTTATGACCATTTTGGTTTTCACCGAGAGTGGTGTATTTGTTTTGAATCATAATGATGGTGTCAATAATTCTGGGATTCTAGCATTACATTTTGGATTTAGGAACTGCATGATGATTCCTTCATTTCTTGTCCCTTTGATGGGTGGAACTGATGTAAGTCTTTCCAAACACTACAAGAAAATCGCTGATTTGCCACGGACATTTCCGTGGCAAATGCACAAATTTCCGTGGCAAAACAACATTTGCCACGGATTTGCCAGACAAAAATTGGTGGCAAAAGCGCTGTCGCATAAATCGTTTGCCACGGAATTTCCGTGGCAAATTTTTCCGTCGCAAATCCGTGGCAAATTTTTCCGTCGCAAATCCGTGGCAAATTTTCGTCACAAGTCCGTGGCAAATTTTCGTCGCAAGTCCGTGGTAAATCCGTCGCAAAGTTTTTAAAAAAAAATAAAAAAAATAAATGGAGCAGTAGTTTCCTACTACTCCAACTTCTTCACAAATTGGGTTATCTTTCAATTCTAACAGTAAGGATACAAAGTTATAATGTTCCATTACATCAAAAAATATATAAACAATGGAATGAAAGCTTGGTGGGAGGTGAATGAATACAAATTAGTACTGGAACTAGAACCTACTTATAAAGAAAATTGGAGCAATAGGGGAATCTTTGCTTAAACTTCAAAGACCCCTTATTGATCTATCTCATTTGTTTCTCCTATAGACCTTATTTTTTGACTCTCATTGAGCATTCCTCTCCTAAGAACAAGAAATTTTTGTACAGATTATTCACACCTATTCTATACATATGTGACATGTTTTGCAATATATATATATATATATTTTCTGGCTCTAACAAGAACATTTCAGACTCAAAATTATAGCTCATCGGACTCAAGTTGTGAAGAGACTGTTGTTGTGTCAGAGGTGGTCTCATCAACACTCAAGTTGGAGAACTCACCACCAAATGCTCTGCACTCATCTTCACCACAAATTGAAGGAGCAGGGGATGCTTCAGGTGTAGTGGTAGTGGCAGTACCTGCTGGTGAAGGAAATGAATCTGCACCATCTTCAATCTGTTGTTGCAAACTCCAATACATTATACTTGTTGCAAGAGTCAGAATCATTTTCTGATTAACCTGCACAAGTTCAACAAAACATTATACACAGCATCAATAAAGTCTATATGGAATGTGCAAACTCAAATTTGTGTATGAAGTTCTGTAAGAAATATAAATGGAACACTCTGGTGGTGTCAACCTTACCTCCATAATATCCTCAGGTAACAAGAAAATGGAACAACCAAGCTTTCGCGCAACACTGATTGTGTAGGTGGCATTCAACTTTTTCTCATCAACTACAATTTCAATTACAAAAAATAATGTCAATGACCTTCTCTGCTCTATATTCACATTTGCATCTAAAGCATTGATAGATTGGCATAAACTAAAATAAAAATGCATTGAACAAATGGAAAACTTTCAACCCACAAATCCAACAAATTAAACGAAAATAACCCGATAAAACAATCAGGGAGTATCCATTATCACAATTCACAAACAAGCATATATAATCAGTTAATCACGACTAAATTGTCAAACATAAAAACGATCAACATGCTTGTACATTTAATAGAGAAAGAAACAAAGAATTTAGAGTATCGATAAATTGAATACAACGATCTAAGTTTCAGAAAACGTGCTGATTCTCATGCAAGTAAAATTTGGTCCACGATTTCAATTTGTGTGTTCATAAAATTGGTGCGAAAGGTTTATGATATTTGAATATTTGAAAAGACTACTTTGATACTCAGTGTGTTCATAAAATTGCAAGCTCTTCCATTTAAGCCTTATGGAAAGGTAAACTCAAATTGAAGGAAATTTTAATTGCAGATTAGAAGGCTCAAAAACAAAGTCATTACAAATATATTGTTCAGAACATTACACCTTAATTTAAAGGTCCAAATTGGTCTTAATCAAATCTTATTGGTTGAAACAATAAACAGCAACACAACAAATTATCAGAACCATTTCCATTCTATTCAAAAATCATGTCAATCCTTTCAAAACAGTTCTACAGACAGCAAAAATCTAAGGCATAAAGACCAATGCATACAAATAAGTCCACAAACGAAGGCCTGAGGCAGAAACCACGCGCACCTTGCATGTAACTGTAAAACGAAGCCTCACCTCGACCCTTGGGACCCTTTGAAGCTGGAGTCTCCTTCACTTTCTTTCCAACAGCAGCATTCTTTGCTTGTAATTCTTGAGCACGAGCTTCTTTTGCTAATCGTTTCAGCAAGATAACAGCTAAGGAACTCAAAGTGCAAGTTTGAAGTCTGCACAATAAGATAAGAATATTAACTAACCAAAAAATTCTCATATTCGGCACAATTCAAATGAATGAGCATGCAACTGTATTAGGGGATAAAAGTTGAGGATAAAAGAGGTAACTTACCTCAACACTCTCTTGAGCAACTCTACCAAATCTTCTGCAAACACAAAAAGTGTAAAAGTGAGCCAACAAGCAAGAAAAAAGCAATCACTAAGACAAAACCATTCAACAGAAGAAACGAAATCAATAAAGTCCACCTGCCTTAGGAATGTATTCACCGTAGGACCTCCCAATTCAAATTTCAGAGACTTCAAGCTCGTGTGCAACCAAACACATGAGATTCTGAAATTATTCTGGTATTCAAAATGAATGGATACTAGAAGATTGGGGTCAATATGATTACGAGATATCAGAAATCAATTAATCAAAATCAATCATTCGATATAGTAATATTAATGATACAAGAAATAAGAGAAACTGAAGAAATGTGTAGTCATTAACAAACTAAGCATACCTAGACTTAACCCATCAAGCAAAACAAGACACACTCCATGAAGAAGTGCATATTCAGGTCCTAAGCTTTCTCCCGTTACTTTGAAAAAAGCAACCCAAGAAATGAGATCTCTGACAGCAAGCATTCTTCCTGTAGGTAATTTGTTGAACCACTAAAAACATAGGAACAATAAATACCAAGTGAACAAAAATATATGAGACATCAAAGAAGCGTTAGCAGTAAATATCTCATCAAAGTAGAATTAGAATAGCAACAGACAAACAAACTTATGTGCTACAAAAATGTAAAACAAGAACAAGAAAAACATGACAAGAGCCTTTTGTGCAAGGTTGAACCCACAACAGGTATCAAACAAAAAGATACATGGAAGGAAGACAAAAAAATCAATTGCTAATCCTTAAGATCAACTCCAGTGAACATCAACAAAAGTAGATATCCAAAAAAACACAATTCTATCCATAAAAGATGTGTAAATGAAAAGAACAATATCGAAAAACTAAATAAACAAAGATAGGGAAAACAGGGGAAAACTAATGCAAAATCAAAATTCTAGATTTTGCAGAAAAGCAAGTGGAAAGCAAGAACAAACTACCACTTTCCCTGCATACATTTGTATGAGATGGTTGGGAAAGCCAAAACATGCTTCTACTTAATGACCAAATAGCCATAAAAATAGAATGGTTTGCTCGACATAGGAGAAACACACATAAGTCGCCAACATTAAAGAAAACAACCACAATGGACCATCTATATCCGGTAAGTGGTGAATCGTGTGAGTGTACATGCAAAGAATGTACACTTAAAGATTTCAATAATAAATCTCTAGAAAACATACCTCCAAAAAAGTAACCATGGCATTAACATTAAGTAGTAGTCTTTCGTTATAAGTGCTACTCAAGTTGCCTACAACTTCGAACTCGGAAATTCTGCAAATAAATCAGAAATAAACAAAATAAAATGTGTGTTCGTGTAAAAACTTGTCCTCTAATAGTCAAAAATTAATGTACCTTTTGAGCTATTTTATGAAGCTCATCAAGATCATTAACAGTGGGGAACCCATATCTCTCGTGTGAAGCGATTGCGTAGTGCTGGAGATAACTCTTTCTTACCATAATCACCACCAGGGTTCATTGTTGCAAGAACAAAGAAATTGGAATGTGCTGTAACTTTCTCCAGATCAGTCCCCCCTTTCTCAGCCAATGACTGTAGCCACATAGAAACAAACACTCAAACTGAAAATGGTGATAGGAATTAGGACAAGTAGTTATGAAGAAAAATACAACCAGCAATATAAGTGAAATCTACTTGGGTAACTACTTTAGTATATTATTCGTGCCAGAAATTGATTTGCATGTGCAAAAAAAATGTCTTTTAACTGAGGTTCCCTACAGAGACATGAAAACTGAAGGAGAGCTCTCTTATTTTAACATTTTTATCTAGCATGTATTTCTTGATTCTTTATGGTTATTACTATGATCATAAAGTACAAACAAAAAGACAACCAATGACCATCATCAAGAGAATAGAAAGAAGTGATGACATCGCTATTTGATACACCGTGAACTATGATATCTATATAGATCTAAAACTAGTTTAAACAGGAAATTAAAAGAAATGTATTGTTGGAATATCAATCAATTATGATTTACTAGTTGTCATATCAATTAGGTTTAGTTAGTCTTAACTGTAATGGGTTCTTATTTGCATTATAAATAGATATGAGTGTGCTCTATTATAGACACAAAAGAAACACACAAATCACAAATTCAACAAGCATCTAAATAAATAATTAACTTACTAATGTCCTTTCAGGCTCCAACACACTATTCAATCTCTCAAGTACAAACATGACCTTCTTTATATTCCCTTATCATACCACTCAGCAGAACAATCGTTGAAGCAGCTAGATTTATGTCGGAAGAAACAAACTCAGAGTGAGAAAACAACAAATCAGCTCTCGCTTTGTGAGCAATATGGATTTAGATAGTCAGAAAAAGGGAAAGGAAGAACACTAGCTTAAATCTTTGAAAGTAAACTTAAAGCCTCCGTCTTATCTAGATGAAACACAATAAAAGGAACAATAGCACTCACATGGTCTTGAGGATAACATGTAAAAGCCTTTAGTTTTGTCAATTCTTCAATGATCTCTTTATAGTCGTAAATCGGTCTAGATCTCTCTCGAACAGATTGAAACCCCGCAAAACATCTCTTAGAGAAAACTTTTGCTAAAAATAGTAATAGTCAATAGTAATTCTTATAAGAAAAACATCTCAGAGGTTTTTTCAAGTGTCATTATAGGAAAAACATAAAAGAACCAACCCCTATAAAATCGAGATGTTTCAGATATCACGATGTGATTCAAGATATGCAACTTCAATCGCAAACAAGCACTTAGTAATCGACAAACAAGAGTCTTTCCTCCACCCGCTTCCCCAACAAGCGGGACAAAGCTTACGTAATTAAACAAAGCGTTCCACAAGGAAGTATAGCCTCTGCATACTTTTGGTCGAGGTTACACTGCAGATGGAAAACCATCGATGCGAGATAGTGAACCAAGGATTTTGGACAACACGAGAAAAGGCAACAATAAGTCCATACCTTTCAAAGCGTCTTCAAGCCTCTTGAACCAACAATTGAATTGGAAAAAGAGTCACCTCCAAACAATATCTGAGTAAAAAAACATGTTGAAGATATATGTTATTGTTCGACTTTTTAATTCTTTTAAGAAATATTGTACAAGCAACAATCTGAACTAAATTGTAGAAGAAGGAAAAAAATTCAATACAATAACAGAAAACTCAATCCAGAAAAACTTATCGTAAATGGATCATAATACCATCCTAATAAAAGCTCTAATTATTTAGTTTGATAACAATACCACTTAACAGTGATTATTAGGTCATATTAACATTCACCAAATAGAAATCAATCGCTTTCACTATTGCTTGTATAAAACCCTAAATAAAACCCATAACAAAAAAACCCTAAATAAAACAAGAACAGATTGGTTCTAAACAAGAGAAATCACGTAACTCGTAATCGGGATTATTAACATTTACCACAAGAGAAATCAGAATCGGGATTAGGGATTAAGGGTTTCAAGAGAACATAAAACTCTAACCTTGTTGAGATTGCAGCAGAGGGGATCTTGAGACGGAGGTTGACGGCGCCGGTGGTTGAGAGCGAGGCCGAGAGTTGGGTTAGGGTTTGGGGAATATTGAGGTTTGGGTTTCGCGATGACTCGTGGAGAAGGGACGGTGAGAGAGATGTGATGGCGAGAGTGACGATCGATGAAGCAGAGCGAGAGTGAGCGAGAGCGAGAGTGACGGCCCCGATGAAGCGAGCGAGAGCGAGAGTGGCGAGAGCAGTTCGGTGAGAGCGCGACGGAGAGGGAGACCTCGATTAGCGATGGAGGAGGGCGGAGGAGGCCGGACGAGGGTGGAGGGTGGAGGTCGGAGGAGGAGGAGTTTGAGAGGAGAGAGCGTAGAGAGGTAGAGAGCGAGAGAGACGTTCTAATTCACAGAGGGATTGGGCTTCTTTTAATTTTATCAATACGTTGCCACGGACTTGCCACGGCATATCCGTCGCAAATTTTGTCCTTTCACATGTCCGTGGCAAACCCGTGGCAAACACCAGCGGGAAATTTCGCGCTCCCATATTTTACACATGCCGTCGCAAATCCGTGGCAAATTACTGACGGAATAAGGTCCGTGGCAACTACTGGTGGCTAAAACAAGCTTTTCTTGTAGTGAAACTTCAACTCCTTTTCTTTTGCTTCAATAGTTCAATTCTTATATTATTATTTGATGAAATGAAATTCTTTGATGTCCCAAATCTCTATGGAGGTGGAGATTTGGGGGAGACTTTTTGTCAATATGTTAAAGTTATCTGAGTAGGTCCCATGGAGAAGAAAAATGTTGATCCTGAAAATGAAATTTGTTGATTGTTTTATTTTTATTTTGCATTGTCCTTGATATATTGATTCAATGAATGATTCAGGATGATCTGTATAATCGCTTTTGTTGAAGGAATTAATACACTCTTGCGATTAATCGTTTGGAACTCGGTTACCACAAAGTGATGGGAGGATCTCACAACATTGCTCTACTAATATCGACACACGGTGATATGGGCCTATGCACATCTCTTAATGTAAAGCGGAGCATACAAACACCGACCGGAATTGACCCAACATAATTGCGAGCAAGGCACCGGTCCTACCTCATTTCTTCTCGCTCCATGGTAACTACCTAAGTTAGCTATTTCATTATCATTCGTGTACACATACATTAAGTTAGTTAGTCAATAGATGATGATGCAATAAGACTTAGTTCTAGTATTTGGGAGGATCAAAGAGTTCTAGGAATCTTTACTCGCTTTTAAATATAAAATAAATATGAACAATTTATGCATTCTCACGATTTTAAATATAAAATAAATATGAACAATTTATGCAAAAAAACCACTTCAACAATAAATACCACATTCCAAATGTTTGCCTTTCTTGTTTTAAACTTCAAATAGTACTTTTTTTTTTGTCCGATATAATTCTCTCATGATTCTTTCTGTGTATTTTGTTTGAGTTTGTTTGTAATGGATATGCAGAGTATTTTCAAAATAAGTTGGTAGACACAATACATTTCATGGAAATTCTCAGTTTGAAAGATAGTGTTGAGAAGGACACCTTCTTCCGCAAGCTTCCAAATTTGGCAGAGCAGCTTCCTCGTCCGATTGTGTTAAAGAAGGTATGTTTCTTTGGGATTTCTAATTTTAAACCTTTAATTTGATCAACATGTTGTCCTAATTGATTATGTTGGTTATTTTTGGTTTGTTTTCAGTTACTTCCTTTATTAGCTTCTTCCCTTGAATTTGGTTCAGCTGCTGCCCTTTGTTGGTAAAAAAGTGATGCTCATGCATTGTGTAAAAAGCATCAATTGTGTGTTCCTTACTGAATTTCTTGCTTGTTGATGAATATATATATGTTGCTGATAGAAGATTTTAGTAACTTCTTCCTTCCATCTTTCTTTCAGTTTACCTTTGTCATATTATACTTTCATTTTTTAAATCCTTTTTAGTTCTAAGTTGGAAATTAAGTAGTTTTTCCATGTGAAACTGCAAAAAAGTACTCATGATATGAATTGTGGAGTGCTTCTTTGTTGTGGTATATTGGATTATATTCTTTTTTTACATAAAAGTACAATTCTTGATATCATATAAAGAGTACATTTGACACATTATTTGTTGGATGCTTTCAAAAATATTATGTTCCCACAACTTTGTGAAATTTTGTACTTAATACTCAACCATTAGAGTGTTTCATACTTGTATTTTGAAATATACTTGAACTTTTATGTTGTTTCCTTTTGTGTATTCAAAGTTATGGAAAATGTAGTTATTCTTCATGCAGGTATGTATGGCATCATAACATTACTAAGAAGCTTGTAAATATTTTATTCAAACACACATTTATAGCCGTTTTGTTTGTTTGATGTAACAGATCTTTAGTTTCTTCCGCTCCACCTTCATTGGGAAGAAGAATAACCAAAGCTTCATTTTGAAACTCACGATCCACTGCTCACTCTCGCTTTTATACTTTTGGATGTGACAATGGTCGGTTATGCATGCTATGTATTGTAGACAAAGGAAAAAAGAATTAGAGGAAGGTTAGGAGTGTACCTTTGTTGTTAGGATATTATAATTGTGATTTTGTTGTTGCTAAGGTATTCTTAGCTTCCTTGTTGGGTTAAGAAGACAGGACAGGAATCTCTAGTTATGCAATTATTAGTCTCTTTTCGCAGTTTAATTTCTAAGTTGTTCGTTTCTCTTGTCACTTATCTACCTGTTTGATTGGCCCTCAGGTTTTCTATGTTTTTTCTTTCCTTTTTCCATTAGGGATATTAGTGCCGTACATAGTATTGAACAAGTCAGTATTAATTGTCAGTGGAATTGTATTGTATTCTTAAAATTACATTTTGTGGAGATGCAAAAGAATGTTGTATGGTAGAATATGTTAAGAGTGGATACTGCTACTCACAGCAACTACCAAGAAACTAAATAAAGCACTAAATTTTACTTGCAATGTTTGATAACCCAATTTGTGAAGAAGTTGTAGTAGTAGGAAACTACTGCTCCATTTATTTTTTTAATTTTTTTTAAAAAATTTGCGACGGATTTGCCACGGACTTGCGATGAAATTTGCCACGGATTTGCGACGAAAATTTGCCACGGATTTGCGACGAAAATTTGCCACGGATTTGCGACGGAAAAATTTGCCACGGATTTGCGACGGAAACATTTGCCACGGAAATTCCGTGGCAAACGATTTGCGACGAGCGTTTTTGCCACCAATTTTTGTCCGTGGCAAATCCGTGGCAAATGTTGTTTTGCCACGGAAATTTGTACATTTGCCACGGAAATGTCCGTGGCAAATCAACGATTTTCTTGTAGTGAATGTGTCATTATTACTACTTTGTTATATTTGATTTCTTAGTTATCTGTTTGATTAAAACTTTAGAAGATACTGATCTTGGTCTTTGTGTTACTTGTAAAAACTAGCTTTAGCTTAACTTAATAGTTGTCATTAGTTGGTTTACATTCAGTTAGAAAGATAAGTAGTTTGTTAACCTCTTATTGTTAGTTCTGTAGCCATCTTAGCTCACTTACAATTGTATATATTAGTTCTCAAGTGAAGCAATAAAGATCAGATCAGATTTTCAGATTAAAATTCTGTTCTGCTCTCCTTTAGTTCTCAAGTGAAGCAATAGACATTTAGCATCGGTTATTTTGAATAACCGATACTAAAAGTGACATTTAGTATCGGTTATTTAAATAACCGATACTAAATGTCATTTTTTAGACAGCAAACACAATGTTGAAAAGACATTTAGTATCGGTTATTTTGAATAACCGATACTTTATTTTGAATAACCGATACTAAAAGTGACATTTAGTATCGGTTATTTAAATAACCGATACTAAATGTCATTTTTTAGACAGCAAACACAATGTTGAAAAGACATTTAGTATCGGGTATTTTGAATAACCGATACTAAAAGTGACATTTTGTATCAGCTATTTAAATAACCGATACTAAATGTCACTTTTAGTATCGGTTATTCAAAAATATTTGTGAACATGTGGTACCTTTTGAGTTTTTTTAGACATGCTATATATTTTGTTGTCTAATTTTATATGCTTTCAGGCATCAAAATCCTATGGTAAATTAAAACTGAAGTCTCATTGCATATTAAGAGAATAGATTGCTGGATAATCATCAAGAACAAAGTATGATACTTTATTGCTGTTTTATATTATGCACTCTATGAATGCGTCTATGCGCTACTCCTTTGATTTCAAACCAAATAGTAATTCCATATCAAATCAGCAGTTTACCAACCTATCTAGGCTGCGTTATTTGCTATGAAGCATGGACACGTATGAGATTAGGCATGTCCCGGTGTAAAAAACGCGTCAATGTCGAACATCCGTATGATACGAAATGTATCCAGCAACTTAGACAAGTGTCCCAAAAAGATCTTTTTTTTCATTGCTTCGACATATCTTATGCACTCTTTGGACACTTTTGAGCTATGAAGCCCCGATACTTCAAAATAGGCCACGTACCCGTATCCGATACGTATCCGATACCGATACGTGTCGAATACTTCCGGATACGTATCTTGAGAGTATCCTAGAATTTATATTTATTTTTAAATCAAAAAAGACCAGATACTTACCGGATACTTGCTGGATACTTACAGGATACGTATCCTGATGGGAGTATCCTACAATTTATATTTATTTTTAAATCAAAAAACGATTAGATACTTACTCTTTTATCATTTCTTTGAAGAGAAAAAATGGATCCAAAAAGGGCACAAAATTTGGTTTATGTGCATACTAATCTTCATCTTTTGTCTAGGAAAGATGAATGATATGGTAAAGTAGAGACAAAGATGTGAGACATTAGTGGAGATACACATGATCCACTTGATGTTGTTGGAATTGAATTAGCAGAGATATCTCTTGATGAACCAGAGTTTGAAGCTATGTTATTTTTTGATGATGGAGATGGAGGAGAGGAGAATGACACAGTTAGTATTAAATAGTGAATAGTAAGCAATTCTATATAACCTAAACTTATTTTGTGACATGTTCGTAGGAGGAAGAATATATTTTAAAATGGGTGGGGAAAAGACATTTAACTATGCTTACTAACTTTTTTTGGCTTACCATGTTTTTGGTGCGCAATTTCCACTGGCTTTGCCGATAACTAATCTACGCCGGGGAACCTAGCTAACCACGGGTACATGTAGTTCTCCCAACAGAGTTTTTGCCGGGAGGGGAGACTATGCTTACTTATTTTGATCAAAAGTATCTTAATGTTTTATATTTTTAAATTTTAATTTAATTTATTATTGAAGTATCCCTGCCGTATAGTATATTGATTTTCTAAATTTTCCCGTATCCACGTATCGTGTCGTATCGTATCCCGTATCGTATCTCGTATCCGGACTTCATAGCTTTTGAGACACTTCTAGAGAGGTTAAAGATGTGTCAAAGTAGTGATGATCAATGAAGAGGTTGAAAACATTATATGTGGCTATGCCATTTATAACTTTTAAGTATAGTAGATGGAGAATGAATGTGAAAAACTATTATATTTTGTTTAAGAACTTTTTTGTTATGAAATAAATTGTTCAATTTAAATCTTTTATAGATAACGTTCACATTTTATTTAATCATAATAAATAACTATATATGTGTCGGTGTTGGTGTCCTATACTCATTATCATCTCCACCGGCATCAACCAAGTTGGGGTTTGCCTTAGGAGGATTCTCGTTTCTCGCCCTATGCCTGCAGTTAGGTGCATAGTGTCCTGGCTTTCCACAAACAAAACAAAAACATTTTTTCTTGAATTCAGAGCTATGAACAGCAAGATTATGATCATTGTTCTTTTTGCGATTCTTTTTATTATTAAATTTCTTGGAGTCATACCTTTTGTTTGAAGAATCAGGTTTGCCTTTTTCGTACCTTGAAGGGTTGTTCATTACCATGTTAGCACGTGCAGCCATTGATTTCACCTTTGCTTTGTTACTCCCTTTTCGGTTGGTATCTTCAATGATGATATGAGTCAGCAACTCGTTCAGTGTTAGTTGCTTGTGTTTCTGCTTCAGTTGTTGCTTGTAGTCCTTCCATAATTCAGGAAGCTTCTCGATTAGGATCCCAACAATGAACTCGTTTGGAAGAGCAATGTTTTCAGCCTTCATTTTCTCCAATAACTTGTGATACTTATTTATCTGAGTTTTGATTTCATCAGTTTCATTCATCACCCAATTGTAGTAGTTGCTGATGACGAATTTTTGCTTGCGAGCATCTTCAGCGGTGTATTTAAGAATCATTGATTCCCAAATCTGATTAGCCTCCTTATAGGTGCAGTAGATGTCAAACAATTCGTTGGAGAGAGTGCTGAGAATTGTGTGACGGCACACCTTATTAGCATGGGTCCAGACTTCGACTTGTTTGGGAGTTGTAGACTCCAACGACTTGGTCTCAGTGAGAGCAGCAGCAACTCCGTGCATGTCAAGAAGAGAGCTTACACGCTCCTGCCATCTACGAAAATTTTGGCCTGCGAAGACCTCAATTCTGGAGATGTGAGGGAAAGGCTTCGCATAAGTGACAGGGACAACAGCAGGAACGATAACAGTGTTGTTGTTGATGGGAGCACTGGTATCATTGTTGTTGTTGTTGGTTGCATCAGCCATAGAGCTAAATTCTTCAGATTGTAGTGATATGCGCAACAAGACAGAAACAAATAGAATACCTGCGAACACATAACACGTTAGGAAAAATAACTGGAGGCACTTGGTGGCTGTCCTGAAAAATTTATCCGCCTCTTCAGCGCAAATTCCCCGAGATACAACCGGCTCGCCTCAATCGCAAGTAACGAAAGAGGATTTCGAACTAGCAAGAATGGAATTTTTATTTTGGAAAGGAGATGAACCCAGGACTATGTATTTCGAAGAGAAGTGGACTAGCTTTTTATAGACTACACAAAACAAGTGATGAAGCAACGACTCCATCAGAATTTTAAGCCAAAAGAAAACCGAAATCAATTAAGAAATTATCTGTTATGAAATCAATTGCGATCAAACGGTTTAATGAAAAACCTGTTGAGAAATAAAACTGCATAAAAAACCAGTTACAAAAATAACAGTAATAATACTGTGTTAATGAATTAGTGCGAGGCTAATTGTGCGCGCAGGGGCGAAATCAGAGGATTTGAACTGAACCAAATCATGTTGGTCCCCGCTAGTATGTGCAAGGGAGTCTCTTCTACTTGCTTGTTTACAAGCTCTCATTAAGCTTTAGTATATAAAGACTTTGGGGAGTCCAAAGACAAGCAATGTGGGACTTCCCACTTTTGAAATATCTTTCTTTTCCAATAAAACACAACAATATTTTGTGGTATTTTTATGTGTTTGTTCTTTGTTGCAGCAATAGATGCTACAACATCATAAGCTTGCAATGCTACAACACCAGTTGCCAAAGTAACATATGCCACGGCATTCTCCTGATGACGTCGTTGCTGACCTCAAAGCCAAGTTGCTATGCCAATGTTTTTGCAGGTACCACACCTTCCGGATCAGATCAGAGCATTATTTATCAAGATCTATAACTACCAACTATCTCGGATCGCCTACAAGGTCGGAGATACGGTACTGAATAGGTATCATCTGCATATCCACAATTTTAAATTATCTATTTCATTTTGTTAAACTATTGATTAGTGCTTCTTTTTTAAAATGAATTATTGATTAAAACTTTTAAATTAAATGAAGGTTTAAATATATGTTACTCCCTTCAAATATTGTCAATATTCATTTACCCCCCTGCAAAAAACAACACCTTGGAAAACATAAAATTATCCAGCTACCCCTCTCTTTTCAGGGGGTAAATGGATAATTCTATATTTTTGCAGGGGGTAACTGGATAATGTTGTATTTTGCAAGGTGTTTTTTAAACCTTTTTTTTTTGCAGGGAGATAAATGGATAATGACAATATTTACAAGGGTAACATATATTTAAGCCTTAAATGAATTATTGAATCGATTTCCTTGATTTTTTAAACTATTTCCAACTTTTTAAATTTTAAGAGATATCCATATATACATGTGGATATTCATAAGTTTTGTGATGGATACATAAACATACATGAGGCAAATTTTCATCTAATGATGCGACTTTGTCAACAACAAAATCTAATGATGCGAGTTTGTCAACAACAAAATTCTAATTATGCGAGTAAAAAAATCTCTTCTGAGAAGGTCTATTCTACTTTTGTTCGGAGCTCTTCGGTGCATGCTTCCACTTTAGGGGTGTTGGTGGTCCTCTCTTCATCAAATAACTTTTTGGAGGAGGTCCATTCTTCTTCCACCCAATCTCCCACGACTCGACTAGATGTCTTCCCCTCTAACACAGTGGATGCAACTAACATGAGAATCTTACGGAAGAATCGGGGGATGTCTTTGGTGATGAGGAAGTGTCTGCTGCCTCAGAACCTGTTGCTACATCGAAATCGATTCAATAATTCAGCTGTGCGACATGCTTACTTTGAACCGGTTGTGTCCAAGAATCAAAAGAAGAAATTACAACAACAAAAGAAGCTGGTCGTTGGATACAATATTCGTTCAAAAGCTAATTTTGTTTCTGAATCCTTTTGATATGGTATTGTTTTTTTAGCTGTGTTTTTATTGTTTTAATTTTGTTTGGCTAATTTCCTCTCTTGCCTTGGGTTTTGGTCTAATCCTCCATTTGTTTCTTTGTCTTCATTTTTTTCTTGTTTATTCAATTTTCTTTGGTTAAAAAATAAGAAACTATTACCCTTATTCTATGAAGTCTTGATACTCTAAAATAGGCCACGTACACGTATCCGATACATATCCAATACTGATATGTGTTGGATACGTATCTTGGGAGTATCTTGGAATTTATGTTTATTTTTAAATAAAAAAAGACCAGATATTTATCGGATACTTATCTTGGGAGTATTCTAGAATTTATATATTTTTAAAAATCATAAAAGGACCAGATACTTATTCTTTTATCCTTTCTTTGAAGAGAAATAAAATGGATCCAAAAGGAGCACAAGATTTGGTTTATGTGCATACTAATCTTCGTCTTTTGTCTAGAAAAGCTGAAGGATATGGTAAAGGAAAGACAAAGATGTGGGACATTAGTGGAGATGCACATGATCCACTTGATGGTGTTGGAATTGAATAAGCAGAGATATATCTTGATGAACTAGAGTTGGAAGCTATGTTATTTTTTGATGATGGAAATGGAAGAGAGGAGAATGACACAGTTAGTGTTAAGTAGTTAATAGTAGATAAATAGAGCCTAAACTTCTTTTGGACATGACTTATGATGTTGTTTTTTGCTATATTCTAACTTGTAGTAAACTGTATATCTTTTGTGACATGTTCGTAGGAGGAAGAATATAAAATGGGTGGGGAAAATACATTAAACTATGCTTACAATTTTTTTTTGGGTTACATGTCATTGGTGCGCAGTTACCACAAGCTTTGCCAATGACTAATCTACGTCGGGGACTTGGCTGGCCACAAGTACTCGACTTTGCCGGCCCATGTAGTTCTCTCCTCCCAATAGAGTTTTTATCACACCCAATATTCGAACCCGGGACCTTGGAGTGGGATCCGAGTACAGTTACTGTTGTGATTTTATTAAATTAATAATATTTCAAATATTTCAAAAGTGGGAATAATTTTTTTAAGTAAATATAATATATTTTAGCGTTTCAATATATCTGTTCTATAGGCTCGTACTACTGTATCCTTGATTATTAAGGAGACAGGAACTATAGTCTGGTTGATGAATCATGACCGTGCGATCATAGCGTGATTGATGGTCTGTTGATCCCCACTTGTGGGGCTTCATCTTGCGCTATAGAGGCGGATAAATTCTTCAGATTGTAGGAAAATGCGCAACAAGACAGCAACAAATAAAGTACCTGCGAACACAGAAAACGTTAGGAAGGCGTCTGGTGACTTGTCCTGAAGAATTTATCCGCCTCTACAGCACAAATTCCCCGAGATACAACCGGTCCTTCTCAAGACATATATTATTAGAATCAAATCAAACAATAACAGAATATTTTTATAATGATATCAACGTTTCAAATAACTAGAGATTAAAGAATACATTTATATATTTAAACGTATATATGCAACAAGTTAGTAATGAATAACCAGATATATTGAAACGCTAAAATATATTATATTTACTTAAAAAAATCATTCCCACTTTTGAAATATTTGAAATATTATTAATTTAATAAAATCACAACAATCCCCCACATATTTCAAAAGTTGGAAAAGATATAAATAAAAGAAGTTTCCTGGGTTAACATCGTAGATGTAATGCATCGGATCTGTATAGCAAGCTATGGAACCAGTCCTAGACAGATAAAACATAACATACAGTGAATTGGTTTAGCAAGCTATGGAACCCAAGACACTTGTTATATGTTAGAGGTTTTACTATCACATTACACCCCACAATTCTTGCTTTGTTTTGCGGTGGTGCGCTACTAGGCCGCTGCGTGCTCGGTATTCATGAGTGCTCTAGAGACCTCGCCAGATCTCATGCAAGCGGCCCCACTTGACACTCATATAGGTGATTTCATCAAGTGTATGCTGCAAGTCACACACCACCCATAAGGGCTATGAAAATCATTAAAAGCTTTAAGCTTAACCTTTTAACCTTGCAGACTAGCACTATCACAATAACACCATAGGAAGGGACAATAATAAAATTAATTACTTGAATTAATTTTCAGTGCTAGCAATATCAAGAAGTGACTTGTTTTTACCACATTGAACCTTATTCATGGGATCTCCAATCACAAAGGTTGCGTTACCATCACTTCTTAATTTAAATTGGCTTAAGTCCCATTCCCCTCGATGTTTCACAGATTAAATTTCTCATTAGGGGTTTTGTCAGAGGATTGGCCAAATCCACTTCTGACTTCACATAATCGATCGATATTAATCCAAATTTTTGCAATTGTTTGACAATGTTATGTCTCAATTGCACATGTATATTTTTGCCATTATAGGTCTTATTCTTTGCAACGGCTATTGCCGACTGACTATCACAATGTATTGAGTAATAAACCCAATCTCATACATCTTTGAGCAATAACCTTAATCTCTATAAGGTAATTATACAAGTCTACTTAGATAATTTCTAAGTGACAACCGTTCATAAATAAATCCATTTTTAGATTTATTCTCTTGTAAATCAAACTTGGCTATCAACATAGTATCATGGATATTCACTCTATATAGTAATATACCCAATGATGCCTCTATAAATAATTGTATATAAATGCTTGGATAATTTCAAGTCACATCATTTTCAAAACATATTTATACGTGCAGGTCTGCTTAGATGATTTCTAAGCGACAACAATTCCATAAAATATTTACAGAATTTCACAAGTATGTTAATGAGGTCTCATACATTCGAATATAGTCCAAAATTACAAGTAAATATAATATATTTTAGCGTTTCAATATATCTGGTTATTCATTACTAACTTGTTGCATATATACGTTTAAATATATAAATGTATTCTTTAATCTCTAGTTATTTGAAACGTTGATATCATTATAAAAATATTCTGTTATTGTTTGATTTGATTCTAATAATATATGTCTTGCTTTCAAGTTTACGTTGGAAAATAAAATTTAAGCTTTACGTTTCTTTTACCTTCACTTTAATCAGTTCCGTTTTGTTTCCTTTTTATTATAACATATAATTCAGTTTCAAATTCAATTGTTATATGCGTTAGTTCCGTTGCTCTTGATGATCATAATATATCATTATTATGTGCCAACGGATAGACAGAATTTTGGTTTTGAATATATAAATGGAAAAGTTTTGGAACCGAAAGCGGTGATGATACGCTTTTAAAAGTAATGCAGTTATAATTCTTTCTTCTCTTCCAAATACACCATCCCGGTTCATCTCTGCTCGAATAAAAATATTCATTCTTGCTAGTTCTGATTCCTCTTTCGTTACTTGCGATTGAGAAGGACCGGTTGTATCTCGGGGAATTTGCCCTGTAGAGGCGGATAAATTCTTCAGGACAAGTCATCAGACGCCTCCGGTTATTTTTCCTAACGTTTTCTGTGTTCGCATGTACTTTATTTGTTGCTGTCTTGTTGCGCATTTTCCTACCGTTACCACTCAAATCAACCCTTGTTGGTACTATGCTTACTTATTTTGATCACAAATATCTTTATGTTTTATATTTTAAATTTTAATTTAATTTTTTATTGAAATATCTCTACTGTATCATATCTTGATTTTAAAAAAGTTTTCATATCCACGTATCGTATCGTATCACATATCGTATTCGGGCTTCATAGCCCTTATTCATTCCACTCTATTGTCATCCGTAATTCTTTACTTTCATTCAAACTCTTTTTCCTTATCAATTTGTATTCCGCAAGTCAATTGTATAAAGAAGAAAAGAATTTTCATACCCCTTCTAATCTAAAACATTAGTTTTTTCAAAAACGTACCGTCCAAGAAAAAATCAAAACTATATAGTTATATTTAATTTTCAAGTAGAATTAGCTAGGGATGCGAGTGAAAAGAAACTACTCCATATAGTTTCCATTTAATTTAATTGACCCACATAATTATAGGTATATTTAATTTCCAACAAAAATCTAATTATGCGAGTAAAAAGAAACTATATAGGGCTCTGTTTGGCGCTTCCCATCCGCTAGCGGATAGCGGATGAAAGTAGCGATGAAACTAGCGGGTGAAGAATACACGTGTTTGGTAAGCACTAGCGTTTAGCGTTTTTCGGGTAGTGTTTACCGTTTTTTCAAACGCTACTTCAAGTAGCGTTTCAAAAAACGCTAGCGGATAGCGGATAGCGTCTCACTTTTTTTTGGCATTTTTACCCTTGTTATTTTTCTTAAATTTCTTCTCTATCCTTATTAAATAAATGTAATCATAAATTAAATAGATATATCTTTTTATGTCATTTTACATTTATCAGTTAGTTCAACTGCTAGTTTTACCAAACACATCAATTGCTATCAACTAGCTCATCCGTTATCCGCTAACTCATCTGATATCCGCTAGTTTATCCGCTATCCGCTATCCGCTACTTTTTACCAAACAGAGCCTAGATATGAACAATTTAATTGACCCACATAATTATTATAGTTATATTTTAGTTTTCAAAAACCGTCCAAGAAAAAATGAAACTACTCCTCCCAAATTTCTAAATTGCGTGCAGCCCTATCTAATTAACATAATTAATAGTCAAAATCACAATTGTATGATATACAAACCTTACATAGCACACGCCACACGGAATTGAATCAAATTGCTAACATTTTTATTTCTTCAAATAATAATAGTACGTCTCACCCTTTGAATTTCATTCCAAATTTTTTATCCTTAAAATCCTAGTTGTCAAATCTTGTTGCACACAAAATATACATATATTAAAGTATCCAACGTGTCCATACCCTATTGTTCTTATCATCCAATTCCACCTGCAAACATATCATTTCTCTTTCTTTCCTTTTCTGTCTCTACCTGTCTCTCCAAATCCAATTAAGTTGGAACCACAAACTCAACTTCCTCATAATTTCAACACTTTTGTTTCTTCTAGCTAGTTCTCTCAACTTCTGAATATTTATTATACACCCACCACAATTCATATCTTCATCCTTCTAGCCATGAACCCTGACCTTGAGAATGCTCCAGATATTCCATTGCTAAATTCTGCTTCAGGAAATTGTAAGAGATCCATAAAGTTAAAGGGTACCCTTGTGATAATTGGCACTATTGTTTTGCTATCATTGGTTGCATTGGTAGATATAAGATGGAATCTGAAGGCTTCTTCTACAACAGAATCGATTTCACAGCCTAGAGGAGTTGCTGAGGGAGTTTCAGCAAAGTCAAATTTATTTGTTTCAGATTCATATAATTGGACAAATGCTATGTTATCTTGGCAAAGAACATCTTTCCATTTTCAACCTCAACAAAATTGGATGAACGGTATGCTTTTCTCAACTACTATCTCATGAACACTTGTAAAAATGTTTCGTAAACGAGTGCTTGTAAGGTGAGGGATCAAATCAAATTCCTGACCGGTGAATCATATTAAACATGATTGTAAGATGTAGTATAAAAATTTATCAACAGTTGAGATTTAATACTGGTTGCTTCAATCTTAACTCATAGCATTTTACATAATATTTTAGGTTCAATTTTAGTGTTTTACCGGTGATAAATTTGATTTGCCCCCTCACCCTAAAAACACTGTTAAAAAATATTATATTATAACTTGTTTATAAGTTATTTTCAATTTATTTTCATAAACTTCTAAACTAACATGATGTCCAAAAAAGAAAGCTTCCTAAAATGACATATCAAAGCCGGTGACACTTTGTAGCCTAAAAAAGTAACCTATGAAATTAACTTTTAACTTATATAAATATAAATTAGTTTGACTTTTATTTTAATATGTTTTTCCAAAAACTATTGTTTACTCAATGTCAAACTTACATTTGCTCTGTTTTTTTTTTTTGCACTCTCCAACTTGCTGAGTTGCAGGGGTGGAAATAGTCTCAGCCGGGTTGAGTATTGTAAGGCCTATATTGAAAGTGTTAGGTTTTGAGTTTGGCATGTGAGGCTCAATCTTAATAGGGGGTATTATAAAATTGGTTTTGAATGACTTCTATTTTATAAACACTGTTTTGACTGATATTAAGTTTGTGATAATTCTTTTTTATATTTGACTTTTTTCAGAGGAAAAATGGGTTTGTAATAAAGTTTAATATCGTTTTCTTTTAATCTCACAAACTATATTTTATCAGTTTTAATCAAAGTTTTTTTTACTTAAAAAATCAAATTTTTTTCTATTTAAATATAAAAGTTTAATTACATTTTTATTATTTTTGGACCCACGCAGGCTAGCATATTTATACAGAAAGCAAAATTTAATTAAAATGAGGGCATTTTAAAGGTAACAACAAAAAAAATTAGAAGTCTTTTGGAACTAATTTATTTTAAAAATATTTAACAATATAAAATTAAATATTAATAGTATTCACGAGATTGACTAATTTTATCATTGAACTAATTAGTAATAAAAATAGTGAATGAAATTAATACTTTTTCAGCTAAAAAACTCAATACTAATAAATTAATATTATTTTTTTTTGAAATAAATTAATATTATATTATTTGTTAAACTAAAAAGTAAATTGGAGACCTAAATAGAATTTAAGGCGTAATGTGGTTATGGTTACTTTACCCACTTCACAGTTCACACTTACATTGGTGTGCCTTAGATTGTGTGTGATTTTTGTCCTTCTAAATATTTTTGAGCAATTTTAGTCCTTTGAGTTTAAAATAAGTCATTCAATAATACCTTTTCGTTTATTTGAAGCTCTAAAACTCAAATAATTTATTAACAGTTTTCACACTAAACATTAATAGTATATTTCACTTAAAATGCATTAATTAAAGTATCACTTTAAAGTGGATTGATATATGGGGTGGTCGGTGCTTTTGAGTCGAACCTATTCGGCGCTCTTGTCTGGGACACTTTTGTACATTTGCATCATGCACTGTCAAAAAACATTGCGTAGGGAGGTTTGGGAGTGTATTCCACATGAGGATAAAATATATAATATTTAAAGTTTGGAAGTGTTGATGAGTAGGGAGAGGAGTCTGAAAAGTACGAGCCTTTTGTACGAGCCTAGGGTACACCGTCTCCCTCAGCCACTTGAGGGTCACAGATAACGCTGGCGCTGAAGTCTGGTCATGTGCGTCCTGAGGGTCTGCACCCAATAACTCAACCAACATCTCCTCTCCCCGATACTTGGTGTAGTCCGGAAAATCATAAAAGATCGATCACGGGGATGTGGAGCAATGCAGAGACATCATCTAGAGTGATGGTCATCTCACCTATAGGTAGGTGAAATGATGATGTGTCTGAATGCCACCTCTCAACAAATGCATTGACCAGTCCGCCAATGATTGTTGGGAATCCAATGTCCTTCAGCGGTAGCAATTTAGAAGTCTGTAGGAATGGTAGAATGTTTGGATGAGGACCCCTATCCGTGGGACTCCATGTGTAATAAGCCTCAACGGGCCACGATCCCGCAATATCAAATGCTATATTAAGTAAACAGTTACAAACAATTTAATGATTAAATTATTTATAGAAAAAAGTAAGTTACTTACATTGCCATCCCATATGGCTCTAGCAATGTGAGCCCCGTAAGTCGGTAACACTGATCTATCCTCCGCCACCAGAAAGGAAATGTGGCACGAGGAGCGACAAAGACATCGAGAAGTAGAAGGACCATTTGCCTCCTCAACATGATCACCGTGACTAAAGTCCTCAGCAGGACCGGCCAAGTCAGTGCGGGATGGTAAGCATCTCTCTCAATGTCTTGCCCAATGTCATCCTCTGCCGCACAACCTGGGAACCGGGGGCTGCAAACTGAGCACGCCTACCCCTACCCCCCGCCTCTACTAGGCCCATCGCCAGCAAAGACGTGCATCCTCCTTCCGTTTACGGTTTGAAATCGTCATGGGTGGCTGGCCGCCCGACCTCAGTGTCGTGTGTCGAGAACTACCACCTCTAGTCTTTGCCATAACTGAAAAAAATAAGCACAACACATTATAAACAAATTTAGAAATAGAAATACAACTATTTTAAAAATGACAGCTATTCGGTTAACCCCAACCGAATGCACATTCGGTTGGCCTAATTCGAATGGATTCGGTTGGGCTCAATCGAATGGCCTAATATTGGCCTTCGTTCCCAGGAGCATTCGGTTGTGCTCAACCGAATGCTTCGCGATTTTGCAGATCCCAGAATACGCTATAATACACCAAAACAATCAAAATGCAAGTAAAAGAGGGTTAGTAATCGTGTACCTTATGTTCCAAAAACGATTTTGGATGTTGAAATCGAAGATTGAAGCTGATTTGGGAGAGGAGATTTGAAGAGGATGAGGGAGAGGAATAGGTTTTCGGTGGAGGTGAAACGGAGGGGTGTGAGGGGTTTGTGAGGGAAAAAATTTGTTTTTAATTAGGGGTATTTTGGGGTTTAAAAATTTTATGGGGTGTGAATAAGTAGGAGGGGGTGTGGGATAAGCACTGCCCTTTTTTTTGGTTAATACAACTATAGTTTTTTTTGTTTGTTATGTAATACAGCTATAGTTTTATTACTATGAAAGAATGAATTGTTATTTTTTTACCATGAAAGTATGAATTGACATTTAACAATGTCTTTGTTGTCTTATCTGGTTGCTGGGGCTGTCTGGTTGAATTTGTTGCAGATCCTAACGGTACGTCTTCTCCCGTTGATTCAATATTTCACTTATCGAAAAAATAAGAATAAATTTGTTTTTTTAAACAATGTAAATTTTTTTACATTGACAAGTACACAAATAAATTATATTCAAATTAATTTCCATAAGCTATTTAATTTCTATTTATTTCCCGTGAACTCTACGACTCCAATTTTTCTCATATTTGGTGATGTTAACTAACTTCACGTTACTTAATGACATTATTTCTAAAATATCCTTCAACTAATGTGGATTGTATTTTCAATAACTCTTTTATTTTCATGTAACAAGTTCTTAAAGGCAGTTTGGGACTTACTTAAAGAAAATTAAATAAAATTAGCCAACTTTTTAAAAAGGTGTGATGTAATTTTTTTTATTCAGGGATAGAGTATATAATAGTTTTTATATACAACTTATGACCTAGTTTTAGTCAGGACCAACCTAAGGGAGAGGCGGTCCAATCACTAAACTAAAAAAAAATGGACAAAGTTAGGCTCTATTATGGTTTCGTGGGCAGTCAAGGCAGATCCAGGATTTTAGAATAGGGTGTTTCTTTTTCTTTAATGATTTAATAATTCTACGATTTTACAAAAAAAAAAAACAACGATAAAGTAATGTTCCAAAAAAATCAACGATAAAGTAATGTTCCAAAATAAAGTACATTTTAATCCAAGTTTAATTGTATTTTCCTCTTCTCATAGCTTGGAAGCGTTTGGTGATATCTAAATATGCTAAAAACATCTTTCTCCACAAATGTCACCAAACAATCATTAAACCAAGGTTTGGACATCCTGCTTCTCAATTCATCCTTCACATACTTCATTCCTGAAAATACTCGCTCAACAGTTGTGGTTGCCACTGGTAATGATAAAGCTAATTTCAGAAGCCTATACACAAATCTATAGGTATTGTTCTTCTTTGTTTGCACAAGAGTCTTACAAAGATCCGAGAGCCCCCTCAAATTGGAAAATCTATCATCATCTTTAACACTCCTAATATAATTATCAAGTTGGCTAGACAACTCCACATCATCAACATCATCAAAGTCAGCTGGATACAATCTCGCTAACCTCACAAGCTATTTTGAATCAAACGTTTTAAATGAATCGCAAGGACTCAAGCATGCTACACAAGACAACAACTCAATATTTTCAGGAGTAAACTGTTCATTTAACTCTTTCAACACCAAATCTATGATACCCAATAAGTAATCATGTTTGAAATCATGCAAATTTGTGACCAACGGAGAACGGCGCTTGGACTTGTTATGTTTCACATGCCGTGATCCATATCGGGCACTTCAATTTCAAGGTTACCACAAGAAGATACGGCTTTTTCATAAAAAAAATTCTCATCCACCACCTCTCATTTATGGTGGAAGTGATGGTTCAATTGGTGGTGAAACTTTGAGTTTCTTGGAAAAATACCTAAGCATACTTAGAAACCCAAATTCAGAAACGAAAATCAATTCACAATATGACAATAACAAATGAAACCCAATTCATAATGACAAACGAAAATCAATTCACAGAATCACAAGACATAAATCAGAAACGAAATGAAGAAAACACAAGAGGAAGAAGAGAACTGTAGAAACCCAAATTCAGAAACGAAACCAAGAATACACAAAACATAGAAATACATTACCTGAAATCGAAACCCAAATCAGAAACAAAACGAAACAAAGAAACACAAATCAGAAACGAAACAAAGAATACACAACGGTGTCGTTACTATTTCTGGCAAAACGAAGCAGAATTTTAGATAA
The DNA here is from genome assembly GCA_020916435.1 of Oxytropis ochrocephala. Classification (NCBI taxonomy): domain Eukaryota; kingdom Viridiplantae; phylum Streptophyta; class Magnoliopsida; order Fabales; family Fabaceae; genus Oxytropis; species Oxytropis ochrocephala. Next base: position 62,928,067 of record CM037094.1, on the reverse strand, counting down.
AATGAAAATTACAGTGAAATAGAAATAGATTACCTGAAATCGAAGAAAAACGTGAAGAATCAAAGAAGAAACGAGGAAGAAGAAAAGAACCGTTGCCATCATGACTCGTGCGTGAAGAAACGAAGAAGAAGCAAAAACAAACTAGCGTGTTTCAGTTTAAGGCAAAACAACGTCGTTTTGCTTAAACAGTTTAAGGAAAAAAAATCTAGTTGTGTTCCCTGGGACTCGAACCTATGACCTATTGTATAAAATTGTGGTATATTACCACTAAGGCCAAGATGTTTGGGTGTTCCTAGGAATACCAGGAACACCCTTTAAATCCGCCTCTGTGGGCAGCGACACCCTATCCATGCTTTCTACGGCTATCGACGCTAATCTAGCGCATCTCTCTCTCTCTCTCTCTCTCTCTCTCTCTCTCTCCCTCTCATTAAGATGAAGTTCCTTGCTTCTGCCTTTGCTTCCTCTGCCTAGCGCTCTCATGCTCTGCCAATCCGAAACTCTGGCCGCTCCTCCGCCTCTCTGCATTTGAATCAATCACCTCCCTCTCATCCTCCACCCCACCCTCTAGATCGGTCTTTGTGATTCACCTCTGACTCGATTTCCACTCGCCCTCCCCCTGAACCTCTAGACCCCCCAATCCCCCAGGTATGCTCGCACATAAGTTTCTATCTCTCACAAATGCTTCAAACTCCACTTCTTCTCTTCACTGTATACTACATATGCCCTAAGCCTTCAATTCCTTCCATCGTTCAAACTGTTTTTACCTTATCTTCCCAGGTCTTCAGTCTTAGAACAAGAGGTCTCGGGGCCAGTTGGCCTCCAAATACGGGGAGAGTCTGGACTTTTTGTCTCTCCTCCCACACCAACTTCGTGGATCTTTTGCTTCTCCTCTGTGGATCCTCTATTCTTGCTCGGTGATGGAGCTTGTTAATAGAATATGGTTTGGACACGCTTCTGGCTCAAGTTCGCCTAGTGGAAACTATGAGGGTGTCATGCTGAGATTGCACTTGTTGGCTGTCTTGGGGTACTTTAGGATTTGATTATGTTTTACTTAAGTTAGATCTGTAGGATTATGGGTTTAAGTTGATAAAGTATATGAAAATAATAACTATCTCAAAGGAGTAGCTCATGGTTAAGTGAAAGAGACATTGTTAGTGAAAAACAGGTATGCATGCTTGAACACCGTCTCTCCCTTCTAGCAACTAACACATTAATTGCTAACCACTTTTTTCAAAAAATATGAAGATAATAAGTCGTACATCAAATTATTTTATTTCCTAAAAGTTTATAAGTCGTGTCTTATGGAAACTAATAATTTTATATACTCTATGGATCAAACTAGCTTTTGAAATCTAAATAAAAAGTTTTGTCAATTTTTTTTTGGTAAAAAATGCTAGTTTTACCTACGTTTGAATTCATTACTATACAGCATATTGTTCACTTATGAGTTTCTGTTCGAATTGGCTAATAGTAGTATTAAGAAAAAGGCAATTTGACAACGTAACTTAAATTGTGGTGATCATGATAATTAGTGCTTAACTTTGGATCTTGATTGAGCCACTTATATAATTGGTCAAATTTTTAATATACGTTATAGTTTTATTTCTATAATTAGACACGTTATTGACTTTCCCAGAACCCAACGCATTGGTTTAGTGCTGAAGCTATAATTAGACACGTTATTGACTATCACGGATCCGTGTTTTTATATGCAATAATGTTATTTGGATATTTTTGTTAGACAAAACTATATAATAACCGACTTACAATATGAATTAATCAAGTTTTTAGACTATTTTACCAATTTGTTTTTTTACAGTTTTCGAGACATTGTTAAAAACTTAGTTAATTGATCACTTGGTTAATAACTTAAAAAACTTGGTTAATTGATGTTGTAAGTTGGTTTAGTGCTGAAGCTATAATTAGACACGTTATTGACTATCACGGATCCGTGTTTTTATATGAAACTAAACATGATGATTATATCGCGTAAAAAGGAAATACTATGATTTTTATTAATTTAGGAAATACTATTTTTTTGATCAAAATTTAGGAAATACTATGATTAAACATTTGGTGAATTGGGCTTTCTAATACTCTATCCAGTCTTAACTATAAGAGAAATTTGGAAAAAGTTTTTGGTCCAATTTATAAGAAAAAGTTACAATTTTTAAAGTGTAGTTATTTTTTAGATAACTTTTTTTTTTACTTTTATTTAAAATGTATGTCTTCTTAATATTTTTTTGACAAAATTTGCCTTCTTAATATTAGTAGTTGTATTTAATATCTCACGATTTTTCATAAATTTAATTCAAATCCTCCTGATGCTCACTTAATCTATTTTGAATTGTGATTTTCATTTTTATTTGAATTATTTCGCTATTTTCTTGGATGAGTATCATTACCCACAACTCTTAAAGGACGTTGAATAAATATCCTATATACATTCTTATTTTAACACCTCTAACAACAACAAAATAACATCAAATTGTGTTGTATTATGAATTATTGCAGGTCCATTTTTTTATATGGGTTGGTACCATCTATTTTACCAATACAATCCAGAGTCAGCTGTATGGGGGAACATAACATGGGGCCATGCCGTATCAAGAGACCTAATTCATTGGCTATACCTTCCCATTGCCTTATTTCCCGATAAAAAATTTGATATCAACGGTGTATGGTCAGGATCCGCTACCCTTTTGCCGGATGGCAAAATCATAATGCTCTACATGCGTGGTGATACCGATCAACACATACAAGTCCAAAATCTTGCATATCCCGCCAATCTATCAGATCCCCTACTCCTTGATTGGATCAAATATGTAAACAACCCTATCTTGGTGCCTCCGCGTGGCATAGGGTCAAAGGATTTTCGTGACCCTACAACTGCGTGGGTTGGGCCAGATGAGAAATGGAGGGTCACGATTGGTTCAAAAGTCAACAAGACCGGTATTTCATTGGTTTATACAACAAAAGATTTCATCAACTTTGAGCTCAATGATCACTTTTTGCATGCGGTTCCGGATACGGGTATGTGGGAGTGTGTGGACTTTTACCCGATTTCGGTAAATGGTTCTAATGGTTTGGATACTTCGATTATTGGGCCGGGAGTAAAACATGTGTTGAAGGCTAGTTTGGATGACACAAAAGAGGACCATTATGCAATTGGGAAATACTTTGTAGAAAATGATACGTGGGTTCCCGATAACCCGATTGCAGATGTGGGTACTGGGTTGAAGTTGGATTATGGAAGATATTATGCTTCAAAGACATTTTTTGATCAACATAAACAGAGAAGGGTACTTTGGGGATGGATTAATGAATCAGATAGTGAACATGCTGACTTGAAAAAGGGTTGGGCATCTCTTCAGGTACCAACATTTTGCCCCCTTATTTATATGCTTAATTGCACTTTCCACCTTTATTTTTTTAAAATTAAGATTTTACCCTCTTATTTAATAGGGTTAAATATTTTAATCTCTATAAAATTTGAGATTTTTGTTTTTAATTCTTATATATAAATTTCGTCCACTTTTCGTTATTACAATTTCTTTCGTCAATGTTTTTTGTCTTCGATGACTTATAATAACGTTTTTTTGAGCCTTTTTAACAGCGCTATTAAAAATTATAGGGAACTAAAAACATTGACGGAGGAAATCGTGGGGCAAAAAGTGAGTGAAATATTTTTTGGGACTAAAAATAAATTTCTCAAATTTTATAGAGAACAAAAACATATTTAACCCCCTATTTATTTAGGATTTAATTTTTATACACTGTCAGTGCAAATATTTTTTACACCGCCTGCCCGCCAGTCATAACTCGACACATTAATTATTTTAATCATAACTACCTTAAAAGTCACTAATTATTCAAATAGTTATTACACCAACAGTGTAAAAAGTCATGAGTTTTATTTAATTTATGATGTAAACATTTTTACACTATGGGTGCATTAAATTTAAACTCAATTAGTTATTTCAACAAACCAATTAATTTTGTTTTACTGTTATTTTTAACTGGTATATTGTTTAATAAGTTATTTGAAATGAGAAAACTAGCCAAAAAGTCATGAAATCTAAATGAATTTCTCAATGCCCGAATTCATTAGAAAAGGAACTTTGGTACCAAGAGTCAAATATATATACAATGTTTACATATGGTGATTTTATTGATTGATGAGTTGATATGAATTCTCACTCACCTTTTTTTTCTTGCTTTTGAAATCAGACTATTCCAAGAACAGTGGTGTTTGACAAGAAGACTGGAACCAATTTGCTTCAGTGGCCAGTAGAAGAAGTAGAGAGTTTAAGATTGAGCAGTTCTGAATTTGAAGAGGTTTTAGTTAAACCTGGCTCAATTGTACCACTGGATGTAGGCCCCGCAACACAGGTTTGTATTGACTATAGAGTTAGTCACATATATACTTAGAGCTCTCAAATTCGACCCATCCGGTCTGACCTAATGGGTCAAAGTGTAAAAGTTGGCTGGGTTGGACCAACATAACTTTTAGGGTTTTACTTTCCCCACTCCCGCTCCTACTCAAACACACCCCTTAACAAATTTTATTCCCAAAATAACCTCGCGTTGATCGGTGTGGAGGACGTGTTTAATGACGGTTCGAATGTCTTTCTTTGAACACGTTCGAACACTTGCATACGAACGCAATAAAATTGGTGAGTGTGGTGTGATGGTCCATTATTGTTGCCTCGGTTAACATCATACGAACAAAATAAAATAGGGTGTTCGAACAAGGTTATGCGAACAGGTACGAGTGACCCCATTCGAACAAGTGAAATTACGCACAATAGGGTGTGTCTCAATATTTAACACACTCGAACGACTTTGTTCGAACGTGTTCGAACAGGTGAAATTTCTTGAAAAAAAAAAGACGCTTTGGCTGGCCTTTTGGTCTTTTCTCACCCTTATGGGGTGTGTTTTGAGTAGAAGAGGGAGTGGAAAAAGCAAAATCCTAACTTTTATGTAGTCCAACCCAAAATACTGGGTGTGTGGACCAACTTGGCTCAGTCCAATTTTTAACAATGAAAAACACAAAAATATTCAAAAAAAACATAAAAAAGTAGGTCTAGTCTGGCCCATGAGCCAGAATCTTTCGGCTCTTTCTAGGCTTCTATTTTTTGAGTTCTTCCTAGTACAAAACATTGGACCATCGGACCGGCCCATTAGGCTGTGTCAAAATTGGCACCTATACATACATATATATATATATATATATATATATATATATATATAGTCTTTGTTGCATAAATCTTAAGTTTTGATTCTCATTATCCCCATAACTCAACTCTGATTCTTATACATTTAATTTCCTTGAAAATTTCAGTTGGACATATTTGCTGAATTTGAAATCGAATTGTTAGAATGCAAAGGGATTGGCAAGGACAATAATATAGGGTGTGGTAAAGGAGCTTTTGACAGAAGTGCTTTGGGACCATTTGGCATTCTAGCTATTGCAAATGACCAACTTTCAGAATTAACACCAATTTATTTCACTCTTTCTAGTACTAGCAATAACAATTCAACCACTTCTTTCTGTATTGATGAAACTAGGTACCTATTTCCATTTGCTTATTTTAAATTAGTCTATTATATGAATAATATATTAATATTGTTAATTGGATAATGTAGGTCTTCAAAGGCTCCTGATGTTTCAAAGAATGTTTATGGAAGCAAAGTTCAAGTTTTCAGTGATGAAAACTATCAATGAGAGTATTGGTAAGTGGGAATAAGATACTTCATAGTTCATTGTGCTTTATATATATATATATATATATATATATATATATATATATATATATATATATATATATATATATATTATTTAATAGCTACCATGGAATCATCAGACAACTTATTGTGCTATTATTCTCAATATGTTATTTTAGAAAGTTTAATTAAGTGCTTATTCATGAATTATTCTGGTGAAACTATTCATATAAGTTGACGATAGCTTATAGATTTTTCATAAGTTATTTTTATAAGTGTATCTAAAAACAATAGTATAAATATCAACATTAAGTTGGTCCGAGTGAAACTAGGCTCAGATTCACAGTGTTATGGAAGAGGAATCCTTACTAAATGGGTCGACAAAGTTCTCTGACAGAGATTAGTCATCGTTTTGGAACAACAATTTTCTGGACACTTTAGTTTTTGAAGGGAATTCTAGCTTAGACATGCATGATGTAAGATAAAAACTGAATTTTTTGCTGGCTCTGATGATAATTGAACTTGCTATTAATATGATCAGGTTGACCATTCAATCATTGAGAGCTTTGCACAAGGAGGGAGAAGTGTGATTTCATCTAGAGTTTATCCAACAGAAGCAATATATGGAGCTGCAAAATTATTTCTATTCAACAACGCAAACATAAACATCAAGGCCACCCTCAAGATTTGGCAACTCAACTCGGCTTTTATACGCCCCTTTCCCTTTGACCAAAGTCAATGAAAAGTTATGGGGTGGAATTTTGTCCGTTGGGAATATTTCCGTTTGAAATGCTCATTAGCGACAGGTTTTCCTCCATTTGCGAGGGATTTTTCCTCAAAATCAAAGAAATTTCTTGTAGTGAAAGCCCACGTTCTTAGGTTGGACATTTTCCATAGTTATCCGAGTTCGAATCTGAGTTCTTCATTTTACGTGTGTGAATTTACTAGTAGTGTTTGCCACTCCGGCTGCAGAACTAGAAAAACAAGCCATGATATGTTTTGGCTTGATGTTTTCATTAAACCCTTGATTCATATTTATCCATTCTTTCCTATATTGAATTTTCTTATCAGAAGATATTTTGTCTTGAACATATCAACACTATCCTAGTTTTTTTTTGGTCGTTATTCATGATTTTTTTATAAGAATACTTAGAAACCAAGAACCATTGAGTACGAATTATATAAAAACACAGAAATTTTGTCAGTTAGTAAGCACTATCTTAAACATTATACGTATTGGAACTTAGCTTTCTTAAGAAGTGTTCCTTGTCACATTTAATTTAAGCAATTTTTCATATAGTGGTTCATTCTACTATTTTGGTACGAATGATATTCGAATGCGTCAAAATTAGGAAGTTGATTTGACTCATAATATTAATTGATTCCTCGTTGGTGTTCTTTTCAGGAGCACCAATAGCTAATAATCTGAGATCATTGAAAGTGATATATCAACCAATTAGGGGAATACTTAATGGATTTTGCTATGTTTAATAACATTTGAGCGCAATAACTTTTTATATTCATGCTTTACATTGATTCTTCTACTTTATGAAATTCCTGGTTTTATTCCATCACAGTTCAGTAGAAAGTAGTTAACAATTACATGCACTAGAGAAGCCGTCTGCATCATGGCTTTAAATTATAGCTGCAATCGTAATTGTGATCTGCAGTTACATCGCGATTCTTGATATTGCGGCCGAAGCAACCGCGGTTGCTGTCACAATGCATTGCAGAATTCTACAAAATCTGTGTTGGAATATAACAAACTCTCACATCAGACGGACTTTGAGTATATGAGCAGATAAAAGTGTATAAAAGCTTGAAGTTGAAGAGAATGAGCCCAATTGATCTATGCTTCTAAGTAGAGCTGTCATACTTGGCCGCCCAACCCAGGCCAATGAGCCAAAGTGAAAAAGAAACATGGGTTGAGTTAGCCCAGTTATCTATTGGATTGCGCTTTTTGTAGCCCATTCCAACTAAAAACACTATGCCTAGCGGACCGGCTCGGCCTACTTCACATTTTAACAAAGGAAAACACAGAAAGTGTTACGAAAAGTAAGCCCAATTTAGCTCATGGGCCAATTGGGCTGGGCCAAAATGGCCCGATTCTTTTTGGGCTTATTTATGAACCCAGCCCAACTCAAAACACTAGGTCATCGGGCTGGGCCGGGTTGGTTGCTGACCTAGTGTTTTGGGCTTGGCTTCAAAAAACACAATTCAGTAGACAACTAAGCTAGTCCAACCTAGTCTGCTTTTATGTTTTTGTCCAATGGGCTGGACCTGGCCAAGCTGGGCTACTCAGTTTGCCAACTCTAAATATATATAGGTAGTCTTTGTGTTTTATATAATGAGAAATATTTTTTATTGACAGGCCTATAACTAAGGTTTTAATAGTCTTACCTTTAGGCCGACCCTAACCACACTCTTCTATATTGGGTCTGCTGTGCATGCATAAAATGGCGACTAAAGTGAGCAACCACTCCATACCAGATCCTTTTGTGTGTGTAAAGTATTAGAATGTGAGTTGGGTCTAACTCAACCCCACAAAACTGACTTGTAATATGAGGGATGCCTCCTGCTTATAAACTCTTTTTTAGGCTATATCACTTCTGATGTGAGCCTCTAAACACACACTCCTCACGCCCAGGACCAGACAACTGGAGCGTGACCCAAGTGGCCCGATAGCGGGTGGCACAGCAAATATTAGATTGACTCTGATACCATATTAGAATGTGAGTTGGTCCTAACTCAACTCCACAAAATCAGCTTGTAAGGTTAGGGATGCCTCCACTTATAAACTCCTTTTTAGGCCATATCACATCCGATCTGATGAGTACTCTTAACATAAAGTGCCATCTTAGGCTGCGACTCCATTCACATGAATCTAAACACGAGCCGTGTAATGAATGAGTAAATTAAACATGGAAAAAGAGATCCCTTATTAGTGCATAACAGAGCATTATACTATAATATGTATATTAACATTTTGCACCTTCCATGCACTATATAAAAGAACATGCACAGTCTTTTTCCACCAATAATAAAAGAATAAAGCCTGAGAAGTGAGAAATATATTTTAGTAAAATGAACCATATTCTAAAAGCAGCTGAAATGACCAGATCACCTTTAGTATCACATGCTTTGATTTGACGTAATTAACAAATTCATACACTAACCCAAGTGATCAAATTAATAATATTAATTAGATACTAAACAAACCTTAATGAGGTGTAAAGTAAATTACTTATGAATTAATTACTTAATGATTCCTTTAGCAAAAATGTTATGATGGTTATATATAAGGCATTGGATTTCAAGATAGGGAAACAAAATTGGTAAGAAGCTCTTACAAAAGAGTTTGTATACTAACTTGTTAGCAGCAACCTCGAAGCTAGTTCAAACTAGTGGGAGGTTGTGTGCATAGAAGCACTTAAATTAAAAAGCACTTATATATTGATCAATCAATGGCTCGTGGAAAGGTTCAGCTGAAGAGAATTGAGAACTCAGTGCATAGACAAGTTACCTTTTGCAAGCGCCGAGCTGGGCTTCTTAAGAAGGCTAAGGAACTCTCTGTGCTTTGCGACGCTGAAATTGGCCTTGTCATTTTCTCCGCTCATGGAAAGCTCTATGAACTCACCACCAAAGGGTATCTATCTATCTATCTATCTCATATCTATCTATCTATCTATCTCAGTGTATTTATACACTCAAAAAAACACGTGTTTTCTTTTAGTTACCAAGGTTTTAAATCTCGGTTTGGTCATGGTGTCGGTCACGTCATGATCATGGATATTAAGGTAAAAGAAAAGGTTTTAAATTGCATTTATGGAAATATAAAAAAACTGTTAGGTTGTGGGCAATTATTGACAAATGTGGTTGATGCGGTCGCACCCGTAGGTGCAAGGCTTCAAATTATGTTGTGAGTGCAATTGCAGTTATAGACCGCAATTTAAAACTATGTTTGTAGTTGTCAGACCTCAAAACTACTATGTTGTACGTGCAGTTGCAGACCGCAATTTAAAACCATGATTTATATTGTAAAGAATCATAGTGAATTGATACTAATGTAATGTAACCTCAATGGCGATCGCATTACTCGCATAGACATAAAAAACTATGATGTCACAGAGCTAGATTGCGATTGTCGACCTTTTTAAAAAAGCATTGGTGGTCACATCACATGAAGTTTGAATTTTGTTGTTTGTGTTATTGTGTATGAAAGAACGATGCAAGGGCTGATAGAGAGGTACTTGAAGTACACACGAGGAACTCAGACTGAAGCTGTCACTGAACCACATCCTCTGGTATGTCACATATCTCTCTAGCAAGCTATATGCTAAATTTGCAATTACAAAGATGATATAAGAGAAATTAATAAAAATATATATATATATATATATATATATATATATATATATATATATATATATATGTGTGTGTGTGTGTGTGTGTGTTTGTGTGTGTGTAGAAAACAAATGGAATAACTATCTTCGTTTTGCTATTATAATAATATGTGAAAGAGAGTGAGTGGGATATATTAGATGCTGTTGGTGCATTATATTGAGTGATTAGTAAAATAATTAATAATATAATCACGTTGTTTTGTTCTTATGGAAGGTCCTACACTATTTGAATTGGAAGTGTATATATATATATATATATATATATATATATATATATATATATATATATATATATATATATATATATTATTGGAGGAAGAAACAGAGTTTACATCGTACTATTCCGAACTCTTTCTTAAGTAACAAATAACTTTTTAGATTCATTGAAAATGTGATGTAGATAGACTATAATTCATTTATAGTTCAGATACATTACTTTTTCAATAAATCTAAAAAATTATTTATCGCTTAAAATCGATATTCGGAGGGAGTATTCATTGGGGTCACATCCATCGCCTTTGTAGAGAACATTTATTTAAGTGAATGAATACCATGTCATATATACATCAAGTCAAAATTAGATGTCATTTCCTTATATTCCTTTTACTCAATATATTAAGCCAATTTGTGCTCACGATTAGATGTCTTGTTTGTTTGTTGGAAGTTCTAATGTATCATGGTGTAGCTTTTTTTAGCTTTAATTAATGTACTTCAAGGTGTTTTTGGTGAATCTTTTTCCATCTTAATTTCTTGTAAAGATGAATTTTTTTAATAATATTTATGAGAGATTGTTCATCAAAACAATTTCTATTTCTTGTAAAAAAAACTCACAAATTGATCCCCGAAAGCCAATGAGATCCCCTCTTTATCCTCAAGCATGAGCAAGTGGATGAAAGTGGAAGTAGAGTCGTGAAGCATAAAATTACAACAGAGGGATAAACTATGTCTAACTAAATAGTCAACAACTTCGTTAAGGTCCCTTTGACCACGCCTCTCCCACAATGATATTCCTTATGCGAAAACTTCCTAAATGGTGTCTCGATAGAGTTCTCCACTTCCAATAACTCCAATTTGTCCCTAATAAAATGTCACCCTCCCGAATCTATTACAACTAACTTAACTTAGATTAGTGACCTAAACTGTCATTAGTTGTAATGGAATCCAAGTAAAATCTAATCAAAATTAAGTTTTAAGAAACAGGAACTAGATTTATGTATTTATTTATTTATTATTATACTCAAAAAATAGGAACTAGAATTATTTATCTTTTTACCTTTATTGATCCTAAACACGAGCGGAGATTAATCTTTCGTTGAAAGCATTGGAACATTCCATAGATAACGAGCAATGATTTGAACCAAAAAGCATTTAGTTTGGCTTAATTTGAGATGAAATAGAAATACAAACCCAAGATGTGCAAGGGTGTGTTAGTCACAAACCTCACTCTATAAGTCGGTTTGTAGGCTTTACAATACAAATTCTAAAATAGTATCAGAACTCATTCAAGGTCCATTAGGCCAATACTTGTTATCTGGTCACTCAGGTCACACTCTAGTTGTCCAGTCCTGGGCATGAGGGGGTATGTCGAGAGTCTCACATCAGAAGTGATATGACTTGAAAAAGTACTTATAAGTGAGACATTCCTTACTCTATAACCTGGCTTTGTAACCCTAATTCGAAGATAATTTTATGTGTTTAATGTACCAAATATGTATTGATTAATATTATTTGTTGTACTTTAGTAGTTAGTTTTCTTGTATGTCTCTAAATTATTTTGAAACTTTCTAAACAGATCCTTAAAATAAAAAATTGCAACTGAATCTATCAACTTATCGAGAATTTGTAATTGGTTCTCTGAATTTAAATAGTGTCCCTAAACTTTTAAATAATTTACTATTAGGTCTCAAAACTCTTAAATAATATGTATGTTGGTCTCCGTTAAAGCTGAGAATTCAAAGATCTAATTCAAAAATACATAATAGTTTCAATGACATGATTTTAAATTATTTAAAAGTTCATGACACGATTAAAAGGTAAGATCCCAATTATTGGTAAGCTTAGGAACCCAAGTGCATTTTTTAATCCATTTAATAATTTTAAAGGTCCTTTTATTGTTTTTAAAGGTAGAGAGTTGTCATTTTTGCTTATCCCATTTTATAAAACTCTTGCAATCAATAAAAAAGTGTGTGTAAATGAGAATTTGTTAGAGAATGTGTTTCTAGTGTTGCTTATTTTAGGCAAAGACTTACATCACTAAGCCTTTTGTTTAGTGATAATCACTAAATATATATTAGCCGTTGGATGATTAATATATTACTTAAATTGTATCTAATGGTTGTTATTATAGGAGGGTAATTTAGTACTATCAAATATTCTTTATAATAATTAATTAAATATAAATAACTAATAAAACCATTACTCCTAGGTTTAAAGCAATTAATTATGACAATTACACAATTCCAAAGTTAATGCCTAATTAATCGGAACCCACATAAAAAGCTAATATTAAATTATTCTTTTTTTATTAATTGTTAAATGATATTTGTATCCCTTTAGTGACTATCACTAAATGTCTCATTTAGTGATGTAAACCGGACTCCTTATTTTATAATTATACTATTTTTTTATAATTATATTATTTTTATCTGTATTGTCATCATTATTAAAAAATACAATCATGTTCTATGATAATATACAATCTTTGTTCCCAACATCCTACTAACTTTATCCCATATTCATGTTCAGGATGCTAAAGAGGAAACCAATGTGCTAAAGCAAGAAATTGAAACAATGCAAAAGGGAATAAGGTACCTAATATTAAGTATATTTTTATCATATTATTTGTCTCCCAACAAAGTATTAAAAAACAGAGAAATATAATTAAAGCCATAGATAATGTTGTCACTTGTCAACAAAACCAAAATTAGGATGATTTTCTACCAGTGATGAACTTTGTGTTATCAAGTGTGAAATTTGTTCCAAGACGTCTGAGCAGAGATTAATATTTCATTTAAAAGTGATGAGACACTTTGTGGGTAGACAATGATGGTCCGAAAGAAAGTCTCACACCCAAACCCATTTACACTCAAGACTACCGGCCATTATCTCTCTATCTACTTTATGGCGAGTCACATCTATAAACGAAAGTGCCAGTATACCACTCATAACATAGACAAGAACTTACCTTTCCCCTAGTTAGCAGTGATCTCCAAGACAACGTTATAATCCTCTCCAGTACCTTGTGTTAGAAATCCCAAATGACGTTTGAGAAAAAGCAACTATATTGTGCAACTTCCATTTGGCCCCAATCTCATAATGCCATCACAAAGGGTACTCGATCCAACTCATATAAACAAAAATTCAACCTACAACATGATCAGTGACGAACCTAGAACACTAGGTCAACAGGTGCGTAAAATATTATTGTCAACATCTCATATTAGGTGCTATATGGAATTAATGGTTTTGTAAGAAATGTACATTATCTTAAACGACAATTAATATGAGACCGAGAGTAGTATGAGTGTTATAGGTCCAAGTCCACTAGAGTAAGTGAGAAGAGTCTGGGTGAGAAATATCAAATTGGTTGGGGTGGAAATAAAATCTAAATAAAAAGAATGTGATATCTAAGTCTTTTGGTGATCCTGGTCATTAGCTCGTTATACGCTATATAAGAAAGTTGAAAGTTGAAAGTTGAAAGTTGAAAGATGATTTCTTTATTATCATATATAGGTACTTGTTTGGAGGAGGAACTGGGACAATGACAATGAATGAATTACAAGTGCTAGAGAAGAATCTTGAAATCTGGATTTATCATGTTCGTTCAATGAAGGTACCAACAAGCTTCTCTAAGTTATTTTTATGGATGATTGTGTATGTTGAAAAAATTAATAACTAGTATGCATATTTATGACGTACAGATGAACATCATGTTACAAGAAATCCAAGCTTTGAGAGATAAGGTTAGTATAAACTTTTTAAATTTATATTTGTTTGTCAAATCTTTTTACTATTTTTTTTGAAAAAATTAAATCTTTTTACTTGGTATATATATATATATATATATATATATATATATATATATATATTATATCCTTGTCAGTAAACTCATATTATTAAATTAACCCTTTGATAATACAGTGTTAACAAATCAAACTACAGAAAAAAAAATTATTAATTGAAATAAATTAGTTTAAACTCATATTAGTTACTATCTAATATTACCTTAAAAAATTTGTCGCATAAATATTTAATAACTTTTTATGACTTTCTGTAATATTAAATTTTAGTGGCTACTACAATTGAGAACATTAACTTTTTTAAACAAGTTAGAGGACAAACTAAGAAATACAATTACTTAATCACCCCTCCCGCAATAAGGCTCATGCTTCGTACAACCCCCTACATACTAGAACCCCATTTTTGGTGTGAAAAGACCAAAAGCCCTTACTGAAATTTAGTTTTTATTTTTTTTAAAGATTATGCACGGTTCGGCGCACGGTTGATCGAACTTGATCGAATCTCGCTACGCCGAACCAGCCAAAAATTACTCAGACACCCCAAAATTATGTTTTGCCCAAATTGGCTTTAACAACAACAAAAATTAGTAGAATCCTAAATATCAAAACACTAATACACACCTCTATACTTTGCACATCAACTAAACATTAATTCCCATCAGCTTCACTTTTTCAAAATTAACCACACAAGAATATCCGTTTTCATACTTCCCCTTTTGTCCTTGATCACTTTTGCAACTATATAGTCCAATTCTAAGATAAAAGCTTAACCTAATCTATTATACCCACTACCTCCACGGGAGTGGATTCCGCGTGTTAGAGATAAAAAAAAATTAGGGAGTTATGTTTTTAATTTTAGCTAAATATTTTTGTCTCCTTTTTTAATATTTTATACACACACTTTTCCTCTTCTTTTACATATATAGTAAACGAGTGGATTGAGATTTAATATGAGAGAATCCATTTTCCTACCTCCACGTCTCTTGCTTGAAACACCAACTTGTTTAATGCTTTCCATATAGTCACAAACTTAGTGAGTATTTTAGTGAACCAACTAACTTAATGATCCATATAGTAAAAAAAAAGTATCTAACCAACCACACTTTCTTTGCGAATTAGCACCAACGAGAGGAGAAGTTAGTTTTCTGGGTTTGAGGACTTTTTGCTTTTACTCCTTTGGTGCATTCCTTTAGTTCCTTTTAGATTGATGGTTCTTCTATCCCAACTGAGCTATCTACTTGTGGGATAGAAGACCCGTCAATCTAAAAGGAACCACAGTAATTTTACAATTTAGCAATGTGTTGCCTCCTCCAGCCATGGTTGAGGAGCTTTGACCCCAATTAATTGACTTCCATTCACCAACACAAATTGAGGTAGTATTCAAACATTCTTATATCCATCCCTCCACTTTCACACGATCTCCTTTATTTTCATCATAAATCCATGAAACCCCAATTAATTTCATCATATGTCTTCTCAAAATCAAATTTTGAACATCATACACTTTATCCAAGATGTTACTTAAATTTAATCGAAGGAACAAAGAATCGACCATGGTTTGAATATTTTTTTTCTATGCTCCTAAAATTACTACATTCTAGATTAGCAATGGAAACTTTTTTTTTGGTTAGAAAAGTTATTGGATACCTATGGAGTGTTTCAACGGAACGAAAGACTAATATTCGCTAGCTCATGCTTAGGAGCAAATTTCGCATTAGACAATAGCGAGTTTGCCCACTTCAAAAATTGAACTCAGAAACATCAGGTTGACTCTCGTGTCCTATGGTAGCTTATGAAAAAAAAAGATGAAAACTCATAAGCATCAGGTCGACCCTGTGTCCCGCAGTAGCTTATGAAAAAAAAAATAGTCTAATATTTGGGTACACCTACACTAGTTTAGCTACATTCTAAATTACTACATTTTAGATTAGCTATGATTGAAAGTTACAATCACGAAGATCATATCTATAAAATTTTAAATTTTGTGAGCTAGATTTGACACAAATAATCAATGTTTACATAATTATTATTCAATGGTTGGATCAACAAAAATCAAATTATTTTCAGAGAGTTATTAATAGTGTAATTATACCTAAAAAAATTTTTGGTCAAAATTATACCTAAATTTGATCTATGTGAGTGTACGTAATATTCTTATCATTTATTAATTTATGTTAGTTATTGACAGGGACGGATCTATTTGAGATAAATTGGGGGCACTTGACCTCACTATCTTAATACATTTCTAACTAATAATATGATGTTGTGCTATTTTGCCCCCAGTCCAAATTATATGATTCCCCCACATAGGATATAATGAGTAACACTGTATTAGATAAACTACTAATTATATTAACTATTGTTATTGTTATATTAACAATGATTAGTCCGAGTGGTAACTGGATCGGATCCCACCCCAAGGTCTCATGTTTGATTCTTGCGTGTGTGGCAAAAACTCTGTTGGAAATGGAGAACCACATGGGCCGCAAAGCCGGGTACTCGTGGTCAACCAAGCTCCCCCATAGATTGACATTAGTCACAAATAATGAGTGAAAATCGTGAACCAATTACATGGTAACCCAAAAAAAACTAATGTTATATATATATATATATATATATATATATATATATATATATATATATATATATATGTGGGTGTGTGTTGGAAGAGTGATAGTGAGAGTGATATCTCGAAAAAGGCTGCAAAAGGTTCTAAATGGAATGGCCAGGTCATGTGTAGCAAATGAAATGACATAGAAAAACCAATTTTTATCAAGGTTGATGCAAAATAGTATCACCACACACACGATTCAAAGGAAAATAACCATTTCTATTTCAACTCTCTTCATTTTATTGCTTATGCATTCATATAATTTTTGTAAAAATAATTATAATAAATAATTTTGCCCCCACTAGTTGAAGTTTCTGAATCCGTCCCCGGTTATTGAATCAATCTTTTACCCTTTTGATTTTAGGAGGGAACACTCAAAGCAGCAAACAAATATCTCCAGGATATGGTAATACCTCATTTCTACTTATTAACTATGCATTTTCTAAAGATCAGTTGTAATTAAACATTTGACAGTAAAAGTATTTTAATTCACAGCATTGTATTTTACAGGTTATGGAGAATACTTCAGTTACTAACTATACTCCTTTTGTTACTGACACTTCTTACCCACTAATTATACAAGATGGGATTTTTCAGCTCTAGGAAAAAGAGTTGGCTATTAAACATTAGTATTATTATACAATATTTCAATAAGGGAAAGAACGATGATGGTGCTGTGATGTATAACATTAAACACTATGGTGTGGAGTTTGAACAATTTCTTTAGGTGACTTATAAAATGGTTTGTAAGATTTGCAATATGTAACACTTTAATGTGTTATTGCAATACCTTTATAAATAAGGTTACAATAATATAAGATACATGTTGTTTCTATCCTATAATTTTTAGCATTTCATTAATTGTCACTACTGTAAAATGTTTTGCATGTATATATATAGCAACGACTTGGTGACAAAGGTTTTCTTGTAAGCTTATAGTCTTTTCATTGAAAAATGTTAGTATTTTGGTAGATTTGTTAGAAATATTTAGTGGGTGAGAGTTGAATCCTCTTCTCCTTATCACTTCACTCCTTAACTCTGACAGTAACAAATGACATTTTTCCTTATCACTTCACTCCTTAACTCTGACAGTAATGAATGACATTTTTAAAGAGATATGTGAATGAGGGAGAATAGAATTGAAGTCAAAAGAGAGCAGGATTGAATTGCTCTTTGAGAAGCATTTGAATGATAGACCAAATATGCGCAATATCTCTCTTAATCGTCAATGAGGTGCTCCATGTTATATTTATAGAGTGTATGGTCCAAAAGAGTCATTGGAATGGTTCTCCAAAGTGAATTGTAGTCTTTATGCTTTTTGCACCAAGCTTGATACACTTTAGCAGGTTTCGTATACTGCTGTAGCTATTCGTTCGGACCTTCTGAGCACGGTACTCAAGAGTAAGCCTTTGTGAATTCTTCATTGACTTTTCCATCAATCGTCTAAGACACTACAACAGGAAAAGCCATCAGGGGCGCTTTTTTTTATCCATTGGGGGCGCTTACGAGCGCTCCTGAATCTAGCGCTGCCGTTGCCAACCACTCTACATGAGCGCTCAGGAAGCGCCTCTAATAATTAGGCAACATGGGCGCTCGCAAATAAAGCGCCTCTATTGGTCTTGGCGTCGCTAACAATTGGGGCGCCGCTTATAAAGCGTCCTGTTGGTGTTAGAAGATTTGACAATCGAGGCGCTTCTAGGTAGAAGCGCCCCTGTTGGTCTGACCAACAGAAGCGCTTTCTCTTGGGAGCGCCCCTGATTGTCAAGTGTGCTTACACAAATAGAGGCGCTTTTAACTTTGAGCGCCCCTGATTCTCTGTTTTTTTTTTTAAAATATATTTTTTGTTTCTGGTATATATATACAATATTTTGCAACACCTGTTGGCTTTTCCTGTTGTAGTGCCTACGTTCATCAACCAAAATCAATTCAACATCCAATATGAACCAAATTTCAAATCAACAAACCAATTGCAAGAAACTTATAAATCATTAACAAAGTACGTACCAACAAAAAATACATAACTCATTAACCAAATTCAGAATGTCAACATATATAGACAACAAATTAAAGATTACATGATGTTTCTCCTCAACAAATAAGTGCTTGGGCAAAAAAAATTCTACCTAATGCATGGAGAAATAGTTGGGGAGGATCCAGTGTTAGGAACAAAAACAAGCTAATTAACCAAAATTACATGAATTTCGATTTTCAGTAATCAAACCGGCAACATGACGACACCACTCTCCTCTGAGCTCAGTAAGTTGGTCATCAGAAAATGGAGCTCCAACCGACATTCCAGGAAAATACTGTAAAAATGAAATAAAATAAACTTAGAATTAAGTGGTTAAGTGTTAGATATAAAATTACTTATGAAAAAACAAACTATATACATTTACTGGAATTTCTATTTGATGGTGAGTGATTATGTCCCTCATAAACTTCATAACGTAATACCCACAATCATCATTGTTTGGTTGTTTGGGACACTAGAAATCAAAATAATAATTAATTATTAAAATGCGAGCAATATTTACATATGGATAAGAATAATTATAAACTTACCTTTATGACTATCCATTGTGTTTTATTTTTCACATTCCCATCTCTGGCTCTGACCTTATTCGATCCCCAATAAGTTGTCAAACAGCTGAAACATCATACATATAACTATATTAATTAATCGAAATACATAATTTAAATGATGAAATATGCTATGTATCTAAATACACACCTTTCAAATATAGCTCTCATCTTGAGGTGGTTGTTAGGATCACCATGACACGAATCTAAATAGAAAATTCTATTTCTTTTAGGATCAACTACCAACAATATCCAATGTTTTCTACAAAAAATTTGAATAGCCAAATAAATAACAGATATTTCAAAAACACGTCATATATATTTGCTGGATACAAAAAGGAAAGGAATTTCATTCAACATTTCAGATGTCTTAGCTCAATCCGGGGATAGATAATTTCTTACTCTAAGAGAGTGGGTGCCAAAAACAAGCTATCACAATTGCTTTCATGTGCCAAAGCCAAGCGTTCATTGATATAGGCTTTTACCGCTTCCTTGTTTTGTTTAATGTTCATTTCTGCAACATTTTCTTTTGAGGTGCCATTTCTAAAGCAGAGATTCAGTAGATGAGTACGTTCGGGGCACAAGAAGATTAATTTTTGTGTCAAGTCCATGGGACTCATAATCTCATAGAACAAATACCTATAGTTAAAATGTATACAAATAAATTAACAAATAATAATAATAATAATGATAATAATAATAATAATAATAATAATAATAATAATAATACCTGATGTATATTAAAATAGTAGCCTGAGATGCCCACTTGTGATCATATACCTCTCGCAGTTCATCTTGTGAAAGGGGTATATTGCAGTCAACTCCCAGGATGTCTGGATCAATCAATACATTTATCAAATCTCCATTCGTCATTGTTGCGGCATGATTCTTTATATAAGCGATGAATTCCTTAGAAGAGGAGGGTTGGGATTGAATGTCATTTCCTTTATCTACTTGCCGAGACACTGATTTCTTGGGAGCAATAGAAGTGGAGGGTTGGGATTGAATCTCTTTTCCTTTATCTACTCGCCTAGACACATGGTTCTTGGGAGCTTTAGAAGGGGAGTGTTGGGATTTGCCAACATGCCTAGAAATCCGAGATCTTGCTTTGTTTACCTATATATTAAGAAATATAATTATGTATAAATTTATGACAATAAGGCAATATGGAAGTATTAACAAATATATTAATTGCTCCTTACATTGATAAGATTTGATGGCCATGCCACAAAGGTGCCAAGTGCATCACTTACGACCAATAAAGTCATCTGCGAGTGTCAATTGGTGCAAGCAATTCAAAGCATCACCCACAACAACAATCTCAACTTTGACTCTCGCATGATTTGGAGGTATGGGAAGATTGTGCAAGGTGGAGTCCTCATTATTACAAACAATGCCCTTTGCGACCAACGTAAGCGGGTTTGATATATATAATTCACAATAACCATTGTTAACCTAAATTAAATGATAACCAAATATCAATACTCATACGCTTAATCATGACTAAAACCTTAGCTATTTTTCATCACATGACTACATGTACACACTCCAGTTAAGGAAAGATGCAGGGTGTCAATCGGACCATAAACTTTAAAGTTTATAATTGAAAGTATAATTCATTGCTAATAGTAGTATCTTATTTAAACTTTAAAGTTTTACCTCATTGGACGCAATATTGCAACTATCCCTCAAGTTATCTAGGTTAGAAGATGATACATCATTAGTCCCTGGACCAACTCTAGCTTTTAATTCAGTAAGCTCTTTGTGTAGCATTAATACCATAGCTTCCAACTTTCTTTCTCTACTTTCTCGTTCCTCTTCTTTTCTTTGTCGTTCCTCTTCTTTTCTTTGTCTCTTTGAAACCCACAAAGTGGTTGGAGAAATGCCAAATTCCAATCACAGCCAATAACTTTGTGAATTCAGTGCAGCCCGCATACAACGGTGTCTCCGCGTCGGTTATCAACTTCTCAAACATTTGAGGACAATCATTAAGATCGTCTTCAACCGCCTTTGCCATCTCTTCAAATTGGTCGCCGTCAAATGTATGTGTTTCAGGATAATCAACCGGATCACATCCTTGAGTACTATTATCCATATTTGAAGGTTCACCTCTTTCCTCACCGTGCATGGTCCAACAAATATAACTTTGATCGATTCCGTTGGCCTTTAAATGTCTTTCCAACTCAAGTGCAGTAACTCGATTGGCGAACAACATCTTAAACAAGGACACTTGAACTTACTAGAAGTTCCTAAACGTCGAACGACAAAGTTCACAAAATATTCCACTCCATCAACATATTCTTTCGAAGATATCTATGTTTGACTCTTTAGAAGAAAGTATTTCTCTCATATATTCTTGAGAAGCTTCTGAAGGACCTTCTGAGCTATGTCTTTTGAAGTAGCTTCTGAAGTATCTTCTGAACGTTTTTTAAAGAACCTTATGAGCATCTATCCTTTAGTAATTAGACAATATCTCATAGAGTGTATGTCATGGATCATGTGATTTGTGACATAACTTTACAATTTGCCTCTTAAGCCTATTAGAAGCTCTTTTGGAACCCATTAATTTGTATCTTCTGAGCACCTTCTATGGCTTCAAATGTATCTTCTGAAGCTTTATCATATCTTCTCATGATGTGCTTTGACTAGCACATAATCTTCTTGAGATTGAAAGAATTTGTTCTTGTCTTAATATCACTCAAGAAGATTCATTAGAAAACTAATAAATTAGGAAGCTTAAAGTTCTCGTCAAAAATGTTTGTTCTCATCAAAACTTTAGCTAACGGATTTGGCCTTTACAATCTCCTCCTTTTTGATGATGACAAACATATTTTAGATGTTTTTAAGTTTTCTGATGTAACAGTTGTTTTATACATATCATATGCTTCCTCTGAAATTATGCATATTTGAAATATATAACTTGAATAACAATGCAGACATAATTTTGAGACCGGAACAAATTTCCTTAATGATGAAGCAAAAAAGGTTCATTTTTTGCTCTTGTTCTGGTGCATACATACAACAAATTTAAACATAATAACAACTGATATTAAATAGGAAGATTTAGCTTCGCAAAAGGTGTGCTCTTTATAGAACATATAAAATAAAGCACATATCCAAAATATTATAACCCTATCCTAAATTAAAACTTAATCTAATCATTCTCCCCCTATTGTCATCTATCAAAAGGTAGGGGACGGAAACCAGATTAAAATGCTACTTCATAGTAGATAAGTCATCTGAGGAAGTTGAAGTAGCAGGCATAGGGACATCTTAAACTGGAGGAACAATACCAAATTCTGTGAAGCATCCAAAGTAGCTTCTAAGGATGTCAAAGTGACATACTCAGCATCAACTTGATCACTGCACATTAAGTCAAAGATCATAGAAGAACATGATATATGGTTGAATGGATATAAATCGAGTCAAAAGTCATATAAGGAAATAGTATATAGTTGTATAAATTGCATAACATAGATAATGTTTATAGCTCTCATCCCATGTTTTTTATTTATACAATTATCTCGACCCCTATCTTTCATGTATGCTTGTATAAATATGCTGGGATTAGTTTCACTTCCTCGGAGGTGGTACCACCTATAGATCTTATATGAGGATTAGAATGGACCCGACTGGGAGATTGATGTAGAGTGGGGATGACAATTTACAAAGGGTGGGATACTTACATATATGGATCTCTGGGATATTCAGAGGCCCGTTGGACAGAGATGTTCAAATGGTTCAGTTGCTCCCATTTCATCACATTTGGGAGGCCCGTGGGGTGTATAAAATGAAAGCACTTTCTAGTTCTTAATAAGATAATACCCTTTGAAAACCCATGTATAATATGAAAGTACTTTCTAGTCCATTATCATGTGTATTAATTAAGTTTTTAATTTTCTCCATTTTACTAAGATAATACTTGGTTACTATGATGAGACGGGAAAAGATGTCTCAAAATCCATACCCGCAAAACCTATACGGGTATGTGGCGTGTATGGAGACATTTTTACACAACAGGGAGAGTAACTACTTGTGCCCGGCCTTCCCCGACAAATTGCTCCACAAATGACGCACATAGTGTTTCTCTTGCCTTCGCATGAGATGAATATGGTGATGCCTATTGAAGGCATGAACATCCTTTGATATGACAGATACTAGGACAAACAATGTGTTCTATTTGCAGGTCCATAATTGTGCAAGGGGCAGTGGTTTCACAATTGTGCAAGGTGTGTGGTGGAAAGGAATGTCGTTGGCAGATGAAACTTCCAGAAAAGTAAAACATGGAAGGTGCACCATAATTTTTCTGTAGGTTTAGCTTCAACTGAAATATACTCTTTATGGTGGAGTATGATAGTTTTTTTGAACTATGATTGTCGGTATAGACAATAAAAAAGAAGATGTCTTGGGTATCAATTACAATCAAGGTGGAGAATGTTGAAGTTTATAGGAATTGAGTATCTTGAAGAAGTTATGTCGATGGCTTTCGGCATGGATAATGGAGTGGTTTAGCTTCAAGTGAAGTATACTTTCTATGGTGGAGTATGATAGTTCTTTGAACTATATATGATTGTCGGTGTGGACAATGAAAGCGGAAGATGTCTCGTGGATCAATTACAATCAATATGGAGATTGTTGGAGTTGATTGGAATTGAGCATCTCGAAAAAGTTTCACATTGTTTAGTTTTGTGAAGGAAGAAGGAGACCAAGGCTATAATAGGCTCGAGTTCTTCATTACAAAATGCACTAGTCAAAAATACCTTAAGTTGTATTTGACTTTGTTTTTTCTCTTATACTCTTGTTTTAGATTGTTGTGAGATGTAGTTAGATATTATTTTTTTTGAGGGTGTAGGTGTACTGGAGCCATGGGGTGTTTGAGAGAGGTCTACGTGTTAATTATAAATAGGCTAAAATGTACTTTTAGTCCCTGCAAATGTCAAGAAAATCCAGTTTAGTCCTTGCAATTCCAAAAATTTTAAAATAGTCCCTGCAATTAGTAAACATTACTACTTTAGTCCCTGCTGTTACTACTTTAGTCCCTGCAATTCCATTTAAAAGGTACTTTTAGTCCCTGCAAATGTCAAGAAAATCCAGTTTATTCCCTCCTTTGTTAAGAGTAAAGTAACAGTAGGGACTAAAGTAGTAACGTTTACTAATTGTAGGGACTATTTTAAAAATTTTGAAATTGCAGGGACTAAACTGGATTTTCTTGACATTTGCAGGGACTAAAAGTACCTTTTAGCCTTATAAATATTTTCAGATAGTGTTATTCTCTGGTTGTCATAAGACAACAGTTCGTGATTTTTCTCCGTTTTAGGAGTTTACACTTTAAATTCTTTGTTCTGATTGTGCTCATTTTGTTTTTCTATATTGTTTTTCTCCAACACGATGTTCCTTAACTCTGCAACCAAACTACCTTCTTGAAACAAATAAAAAAGAGGTGGAGGTTAAGTTACACAAAATTATATTTTTGTGTATGGTACCCAAGTGCTCTAAAAACCATTGATTTGGGAGCCCAAACAATTGATGGGGAAGATTAAATTATAAAAAAAAAAAGAGTGATGATGAAACAAACGATGAATATAAAAAAAAGATGAACAATGGAGGGTTTGATGTTGTTTGGATTTTTAGTTTTTGCAGTTAGGACATTTAATTTTTGGTTGGTTTAGAAGATGCATTTGGTTGGTTTGAAAGTTGAAAAACCAAAAAACCACGCAAACAGAAATTAATTGTTTGCATAGAATGTGTCTATGTTGGTGCTTTTTTAAAATTTACAAATCATTTGCTAATGGTTCAGGAGGTTGAGGTCATCAATTGTTGAATGAAAACAATTAAATAAAGTATATTTTAATCTTATAGAACCCATTTAAATATGAAGAATCAGCTGAAGGTGATAGATGGTATTTTCAACCATTCCCAATGTTGGTAGTAGAGTTTGAAGCAGCTGAAGGTTAGATGATGAACAGTTAATTCAGTTTGTTTTCCATTTCAAAGAGTTGAGTTGGTCTCCTATCTTTACTTGGAACTTCTTTCTTCTAGACATGAATCAGAGGTAAAACAAAATGAATGGTAATGTCTATTCTCCTTGTAACTTAGATGCTAAAAGGAGGATGTGGGAGGATATTATAAATTTAAAAAGGAATGCTCAGTTGGGGGAATGGTGTGTGTGTGGAGATTTTAATGCAGTAACATCGTATAGAGAAAGGAGAGGGGCGAATCAATCGTCGTGTAGATCAGAATGCAGGGAATTCAATCAGTTTATTGAGGCCATGGAATTGGTTGATCCTCCGGTGCTTGGCAAGAAATTTACATGGTTTAGTAAGGATGGAAGGAGCATGAGTAGAATAGACCGCATTCTGTTAAGTGAAAATTTAATAAGTAGTTGGAAAGTGTCTGCACAATGGATTGGAGACAGAGATATCTCGGACCATTGTCCGGTTTGGTTGCTGGTTGCGGAGGTAAATTGGGGTCCCAAGCCTTTCAAATTTAATAATTGTTGGTTGGAACACCCGAAATACAAGAGTTTTGTGGAAGATGCTTGGCGTGCTTTGCAGAGTATAGAGGGGCCGAAATCTTTTATCATAAAGGAGAAGTTGAAAAAATTAAAAGTACAACTTAAAAAATGGAATAAAGAAGTGTTTGGGATGCTTGATCTAAACATTGAAAGGCTGGTCAGAGACTTGAATGAAGTAGAAGGCTTTGTTGCTAATGGAGGGGAGGCCGATGATGAACAAATCAGAAAATTGCAGGCAGATTTTTGGAAGCAGTTAAAATATAAAGAAAGTCTCCTTGCACAAAAATCAAGAGCAAAGTGGGTAGCGGAGGGAGATGCAAATACACGTTTTTTTCATGCGTGTATAAATGCTAATAAACGGAGAAATCAGATTGTCAGATTAAAGAAAGGTGAGTTGTGGGTGGAAGACGTGGAAGGTGTCAAAGCTATGACACAAGATTTTTTTGAAAAGAGATTCAAGGTAGATGAGTACAGCTAAAGCTTTGTGTTAGATGGAGTTGATTTCAAAATGATTTGGAGGAAGATAACCAGAGGATAACAGCCCCCACCGGTAGATGAGGTTAAGGAGGTTGTGTGGGAGTGTGATGGAAATAAGAGTCAGGGACCGGATGGATTCAATATAAATTTTTACAAGAATCATTGGGATTTGATATGTCTTCGACGTAATGGGGTTCATGAATGAATTTATGGTAACAGGTACAATCCCAAAGGCTATTTGTGCATCCTTTATTGCACTAATTCCAAAAGTCACAAGCCCCGGAAGCTCAATGACTATCGGCCTATTTCTTTGATCGGAAGTTTATACAAAATTCTTGCTAAGACCACTAGCGGGAGGTTTAAAAAGTATTGGGGAAAGTCATATCCGAATGCCGAACGCGTTTATTAGGGAAGGCAAATTTTAGATGGCGTGGTGGTAGTAAATGAATTATTGGACCTTGCAAAAAGAACAAAGAAGAGTTGTATGGTGTTGAAAGTTGACTTTGAAAAAGCATATGACTCGGTAAGTTGGTCGTTTATTGATTATATGTTGTTCAGGTTGGGATTTGGACCAGTGTGGAGAAAGTGGATGCGAGGATGCTATACGGCTAACTCTATGTCTGTGTTGGTTAATGGTAGTCCAACAAACGAGTTTCTGGCATCTAAGGGACTAAAGCAAGGGGATCCCTTTGGCTCGTTTTTATTTATTGCGGTTCTTTGAGGATTGGCGGGTTTGATGAGAAAAGCAGAGTCAAGTAATTGTTTCAGGTCTTTCCAATAGATAATAATCTATCGGTCTCACTGCTTCAATTCGCAGATGATACGGTAATTTTGTGCGATGGTAAAGAGCCAAATTTATGGGGTTTGAAAGCCATACTAAGAAGTTTTGAGATGGCATCGGGGCTAAAATCAACTATGCCAAAAGTAATATCATTGGGATGAATATGGAGGATAGGGTCTTGCAAGGAGCTTCTATTTTTTTGGCCTGTTGTGTTGGGAAGATTCCGTTCAAATTCTTGGGAATTCCGGTTGGGGCAAATCCAAGGAAAGCTACTACATGGGAACCGGTCCTTGAGAAAATGAAATTGAAACTCTCATATTGGAGGAGTAAACAACTTTCAGTAGGAGGAAGAATTACGTTAATTAATTCCGTACTATCAAGCTTACCACTTTATTTTTTCTCCTTCTTCAAAGTCCCAAAGAAGGTCGTTGGTGAAATGATCCGATTGCAGAGGCGATTTCTGTGGGGTTGAGATGAGGAGCATAAAAAAATAGCGTGGGTAAAATGGGATGATATATGTCAACATAAAAATAAAGGAGGATTGGGTGTGAAAAATTTGGAGGCTTTTAACATCGCTCTGTTAAGTAAATGGAGGTGGAGAATATTGTATGATTCCGAGAAGCTATGGTGTAGGGTGCTGTCCAGTAGATATGGTAATGAGATATGCACTCAAGTATGTAGGCACACATCAAATTCCCTACGTAAAGCATCTATATGGTGGCGAGATATAGTGCATATTGGTGCAGATTTTTGTGATAATGAAAATTGGTTTGTGACTTAGTTAAATTGCAGCTTGGCAAAGGTGATAAAACCAGATTTTGGATTGACTCTTGGTGTGGCACTAGTGCCTTTTGTGATCTGTATTCGGAACTGTTTGATGCAGCACCTGATAAAGATGCAAAGGTAATGAATTCAGGGACTGCTGTAGATGGCAGATGGTACTGGGATTGGTCATGGAGCATATTTCTTGAAGGGCAGTAGCGTGTGGCTACAAAGGAGGAATTGAAAAAACAATTCTTGCCGATATAATCGTAACGCCGTGTCGGCGATGTGAGTGGATCTGGTTGGCTGATAAAACAAAGTTGTTTTCCGTAAAGTCTTGTTATATATGGTTAACAGAGAATCGGAATGGAGCGGTGCCTCAAATGGAAGTCGAAAGGAGGGCGGCGTGCTCGAAATTATGGCGGTGTGATGTACCGTCTAAGGTGCATGATGATGGCGTGGAGGTCGCTATTAAATCGGTTGCCGACTAGAGATGCCCACTGCATGACGAGGAGTAGTGAATAATATTTATGACTCGTGTTGTGTCTTTTGTTTGGGGAGGATGAAAATCTTTGAACACCTATTTGTTGGATGTCAAAAGCGCAGGAGGTGTGGAGGAAAATTTACCGATTGGATGCAGATAGAGAATATTGATGCATAGGATCGAGTTCAACATTTCTTCATATTTGGGAAAGCAATGAAAGGAAGGAAGATGAAAAGAATGAAGCATCTTATTTGGGTTGCTCTGAGTTTTGGTCTATATGGCGGATGAGAAACAAGATCATATTTGAAGGGTAGTTCATAACATTGAGAGGATTGTAATGAATATTAAAATTGTCTCTTTGGGTTGGTTTATCTATAGGAGGGGGAGGAGTTCAAACTTTTGTTTTGGTGATTGGATGATTTGCCCTATGGGTTGTATGTTATCTGTATAGATTGGGTACTCTTTTTCCTTCCAGAGTCTTTTTCCCATTGGGTTTTGGCTCTGGGAGGTTTTAATGAGGCCCCTTGGAGGTCCCTCGCGGGTTCCCCTCAAGTTGTTGTATGGGCTGGAGCACCCCTTGTGCGCCCCATAGTGGATTTTTCTGATTATCAAAAAAAAAAAGATATATGGAGTGGGGCTAAAATGACGTTTATTAAAAAATTTGGGAGGGAAATAGAAATACAAGGTAACCGGATATATGAGAATGTGACTTGTTTTTTTAGATAAGCAATGATTCATTGAAAGGAGCACAAGGTGTGCCCAACCTTTTACAATGGGAAGGGGGAGGGCCTCCTCAAAACCTCCCCCGAGCCAAAACTCATTGGAAAAAGACTCAAGGAGAAAAAAAGAGTACCCAGCACGAAGAAGGTACAACAGTGGGAATTACAACCTAACCCACTGCTTCTCCCCCTACTAAGGATATCATAATAAAATGCAGTACATGATTGGATTACAACATAGAGTAACAGCCCAATGGACAATTGTACCAATCCGCCCAAGTCGCCGTGCAATGCCTCCCTCGCCTCGCTTTAAACCAACTCCATGCCATGTCCTTGATACCATCTATTATACCCGGAATGGAAGCCACCTCCCCATTGAAAATTATCTTATTGCGAGCCATCCATAATTTCCAAATAACTGCCATCCATATAAGATGCTTGACTCCTCTTTGCCTCTTTCCCTTTGCTAAATTCCCGAATTCCACAAAATGAGTGACAATGTTACCCGTATCGCCTATCGAGCATCCAAGCCAAGCAAAAACACTCCTCCATATAGCTTTAGCAACTCCACAATCCATAAACAAGTGATCCATCGTTTCTTCATCCCGAAAGCACAAAACACAACTCAAATCGTTTTGTGATTGAATTATACATCTTTTATGCAACGCAACCCGTGTAGCAATTCGCTTCAATAGAACTCTCCACGCAAAAATTTCGACTTTGGATGGCACATCATTTTTCCAAATCTTCTTACAAGCAGTTGAAGTTTCGGCCTGCACTATATCATCTATACTTGCAGAAAAATTCGACAGTAAAGTATAGCATTTCTTCACCGTGAACCCAACCATCGCGTCCGGTAACCACAACCAATTATTCGCCACGTGATAAGAAAACACAAAGATAACACCGCCGCACGCAATGCATCGATCGATCTTTGTCAAAGCTGCATTTTGCAGCAGCTAATCCGCACACCAGTCCCACGACCAACGCCATCCCTCATCCGTCCACTGCCCAAACTCCTCAACCGTAGCCTCCTTTGATCTGCAACAATTATATTGTTGAGAATTATGCTGGCAAGCGCAAAAAACCAATGAAACTGCTCACGGTTTTGCAGTCAAACCAGAAATGATCCAAGATTGTGAAAACAATGTTACAAATTATGAACTTCGATCAAGATCAATCCTATATCATCCAACGAGTAAAACGCACAAAGATTTAGAGGTTAATTTCACACGAATTGTGAAATTGATCTTAAATCCCCAATTTCAAGCCGATGAACCCTAAAACGCAATTAAGAACCCTAAAACCAAAATTGAGCAATTGCAGTGAAATTAAAGTACACAGAGAACGTGATTACCCAGTTTAGCATCAATGTGATGCTTACATCCGGGGACCAAGCCAAATTGCTTGTCTATTTGCATTGAATCAAAGTATCAAGATTACACAATTGTGAAGAAACTCCCAATGGTGTTTTCCCCCTCACAACCCGATTCCCACGTTTTCCCTTTCACTCCTCACACAATCCCAATTCTGTTAGTCTAGTTACAATCTTACAAAGCTAGTTATTTAAAGCATTACAAGTTTTGGCGCCTTACTTACAATGCAAGCAACTAACTAACTAACTTTTAAACCGAGTGTAACTAACTACAAAGATGACTCTGGTGTGCTGGTTTTTGATCTGTATTGCCACGTAGGAACCACCTCAGGTGTGAGCTAACCAATTAGAAGTGCCACATATACAACAATCTCCACCTTGGCACTTCAAACCCAATGCAAATGACTTGACCTCAAGCAATAAAACCTGGTCCAAAAACTCCACTTAGCCACAATCAACATTCAACAAGTCTAAGCAGTGCTTGAACTTGGCTAAGGGAACAACCTTGGTGATGAAATCAGTAGGGTTGTGTGTTATATGGATCTTCTTAATATTACCTTGGCTTCTGCAATGATGTCCTTTATCCAATACAGCCTTGTATCAATATGTTTTGTCCTCTCGTGGAATGTTTGATTCTTACATAGATGGATTGCACTCTGATTATCACAGTGTACTGTCACACTGTCTTGCCTTATTCCAAGTTCATTCACAATCCCTCTAAGCCACAGAGCTTCTTTAACAGCCTCTGTTATACCAATATATTCTGCCTCAGTGGTTGAGAGAGCCACTACATGTTGTAGAGAGGCTTTCCAACTCATTGTTTTACCATATAGAGTGAACACATACCCAGTCAAGGACCTTCTTTTGTCACGATCACCAGCAAAGTCTGAATCAACATATCCAATTACTCCACCTTGAGCTACATCCCCTTTCCTATATTTTAATCCGAGTTTGCAGCTTCCTTTGAGGTACCTTAGAATGTTCTTGACAGCTAACCAATGTTGTTGACTTGGATTTGCCAAATACTTGCTGACTAAGCTTAGAGAATAAGCCAAGTCAGGTCTTGTACACACCATGGAGTACATTAAGCTACCAACAACACTAGCATAGGGAATTGCTTCCATTTCCTTCATTTCTTGCTCAGTGCTAGGACTGTCACTCTTAGACAGTTTGAACTGTGAACCAATAGGGACATTTGATGGTTTTGCAGACAGCATATTGTACCTATTCAGCACTTTCTGAATGTAGCTTCCTTGTGTAATTGACAACCCTTCATTCCTATCAATTTTCATTCCAAGTATCTTCTTTGCTTGACCCAAATCCTTCATTTCAAATGCTTTCATTAGTAGCCCTTTAAGCTTACTAATTTCTTTCTTACTCCTGCTAGCAATTAGCATGTCATCTACATATAGAAGTAAATAGATATAGCTTGATTCATCTATTCTCCTATAGTAGACACAACTGTCAAAGTTTCTCCTATTGTACTTTATGTTCAACATATAATTGTCAAACCTCTTGTACCATTGCCTCGGAGATTGCTTTAGGCCATAGAGAGATTTTTTCAACAGACAAACCATGTTCTCCTTACCTTTTTTTCAAATCCTTTTGGTTGAGCCATATAAATTCTTTCTTCGAGCACACCATGTAGAAATGCAGTTTTGACATCCATTTGCTCAATATTTAGATCAAATTGAGCTACCAGTGCTAGAAGCACTCTAATGGATGTGTGTTTTACCTTTGGTGAGAAACTCTCATTGAAGTCAACACCTTCCCTTTGAGTGTAGCCTTTAGCTACAAGTCTTGCCTTGTACCTTGGAGGATCATTTTCTGTCATTCCTTCCTTTTTCTTATAGATCCACTTGCAACCAACTAGTTTAGCACCAGTTGGTTTCTTTACCAGAATCCATGTTTGATTCTTGTCGAGGGATTGCATTTCATCAACCATAGCTGCTAGCCACTTATCTCTGTCCTTGCAATTCATAGCTTCTGCATAATGTCTTGTCTCATCATCACCCACACATACAGAAGTATTCAGAGCATAAGCTGTCATAGACTCATATCCAAACCTATTTGGTGGTCTAATTTGTCTCCTCTCTCTATCTCTACACAAGACATAGTCTTATTCAGTTTCCTCAGGTTCTGTATCACTTTGGTTTGACTCAGAACTTGAGCTTTCATCATTTCTATTATCAATAGGAGCTTCCATGATGTCGTTTGAGTTTTTCATTTGTGAGTTGCTTGTCTCTAACTGCACCTCAAGTTGAGTATTCTGAACTGTCTTCTCCTCTTCCAATGTTTCATTGCTCATTGATTCCTCAATCAATTTTGACTCATGAAAGATAACATCTCTGCTAATGATACACTTCTTTTTATCAATAGACCAGATCCTATATCCTTTCACACCTTGAGGATATCCCATGAACAACCTTTTCTTCGATCTAGGCTCCAATTTTCCTTCATTCACATGGAAAAAAGCAGGATAACCAAAAGTTCTAAGATGTTGATATTCTGGAGGGTTACCAGTCCACAATTATTGTGGAGTTTTGAAGTCTAGAGCTGGTGATAGGCTTCTATTAACAAGATAGCAAGCCGTGTAGACAGCTTCACCCCAAAAGGACTTGCTTAACGTTGCACAAGACAACATACATCTCACCTTCTCTAAAAGAGTTCTAATCAACCTTTTGCAAGGTCATTTTGCTGTGGAGTACCTCTCACTGTCATATTTCTGTATATCCATTCCTTCTTGCAATACTCATTGAATTCTTCATTACAAAATTTGAGCCCATTATCAGTTCTTAAAGCCTTCACCTTCTTACCACTTTGTGTTTCAACCTTCTTCTTCCATTCCACAAAGGTTTTGAATGCTTCATCCATTGTCTTAAGCAGATAGATCCACACCTTCCTTGTAAGATCATCTAAGAATGTTATGTACCTCTTTCCACCATGTGTTGGTGTTCTAGTAGGCCCCCATAAATCAGAGTGTATGTAGCCTAGTTTCTCCTTGGTTTTGTGAATTCCAATTGCAAATTTGACTCTAGTTTGTTTACCTAGAATGAAATGTTCACAGAAGACAAGTTTATCAATTTTGTCACCACCTAACAGACCTTGTTTCTCTAATTCTTTCAACTTTCTCACTCATGTGCCCAAGTCTATGGTGCCACATGAGTGTCTTATCATTAGTAGCAGTTACCACATTTGCCTCTCCAATCACAATCTTGCCATGAAGTACATAGAGACGCTTTTTTCTTGTCTAGTTCCTTCATGACCACTCTATTCCCCTTCATGACTTTCAATACAACATATTCACCCTTGAAGCTAAAACCATCCTTCTCAAGAGTGCCAAGTGAAATAAGAGCCCTCTTTAGTGCAGGTACATGTCTAACATTAGTTAATTTCTTAATTGTTCCATCTGCAAGTTTTATCATAACTGTTCCTATACCAATTACCTTGCAAGCTACATTATTTCCCATTCTTACTTGTCCACCAGAGTAAGCCCTATACTCACAAAACCACTCCTTCCAAAGACACATAGGATATGAACAACCAGAATCCATTACCACTTTTCATTTTGATTACTAGTGGTTGGTGTATCCTGATCCACATTATCAGAGATTGCAACAACTAAAACCTCACAGTCATCATAGGTGTCTGATGCAACTGATGCATCACCCTTTTCCTCAGAATTGTTTTGTTTCTTATTCTTTCTTTCAAGGCAATTTTTCTTAAAATGTCCTGGTTTATGACAGATATAGCACTTATACTTGGTTTTAGATTTAGACCTTGACCTCCCCTTTCCTTTATCATCTCTATTATCACTCCTACCTCTAGCTACAAGACTTTCCCCATGATCAGCATCTTTTTCATTTCTTTTGGACAATTCTTTTAACATCAGGGCAGCTTGTACTTCATCTAGAGTTATAGATTCTCTTCCATACACTAATGTATCAGCAAGAATATCGTACGAGCTATTTAATGACCTTATCAATAGGAGAGCCTGATCCTCATCATCTATCTTAACATCTATATTTTCTAGATCAAGAATCAACTTATGAAACTCATCTATATGATCACTAATAAACGTACCTGGTTGCATTTTGAGAGTGTAGAGTCTTTGTTTCAGGTAAAGCCGGGTAGCCAATGCTTTGTCATGTAGAGACTCTCAAGTTTGAGACATACTGCAGCAGCAATCTTTTCTTTTGAAATTTCCCTCAAAACTTTATCTCCTAGGCTTAGTATAATTGCACTATGGGCCTTATTCATCAGTTCTTTCTTCTCTTTTTCTGTCAAGGTCTCTGGAAGTTTTCTTTCCCCTTCCAAAGCTTCTTCCAAACCTTGTTGGACCAAGATTGCTCTCATCTTCATCTTCCAAAGGCCAAAATCGTTTTTGCCATTGAACTTCAATTCTCAATATTGAACTTTGCCATTTCCATTTGTAAAGAAACCTCCCAACTAATGCTACTGATACCAGTATTTGAGAATTATGCAGCAGAAGCGCAAAAAACCAATGAAACAGTGCTCACGATTTTGCAGTCAAACCAAAAATGATCCAAGATTGTGAAAACAATGTTACAGATTATGAACTTCGATCAAGATCAATCCTATATCATCCAACGAGTAAAACACACAAAGATTTAGAGGTCAATTTCACACGAATTGTGAAATATTGATCTCAAATCCCCAGTTTCAAGCCGATGAACCCTAAAACGCAATTAAGAACCCTAAAACCAAAATTGAGCAATTGCAGTGAAATTAAAGTACACAGAGAACGTGATTACCCAGTTCAACATCGATGTGATGCTTACATCTGGGGGACCAAGCCAAATTGCTTGTCCATTTGCATTGAATCAAAGTATCAAGATTACACAATTGTGAAGAAACTCCCAATGGTGTTTTCCCCCTCACAATCGATTCCCATGTTTTCCCTTTCACTGCTCACACAATCCCAATTTTGTTAGTCTAGTTACAATCTTACAAAGCTAGCTATTTAAAGCATTACAAGTTTTGGCGCCTTACTTACAATGCAAGCAACTAACTAACTAACTTTTAAACCGAGTGTAACTAACTACAAAGATGAAGGTGGATGGGGAATGGATAGAAAATGTAGAGGCCGTGAAGAACGCGGTCAAAGTTCATTTTGAAGAGAAATTCAAAGAGGAGGATCCTCACAGGCCTACATTAGACGGGGTTAATTTCAATCAAATATCTGGGCTTGAAAATGAGATGTTAATTGAACCTTTTAGCTCGGAGGAAATTAAAGAAGTGGTATGGGAGTGCGATGGAAATAAGAGTCTAGGACCGGATGGGTTTAATTTTAAATTCATAAAGGAGAGTTGGGATGTCATCGGAGTAGAGGTGGTAAAATTCTTTGAAGAATTCCATAGGCGTGCACGTCTTCCCAAGGCGGTAAGTGCGGCCTTTATTGCACTTATCCCAAAAAATAGCAATCCACAAGAGCTTGGGGAGTATAGACCTATTTCCCTCATTGGCTGCTTGTACAAGATGCTTGCGAAAGTATTAGCGGGACGGCTGAAGAAGGTCTTGAAAGGGGTGATCTCGGATAATCAAAGCGCTTTTCTTGCTGGCAAAAATATCCTGGATGGAGTGGTAGTGGTTAATGAGATTGTGGACATGGCAAAGAGAAGAAAAAAGAAATGTGTGGTTATGAAAGCGGACTTCGAGAAGGCATACGACTCGGTCAGTTGGATGTACTTGGAATATATGTTGAGTAGAATGGGATTTGGCGAGAAATGGATGAAATGGATGAAGGCGTGTATAGCATCAAACTCCATTTCGGTCTTAGTCAATGGGAGTCCAACGGGGGAGTTTACGGCACAGAAAGGATTGAAACAAGGGGACCCGTTAGCACCTTTCTTGTTTTTGATTGCGGCAGAAGGCCTAGCTGGGTTGGTGAGGAAAGCTGTAGAATCAAATCAACTTAATGGGTTTAGCGTCAGTAATTCTATAACGGTGGAACTTTTGCAATTTGCCGACGATACCATCCTTTTTTGTGACGGGGGGGATAAGAGCATTCGGTGCTGGAAGGCGATTTTGAGAAGTTTCGAATTGGTCTCGGGGCTAAGGGTGAACTTTGCGAAAAGTAGCGTCTTCGGGCTGAATATAGATGAAAGAATGATGGAGGGCTTTTCTCAATTTCTGGCTTGCAAAGAGGGGGCATTGCCTTTCAAATTTTTGGGGGTGCCGGTTGGTGCAAACCCACGTAGATTATGCACTTGGCAACCAATCATAGACTCTCTGAGAGCAAGACTGAACAACTGGAAGAGTAGGCAATTATCCATAGGGGGTAGAGTTACGCTCATAAACTCGGTACTAGCATCCCTCCCTTTATATCTATTCTCCTTTTATAAAGCTCCCAAAAATGTTATTGCGGAAATCACAAAGCTTCAGAGAAGATTCTTATGGGGGGGATGAAGAGAATAGGAAGCTGGCCTGGGTGAAGTGGGAAACAGTTTGCTTACCCAAAGACAACGGGGGCTTGGGCATAAAGAACTTGGAATTGTTTAATATAGCATTACTAACTAAATGGAGATGGAGATTACTGGGTGAAGACAGTTATGCAATATGGAAGGAAGTTGTAAAAGAGAAGTATGGGTGGAGGGGGAGGTGGCCCGATATGACTGAGAATAGAAGAGGGTGGGAGAGGAAGTCAATTTGGTGGAGGGATTTATGCTTGTTAGGATCGGATAGTAATTTACAAGAAGGGTGGTTTCATCAAATAGTAAAAATTAAAGTGGGAAACGGTAATTTGGCGAGGTTCTGGAAGGATGATTGGCTAGGGAGGGACACTTTGGAGGATTTATTTCCAGCCTTATATAATGCTTGCAGGTCCAAGGAGGAAACGATTGACAAATTTGGCGGATGGGAGAACGGCGGGTGGAGTTGGAGGATGCTCCAATCCGAGCGACTCTTTGCGTGACTTCTCTGAGCACCGATCGGTGCGCAGTAGTAATTCTTCGCAGAAGCTGCAGAATGATTGCTGCGATTCTTGCTGCTGTTGTGTTGTCCCGAGCCTTGGATAGATGGTCCTGGGTACCGGACACTTTCGGAGGGTTCTCGGTGAGGAAATGCTATGATTTCCTGTTGAATTTTTTTGCAGGTAGGAGTAATTTGCAGCAGCCCGATACAATTTCTGCATGCAGGAAAATATGGAAATGTGACGTTCCGTCTAAAATACAAGTATTCACTTGGAGGGTTTTATTGCAGCGGATAGCCACTAGAGTTGCGTTGCACAGAAGGGGAATTATTCAGTCTAACCTTGAGCTCAGCTGCGTTTTGTGTTTTAGGGAAGAGGAAACGGTGGATCATTTGTTTGTCTCTTGCGGGGTGGCAAAGCGCATTTGGAAAAAAATTCTCACTTGGATGGAGTCTTCGGTTGATGATGCAGTTGACATAGTTTCTCACTTTGTGGAATTTGGGAGGGTGATAAAAGGTAAAAGGCAAAAAGGGGTTAAACACCTCATTTGGATGGCGGTAATTTGGAGCATTTGGATGGCACGAAATAAGGTAATATTCAATGGCGAGGTTGCTTCTGTTACAAACATAGTGTTGGGGGCTAAGGTACTGGCTTGGAGTTGGTTCAAGGCAAGGAGGGGGAGGAAATGTAAGGCGTCCTGGGCAGAGTGGTTTAATTGCCCGGTAGGGTGTTTATCTATGTTGTAACTCAATGTATGGTTTTAATAATAATGTTGTCAATGTTTTAGAAAGGGGAGAAGCAATGGGTTAGGACGGTTTTGTCCCATTGTTGCACATCTTTGTGTGAGGTACTCTTTTTCCTACCAGGGACTTTTTCCCAAGGGGGTTTTGGCTCTGGGAGGTTTTGAGGAGGCCCTCCCCTTACCATTGTAATTCGTGGGCACGATTTGTGCTCGGTTTCAATATATATCTTGCTTATCTAAAAAAAAAAAAACTACAAAGATGACTCTGGTGTGCTGGTTTTTGATCTGTATTGCCACGTAGGGTGTGAGCTAACCAATTAGAAGTGCCACATATACAACATATATATATATATCCGGAAATAGATAAGACCACACTTGGGTACCATACACAAAAAGATAATTTTGTGTAACTTAACCTCCACCTAAAAGAGATATGTAATTTAAGTTTGTCTCATGGGAGTATTGTACCCAAAAATTCTATTAAAGCTCCCTTCTTCTTTCCTTCACACAACCCAAATTGAAGAATAGAAAGAGGAAAAAGGCAAAAACAAAAAGAAACCGATCTCATTAAAAAAACAAAGAAACTGAAGCTTCTGGTATGAACACATTGACACATATAATGATCACACACGATCATAAAATAATGTTTTGACAAAGTGCACATTATTACCACTTTCAAAAAGAAAATGTTTAGCTTATAGTGCAAACTTGAGAGCACATGAAGTTGGCCTTAATTTTGAGTCATCAGTACTCAAGCTTAAACCAAACGCATCCTAGAGTACATAATTGAATTGAAGATGCTTATTCCCTTACAAGAAACTGTTGCTTCCCATATACTTGAAGAAAAGTCTACTCATGGAAAGTGCAAAATATATACACAATTTGCTTTTTCAGCATCATGTGCATGTGTACGGAACAAGTTCAGGAAATACAACTAAACCATTTTCTACAAATCTTAGTTCGGCTTTGTGGTTTTTCTTATTCTTTTTTAAATTGGTATCTACTGCGCGCAGCTGTAGTGACTAATCCCTCGAGTTGGGTAAGATCCTAATGGGCGACAAAACTTTCCCTCAAAAGTTTAAACGTTGTTGCATGCCCAAAGCTAAATTCGAATCCAAAACTTTAGTTAAATTGGAAAAAACTCTCATCATCATCTCATCTAAGCTTTATTGGTTTGGTTTTTCTAGTTTTAGTTGTTAGCACTACGTTGACATATAAAAAAAGAGTAATTTACCGTGCCATTATGACAAGATAGTTTTGTTTTTCTTGTAATTTCAATTAGAGTTTCCGGTTCATGTGCCGATACGCAATCATACATGCAAATTTAAGCAATAAGCTAATTAACTTTACCAACTCGATGTTTTACTTTTGCTCTTTTTTCTCGTTTTATTTCCCTATAACATGCTACGAGGGAGACCTAACGATCTATAGAGTTACATATTATAAAGGTTGGCGTATTTAACATATGTACCATGATTAAGGTTTTAACTTTTTTATTTTATTTTATAAATGGCGAATTAGGGTTTTTGACTCTTCGTAATGTCCATAGTATTACAAACTTCATCAATTGGGAGACTAATTCTCGATCGGCTACTTAAATTTCGAAAAGTTTAATTTAGTCCTTGACATATTCAAAATTGATTCAATTTAGTCCCTTAATTTCTCGATGTCTATTTGGTCATCGACTTTTACAACTTAATATCAATTTGATCTTTGACTTTATCAAATATCGAAACCAAAAGCGATACTAATTTGGTGAAATCTGCACTAATAACACGATAAAAACTAATGTTATTGACCGGACAAACCTTTTTGACCCATTTCTTTTCTCGCACCCATTACTAGAGTCTCCTTTACAAAACGACATTTAATTACGCATAAGCTCGAAAAAATTCTCGAAACTACCTTTCGCGATGTATAGTGTTTCAAACAGAACTCGAGAGAGAGAGAGAGAGAGAGAGAGAGAATACCTCACAGCGGCGGATTCGAGGTCAATCCGAGGTGACTCCGAGCGAATTTGAGATAAGTCCGAGCTCGAGTGGAAAAAGAGGGAGGGCCGCCACCTGCAAGCACTCTGACGCCCAAGTTAGTCTATAATCAAGATGGAACATATGAGAGGAGTGGAGAAAGCATGTCATATTTGGAGCGCATAGTGGTTTATAAAGTGTCGCAATTGGGTTCACTTGCAATTAGACTCTTAGACCCATAATCTAGCCAAAGTTGGATCCGAAACATATAGCGTAATTAAAATCAAAAATCATAATGTCAAGGGTATATCGTGTTTGCAAACCTTTTTTTTTTTCAAAATCTTATTAAAATTAAGCAAAGTGGTTAATCTTCAATGTGTTAAAAAGATCCAAGTGAAAAAAGATATCATAAAAAGAGTTATACAAGCAAAGCCCCAAAACATGGATCTCTCACAATATTATGTATATATTATATACATATATACACTTCCTTGCAATTGCATTAACATATTTCATCTTTGACATTCTCCACGCCGACGACACACCTCATTTACCCTTCTTCACACTCTTCAATCAAATAAATTTCAGTTCCTCCCATTCTAAGCTACGAATGAATGTGCATATGCATGATGGAACATATAGAAATCAATATATAACTCCTATATAGGCACCCTTCTCAAGAAAAAATATCAACACATTACACATCAAAATGTCACCACCAATCATCAAAAGATATTCTTAACACTATTATTACTATCATCATTATCATCATTTTTCTCAATAGCATCACCATCAAGAAGAACAAGAACAAGATCTTCAAGCAATAGCAACATAGATTGGTGGTGTAACCAAACACCATATCCAGATCCATGCAAATACTACATGAAACAAACCCACAAAAACAACAACCACTACCATCCAAAAATCAAACACAAATCCGAATTTCGCAACATTCTCATCCACATAGCTTTAGAAAGAGCCGTTATATTACGAAAACAAGCTCAAAATTTCGGTCAAAATTGGTTGACCAAAAGCAAACGAACCGTTTCTCGTGATTGTTTAAAACTCTACGACAACACTGTTTTCATCTCAACCGTACATTCTTAAGTCTCCACGTCGTGGTAAAAGTGTTCTTCATTTGACGCACAAACATGGCTCAGCACTGCACGAACAAACATCGAATTTTGTAAACATTGTGCAATAGAACTTAGTATCCCAGATTTCATTATACCCATTACCAAACAAAATATTTCGGAGATTATAAGTAACGGTTTATTCGTGAACAATGATTTCGTGAAATACGAAGCGTCGTGGGTACAACTACACGGAGGATTATGATGAAGGCGCGTATCCGAGGTGGTTGGCAGCGCGTGAGAGGAAATTGTTGGGGAGAAAGAGTTCTAATGTGAAAGCACATATTATTGTGGCGAAAGATGGAAGTGGACATTTTAAGAGTGTTCAAGCTGCGATTAATGCTGCTGGGAAAAGAAGATTCAAGACAAGATTTGTTATTCGTGTGAAAAGGGGGGTGTATAGAGAAAATATTGAAGTGGGGAAATTTAATGATAATATTATGTTGGTTGGTGATGGAATGAAATATACGGTTATAACAAGTAATCGAAATGTTAAAGCTGGGTTTACAACTTATAGTTCTGCCACTGCAGGTTTGCAACTATTTTTTCATCTCTCTTCCTCTGTTTTTGTTTTATATATTTTTTATGTGATTATATAAAATTTCAGGAATCGATGGTCTTCACTTTATTGCACGTGACATAACTTTCCAAAACACAGCAGGACCTCTGAAGGGTCAAGCAGTGGCACTTCGATCAGCCTCAGACCTTTGTGTATTCTACCGTTGTGCTTTTGAAGGTTACCAAGACACACTAATGGTTCACGCGCAACGTCAATTCTTTAAAGAATGTTATATCTATGGAACTGTTGACTTCATCTTTGGTAATGCTGCAGTAGTTTTCCAAAACTGTGTCATCCTTGTAAGAAGACCTTTAAATGGTCAAGCAAATATGATCACAGCTCAAGGTCGAGATGACCCTTTTCAAAACACTGGTATTTCAATTCACAATTGTCAAATCCAACCTGCTCCGGATTTTAAACCTGTAGTTCACAGATTCAACACCTTTTTGGGCCGACCTTGGCAGAGATACTCTAGAGTTGTGGTAATGAAATCATTTATTGATAACTTGGTGAGTCCAATGGGTTGGTCTCCATGGGGGGATACTAATTTTGCTCAAAATACTGTTTTTTATGGTGAGTACAGGAATGTTGGTCCTGGATCATCCACCAGAAACAGAGTACGGTGGCCTGGTTATCATGTGATGAATACCCCAGCTCAAGCAACACAGTTCACCGTAGCTAACCTCCTTGCTGGACGCACATGGTTACCTTCTACTGGTGTACCATTCACTTCTGGCCTTTAATCATTTCTCATGTATCTTGAGCTTCTCTAATTAAGTCCATTATTTTCATTTGATTCTAATTAAGTTATATTGTAATTTGTGTATTTGAACAAAACAATATTCTTTTGTACATTCTCAAATGAATAATGATTTATTGGTTCACTCCAAGGACGGAGGTAGGTTGAAGGTTGTAGTGGCTTGAGCCACCCCTGTGTTTTTATATTTGTTAAGCCATCACTACACCTTCTATAGGCTAATTGTTGGAGAAAAATCCATTACCACACTTTCTATAGGCTAATTGCCGGAGAAGAAATAAAGAATGGTCCCATTATGAGTTTTGGATAATTAATAACGACAACTAATTTGGGTAATAGGTAAAAACAAGTAATAATCTGAAAAATAATCTCATAGTGTTTACTTTGTTTATTATAGCTGCATATTTATTTCGACGATAGTATGCGACATTTATAATTTATCTTCGCATCAATTCGAAAGATTGTTGAATAAAAGGAATAAAAAATTGATGTACATTTGGTGTTGTCTTTCTTCTCCTATTAGAAGTGGTGTTAATTTGGTACTCGAGAGGATTTGGTTCGGTTGCGTTCTGCCTTTTAGTATACATTGAAAAATGAAATTTGATCTTAAGTAGGAGTAGAGATCCGTCTTTTGTGATAAGTGTTGGGACACTCCGTATACAGTCAACAATGATCCGAATTAAAAAAAATACACAGAAAAGAGAATTATTAAAAAACTTGGTGTAATTACTGAAAAGTTCGTGTAAATTTAATTATTGATTTTTGTGACATGCAATGTGTGGTGTGGTGTGTGTGACAGGACAATGTTAATTTTTATAGTTCGCCCCCGCAACAACTCAATCCTGGCTCCGTCCCTAGTTCACTCCCTTCCGGTTGATTTATAAACAATATATTATTAGTTGTTGAACTCAAAGTACTTCAAGAGAAATCACCACATGACCAACAATCGTGTGAAACATTTTCCCAAAGTATGTCAAAACGTTGAAATTAATTTAGAAGAGTAGCCATCGGATCTGGGAAAACAAATTAAAATATCTGCATATTATCCTATAATGATCAAGAGAGGATACAAAGTGCTTATTTACAAAAGGGACCATGTCAACGTACTCAACACAAATTTTCTCAAAAGAAAATTGGGAATTATCTGAGAAGATTTAATCTCTCATAGTTTTGTATCAAAAAAAAATCTCTCTTGGTTTAATGAATTCGCAACTAGAGTATAACATAGAAAAAAGTGTGGATCATCTGGACCGGGGGTCCTAGATACGCCACCGATTCTAACATTGTCTATCGAACTCAATTTCTTCTATCCCCTCCATCTGTCAATGAATAATAAAATTCATGTCAAAACACAACGGTATAAAAATTCATGTCTTAGAAGTTCTTCAATGTCAATCCTACTTCTTGGGTTTGTCTTGCAAGAAACACAGTAAGATCAACTCGAAGGAGTCGGCAACCAAATGACGGACCTACATTGTTTCAGGGGTTGATTGAATCCACGGGAAAAAATGTCGATACTAGTACTCCTAGGCCTATATAAAATTATTTTGAACTCCTTGAAATTTTAAATTTGCACCCAATTTTTATCAAATCTATCTTATTAATATTCGTAAGAGACTATTTATAGAGCTTTAGGAAGTAATTTTACCAATATCACATACTTTTATGAACTACTTCTTATTTTCCTATACTTTAGGACATAAATAGGTAATGACGCGGGTAAAGTTAGAGACTAATTTGGTGATTTACTCTTAAATTAATTTGGAGTTAGATAACTTGATTTATTAATTTTAGTAAATTAAGTAAGGACATTTGAAAAAAAATTAAACAATCTGATTAACCAACATTTTTTATAATGAATTTTATTTGGACCC
Source organism: Oxytropis ochrocephala (assembly GCA_020916435.1). Lineage (NCBI taxonomy): Eukaryota > Viridiplantae > Streptophyta > Magnoliopsida > Fabales > Fabaceae > Oxytropis > Oxytropis ochrocephala. The sequence goes on along the minus strand of CM037094.1, from coordinate 62,883,652 downwards.
CCTAACCTAGGGTTCTGGGTCCGCCACTGCGGACAACCACACTAATCTAGATTGACTTTATTATCCTTTGGAATCAGAACTAGACGTTTGCATGTTGGGGAAGAATATTGGAAGTAGAGCTACTTTAAGAGAAGGAAAAAATGAGTACGAGGAACATATATGTACTCATTTTTTCCTTCTCCAAAAAATGCTCTCCTTTTGATGTTGTTCCTCATCATAATAAATGCTTAGTTCTGATTCTGAAGGAACAGACGATCTACATAGGTTGATATAATTTTTTCTCATTGTTGTATTTGGTACTTTTATATTGTTAAATGTATATTACTACTATGTATCACCCGTACTAGCACGGGTATATATTTTGTTTTAACATAACATTTGAATTCATTGTTTGGGACTTAAAAAAATGCAGTTGTATGCTTTCGTGTATTAAGTGATATGATGCATCTGTATTTCTTTGTACACCGTCATTTATAAAATCATTATGTTATATAATATATTTCTCCTGTATATTTTGCATATATAGACTTAAATATAATTATTTTAGTCAATTATATACATTGATTTTTGATTAAAATATGTATATTTCATAATCTCGAAAATACCCTTGTGGGTATTTAGTATGTTCCGATAAATTCTATAAACGGGAGAAATTAAAGTAACGCGATTTAGGAGAAACAACTATTAAAAAATTAGGACATTGGGTTATTATCTAAAAGCATAAAATAGTCATTGACTATCCAATGGGAGGGGGTGTCTCTTGACTATCTAAAAGCCTAAAATGGTTTCTACCACGACTTGAGTTTCATGGGGAAAACGCATATTGGCCTGGGAGAGGATTTGGGGATGTCCATACCCTCCCTACCTCCGCCTCGAACCCATTCAACTAAACATTAATTATTAGTTTTTGTTTTATTTTATGCATATTTAATATTTCATTTTGATACGCCGGTTCAAACCGATCCCCACACTAGGGAGCATGCTAGGGCTCCGCGCCGCCGTCATGATTAAAGTTCTGCCACCTGATATGATGCTTGTCCTTCCAAAGATCGGGCGCAGCGTCAGTCGGCGAAAATGCCACAGTATTGTCTCCTGTCAACAAGAACAACAAGGCGCGGTCTTCAATTGTTTATCAAAGCGCAGGGCCTGCAGTGCGAAAGTCACAACCTCGGTTTGCGATGTCCACCTGCCAAACGTCAGCCTCGGTCACGTCCTGCAATCCATCAACGACTGGTCACATCGACACCAGCGACTGGTCACATCCTACAATCCATCAACATCGACCTCTGATCGCATCATCGTCGCGCCCGACTGCCGGATCAGGTCTTGTTTCCTGAATTGCGCGTCTGGCGAGAGACCAATCAAATACTACTGTCGCTGTCGTGTGTCAGTCGGCTAGCATAGTTTCACGCCCTTCTACGATGACAGTGCACGACTGCGTCGTCGGACTTCTTTGTTTCACCAATTCCAACAACTGCTCTTAAGGAATTGCAGGAACTGTTTCACGAATTTATGGCGGCCGACCCCGTCTCTCACAAGGAGGCAACAACTATTAAATATTTTGCAGAAGTTTTGATGGGATCTGAAAACAAGACAAGTGATGTTTCTATTAGTCAACTACCTCGTCCGTATTTCAAAGGAGATGCTTTATCAATCTCAATTCCTGAAGAGGAGTATATGACAGGTTTGGAAGAATGCAAAACACACCTTCATGGAAGAATTTTACTTTCAAAGGGAGACACCCCTGTCAAGTTAGATGCTTTAAAATCCAAACTTCAAGCTCTTTGGAAACCTACAGGTAAGTGGAGACTAATTTCTTTAGGAAAAGGATACTATGAGTTCTCCTTTTCTTGTGCCGATGATTTACAAAGAATCCAGTTGCAGCCCTCTTGGCAGTGCAAGCCGGGTTTGCTTCGTTTGTTTGCCTGGCAACCTGCTTTTAACCCTTCCAGTATCAAACAAACAAATGCTCAATGTTGGATTAGAATTACAGGACTGGCTCAAGAATATTGGAGACCCAAAATTCTTTTTGCAATTGCTAGTTGTGTTGGAACTACACTTAAACTAGATGATACAACAAGCAAAAGTCCATTGGATAGATCTTTTGGTCACTTTGCTCGTGTCTTGGTTGATATAGACCTGAAACCAGATCTTAGGGATCACATCCTAGTTGAGAGGTCGGGCTATACTTTCTCAGTTGGCATTGAATATGAAAATTTGTCTTCCTATTGCTCGAATTGCAATACTGTTGGTCATACCAATAGTGCTTGTAAAGGAAGGACTCATCAGGTAAACAAGGTTTATGTCTCTAAGCGTACGACTATTAATAATGAGCAACCTCAGCAACAAGAGGATTCTTCTAATAATGAGCAACCCTCCCAACCTCATCAGCAGCAAGAGAACTCTTCTAACAATGAGCCTAGAGAAAATGGCACCGATCGATGAACAAATTATTCCTGTCTCGGTTACTGCAGATGTTGGTAAGCCTTTGACCCAGCAGATGGAATCTAAGAAGTCGGCTAGCACATCTGCAGCTAGCCGAATTGATAGTGATTCCACTCAGCCTCCCACCACCAGGCTTGATTCGCTTTCCTCAAATTACTCTTTGGAGGAGGTTCACTCTTCTTCAACCCACTCTCCCACTTCTAACGTTGTGGCTGTACCTAACATTGCCTTAGAGTCTGATCCAGTGGTTGATTCCGACATGAGCATTTCGGGGAAGCGTTGGGGTGATGTGTCGGATGATGCGGATGACCATACTGTAGCGGCTAAGCCCAGTCAGGTGGTATCCACATCCCAAAAGAAGAAACACAGAAAGAAATCATCTTAGAAAACAGCAGTGTACAACACTCGCTCAAAGAATAACTCTAACTGTGTTCCATTTTCCGTTCTGCTCTGATTTAAAAGCTTTTGTTTTTCTGCTTATCTGTTTTTAGCCAGAGCCTGGTTGGTTTTTCCGTTCTCAGGATTGTTTATCTATTTTTGTTAGTTTGGTTTAAGGCTTTAGGCTGTAATGTTTTAGGGGCTCTGTTAGGAGCTCTCTATTATTGTTTCGGTTTGAGCTTTCGATGGCAGAGGTTTTGGTCTAGTCCCCCCTGCTTTTCTCTGTTTTTTCCTTTTTTTTTAATAATAAATTCCGGCCGTATGCCTGTTTGAGAAAAAAAATTCATTTTGATACATATTTTTTTAATTTTTATTGATCTCGTTTCAATTTTAAAATCTATTTAAATGCTTTTAATTTTACTTTACTATTGTATAATTATTTTTAGTCATTCATTTGAACACATCTCCAAAATACTACACATAGAATTGCAAATCTTTGTTCTATGCATTTGGTAGTCATATAGCCCATCTTGAGCACTATAGCGACTACACGTGACAAACAAAATTTTGAGAAACAACCCATGTCTTTCATAATTAAACCTTGTTTGATTAGGAATTCCATAGGCACCTTGGTTTTAAGTATTGTTGTGATCTACAGGAAGAAAAGTCAACTGTATTTATGAATTGTTAATGAAATATTACTTGCATCCTATCATTATTGTACATATTAAATATCGTTGTTCTCATCTATAATCTATAGTATCCTTTTTTTATCCCCTATTGCATATCAAATTTAAGAAGCACGTTATTGAATATCATTAACTTAATCCAGATTAAAACAAATTCCATGTAATTCTTCTCATGCTGTAAACATGTACTTGACTTTCTCTTCTACATCTTTGTCTACATGTTTCCTACAATGTATTTTTTGGTCAAATATCTTGATTGTGTATAATATGTCTGACTAATTGTGTTTTATAAATGGTACAATTAGATTGTCCTCAGGCTATGTGGTAGTATCTCATTATCATAACCAAACTAAGAGGGTTGACAAATTAAATTGTACAATTAGATTGTCCTCATTCTCTTAAAATAGGTCAATAGAAATATACAAATTTCACTCCTATACCCATATGTAGCTGCTCATTAGTGTCACAAATAGTTTCTATGTAAGGGCCCATTTGTTACAGATTAAAAAAGAAATGATTTTGTTGTTACATAATTTAGATATTCGTTTTTAGAGATTTTTGAGAAAATGCGAAGTTGTTTTATGTTTGAGTAACATACTGAAAATCACTTATTTTAAAAAAATCATTTTTAAAAAACTGATTTTCTAGAGAAGCTACTCAAAACAACTTCTCATATGAAGCATTTTTTAGATTATTTTCAGTTTTTAATTTTTTTTAAGAATCTGTAACAAACAGACAACATGTCGTCATAAGTGATTATTTTTTTTAAAAAAAGTGATTTTTAAAAAAAAAGTCATAACAAACAGGCTCTAATATTATAGTTTTTAGACTTAGCATTTTAAAAACAAATTCAAATATTTAAACTCAGCAGAGCTACATTTTTTTTTGCTAATTTGAGATCAAAATACTTATTTTGAAACAAACACAACATCAATGACTGGTCTAAAAATTGTAGCTGCTATTTCTGCCCATTTAGTATGCTATGTTGATAGAAAAATTCTATTGGTACTAATAGTTTATAAAAACTTTCATTGCTAAAATATACCTTTGTATAAATTAAAAGCTACTCATTTCTATCATAACCAGTGCTTAACCATGCATGTAGGAAAATTCAATAAAAATTAGTTTAAGACTGAAAAGTGAAACAATAAATTAACAATAAACTTGATCACACTTTGACATTGTGTACTTTCAATAGCAAAGTCAGTTTAAGGATAGGACGAAAGCTTTGAACATCTAATAATATATAAATATCAAGCCCACCCCTATAACTTTTGTCATCATCACATTGTAGTTACCTAACTATGAATTAAAGGTTTACTTCAAGCACACCCCTGTAAATGATAAACAAAAATATAACATTATTAGAAGCGTTGTCATCAAATATAAATCATGAACGATAGTAATTTCAAAGTAATTTCAGTTTAAGGGTAGGATGCAAGCTTCGATGTGATGCATCACTTGTATGTAGCTAGGTTTCATATACCAAACCAAATATGGAAGCAACAGAGCAAAGAGCAAAATATGAAATACCCTCCATTTACAAATATAACCCTTTTGTCAAAAGTCACGCGTGAAATACGTGTAGAAAATTTACCAAATGGAGTTTGGTATAGTCTTTCTTTTCAACTACATGAAATAACAAATCACAAAAAGTTATGAAGTAAAGAAATCATATTTTTTATTTTTATAAAATCAACACATACACAGAATGACCTTAGAAACCATCTTTAAAAACTCTAAATGCAAATAAACCTTTGCAGGATCTGAATTTGAAGGAGAAGCAACAGTGTGGAGCACTCTGGATGCAGCCTCATAACACAAACCATGGTATTAGTGTAAACTTAGGAACTTAAATGATGACTAATAAATGTTAAACTCTAACAGTGATTATAGACAGCAACCATAAAAATAAAAAAACGTAAACTTAAAAAGTATTATATTTTCCTAATCAAGTGTAAACTTACGGAACTTAATTGATGGCAAAGGGATCATCAACCTTGATTAAGATATTATCAAAAATCAAAACTATTTGCTCGAGCATCAGATCAAGACAGCAAGCAACACATCACCATTCAAAAAAACATCAAACTATTGAACCCATTGTAAAATATCGCTAACACTGTTGTTTTCGGTTTATGCTTATTTGTTACAGAAGTAATGCTGACATTTTGATGCGAATTTAATTATCTTATTATTCTAATGGACTATAATGGAATAGTCAAGGGAATTATTGATATAAATCATGACATATGCACATGGTAATTAAGGTGGATTAAGAAAATTAAGAAAAATACGGGATGACGACGATCATGGGCAGGTAGATGTAGATCGTAGAAGTGCATAGCAGACACTCCTCTAAGTGCGAACACCGATGTTCCAGTGTGATCCCGGACCTTCACATCTATTCCAGTCCTACAGTTAAATAACACAGGCTTGGTTATGATAACAACAATTTTTATTTTTGATTTCTTAGTGATATAACATTAACGAAAGCATAAAATGATGAATCTTACGTGTTGTGTGAAAGTATATCTGTGAGATATGTGCCATGACAACATAGGCTGGTTCCTGAAATTATGAAACCATTGATGTACGTTACTTACAAATAATTGAAAAAAAACTATTTGATATAGGTCTCTTTGATAACCACCGTATGAATCTTTAAGGTTTTAAATACTATCTGAGTGGGAGGAGTTGCCTGCAATGAATCAAGGTGGACACGGTGATAGCAAAGGAGGAAATCGTAAAAAACTTGTTCTGACAGATTCATGTTGATTTAAGCTTGTTTATTATGTAACCAACTAGTAGGATACCCGTGCATACGCACGGGTTCTGTCATGTTCTTTTTATGAATGAACTTAGACAGTATTTAAATAGTCAGAACATTACCCCGTGAAAATAAATACAAATTTAAAGTAGATGAAAAAGGAGTTTTAAATAAAAAAACAGGTAAATATTAAAATATAAATTTGTAAAAATATCATTTAAAAACAATTTTACATTTATCCCGTGTTTTTATATATATATATATATCAGTGAAGCTATCCCATGTTTTTATATATATCATTGCAGGTATCCTAATAGTTTTTTATATATTAGTGCAGTTATCCCGTGTTTTTTATGTATTAATTAGTGCAGTTATCTCATAGTTTCAATTTATTATTTGAGTCGATTAGTAAAAAATTATAGTATATAATATATAATAAAAGATAGATATTAGATTATCAATAAGAAATATTTATCCCATGTATTTTTTTATATATCAGTGACAATTATTTGTCCTTTTTTAGGTATTAGTGACAAATATTTGTCACATGTGTTTTAAATATTAATCAGTTTAAATAGTCATTAAGCCTTATTGTTGTTTTAGATAGTAGGTTTATAGTAGTCTTCAAAAATTATAATTATCAATGACAAATATTAATCCTGTGTTTTTTTATATATCAACTCCAGTTATCCCGTGTTTTTTATATATCAGTGCAGTTATATTGTAGTTTCAATTATTTATTTTAGTTGATTAGTAGATTATATTAGATAGTAAATTATCAATAAGAAATATTTGTTTTATATTAATTAGTAGTTTAAATAGTTATTAACCCTTCTTGTTTTTTTAGATAGTAGGTTTATATCAAAAATTATAATTATCAATAGCAAATATTAATCATGTGTTTTTTTTAAATATCACTACAGTTATCCGGTATTTTTTTATATAGCAGTGCATTTATCTTGTAGTTTCAATTGATTATTTTAGTTGATTAGTATATTATAGTAGATAGTAAAAATGAGATAGTAGATTATCAATAAGAAATATTTGCTTAAAATATTAATCAGTAGTTTAAACAGTCATTAAATCTTTTTGTTTTTTAGATAGTATAGGTTTATAATAGTATTCAAATTTTTTAATTATCAATGACACATATTAATTTTGAGTTTTTTTATATATCAGTGCAGTTATCTCGTGTTTTTCGCAATTATCTCGTAGTTTTAATTGATTATTTTAGTTGATTAGTATATTATTGTAGATTATCAATAAGAAGTGATAGTAGAGTAGTGTTTCTATAAGTTTGGGAATTTAGTTAAAAAAACTAAAGTGAAGTATAAGAGAAAGATAATAATTGTTTTTGAGAAAAATAAAAGTAAAGTAAAAAGAAAAAAAATATGAAGAAAGAGAGTGTAAGAGAAAAGTGAAAAAGAGGAAAGAGAGTGTAAGAAGAAAGAGAAAAAAGGAAGAAAGAGAATGTAAGAAGAAAGAGAAAGAGAAAGAGAAGATAAAAATAAATGAATTAGATGTAATTGACTTATTTGCCCTTGAAAAATTTAGGTGTCATTATTTTAAAGTGGGTTAATTGGTATTTTTAGTTGTGCTTTAGTTGTATAGATATAGTGTAGATAGATTGTTGTATGGTTGTCTACTGGAATAAATTATTTTTTCCTCCGAGAAAATGTATGTTTATCTATGTATCTCAGGTAAAAGAATATTTCTATTCAATTGATTTTTTCGGTTTTAATTGGGAATTCAAATGAATTAATGGGAAGTTTTGATTAGGAAGTTTTAATTCAGAATTCAAATGAATTAATAGGAATTCAATTGTAGATCCTTATTTTATGCGAAGGATTTGATTAGAAAGTTTTGAAAATACATTAACCATAATCGTGGGATGATAATTGATTGTGGTATGGAACATCCTGACCATCCACACCAATGTTTTAAAACTCGGGCCGGTGACCGACTCGGTGAATGTATCGGGTCATTGGGTCAAGGGTCGGATCGAAGGATCAACAGTTAAACCGCATGACCATTAACTCGGTCTTGATTAAAAAAATTATAAAAACTTAATTTACTAAAATTAAGCTCACGAAAAACTATACTTTAATTTATAAATTTCATAGATGTAATTTGTAAAACTTAATGTATTAATAAAAATTGTACTTCAAAATATCTTATAAATTATACTTTAAACTACTATATATATATATATATATATATATATATATATATATATATATATATATATATATAAGGAAGATATATACAAATTTATGATTAATTTATACATTGAATGAAAATAACAAATTATCAATGCATCTAAAAGCATCCACGTTATTTCATAATCTACATGTTATATACTCTTTTTGTAACAATTATTACAAACTTGAGATGATCGAGTGGTAAGGCATATGCGGTGCCAATGCATTGTCACGGAATTAGCGAGAAATTTTGTCCTCGCAAAAAAGCAGTTATATTTATGCATTTTGATTGCAAGTCCTCGCTAATGTGACCATTAGGGAGGAATTAGCGGCGTAAATGAGATGTTACGGCCGATTTGACCGAGTAGCACGTTTTTAGGCGATTAGCGACGGAAATTTCAAGTCCTCGCTAATTGGTCGACATTTTGCGAGATTCGACCCATGGCGGTGGCTTGGAAACGCGAGGATTAGCGAGGGAGTCCCTCGCTAATTCTCGCAAAACCGCCATCATATTTATTTTTATAATAATCCGAACCACCTCTTCTCTCTCTCATTTACACTCTTCTTCTCTCTTCTTCTCTTCCACTATCTTCTTCTCTTTTCTTCTCTTCCACCACCACCACCAACCACCACAACCACCACTCTCTTTTTCTCTTTTCACTCCACTCTCTCTCATTTACTCTCTTCTTCTCTCTTCTTCTCTTCCATTCTCTTCTTCCCTTTTCTTCTCTTCCACCACCACACAACACCACCACCACCACCACCACTCTCTTTCCTTCTCTTCCACCACCACCAACCACACTACCACCACCACCACAACCACATAGATCTCACGACCACCACTACCACCACCACCACCACCACATAACCACCACCACCGCCACCACCACCACCACCACCACATACATCTCACTCTCTTTCTCCCTTACTCTTCTCCTTCTCTCTCTACGACACCACCACCACCACCACACCACCACCACTCTCACTCCTCTCTCTGGATATATTGGTTATAATAATAATAATAATAATAATAATAATAATAATAACAACAATAATAATAATACTAATAATAATAACAACAGTAGTAATAATAATAATAATAATAATAATAATAAAAATAAAAATAATAATAAATAAATAAATAAAAAAACTGATCAGATTGAGAAGCGTGCCAGTCAGATTTGGGAAGCGTGCCAGTCAGATTTGGGAAGGAATTAGCGAGGGACTGTCCCTCGCTAATTAGCGACTGACACAAATTCCCTCGCTAAATGTGTTAGCGAGGAGGATATTAGCGACCGAACTGGTCCCTCGCTAATGGCAATTAGCGACGGAATTGGGCCTTTTAGCCACTGATATTTCCCTCGCTAAACCCAATGTTTTTTGTAGTTTGACTTTTAATAAAATTATTAAATCTTGCGGTCCACGTGAAATGCCACATATTTATCCCAAGATGTATGTAGAATTATTTGATTGGTTTGAGGTGTAATCCTAGGTGTACAAACTCTTGATTTATATTACTTATAATGAGAATTCTCAAGAAATAAAGTTTTATTTCTTAACATTGGGTTCTACTATTTATTACTTGCGGTGCTCTTGTGTTTATAATTTGTGTGCGGGCTTTAGATTCCAAAATTGTTGTTGAGCAAAGAAATAGAAAAACTGTGGTATATATAACAAAATGTTTCAACGCCTGTTTTTCACTAATAACCAACTTACAAACCACATTATTGTGAGTTTTTTTAAGCGTTTAAAACGGCAATTTTATGCTGGTTGTTGAAAGAATTAGCGTTAAAAGTCTAACATACTGCACTCGTTGAAACCACACTGCTCATTAATTGGTATGGTAAGCTCATTTAACTTGCCTTATATCTCCTTATTGTACTAGTGTATGAGTAATTTAGTAAATGTATTTCCTTTTTTACATAGTTGTTGTTCGTTTTGTTGTTTTCTCTCCTTCCATGGACTTTGGATTTTTCATATCTATAAGGGTCGAGTACAGATTGTGCCCGACTTTTATTATAATCTATTATGTTTGCCTTTAAAAAAACGTAGAGTCAAGAGAAATAAATGCACTTCAATTTCCTATTTAACAAATGTAACAATACTAGTATGCAACCCGTGCGATGCACGGGAGACATTTTTTCATAGTATATTAAATTTAAATAATTTTATGGAAAAATATAAAATAATTAATAAGTAAGAGAAGTCAACAAAAATGTTTCTAAATTTAGTGAAATGAAATAAGAACAGATCATATGTATACAATCACATGTTGACACGTTAAATATAAATATGGATAACCCATGGGATGCACGAGTAGAGATAGTCTTTTAATAAATTATAAATTTAATATTATTTGTTGTACGTACTTTTTTTGTTCATGTTTATTGGGGCTAAATATGTTGTCGACCTCTATAAAAATTGTTTTTTTAGTCATTCAAAATATTGTTACCCACTTTTAGTCACTACATTTTATTTTATTTTTATCAATTTTAGTCACTTATGATTTTTAATAACGTTTTTTTGACCTTTTATAAGTGCTATTAAAAGTCGTGAAATGCTATTAAAAGTTATAAGGACTAAAACATTAGTAAACATAAATGGGGGACCAACACTAGGTGGAATTTTTTGAGGGACTAAAACCAAAAAAGTCTAAGTTTTATAGAGACAAAAAATATATTTAACACTATATACTTATATGGACACATTTAGTTATGTTTTGAAAATTGAACTGGTGAGAACACCATTCTTGTTTGAATTGTATTAAAGCGCTCAAACACGGATAAAATTATGGTCGACCTAATGAAATAATCGAAACGTACTTAACATGGGGTCATGGTTTAATCGATTGAACCGTTGGATCGCTTGATTTTTAAAACAACGACATTTAGGAACTGATCACTAATATTACTAGTAGAATATAAAATATATTTAACCCTGTCTAAATTATATTTAACCATACTCATAGATTTGAATCCAACGTTGAGAGTGCAACAATGTTAAATCTCTAATGAGAGAGCTTTGTCGCCCATTGTGGTCCTACCTGGCTCTAGGGATTAGTCTCTGCAGTTCTCTGCCTAATGAATTTATGTCACCACTAGTTTGTACGCCTAGGTTGAATTGTTTGGAAAAAATTTGGCAAATATATTTGAGATGTAAAAATATAGTTTAAAATTTTTGAACATTCCAATAGCCTAATGAATTTCGATTTTCGCATTTTTAAATATTAGGCAGAATGATTTTCAAATTTATAATTATTAGATGGAATAGTTATTTTAATTAATGTTTCTCAACACAAATTAAATCCCCTATCGATTATATAATGAAATATATAGTAAAATTAAATATAAATAAAAAATGCACTAAAATTAAAAATGAATTAATTTGCAAATGTACAAAAATTGAAATTGAAATTGAAATTGCAAAAATTGAAATTGAAATTGCAAAAATTGAAATTGAAATTGCTAAAATATTATTGAAATTGGAACTTGCAAATTAAAATTATAAGTATATAGTTAATATTTTTGATTTTCCATAAATGCATAATCAAATTCGATACAGTCATATTAATGGTGATTTTTTTTTGAAACAACATATTAATGGTGATTAAACACTATGATTAATAATTTTGATTTTCTCATAACTGACATTGATTAAGCACCATGAATAATAATTTTGATTTTCTAATTACTGACAACGATTTTCTCATAAATGCCAAATTATTTTGATTTTCTCATAATCAATTTGTAAACCTAGGTTGAATTTTTTGGAAAAAATTCGGCAACAATATTTGAGATGTAAAAACATAGTTTAAAATTTTTGAACACTCCATTAACCTAATCAAATCGATTTTCACATTTTTAATTATTTGAATTTATAATTATTTGATGGAATCGTTATTTTAATTAATGTTAAACACCATAAATTAAATCCCCTATTGATTATATAATGAAATATATAGTAAAATTGAAATTAAATAGAAAATTTACAAAAATTAAAAACGAATTAATTAGTAAATGTACAAAAATTGAAATTGAAATTTGCGAAAATTGAAATTGCAACTTGTAAATTAAAATTATAAGTACACAATTAATATTTTTGATTTTCCATAAATTAATAATCAAATTTGAAACTTTCATATTAATGGTGATTAAACACAATGATTAATAATTTTGATTTTCCCATAACTGACATTGAATTTCCGTTTTCTATGCATTTGAATTTGAATTTGAATTTGAATTTGAATTTATCATAACTGACATTGATTAAGTACCATGAATAATAATTTTGATTTCTAATAATTGACATTAATTTTCTCATAAATTCCAAATTATTTTGATTTCCCATAACTAACATTGAAATTCAAATTACTCATTTGAATTTTAGAATCGAACTCAACATATGCTGGTAAAATATTCAGTTTTAGTTCATCAATATTGCAAATACACTAACAAAATGCAACCGAAAACAGGGTTGAATATAAACAAAACTTCATTAGGTCTTTGGTAACGAAATGTTACACGACCTTGTACATAAGATCAAAAGCAATATAAAAACTTAATGTAAAATCAATAACTAATCCATTTTTATTGGATCTCAGTAATAAGAGGCAAAATTTGACAGTTGCATTGCTATCATTATATTTGAGTACAGCCAAAGATTCACTTCTTGAAACTTGTGTTGAGAACAACTATACGGAGTTTCTTCATCAGTGTTTGTAGCCTTTTCAGAAGTTTCAGTTGTAGTCGACCGAGCATTAGTGACTGCGGCACGATAGCAAAGAAATTCCTATATTCATTGACAGTTTTAAAAATTAAATTTGAGTAATATTGAATAAAAAATTGCACATAAAATACAATGAGTTTTAAAAAATTATGTCTATTATAGGAGGTTGTAACCCCCACAAAAAAATCCTATATAACCCCCTCAAAAAAACCTCCACTGATTGTGAGTGGAGGTTAGTAAAACCTCCACTAATTGTGGGGGTTAAAAACCTCCGCAGTAAAACCCCCGCTAAAAGACACGATACCAGCGTTTTCTAAAAACCCCCGTAAAACGATTGCGGCACTTGAAACTCCGGCGTTTTTTAAAACTCCCGCAGTTTACATTGCGGGGGTTTAAAACCCCCGCGAAACGACTTAAAAACCCCCGCAATTTGTTCCGTTTTTTGTAGTGAGAGACGTAACAATTTTCATACCAAAATTATGGTTTATGAACAATAGTAGTCAATGTGATAACCTCTATATCCATTCTATGCTGAAAGCGATCTACTATTCTCATATCATCACTAAAGAATGGAACCTGTGAGAGAACAACGCAATTAACCGAAGTTGAAGAACATGGCATCTATGGAGGATGAGAAAAAAAATAGTATTATTATATTCATCAAACTAAAAGTGATACAAATGAGAAAGATCGACTAAAATGATTACATCTAGCGTATTTATAGGCACACTCTAACTACTAACAAACTCATTTATAACAACTAACAATTTCCCTAACGAATAACCAACTATATATCTAGTAACCCATGCAATTATAGATACCCAGATTTAAAGCAAATAAAACTTCCATTATTCACCTTTGGTCCCTCATTATATCTTGATAGGAAAGTTTAGCAGCAACCAAATTCTGAAATCCATTGAAAAATATTAATCAAGTAGTAAATGAACATACTTATAATGAGGCCATATAGTCTAGGAGCAACCTTTCAATTCCATTTGCTTGATCCAAGTATCAGGTTAACATGAAGAGGAACTACCCCCTCAATATTTAGTCCATACTGTAAAGTTCCATTCTCTCTATTGGAAAGCTCATGCCAGAACATTCGCAAAATCTACTGAAGAGTATCTTGTTTGCCAGAGGCTTAAATTTATCATATGTATGTTTTCTAGATGAAATAATACCAAAAACAATTAAGTTATATTTATAAGACATTCAAATTGTAATATTCTTTTACCTTCATTTCGTAGAAAAAGTTATTATATCATATGGATTCTACTTAGAAAGCCCAAGAGGCTGCACATTTATTTCAAACTTGAATTTTTTTTCTCTTCCATTAGGACAGAGGCATCAGGATAGAGGTAGCAATTGGAGAGACAATTGGAGAGATAACTTTAATTTTTTTCCCTTGTGCCGGTTATTAATTCCATTGCTTATAAAAAAAAAACATCATAGAACATCAAATAGAGGCATTAGAATAGTCTCGTCCCATTTGTAGGCCAAAAGAACAATAGCATTAACGTAATCCAAATAGCACAAACCACAGACTAGGGATGGTAATGGGGCGGGGCGGGAGCGGGGACTCCCAAATTGTCTCCCGTCCCCATCCCCGTTTCCCGCCTCGGAGAGTTTTCCTCCCCCACCCCATCCCCATGGATCCCCAAGGTCCCCACGGATAGTTTTAGCAAATGAGTTATTTGTGACAGATTGATTATCACAGTATTGTTTAGTTTAAGAGAAAAAGAGAAGAGAGAAGAATTAAAATTATGAATTGACAAAAAACTGTATCTAAAAAATATATAATTATTACCAAATAACAAATGTTAGTTGACTCATTTAATTTTTTTTATTTTAACTAAATATTTTTATTAAAATAATTATATTATTATTAATCAATTTTAGATGAATTAACTATTAATTTAACTACTTTTGGATCTACAATTAAATTTTTAATTATTTTACATAGTTAAAATAAAATTTAGGTTTAAATACACTTTTGATCCCCTATTTCATCTAATCCACGAGAAATTTTGGTCCCTCAATTTTACAAATCCGCAATTTTAGTCACCTATTTTTTCTTGCAATTTTGATTCCCAATTTTACCAATAGTATTTTGTGCATATTTAGTATATCGTTGTGTGTCAGCATACACATATACCTACCGCGTCAACACATAATGATTATGCCAGCACGACGCGCGTCTACCACATCAGTATTTTCGTGAATAATTGTAGGGCAATTTAACTTTGATAAAATTGAGATACCAAAACTGCATGAGAAAAATTGGGGGGGGGGGCTGAAATTGCAGATTTGATAAAATTAATGAACGAAATTCTGAAAAATAAAATGTGGAAATTAAAATTGCGGATTTGATAAAATAGGAGAACAAAAAAGAGGTTTTCAAAACCCAGATAAACTAAATTGAAACTTTTTTTTTTGATATTAAAACTGTGGAGGGGGAACTTCACAATTTCGGAGAGAGGCGCAATAAAGATCTCACCTCCCCAAGGAAATACTTTTGGTGAGGATCGAACCCGGGAGCAAATCGAGTCGAACCTTACGGACCATAGCCCGCTTCCACTAGGCCAAATCCATTGGGTTAAATTGAAACTTTTAAGTTTGTGAAACTTGCATTGGAAACTAAAAATAAAAGTCGTGACATTGGCTAATTAGGTCGGAGATAGAAGGGAGAAATTGGAGCATTAGTAGGGTTCTTAAACCAACTTTTTTTGACTACCGGAAAAGCAAAAAAACACGATGACAATTGCTAGGATGTTCGTGCGGCTATTAAGGTGTTTATGTGGCTATTATGATGTTCATGCGTCTCTGTTTTTCGGTGACTAGTCATTTTACTAAGTATTTTATTACAAAATAAAAATTAGGTGCTTTTAGGGTGAGATAGCAAATCAAATCCCTCGTTGGTAAACCACTAAAATTGACCGTAGATATTGTGTAAAATGCTATGAGTGGTTAAGATTGAATCAACGATTATTAAATCTCAACAGTTCACCGGTGACTACATCCGACAGTCATATTTAATAGTTTGTTGGGGTTTGTAATATAAAAACCCTAACAGCCAAACTATAGCCGTTGGGCTAACAAACTAACAAACCTAACAAACAATTTAAAAAATCAAAAGGTTGTTAGTTTGTGAGCCTAAAGTGGTTTATTTAGTTAGAGGTTAGTTAGGCTTCCAACTATAACTCTAACTAACATGTCCACATTGTGCCTAATGTGGTGTATATATACATGTGTAAATAGTAATACATTCTGTACATACAATACAATCATTCAATAAAAAATTTAGTTTTTACATTGAGTATTCTATTGCATTTTTTCCTACAACTCCCTGTTCTAAACTGTAAGCTCCACTTTCTTCAACCTGTGTCTTTGACTGTGTGAGTGATCAAGGAGGATCATACCTTGCATACAACAGAAGAAAGATAGGAAAGGAATTGTTTTTGTGACTAAAGCAATTCTGAAGAAGGAGAAGAAACAGAACAAGGAAATTGGAATTTACCTTTGTGTGTACTTGCTGCTTTCTGAGAGAGATAGCATCAAGAACTGGTTAAGCATTGGTGTGAGTGCTTGCAAACAAGTAATCTCAGGATTAGTGTTTGTATCACTCAAGAAAGAAAGTAAAGATTCACAGGAAGTTAATAGAGGAAGTGACTACCTTTATTATAACTCTGTGAAGGTGATTTCAAAGCGTGAAATCAAGGTAATATTGCATAATCACAACTCAGTGGTACATGCAAGCAGAAACAGTGAAAACCAAGATTAGGGTTTTGTAAAAGATTAAGTGCAGACAAGTAAAATTGTTTCAGGAGTGATTTGTTACCTTTGGTAGAATACAAATTGCATCTGAACTCTGTTTACCTGCAAAGAATCGAACAAAACAAAGTTAGGGTTTAATCTGTGAAACTGTGAAGTTAGGGTTTCAAGGGAAATCAGTGAAAATAAGTTCTTACCTCAATCTTAAGGTGATTGAAGGTAAAGATCATCATAAAATCAGTGTTACAACTCAGATCAACGACAGAAAAGATAAGATTTGTACACGAAGAAGAAAAGGTTTCTTCGAGACCTCAGGTTTACGTGATTCAACACAAAACCAAAGGGGTTTTGTTGAATCACTCTCAAACATCATCATCAGCCTTTCACCGAGCGAGAGCCAAGCTTCAATCACGATGGTGAGAGCTCAGTTGCAGCGCTAGGGTTTCAGAGAGAGTGTAGAGAGAAGAAGAGAGAGAGGCACCGGAGAATCAAGAGAGAGTGATAGGGTTCTTGTTTTTCTGAAGGAAGAGTGAGAAAGAATCCTTTTATATATCGATTCGAGCTAGGATCCGCGCTATCCATCATTCAACGGGTTTGGGTTCCGCACAAACCCGAGAGCAACAATTGGTGTTATTCAACACAGCTGTGCCATCAAGTGGATTGGGCCTCAAGTGGTTGAGCCCAATACACTAGTTGCACCTCCAGAAGTTGCAGATCACACCTGCAAGAGAAAGAAAACATCAATATTGCGAAAAATTCAACATAGTTCACCGGTGAGTGATTTGATATGCTCCCTCACTCTAGAAGCACCGATAAAAAATATTGGATTAAGTTCATCCTCATACCGAGAAAAAATCTTCCCATAAACACAAACCTAAATTCATATTGAAAAGATTCCAAAGCAAAATCAAACATGCACCAAAATTTGGAGTTGAATAAAGATTCAAGAAGGAAAAAAGGCGACCTTTGTCTGGTAGGAAATGGAGCAAGCATGTAACTATAGTGAGAAATAGATGTTACTAGTATGATTCACCCGTGCCAGCACAGATCGACATTCACTTGTAACTTAAAATTTGACAATTTTTTTAGGAATTAAAAAAACAGAAGTTGTATATTTAAGTGCATTGTGTGAGATATTAAATACTCTGGACACTATCTAAAATTTAGCTATTATGTTGTATAATAATTTTAGAAAAATGTATTGTTAACATATATTTATAAATATTTTATACAAATTTGTATAATAAATTATTTGTCAAAACGTATATATATATCGTTTTCTCGAATTGTATTAATTGATGTTCGAGGAAAAGACCCACGTGGAAAACAAAAATAATGATATCTTGCAACTTCTAATTCAGCCTGTACTCGTGCTTGCGCACGGTACTTCCCAGAATTAAGAGCTACTACAAATTTAGAGATGTTGTATACGGACCCTTCAATGAGAGATCTGTTAATAGGTATTATCTATTCATGACTCCGATGTTAATACATATAGCTTGGATACACTATGCAAACATATGATACAAATATGTTGAAATCCAACATGATCATGTGCTTGCAAAAATATTGGCTAAGTAACTCGTATGACAATAGATATTTGAAATCCATAAGCTAATTTGGAACAATCAAATAATACAATTCTATATTTTTATCAATGTTATTTAAACCGACCCGTTGATCGACCCGATCAGATCACTGAGTCACTAGGTTAATGGTCGGACCAATGCGTCATTAGTTAGCCCGCATGACCCGTGACAGTACTAATAATTGATAAAAATGGGCATAGTATGTATAAAAACACAAGTCGCCTTTTTTTTGACAAATCACCTTTTTTTGGCATACCTTAAAAATGCCCAATAAATTATTTTTAATCTTATTTTTGATTCCATATTCTTAAATAGACATTTGGGCATCACTTTTAAAAATATATTTTCATATATCATATTAAGAATGACAAATTAATTTTTTAAGAATTTATAAAATATTTCTGTCCACATTTATTTTGTTTAAAAATACATTTTAATAATTAATTTAAGAAAAATTAATATGATATGTTTGACATCATTTCCCCTGACCTTTGAGAGGATCAGGACGACCCCTCTCTCTGATGGTAGATTATGTCGTTGAATCTAACAGTGTTAGTTTCACATTAAGAGATTTTGTATCCTCCTTTATTTTGTTTTATGAAAAACAAACAATCAAAAGATTAAATACTTCCTCACACTAGCTACTTTGAAAAAGCAACGCGAAACTCTAATGTATTTCTATCCCCGCTATAATAAACTCTAATTTTGCATGATATCTAATAAATGGGTTTGACCACCCCGTATACCTGCTATAATATAACTTTGCTCACAAAAAAATCCATCAATCACAATACAATACCTCAAAGGGTTATACTACATTGTATATATGGCTTACAATCTATCAAAAAAGAATCCACCAAAAATCTATCAAGAAATATGTGTGTTGCAATTTAAAAGGATTATCGTATATTTCCTTGCGAAAATGACTCATGTTACATACTTTAGATTAAAAATGGTAGGACAGAATACATTCATGTAGTCTGATTTCTCAATTATAGACGGAACTCAACAACATAAAATAGTGTTTATATATAGTGATCTCTGCTATCCAATATAATTGCTTGCTGCTTCAAAAGAAAATACAATTGTTTGCTCCATATGAATTAATTAAATATTTATAAGATTGTGTAAATTGGGTTCAGTCTTATCATGAATGAGACGAATAACATAGGTGTCCTTGACTTTGACACATGACCATACCCCAAATGAATAATATTTATACCTAAAGATTACTTTGGAGGACAAAAACAAATTCAAAAAAAACATGGTTATGTTTGTAGTTTGAATAGATTCAAAAGTACAAAATCTATACTTTTTGTGATACCACTCTTTTAACATGTAAATAGCAAGGTAGCTAGTGGAGAAGAGGGTCTTTTCCTTTGTACCACTAAGTTCAAAATTCCAAATAGCAAGAGTACCACAGTATATTATGAGAGACCCACATGATCAATGTTTTTGCCATAATAGTACTCTAAAATTTAGTAGTGACAACCGCAAGGTATATAATTTCAGGGGTATTTTCATATTGAGATGTTATTACAACAGGAATTAGTTATAAGTATTATACGGTCCAAAATAGTAATAGTAAATAGTAACTTACAAATATATAGCAAATATACATTTGCATAAGGACATTTAGCTTGCTTTTGACTAAGGTGATTGACGTTGACAACCGCAGGATCAATGTTCTCTGTCATCTTGTTTATTCTCTCTACTTGTTTTCTAAGTGCAGCGTAATGAATAGAAGAATATTAAACACAAACATTGTAAACTACAAATATACTAATCGATCAAAGTTGTATATTGATTCTAATTGTATACTCATCAAGCTGAATACAAAAATATGTGACAAACATTTTTAATATATAATTTATAATATGAGAATTAAAAAAAAGTTGAAATAAATAAAATTACTCATATTTAATAACATTCTAGTTAGTAAATATATATAGAATATAATCTATGGAATATGATACAAAATATTATATGTCAAGTAAATATAATATATAAATGTAATATATAATAACAAATATATATGTATCAAAATAAATAATAAATAGATATTAAAAGTAGGTAAAAGTTTTG
This sequence comes from Oxytropis ochrocephala, assembly GCA_020916435.1. Taxonomy (NCBI): domain Eukaryota; kingdom Viridiplantae; phylum Streptophyta; class Magnoliopsida; order Fabales; family Fabaceae; genus Oxytropis; species Oxytropis ochrocephala. Next base: position 62,862,999 of record CM037094.1, on the reverse strand, counting down.
CAATAAAAGAAAGAATAAGATAAACATTATGTAATACGCTTTAGTAGCATGAAATTGTGGTACCTCAAATGGTCAGCGTCAGGAGGTGGTAGCGTGGGGGAATGGGTTCGATTTCTAGCTTCTGTTTTTTTGGTGATATATTTCGAAATAACATGTTGACGTGGATGTTCCTAAATTTCATTGAACTCTTTATGAAAACTAACTCTTCATATTCGTTAAAAAAAGATCCGGAACTAAAAACCTTCAATTTCGTTTTTTTAACGGTTCTAAATTTCATTTTTGTATGGGGCATTATTTTTTATTTGGGCAGTTTATTGAAATTTTGTTCATTATGAAGATGTTTGGTGAAGAATAACCACATCTAAATGTATATGGTGAAGAAGATGAATATGAATCTTTAATTTTCTTTTATTTTTAATTAAATTTCATTAACGAAATAAAAAATAAATTAATTAAAAAAACATGAATCAGGCAGTAAATAGTGCAACGTCATAAACATACATAAGAGACACGTAGCATTTTAACAGCCACATAATCAATTTTTTAGTAGAGTACTCAACCTAAAACTTAAAAAAGAGGATAACACGGTCAACATTTTGAAACTTAAAAGACAACATATATAAGTTAAAAGATCGAATACAAGAACATAACTTAAAAGACCCTAGAAGCAATGTTGGCTATAAAAATGTGAAAGGTAATTGAAACTATAGAGCAGGATTATTTTTGAAATAAGCCAAAACACCAACAAAAGGAGCATTGATGTATGTAGTTGGTTCAGATTGAGAAACATTATATCTTGAGTCTTGAAATGAATCATTATCAGCTGGTCCTCCAACAATTGCTCCTGTTAGGAAATTTGGATTGTGAACACGTGATTGAAAATATTTATCTCCATCACGACAACCTATGTGTTGTGAATGCACATCCATTGATGGTAATGTTGATCCACGATGATGTATCTTCAATGGAAATTTCTTCCCATATCCTACCATGTATGACATTCCTAGTGGGTTCTTTCCTAATATATAGTCCACCTACAACAAATTAATCAATCAAGTTACAAGAGTTTAATCGTGAAAATGGTAGGAAAATTGTTTAGTTACCTGGGTTTTTGCGAGATTGATGAGGGTGGAGGATTGAACAGGTAGATTCCCACATTGTAGTAATTTGTTAGCAGATTCCATGTGACGTGCATAAACAATTAAAAGAAAAGACAAAGCTGTTGCGTGTTGTAGATTACTACTTCCAGGTTTGAATAGAAGCCCACCTAAGTAAGTATAATTAAGACAAGTAAATATATATTTATTTTATAATAACATTTAGATATATTATTATACTATACCATTAGAGTATGAGACTGATTTGGATGGAGAATTTGGCAACAATGAGCATACAAAGTTGTCTGCATTAGGAACATAAGGACTCGAGTTGGTTGGATCCTTAATCACCCACTGCAAGCAAATATTTGAGATTAGATTTGGACAAGAAGAAAGGAGGTTAATTAATTATTATAAGTTAAAAATGTAATTAATTTCTTACTTATTCATACTAAAACATTATAATTAATGAAGATTGACGAACCTGTGAAATAAGCACATTAATGCCAGCATTCTTGGCATCCCATCCAAATTCAGCAAAACTACCACCATAATTACTTGGAACTGCAACCCCATTGACATTTCTAATAAAAGTGGGAGATTCTAAGAATTGGATATTTTCTTTTACAAAATCCCAATAAGTTTTTTCATTATCTGCCTTATACAACCATGTTGCACCCCAAATCAACTCGTCCTGAATTTTGTGGCACGAAAAGAAAAAACACTAAGATCAGTAAATGAATTAGTGTTAAACAGTTTGTTACTGATGACGTTATTGAAGTTTCTACGCCTCGTTTTATATATATATAAAAAAAAGAATTATGCATAAAAGTTATGAATATTATGATGAGGAAATTAGTCATACCATGTAGCCATTGAAATCACAGTAGAAAGGGCATGCTGCTTGACCTATGGCGTTATTATAAGATCCACGGTAATTATTTGCAAACTCAAACACCTAAAATCATATAGAGATGTAATCAATAATAAGCAACAATATAAATCAAATTATTATTTTTTGGTCATTTTGTTTTGCTTGTAAATAATATTTTTTTAATTTATATTTATTTATCTTTTCTCTGTTAAATAGTATTTAACTATTTTGGCCCCTCAACAAAGTTTCTCATTATTGTCAAAAAAAAAAATTATTTTCTTTAGTATACAAAAGCTTTTTTTTGACAATAGTATAGAGAGAGCACATCGGGTGATTAGTCTCCGCAATTACACATGAGAGGATCTTTCGGTTTATACCAAAAAAACATATATATATATATATATATATATATATATATATATATATATATATATACACACACACACACACACACATACCTCTTTAGCCTTAGCAAGAAGCTGCTTAGAATATCGAGGATCAGTTCTTTTAAACGCAATAGATGATGCTGCAAGTGCAGCCGCAATTTCAGCTGAAACCTCAGAACCAGGATTCTTACTATCAACATAGTACGAGGTTCTAAGAGTATCCATGTCTTACGGTCTTTCCCAACAATCATGATCGCTAATTGGATCGCCAACTTGTGCCACAACAAAATTTCTATATTTTGTGGCTTTCAAGAAATAATCACTTCCCCAACGAATTGCTTCTAATGCATGTTCCAAATCTGAACCCATTAGATCTCCAAATTCTATGACACTCCAAGCTAACATTGTGGTTGTAAATGCCATAGGGAAATGGAACTTTACATTGTCACCAGCATCATAGTATCCTCCAACCATATCCATCTGTGTTTGAAATACCAAATCAGAAAAATTAATTAAGAGCATGTTTGATAATTTCCCTTTTCAAAATAGTTTGTAGTTTTCAAAAGTATTAAAAGAGGTTTTAAAGGATTTTTTTTGAAAATAGAACATTTATTCCTTTTGAAACACACTTATTTCAAACTTCCTATGTTATTAAAGGATCGTTTATAATAGTTTCTTTAAAAAGTAATTCTTTTGAAAAGTTTTTCATCCATTTATTACGAGTTTAAAAAAAATAAATAAAGAGTCTAAAAACTTCTAAAGCATGGGAGTTTCAAACGAACTTTTTTCAACTTTTACAAAAGTTTTGTCTAGGTTTAATACAACGGAATTTCAAAAAAGTAATCTTTGATGGTACGAAACGAAACATATGACAATGACATAACAACTGTTTTTCCTGCCGCGTTTCCGTGTTTTCTTATTTGGTAACCGTAGTTTTGTATGTTTCGTTTTCTTTTGAAAAGCAAAAGACGTATATTTCAAAATCAAGCCACTAGGGGTGCCCTAATTAACCCATGTACAAGATGAAGAAAACACTGAAAACTATTTTTCGCTAATACACACCAAAGGAGCAACATGCCACTTATAATAAAGATTTGCATGTCCCTTTGACCTAACTAGAAACCACCGCCAAGAGAGGGATTTGACTCTATGGACAACAAAATCCCAATCAGAAGGCTTCACAGAAAAATACAACCACTATGCATCTCTCAAATTGACCACAAAACGGAATGTCATATCAAACTCAGTCCTGCCTCTCGCTGGACCCCCATATCAAACTCAAAATACAACCATCCGTATGTTTCTTTTCGTGTTCCTTAGCACTACTCATTCAAAAATTGATACAATCTTTTAATTTTATAATCAAAAACAAACACAGACTTAGTAATAGAGAAGTTATACTTACACGAATATTAGAACCATCATGAAGGGCAGAGTCTTTTCTCCAAGTCATGCGTTGGGAAGGTGGTAATTTTCCAGATCTTTGCCCTTCAAAAAACAAAATACTCTTTGTCAATGCATCACCATAGTTAATTATTGGACCTGCTATTGCCATTGTTGTCATCACCATCATCACTATTGTTGTTAATAACAATGCCATTTTTGACCTAACCAGAATGTTTCCTCTCATAACTTATGTGGTTCTTTTGTTTGAGTATTCACCTCATCAGAAATCGATCGCTATAAATAAAATAATCAACAGTTGTTTTTGAAGAGGAATGTTTATATTCTTTATTCTTTATGATACGTTACTTTTTTTTGTAAAAGGAAAATATTAATTAATACACGGAATGCTAATTATGAAAAATATCCTCGTCATAATATCAGATATTATGAATTATGAATTTATATATGATCATTAAAATGCACTTGCCTACAAATTCATTGTTTTGCTCATTTTGCCTTGGTTTGTGGATCCGAAATAATGACTATTCTTGAATTGGAAAATTTATTTTCTTTAATTTGCAGAAATGACCTTTCTTGAAGTGGAAAGTTTATTTTTTGGAGAAAAGATTTTTTGTTAAATGGAAATTTTATTTTTTGCAGAAATTAGTAGGTTGGAATCCGAAAGCCAGCTTCCACATGGTAATAAAATTAATTATTTAATGTTTTAAAATAATAAATTATATTATTTCAATATCCTTAATCAGTAACAAAACAAATTCATTACTCTCCAAGATAAATCAGTATGAAATTTGTTGCGAAGTTTTCGAATATTAATGATGCAATTATTGGTGAAATCAAATTCAAATAGGGGATAGTAATGTTAGTAGAGCTGTATATTGAAGGATAGAGATTCTGATAAAAACATATGCCTAGGCTTGTGCTTTTTTTTTTTTTTTTGGTCAAGAGGCTTGTGCTTCCAATTGATAAGGATTCCAACGAATCTTCCTATTGGGCCGGTTGAGGGGTTGGGCTGCGGGACAAGTACTAATTTTGGCTCTTACTTCTTACCCACCCCCTCCTACTCACCACACACCCCTTCCCTTTACGAAAAGACAAAAATACCTCTAAAACTATTTTGAGTCCCAGTCCTACCCTTCTTCTTCCTTCTTCACCTCTCCTCCAACACCCCCTTCTCCATCACTCCTAAACCTCTCATCACTCTCACTCCACACCCTTACATCTTTCTTACATATTTTGCTCAAATCGACCTCCCATTGTAAAGTATATTACAGTATGTAGCATATCCCTTCATCATTTTCCTTTATTTTCACGCATTTTGGTTGTTTTACTGTTTTTTTTTCAGAAGTCGCGGTCAGTTTGGACCTTAAAAGTCTGAACTGGTTCGAAACTTGAAGTCTGAACCTGTTAAAGGGGGTGTCTGTTGAAGGGTCGAACCTTAAAGTCCGAATTGGTTCGATATTTGGGAGTCGAACCATGCTGTTTGACAGATTATGACAGTTTATGGAGAAATTGTGTTTTTAACATTTTGTTTTTCACTTTTTTAGGTCCTAAAATGGTTGAAAGTGGTTCCCAAGCAGATTTAATGGTTGTGGATCATACGAGTTCATTCCAAAGCGATCAAGTCTTTACTTCTCGTGATGAATTGCTTGTATATGTACGTTCTATTGCGCAGACTCTTGGGATGCTGATTGTCATATCCCGATCTGACAACGAACGGAGGTCAGGCAAAGAATATGTGACATTGGTTTGTGAAAAGTCGGGAAGATACAAGTATGCTCATTTGGTTCCAACCGGGAGTAGAAAATGTTGTTGCAAGTTTAGGCTAAAAGGAAAGTTGATCAAAAAACGTGGTGGATGGATATAGATTGTCTGTGATGTGTGGAGTACATAACCACCCATTAATGACTTACGGTGAAGGTCATCCGTTCAATTAATGATTAACGGTGGATCAGAAGGACGTGATTACTAGAATGACCAAGAACTTGATTCCACCAAATCGAATCTTAGCCGAACTACAAACTATGTACCCTATAGATAACCACTCGAATATGAAAAAATACACAATGCATGTTCAAGGTTTTGATTGAGTCTACGTCAGGGTTGAGCTCCAACAGTTGATGACTTATTTGGAGCGTGATCAATATGTGTGTTATACCCCAATTTTGTCCGTATTCTTTTTCTTGTTTATTTGTTCGGAGTCGCATGATTACGAGAATTATTAGTGTAGAGTCTCATTTACCAACCCAAGCCAGTTCCAGTCACTACATTCAACTAACCCGAAATACCGTTATTTAAATTAGGCACGCACGCGAATGATCGATCTTTTCGTGCGTTCTTCGATTTAATATCTGTATTCAAGTTTAGTCGTACGTGAATAGGTCTACCAAAATTCATTTTCAAAAGTTGGCTTGAACTCAGACTTAAGAATGCGATTCCGAGTTAATTTTCTTAAGCGTGCCCATTTCTTCTATTTTCGGTCTAGTCGTAGCGCAGTTGTCAAGTCCGGTCCGTTCTCGTCTTTATATTTGGCCTTTTTCCTATTATTACTTTTATTCTCATTTTGTTTATTTAATTTATTTAAGCACTTAATGGTTCAAAATGTCAAAATTCAATTTAGTTTAATTTACAATGTTTAAGAGTCCAATATACCTAAAAATGTCAAAAATTCAATTTAATTTATAATTTAAAAACACTATAATGATCCAAAAATGTCAAAAAAATGCTATTTAGTTAATTTTACAATTTTAAAGCTCTTAAGAGTCCAAAAGTCCAAAAATACGAAAATAATAATGCAAAATATATAAAAATACACAAATCCGAAAATAACAAATTAAATAGAAAAATAGGGTTCGAGCGTGATTCAAGTCTGCTGCCAGCAGTCTTGATAGGCTTGGATCGGGACACGAAAATTATACAAAACCAGTCAAAATTCAATTAATGCCCTAACCTAATTTTTGACTATAAATAAAATGATCCAATCAACAATAAACACACACGAAACCAAGGCGGACAACTCTTTGCTAAAATCACCCAAAAAAAATAGGATTAGGGTTTCACATCGAACCCTAATCCACCGCCTACGATTTCTAATTTCGGGGTGAGAGCAAGGAAGTTGCAATGATCGTGAAATCAACGATGTGAGCATGAGTAGCTTTTGCAATTCAATTATAGGAGACCAATCAGAGGCTGGAAACCAGGTTGGTATATTGGTATTATTAAATCTAAGAATTGTAAATATATGCGTAATCTGTTTCCCAAGATGTGAATCGATTTGCACTTTTGGTGTACATATTTAGTTTTTGTGAAAATTCAAAGTTGAGAACAAATTAAAAGATTATTAGAAATAGATAGAAGCAACAGTTATAGTTTTTTTTTCTCTTGCTAAAAATTAAAATCAGAAGCAGAATACAAGTTGGGATTTGTCTCTTAGAGTTCACAAAAATAACTCAGACTTAAAAAAAATCAATAGAAATTCCCTCCGACCACCACGTATGGTGGTCGTCACCGCCACAACCACCAAGAACCACCATCTTCCAAAACCCATAATCAGCGAGCTCCTCCCTTCCAAAACAGCTTCCAGCCACCCCGAATCCGAAGCCAGCACCATCTCTATCATCCTTCGCCGGCGAGCTCGTGCCCGGCGTGGTTTCCCTGCGCTCACGATCCACCACCACCTGAAACCGTCACCGTGGCTCACCCAAGGAAAACACAAACCCAAGCGAGAAAAAAAACCTTTCAAAGTGACAAAGAGAAAGAAAAAAAAACAAAAACGAAAAAGAAGAACAGAGTGAAGTTCACCGTGTTCTCGCCGGCGGGATTCCCGTCGCCGACGCCACCTCCCTCATCACCCAACACCGAGACCACTCTTCTCTCCCTCCAATCTTAGAAATCGGTTGGCTCTCTCTCTCTTCCCCGCAGAAACCGGCGAAGATTCCGCCGCAGCTCTCTCTCTCTTCCTCTCCGCCGCGGCGCCGTAAGGGTAAAGGAGGAAGGGTTTCAAAATTAGGGTTCGGATTCTATAGGGTTTCCTTATATAGTGCCTTTCCTTTTTATTTATTTTTTTTTTAAATGATCAGATTTATAACCACACCCCAGTAATTCACGCGCATCCCCTCCCCAACTTAAGCCCAGTTTTGCATATTGGGTCCTCCTATGCGACTGGGCTTTCCTTTTGCACCCCTTATTAATTATACAACCCCTGCGACTAATAAAACCCCAATTTACTATTTTCACCCCCTATTTCACTTTTTAATTCTTTTCCAACTCAAACGTAATTAATTTTTCTCGCGAAATTAAATAAACGGCTAAGTCGGTTGTACAACTGGGTTAGTCATTATTTTAGGGCCAATGAGCTGTACAGTTCAGTAACCCTGAAAACTTAACAAATACGAATAAATTATTTTTCTAAAAAATAAACGGTCAAGTCGGTTGTACAACCGGGTTAGTCATTATTTTAGGGCCAATGAGCTGTACAGTTCAGTAACCCTGAAAACTTAATAAATATGAACAAACTATTTTTCCTAAAAATAGGGGATTAAGTCGGTTGTACAGCCGGGTTAGTCAGCGTTCTAGAACTAATGAAGTACATCTGATTCGATTCAGAGTTCTAGAATACCTATTCTAAAATCAATCCACCTCACACCAAACTAATTTCTTTCAAAAACTCTAAAATTATTTTCAAAAAGTAGGGGACTAAGTCGGTTGTACAATCGGGTTAGTCAGTGTCCTAGAGATCAGTAAGCTGTACAGTTCAAGGAATCCTAGGACCCCTACACTAAAAAACACCAACCCATAAACATTTTTCAGGAAGAACTACGTAGCTTTGATTCCTCCATTGCATCTGGAGGTACGTAGGAGCAAGATTCAACTCTTGTCAAGCACTAAAAAAACAAAAATCTAAATAAGTCATTTTCTCTACAAATAAAAGGGTAATAATTAGATAAATCTTAAATTAATTAGACAATGGATGTTGTGGGGTGCTAATACCTTCCCCACACATAACGACTCCCGAACCCTAACAATGTCTTGTCCTAAAACTTAAAGGGATTTTCCGAATTTGCCCTTAAACTAAAATTTGGTGGCGGCTTCCTTTCGAACTTCGAAGAATCCATTCCCGGATTTTTCGGTCGCTACAGCTGGCGACTCCACTGGGGACTTATTTTTTAGAGAGTCAAAGCCTAGTTTAATTAATTTAGGATTAATTCAATCTTTACCCTTTTATTTATTTGCTTTCGCATAATTATGTTATTTATTTGTGTAAACCCTAGGGTAGAAGACGATACTCGTATATATGTTTGTTTGTCTGTTTGCAGCTATGGGTTGTTTTTTTTTTGCTCCTACACACACTGCACTTCTACACTTCACACACGTGAGAAAAGTCCTCTACCCGGACTCGAGCATAAACCTAAGTTAGAACGAGATTGCGTAGTGATGACCTGCGGGACGTACGTCTCGTTTGGTGGTCACGAAAATCTCACCTAGAGTTTGATTCCTTTTGAGGATGCTATCCCTTCTAATAGCTTGCCTATTCTTTGGGTCGATGTTCTTGATTTGGGGTCCTTGGCTCTAGGGACCATGTGTAGGATTCTCTAGAACTATCCCTGTGAGGTCCACTAAAAAAGAAACCTTAGACCCATTCCATAAGATACCTTCCTAGGTTCACAAAGGAGCTTAACACCCTTGCATTCAAAACAAACATTAGTGCATGTCGTCTTTTACAAACACAAAAATCAAAAAAAATCAAAAAAAACAAAAAAACATTTTTACTACTTTTTTAGAAAATATACCACATGCATACAAACAAATAAACATCTCTTTGTTGCATGCACTTTTATGACCGTCTGGAATTTAAATCTTTACCTTGGAGAAAGCGGTGCACGTGAAGTCAAAATTAAATTTTGTAGTTTACTCTCCAATGAAAAGTTTATAATTCCCCGACATGACGAATAAAATCATATATTATCATTTCATACACATACATCACATTCGCATTCCACATACATTCATTCATTCATTCGCATTCTCATTTCATGCGCATTCATTCATTTGCATACTTACATCATGCATTATAAAAACGGAAAAAACATAATTTTGAGAGAAAGATTGTGATGAGAGGTGAGGCATTCTTGTGAGATAAATAATTCTTTTTGAAAAAGTTTAGTCATACTTCGTTGCAAGCTCAAGGTGTTTCAAGTCACTCAGTTTTTCACATTTTTAGCTTGCTCACATTTTTTACCAAACGTTGCACCTCTTCCATCCCATGATAAATGACCGAAATGCCCATCAAAAATTTCTATCATGTTTTAAATGTTAAACTCTCTATGAAGCATTGGTGTAGTGACTTGGGTAACATGTGTGTTTACTTTTGTCCGAGTCAGTTAGCGTCCCTACCTTACCATCATCCCCTGTCAAAGTCTAATCCCACCCCGACCACCCATACTCCCCACATTAGTACATAGTTGACGTTTCTGGTTGGTTCCCCTAGTGAAATAACACTTTAGGCCCTCCATACTGGGGCAAATGTGTGATCTCTAAAAAACCTTGTCAACGTTGTATTCCCTTGGTGCAAGTTCTTTACAAAAAAATAAATCAAAAGAAGCTCGTTAGGTTGAAAACTCGTAAGAGCAGCCTAAGCAGAAATTAGAGCATGAAAAGAAATAAAGAAAAGAGCAAGTATATAAAATAAGTAAATCATTGTCCTTGAGTTAATTTTTGAGAAATCGAGCAATCATGATTTGGAACGAAGTCTGACCATCTTCCCATGTCCCCGAAAAAACCTTTGCTACCCACCTTAAGCCAAAATCCAAAGAAACCTTTCAATCACCCTAGACAAGGATCAATTCTACATCAAAAATGGTGTATTATTTTCAAGTCACTCATTTCGAAAAAGAAAAAAAAAATCAAAATAAAAAAAAAGAAAGTGAAATCAAAACAAAAAAAATAGGAAAAATTAAAAGTGATACAATCATGAGCTGATACTTCTTACCATAAGGGATCCTTGTCTGAAATAAACCCCCAAACACTTCCCTTGTCCTCAATATCCTATCCTTCATAAACCCTTGGCCAAGTCACATCCCTAAACAAGTCCATCCTACCATGAGACACATCAATTCTGCTTGTCTCGATAGACCTCAAACACTCCTTTGAGCCTAACAACCATTTCCTTCATAAATCATCACCCATTAGCCAAGTTACATCACCAAATCATTTGTCCCATCAATCATCAAACACTTCATTGAGCCTAATAACCCCTTCTTTCACAAACCATTAACCATTAGCCAAATCATACCGCTCAAAAAATCATCCGTCCCATCAATCCCCAAACACTACTTGAGCCCAATTATCATAAATCACTAAACCATCGCCACATTCCAATCAATGAATGATTGCTTTTGTTTTCTCAAAGTGTTAATCTTAGGACAAATAAGTTTATTTATTTATAATATGTTTGCTCAAAAAAAAAACGGGCTTGCACCACAAGATTCATTCAAGTTACAGTTATACTAAGACAAGGTCTAGTGATCACCAAGTGTAGTTTTCATCATAGCAAACTCAAGACTATTGTAGTCTAAGAGTCATTCTAAAGATAACCAAAAGTTTATACTAGGATCGTCACCTAGATCTTAAAGTGGGGCATCCCTTTCACCATCTATTCCATTTGAACTTAGGGAAATTTGTGCGGTGACCATCCCATACCACACCCGACCTATAGCCATACCAGAAAAACTCCAAAAAACCATAACCCTAACCCCGTCACCTTTACCAATCTCACTAAAGCCAACCATTCGAAGTACCCTTCCAAGTGGGGCAATCCTGTCGCTCATCACTCCATCTTTAAATGGGAAAATTCACCTTACACCCATCTCATCCCACTTGCCATGTTCACAACCAAAAAACCATACAGGGCAATTCCTCAACTCACTATCCTAAATGTTTTTACTCTAGTCGGGGCAATTTTGTCTTTACTATAATTGGGGCAACACCAAACTCCATGTGTTGAAATGAAGTCCATTGCTTTCCACCTTTCACTCCAAAGTCAGGGCATTCCTAGCTCATCATTTCCTCTGTCCCTAGTTATTGTCATCACTAGACCAAGGGCAAACTATTCACCAAAAGTCTAAATTGGGGCAATGCCGCATTTCTTGAGTTGGGGAGAAACTACCTTTCATGACTTTGGCAATAATCATTTCCTTCATCTTTTCACCTGTCATATATGCCCATACCCTAGATACCCTAAAACCAAGTTAACTGACTCATTCATCTATATTTTCACTACTATACATGTTAAGCTAAACAATGCTTGAGAGAGAGAGAGAACAAAGTCGATAATGTGATCTTTGAAAATCCGCTTAGTTAACTTTGTGAACTTAAACCGGTCATCATGGGACATCATAATGGAAGAGAAAAAGAAGCGAGCTTGCAAATCTGATACTTTTTCACAATCAAGTGTATCGTAAATAAACAACCTTGAAATTGCCGAAGTCCTGAATCAAATCCAATCTTTCCAAAGAATGATCAATCTCCGCCTCTCACATCCAAAGGCTCATATCTCATCCTCACAAAAAATGTTTCTGCACTCAATCAATCATTTCATATCATCGCACCATGCAACATAGCATTTGCATTCAAGCATTTCATTTGCATCATATTGACATTCACACTTCATGCATCTATCAGATACACACAAAAAAAAAAAGCAAAAAAAGCAAAAAGAAAAAAACAAAAAGAAAAAATAATCACCTATTTCATTCATCACATCGCCAAAAATCAATTGTTGCATGTATTGTTGGCATTGTATATGCATTACATGTATTGCTTCTGAATCGACTTCAAGTGTCGATCCATATATCAGCGCTTTAAGCGTTGATCTCATATCATATCACAGATCACCAGGTTGATCCTTCAGACCCCGAGCACTACGCTCCTTCAGTGCCCTAAGTGGCCCAGGTCGCAAACGTCGTAGTCGAGCCCGACGGACCTTCCAGACCTCGCGTGGTCCTTCAGACTAGTTGTGTCAGCCTAAGACATGGTGGGCGCCCTCTATTGGTCAACATATCGATTCGGATCGATCTTGACCCCCGGCGCTCGAATCTAAAGGCCCTCAGATCGTTTTACTAGTACCGCGGCTAGTAGCGCTCCCGGACCACGATGGTCCTCTATTAAGGCCTAGGCAGCCTTCTAGACCCCGAGTGGTCATTTGAGCTTTAGTGCTCCTTTAAGGCCCCAAGCGCCCCTTGAGCCTTAGTGCTCCTCCGGATCGAGCGATCCTTCATTTTGTTCTCAGTTAATGCGCCAAGTGTTAACCGCTCCCTGTATATTCTTAAACCCTCTATTTCCCCTCTAAACGAACAAAATTGACGTCTATTCTATCTTTATTTCTATTTCTACTACGAAAATTTGAATACACCTCACATTTTCTAGTAAAACATAAATAAAGAGGGGAAGCTGTTATACCCCAATTTTGTCCGTATTCTTTTTCTTGTTTATTTGTTCGGAGTCGCATGATTACGAGAATTATTAGTGTAGAGTCTCATTTACCAACCCAAGCCAGTTCCAGTCACTACATTCAACTAACCCGAAATACCGTTATTTAAATTAGGCACGCACGCGAATGATCGATCTTTTCGTGCGTTCTTCGATTTAATATCTGTATTCAAGTTTAGTCGTACGTGAACAGGTCTACCAAAATTCATTTTCAAAAGTTGGCTTGAACTCAGACTTTAGAATGCGATTCCGAGTTAATTTTCTTAAGCGTGCCCATTTCTTCTATTTTCGGTCTAGTCGTAGCGCAGTTGTCAAGTCTGGTCCGTTCTCGTCTTTATATTTGGCCTTTTTCCTATTATTACTTTTATTCTCATTTTGTTTATTTAATTTATTTAAGCACTTAATGGTTCAAAATGTCAAAATTCAATTTAGTTTAATTTACAATGTTTAAGAGTCCAATATACCTAAAAATGTCAAAAATTCAATTTAATTTATAATTTAAAAACACTATAATGAGCCAAAAATGTCAAAAAAATGCTATTTAGTTAATTTTACAATTTTAAAGCTCTTAAGAGTCCAAAAAGTTCAAAAATACGAAAATAATAATGCAAAATATATAAAAAATACACAAATCCGAAAATAACAAATTAAATAGAAAAATAGGGTTTGAGCGTGATTCAAGCTGCTGCAGTCTTGATAGGCTTGGATCGGGACACGAAAATTATACAAAACCAGTCAAAATTCAATTAATGCCCTAACCTAATTTTTGACTATAAATAAAGCAGTCAATCAACAAGAAAACACCACGAAACCAAGGCGGATAACTCATCGCTAAAATCACCCAAAAAAATAGGATTAGGGTTTCACATCGAAACCCTAATCCACTGCACGCAGTTTCTAATTTCTGGGCTGAGAGCAAGGAAGTTGCAGCGATCGTGAAATCAACAGTAGCAGACAGAGTAGCTTTTGCAATTCAATTATAGGAGACCAATCAGAGGCTGGAAACCAGGTTGGTATATTGGTATTATTAAATCTAAGAATTGTAAATATATGCGTAATCTGTTTCCCAAGATGTGAATCGATTTGCACTTTTGGTGTACATATTTAGTTTTTGTGAAAATTCAAAGTTGAGAACAAATTAAAAGATTATTAGAAATAGATAGAAGCAACAGTTATAGTTTTTTTTTTCTCTTGCTAAAAATTAAAATCAGAAGCAGAATACAAGTTGGGATTTGTCTCTTAGAGTTCACAAAAATAACAGACTTAAAAAAAATCAATAGAAATTCCCTCCGACCACCACGTATGGTGGTCGTCACCGCCACAACCACCAAGAACCACCATCTTCCAAAACCCATAATCAGCGAGCTCCTCCCTTCCAAAACAGCTTCCAGCCACCCGAATCGAATCGAAGCCAAAGACCATCTCTATCATCTTCGCCGGCGCGAGCTCGTGCGGCGTGGTTTCCTGCGCTCACGATCCACCACCACCAAAGCGAATCACCGTGGCTCACCCAAGGAAAACACAAACCCAAACAGAAAAAAAACCTTTTTAGTGACAAAGAGAAAGAAAAAAAAACAAAAACGAAAAAGAAGAACAGAGTGAAGTTCACCGTGTTCTCGCCGGCGGGATTCCCGTCGCCGGCGCCACCTCCCTCATCACCCAACACCGAGACCACTCTTCTCTCCCTCCAATCTTAGAAATCGGTTGGCTCTCTCTCTCTTCCCCGCAGAAACCGGCGAAGATTCCGCCGCAGCTCTCTCTCTCTTCCTCTCCGCCGCGGCGCCGTAAGGGTGAAGGAGGAAGGGTTTCAAAATTAGGGTTCGGATTCTATAGGGTTTCCTTATATAGTGCCTTTCCTTTTTATTTTATTTTTTTAAATGATCAGATTTATAACCACACCCCAGTAATTCACGCGCATCCCCTCCCCAACTTAAGCCCAGTTTTGCATACTGGGCCCTCCTATGCGACTGGGCTTTCCTTTTGCACCCCTTATTAATTATACAACCCCTGCGACTAATAAAACCCCAATTTACTATTTTCACCCCCTATTTCACTTTTTAATTCTTTTCCAACTCAAACGTAATTAATTTTTCTCGCGAAATTAAATAAACGGCTAAGTCGGTTGTACAACTGGGTTAGTCATTATTTTAGGGCCAATGAGCTGTACAGTTCAGTAACCCTGAAAACTTAACAAATACGAATAAATTATTTTTCTAAAAAATAAACGGCCAAGTCGGTTGTACAACCGGGTTAGTCATTATTTTAGGGCCAATGAGCTGTACAGTTCAGTAACCCTGAAAACTTAATAAATATGAACAAACTATTTTTCCTAAAAATAGGGATTAAATCGGTTATGCAGTGGGTTAGTCAAGCGTTCTAGAACTAATGAGTCAGATGCTGATTCGGGAGTTCTAGAATACCTATTCTAAAATCAATCCACCTCACACCAAACTAATTTCTTTCAAAAACTCTAAAATTATTTTCAAAAAGTAGGGAACTAAGTCGGTTGTACAATCGGGTTAGTCGGTGTCCTAGAGATCGTTGTGGTACATGCAGTTCAAGGAATCCTAGGACCCCTACACTAAAAACACCAACCCATAAACTTTTTCGGGAAGAACTACGTAGCTTTGATTCCTCCATTGCATCCGGAGTGCGTAGGAGCAAGATTCAACTCTTGTCAAGCGGTAAAAAAACAAAAATCTAAATAAGTCATTTTTCTACAAATAAAAGGGTAATAATTAGATAAATCTTAAATTAATTAGACAATGGATGTTGTGGGGTGCTAATACCTTCCCCACACATAACGACTCCGAACCCTAACAATGTCTTGTCCTAAAACTTAAAGGGATTTTCCGAATTTGCCCTTAAACTAAAATTTGGTGGCGGCTTCCTTTCGAACTTCGAAGAATCCATTCCCGGATTTTTCGGTCGCTACAATGTGTATTGGCACAGAGTCAAATTTGGGACTTCGATCGCCAAATACATGTTTGGGCACATCCATACTCGATTGAGCTTGAATACATTTCCCATTGTATCGTTGATTGATTTCACGCACAAGACCAACGGTATATAGGTATCCATTGGTTGAGATTGTCGAAGTTACATCAACCGAGTTGACTTCTGCGTTGCATTTGCTTATGTCGATTGGGAGAAGAAGGATAATTTTGCATGGGTTCTTGAAAAAGTAAGGGATTATTTAGAAGACCTCTAGATTTGCAGCAGTAATACTTCTCGATCGTGACGGGTATTATGAATGCTCTTGCGTGCATTTTTATAGAGAACACAAGCTTGTTGTGCCAATTTCACATTAAAAAGAACGTCAGGGCCAAAGCTAGGATGTACATCCATCTCGCGGTTAAGGATGAGGAAGAGCGTCCGATGGATCGATTTGACGAAGTCATGGAAGCATTCCTCCTTCACCCTTACGGCGCCGCGGCGGAGAGGAAGAGAGAGAGAGCTGCGGCGGAATCTTCGCCGGTTTCTGCGGGGAAGAGAGAGAGAGCCAACCGATTTCTAAGATTGGAGGGAGAGAAGAGTGGTCTCGGTGTTGGGTGATGAGGGAGGTGGCGCCGGCGACGGGAATTCGCCGGCGAGAACACGGTGAACTTCACTCTGTTCTTCTTTTTCGTTTTTGTTTTTTTTTCTTTCTCTTTGTCACTGAAAAGGTTTTTTTTCTGTTTGGGTTTGTGTTTTCCTTGGGTGAGCCACGGTGACGGTTTCAGGTGGTGGTGGATCGTGAGCGCAGGGAAACCACGCCGGGCACGAGCTCGCCGGCGAAGGATGATAGAGATGGTGCTGGCTTCGGATTCGGGGTGGCTGGAAGCTGTTTTGGAAGGGAGGAGCTCGCTGATTATGGGTTTTGGAAGATGGTGGTTCTTGGTGGTTGTGGCGGTGACGACCACCATACGTGGTGGTCGGAGGGAATTTCTATTGATTTTTTTTAAGTCTGTTATTTTTGTGAACTCTAAGAGACAAATCCCAACTTGTATTCTGCTTCTGATTTTAATTTTTAGCAAGAGAAAAAAAAAACTATAACTGTTGCTTCTATCTATTTCTAATAATCTTTTAATTTGTTCTCAACTTTGAATTTTCACAAAAACTAAATATGTACACCAAAAGTGCAAATCGATTCACATCTTGGGAAACAGATTACGCATATATTTACAATTCTTAGATTTAATAATACCAATATACCAACCTGGTTTCCAGCCTCTGATTGGTCTCCTATAATTGAATTGCAAAAGCTACTCTGTCTGCTACTGTTGATTTCACGATCGCTGCAACTTCCTTGCTCTCACCCGAAATTAGAAAGCTCGCGTGCGATGGATTAGGTTTCGATGTGAAACCCTAATCCTATTTTGGGTGATTTTAGCGATAGTTATGCGCCTTGGTTTCGTGTGTTTTACTGTTGATTGGACTGTTTATTTATAGTCAAAAATTAGGTTAGGGCATTAATTGAATTTTGACTGGGTTTTGTATAATTTTCAGGTCCTGATCCAAGCCTATCACACTGCAGCAGACTTGAATCACGCTCGAACCCTATTTTTCTATTTAATTTGTTATTTTCGGATTTGTGTATTTTTTATATATTTTGCATTATTATTTTCGTATTTTTGGACTTTTTGGACTCTTAAGAGCTTTAAAATTGTAAAATTAACTAAATAGCATTTTTTGACATTTTGGGTGTTATAGTGTTTTTAAATTATAAATTAAATTGAATTTTTTGACATTTTTAGGTATATTGGACTCTTAAACATTGTAAATTAAACTAAATTGAATTTTGACATTTTGAACCATTAAGTGCTTAAATAAATTAAATAAACAAAATGAGAATAAAAGTAATAATAGGAAAAGGCCAAATATAAAAGCGAGAACGGAATAGGACTTGACAAGCGCGCTACGACTAGACCGAAAATAGAAGAAATGGGCACGCTTAAGAAAATTAACTCGGAATCGCATTCTTAAGTCCGAGTTCAAGCCAACTTTTGAAAATGAATTTTGGTAGACTGCTTCACGCATCGACTAAACTTGAATACAGATATTAAATCGAAGAGCGCACGAAAAAGATCGATCATTCGCGCGTGCGTGCCTAATTTAAATAACGGTATTCGGGTTAGTTGAATGTAGTGACTAGGCGGCTTAGGTTGGTAAATGAGACTCTACACTAATAATTCTCGTAATCATGCGACTCAGAACAAATAAACAAGAAAAAGAATACGGACAAAATTGGGGTATAACAGCTGCCCCTCTTTATTTATATTTTACTAGAAAATGTGAGGTGTATTCAAATTTTCGTAGTAGAAATAGAAATAAAGATAGAATAGACGTCAATTTTGTTCGTTTAGAGGGGAAATAGAGGGTTTAAGAATATATAGGAGCGGTTAACACTGGGCGATAATAGCGAGAACAAAATGAAGGATCGCCGGGATCCGAAGGAGCACTAAGGCTCTGAAGGGCCGCTTGGGGCCTTAAAGGAGCACTAAAGCTCTGAATGACCACTCGGGGTCTAGAAGGCTGCCTAGGCCTTAATAGAGGACCATCGTGGTCTGAAGGAGCGCTACTAGCTGCGGTACTAGTAAAAGCGATCCGGAGGGCCTTTAGATTCGAGCGCCGGGGTCAAGATCAGATCCGAATCGATATGTTGACCAATAGAGGGCGTCCACCATGTCTTAGGCTAACATGCGGCTAGTCCGAAGGACCACGCGAGTCCGGAAGGTCCGTCGTGCTCGACTACGACGTTTGCGACACTGTGCCACTTAGGGCATCGGCGAGCGTAGTGCTCGAGTCCGAAGGATCAACACGGTGATTCGTGATATGATATGAGATCAACGCTAAAAGCGGCGATATAGGATCGACACTTGAAGTCGATTCGGAAGCAATACATGTAATGCATATACAATGCCAACAATACATGCAACAATTGATTTTTGGCGATGTGATGAATGAAATAGGTGATTATTTTTTCTTTTTGTTTTTTTCTTTTTGCTTTTTTTGTTTTTTTTTTGTGTATCTGATAGATGCATGAAGTGTGAATGTCAATATGATGCAAATGAAATGCTTGAATGCAAATGCTATGGTGCATGGTGCGATGATATGAAATGGTTGATTGAGTGCAGAAACATTTTTTGTGAGGATGAGATATGAGCCTTTGGATGTGAGAGGCGGAGATTGATCATTCTTTGGAAAGATTGGATTTGATTCAGACTTCGGCAATTTCAAGGTTGTTTATTTACAGACACTTGATTGTGAAAAAGTACTGTATTTGCAAGCTCGCTTCTTTTTCTCTTTCATTATGATGTCCCATGATGACCGAAGTTTAAGTTCACAAAGTTAACTAAGCGGATTTTCAGTATCAAATTATCGACTTTGTTCTCTCTCTCTCTCTGAAGCATTGTTTAGCGAACATGTATAGTAGTGAAAATATAGATGAATGAGTCAGTTAACTTGGTTTTAGGGTATCTAGGGTATGGGCATATATGACAGGTGAAAAGATGAAGGAAATGATTATTGCCAAAGTCATGAAAGGTAGTTTCTCCCCAACTCAAGAAATGCGGCATTGCCCCAATTTAGACTTTTGGTGAATAGTTTGCCCCGTTCTAGTGATGACAATAACTAGGGGACAGAGGAAATGATGAGCTAGGAATGCCCTGACTTTGGAGTGAAAGGTGGAAAGCAATGGACTTCATTTCAACACATGGAGTTTGGTGTTGCCCCAATTATAGTAAAGACAAAATTGCCCCGACTAGAGTAAAAACATTTAGGATAGTGAGTTGAGGAATTGCCCCGGTATGGTTTTTTGGTTGTGAACATGGCAAGGGGATGAGATGGGTGTAAGGTGAATTTTCCCATTTAAAGATGGAGTGAAGAGCTGCTGTGATTGCCCCACTTGGAAGGGTACTTCGAATGGTTGGCTTTAGTGAGATTGGGAAAGGTGACGGGGTTAGGGTTATGGTTTTTTGGAGTTTTTCTGGTATGGCTATAGGCTGGGTGTGGTATGGGATGGTCACTGTACAAATTTCCCTAAGTTCAAATGGAATAGATGGTGAAAGGGATGCCCCACTTTAAGATCTAGGTGACGATCCTAGTATAAACTTTTGGTTATCTTTAGAATGACTCTTAGACTACAATAGTCTTGAGTTTGCTATGATGAAAACTACACTTGGTGATCACTAGACCTTGTCTTAGTATAACTGTAACTTGAATGAATCTTGTGGTGCAAGCCCTTTTTTTTTTGAGCAAACATATTATAAATAAATAAACTTATTTGTCCTAAGATTAACACTTTGAGAAAACAAAAGCAACTGTCATTGATTGGAATGTGGTAGATGGTTTAGTGATTTATGATAATTGGGCTCAAGTAGTGTTTGGGGATTGATGGGACGGATGATTTTTGAGCGGTATGATTTGGCTAATGGTTAATGGTTTGTGAAAAAAAGGGGTTATTAGGCTCAATGAAGTGTTTGATGATTGATGGGACAAATGATTTGGTGATGTAACTTGGCTAATGGGTGATGATTTATGAAGGAAATGGTTGTTAGGCTCAAAGGAGTGTTTGAGGTCTATTGAGACAAGAATTGATGTGTCTCATGGTAGGATGGACTTGTTTAGGGATGTGACTTGGCCAAGGGTTTATGAAGGATAGGATATTGAGGACAAGGGAAGTGTTTGGGGTTTATTTTGACAATGATCTCTTATGGTAAGAAGTATCAGCTCATGATTGTATCACTTTTAATTTTTCCTATTTTTTTTGTTTTGATTTCACTTTCTTTTTTTTTATTTTGATTTTTTTTTTCTTTTTCGAGCTGAGTGACTTGAAAATAATACACCATTTTTGATGTAGAATTGATCCTTGTCTAGGGTGATTGAAAGGTTTCTTTGGATTTTGGCTTAAGGTGGGTAGCAAAGGTTTTTTCGGGGACATG
Organism: Oxytropis ochrocephala; assembly: GCA_020916435.1. Classification (NCBI taxonomy): domain Eukaryota; kingdom Viridiplantae; phylum Streptophyta; class Magnoliopsida; order Fabales; family Fabaceae; genus Oxytropis; species Oxytropis ochrocephala. The sequence continues at coordinate 62,841,830 of CM037094.1, read as the reverse complement.
GGAAGATGGTCAGACTTCGTTCCAAATCATGATTGCTCGATTTCTCAAAAATTAACTCAAGGACAATGATTTACTTATTTTATATACTTGCTCTTTTCTTTATTTCTTTTCATGCTCTAATTTCTGCTTAGGCTGCTCTTACGAGTTTTCAACCTAACGAGCTTCTTTTGATTTATTTTTTTGTAAATAACTTGCACCAAGGGAATACAACGTTGACAAGGGTTTTTTAGAGATCACACATTTGCCCCAGTATGGAGGGCCTAAAGTGTTATTTCACTAGGGGAACCAACCAGAAACGTCGACTATGTACTAATGTTTGTTTTGAATGCAAGGGTGTTAAGCTCCTTTGTGAACCTAGGAAGGTATCTTATGGAATGGGTCTAAGGTTTCTTTTATAGTGGACCTCACAGGGATAGTTCTAGAGAATCCTACACTTGGTCCCTAGAGCCAAGGACCCCAGTCAAGAACACTGACCCCAGCAATAGGCAAGCTATTAGAAGGGATAGCATCCTCAAAAGGAATCAAACTCTAGGTGAGATTTTCGTGACCACCAAACGAGACGTACGTCCCGCAGGCCATCACTACGCAATCTCGTTCTAAGTTAGGTTTATGCTCGAGTCCGGGTAGAGGACTTTTCTCACGTGTGTGAAGTGTAGAAGTGCAGTGTGTGTAGGAGCAAAAAAAAAAAAAACAACCCATAGCTGCAAACAGACAAACAAACATATATACGAGTATCGTCTTCTACCCTAGGGTTTACACAAATAAATAACATAATTATGCGAAAGCAAATAAATAAATAAAAGGGTAAAGATTGAATTAATCCTAAATTAATTAAAGTATTAAACTAGGCTTTGACTCTCTAAAACATAAGTCCCCAGTGGAGTCGCCAGCTGTAGCGACCAAAAAATCCGGGAATGGATTCTTCGAAGTTCGAAAGGAAGCCGCCACCAAATTTTAGTTTAAGGGCAAATTCGGAAAATCCCTTTAAGTTTTAGGACAAGACATTGTTAGGGTTCGGGAGTCGTTATGTGTGGGGAAGGTATTAGCATAGGTATTCTAGAACTCCTGAACTGTACAGCTCATTAGTTCTAGAACGCTGACTAACCCGGCTGTACAATCGACTTAATCCCCTATTTTTAGGAAAAATAGTTTGTTCATATTTATTAAGTTTTCGTGGTTCTTGAACTGCATGACTCATTGGCCCTAAAATAATGACTAACTTAGGTTGTACAACCGACTTGGCCGCGTTATTTTTAGAAAAATAATTTATTCGTATTTGTTAAGTTTTGGGGTTCTTGAATATGCATGACTCATTGGCCCTAAAATAATGACTAACCCAATTGTACAACCGACTTAGCCGTTTATTTAATTTCATGAGAAAAATTAATTACGTTTGAGTTGGAAAAGAATTAAAAAGTGAAATAGGGGTGAAAATAGTAAATTGGGGTTTTATTAGTCGCGAGGGTTGTATAATTAATAAGGGGTGCAAAAGGAAAGCCCGATCGCATAGGAGGGCCCGGTATGCAAAGCGGGCTTAAGTTGAGAGGGGATGCGCGTGAATTACTGGGGTGTGGTTATAAATCTGATCATTTAAAAAAAAAAAAAAGGAAAGGCACTATATAAGGAAACCCTATAGAATCCGAACCCTAATTTTGAAACCCTTCCTCCTTCACCACTTTAGTGCATGCGGCAGAGAGAGAGAGAGAGAGAGCTGCGGCGGAATCTTCGCCGGTTTCATGGGGAGAGAGAGAGAGCCAACCGATTTCTAAGATTGGAGGGAGAGAAGAGTGGTCTCGGTGTTGGGTGATGAGGGAGGTGGCGCCGGCGATGGGAATCCCGACGGCGAGAACACGGTGAACTTCACTCTGTTCTTCTTTTTCGTTTTTGTTTTTTTTTTTCTTTCTTTGTCCTTTGAAAAGGTTTTTTTCTGTTTGGGTTTGTGTTTTCCTTGGGTGAGCCACGGTGATGATTTCAGTGTGTGGTGGATCGTGAGCGCAGGAAACCACGCCGGGCACGAGCTCGCCGGCGAAGGATGATAGAGATGGTGCTGGCTTCGGATTCGGGGTGGCTGGAAGCTGTTTTGGAAGGGAGGAGCTCACTGATTATGGGTTTTGGAAGATGGTGGTTCTTGGTGGTTGTGGCGGTGACGACCACCATACGTGGTGGTCGGAGGGAATCTGTTATTTTTGTGAACTCTAAGAGACAAATCCCAACTTGTATTCTGCTTCTGATTTTAATTTTTAGCAAGAGAAAAAAAAAACTATAACTGTTGCTTCTATCTATTTCTAATAATCTTTTAATTTGTTCTCAACTTTGAATTTTCACAAAAACTAAATATGTACACCAAAAGTGCAAATCGATTCACATCTTGGGAAACAGATTACGCATATATTTACAATTCTTAGATTTAATAATACCAATATACCAACCTGGTTTCCAGCCTCTGATTGGTCTCCTATAATTGAATTGCAAAAGCTACTCTGTCACATCGTTGATTTCACGATCGCGCAACTTCCTTGCTCTCAATTTTAAATTAGAAACTGCGTGCAGTGGATTAGGGTTTCGATGTGAAACCCTAATCCTATTTTTTTGGGTGATTTTAGCAGTAGTTGTCTGCCTTGGTTTCTGTGTGTTTTACTGTTGATTGGACTGTTTATTTATAGTCAAAAATTAGGTTAGGGCATTAATTGAATTTTGACTGGGTTTTGTATAATTTTCGAGTCCCGATCCAAGCCTATCACAAGACTGCAGCGGCTTGAGCTGCGCTCGAACCCTATTTTTCTATTTAATTTGTTATTTTCGGATTTGTGTATTTTTTATATATTTTGCATTATTATTTTCGTATTTTTGGACTTTTTGGACTCTTAAGAGCTTTAAAATTGTAAAATTAACTAAATAGCATTTTTTTGACATTTTTGGACTGTTATAGTGTTTTTAAATTATAAATTAAATTGAATTTTTTGACATTTTTAGGTATATTGGACTCTTAAACATTGTAAATTAAACTAAATTGAATTTTGACATTTTGAACCATTAAGTGCTTAAATAAATTAAATAAACAAAATGAGAATAAAAGTAATAATAGGAAAAAGGCCAAATATAAAGACGAGAACGGACCGGACTTGACAACTGCGCTACGACTAGACCGAAAATAGAAGAAATGGGCACGCTTAAGAAAATTAACTCGGAATCGCATTCTTAAGTCTGAGTTCAAGCCAACTTTTGAAAATGAATTTTGGTAGACCTGTTCACGTACGACTAAACTTGAATACAGATATTAAATCGAAGAACGCACGAAAAGATCGATCATTCGCGTGCGTGCCTAATTTAAATAACGATATTTCGGGTTAGTTGAATGTAGTGACTGGAACTGGCTTGGGTAGGTAAATGAGACTCTACACTAATAATTCTCGTAATCATGCGACTCCGAACAAATAAACAAGAAAAAGAATACGGACAAAATTGGGGTATAACAACATGCATACTTGCACTCATGCATACATTCATATGTTTGGTGTTGCCTTGATGATGATTGTGAGTTGGTGTTCACAAACTAATGGCGTATTTGGTGTAACTGTATATTTGGTGTAACTGTATTAATGATGTATTTGAATTGGCTGTATCTCTGGTGTGCCTATTCTACTGTGTTTCCTGTTTTATTTATTATTATCTATGTATTGAGACTCACCCTACTGCGTCGTGTTGCCTCGTATGTCGGCAGAACTGCAGTGATAGCAAATGAAGTATTCTAGTGATGGTCATGCTCGATATGTAGTGTAGGGCGGCGGAAGTCTTAGATATTTGGTAAATTATTTTGATGTATTTAGTCCGATATAGGATGTTGTATTAGATACTTTGAGACTCCGGTCGATGTTCTCATTGTCTTTGGTGATTTATAACCGAGGATGTTGTAAATAACTAAATAAGTGTTTTAGGAGGTTCACCCCATTTTGACGTGCTATGTATCACGCATACGAGTTGTTTTATGAAGATTCAATTCGTCGTTTTACGTTTTTGAAGAAATGTAGCGTTCTCTTTGAGGTGCGCGGAATATTTTTGAAAACTCTGATTTTAAAATTGACTAAATAGTAGTAAGTAGAAAGGGGGTGTTACATGAAACACATAGTTTTATTTAAAGGAAAACACACACACACACACACACCACTATTTATAACACAAATAGAACCCCACCCCCACTTTTTCTCTTCTCCTCCACGAAACTCCCCCCCACTCCCTCTCACTTTCTTCTCTCTCTCACAATGTCCTTTCTCCATCATTTTTCTTCTCGTTTTCACCCCAAGTGATCCAATCCCACTAAAATCTCACGCATTTGAACCCTATTTTAAAAATAGCCATCTCATTTTTCTCTTGGGTATAGTATTTTGGAGTTAGGGTTTTTGCTCTAAAAGAGGAGCAAAGTACCCACACCTTCAAGGTTGCGTTTTGAGATTATTTGAGGTAAACTCACTACTCATTATTCAAGAATACATCATTGACACCTTAGTTTTGTGATAAAAAGTTGGTTTCAAGGTTTAGGGGTAGATATTTGGGGATTTTGTTGGTTATCAATGGTTAGTGAGCACTTGAATAACCTTCTAAAAAACTTGGAAATATTATTGGTTTTCAGATTTGTCCGTTATTGCTTCGTTGGCTTTTTCGGGAGGTATTGGAGAGCTAAACTGTTGAGTCTTCATAACTGTGAGTGGATGACGGTCTTCGTCACATATTTAAACTATTTTAAATGTTGCTATTTTAGCCCTTTCAAAATTTTAAAGCTATCATTTATATATGAAACACTTGGGAAATACGCTCTTTGGGAAATTATTTTAGTTTCTTTGACTATATATTTTAAGACTATTGATGTCAGTATTTAACTTGGTTATTTATGTAAATGATGTATTAATGATTTTGAGATGAAATTGTTAGCGGATGAAATGGCCTAGATGCACCTAGTTAGATGACCTCAGGTGGAGAGAGCTATCCATTAGATGGAGCCGCTCTTAAGGGGAGGCCACCCTTAGGAGAGAGGGCTATCAATGAGATGTAGCTGCCCCCGTTAGTGTTATGTGATGTGATTGAAGGAGAAAAGGACTATCCGTTAGATGAAGCCACTCCCAAAGGGAGGTCACTCTTAGGTGGAGAGGGCTATCAATGAGATGGAGCCGTCTCTGAATTCTCTCACGTGTGATTTTCAGATTTCAATTTTGATTTTCTATATTTTTCTGTGATAACTATGATTCCTACCTAAACATGGTTTATGAATTTTGCTAACAGCTCGTTTTAAAAATAAGATGTAATCACATCTATCTTTTTGTTCAATTGGTTGGTGATGGTTTATGATTTTCGGATTTCTCTCTGTATCGTTGAGTTTTGATAACTCAACCTTTCATACCAAGTTCTATCAATGAGATGAATCCACCCCCAAAGGGAGGTCACTCTTAAGTGGAGAGGGCTATCAATGAGATAGAGCCGTCTCTGAATTCTCTCACGTGTGATTTTCAGATTTCAATTTTGATTTTCTATATTTTTCTGTGATAACTATGATTCTTACCTAAACATGGTTTATGAATTTTGCTAACAGCTCGTTTTAAAAATAAGATGTAATCACATCTATATTTTTGTTCAATTGGTTGGTGATGGTTTATGATTTTCGGATTTCTCTCACGTTGAATTTTGATAACTCAACCTTTCATACCAAGTTCTAGGAGCTTGCTTGAGCCCATATAGAGTTTTAGTAAGTTTGAAAACATTGTTGGGTTTCTTTTGATCAACAAAAATAGGAGGTTGATGGAAATAAACTTCCTCATTTAAGAAGCAATTTAGAAAAGCACTTTTCACATCTATTTAAAAAAAATTGAAGTTTTTATGAACAACAAATGCAAGTAAAATTCTAATTAGTTCCAACCTTGCTACTGGAGCAAATGTTTCATCATAATCAACACCTTCCTGTTGATTGCGCCCTTAAGCAACAAGTCTTGCTTTGTTTCTCACCACCTTACGATTTGTGTAACACCCCACTTTTTATAAATAGTTATTAGGAAATGTTTTGGAAATTGTTTTATTTTTAATTAGGTGTTTTAGAGCTTAGAAAGAAACTTAAGAGTAACAACCCAATTTTTTTAAATTAAACTACATTAGTACATATTGAAATAAGTTTATGATAAGACTAATATTATAATCCTTATTTTATACTTAAGGAAAACTTATATTTTTATTTATTATCAAGCTTATATATTAACGTGTGTATATTTTGATGTGAGCTTATATATATTTTAGCCTTTATTAGTACTTATTTGGATATAAAATATTAGAATGTAAGGTTATTTTTGTTTTTCAATAAAATATTATTCCAATTGAATGTAGCCGACTTCAAATTGAGCTCTAAATAATTTTTATTGTTATTGTCATCTACTCCATGCAACATAAGTAGGAGATGTCTAAATATGAATTTATATGATCACATGAGTCATTCATAAACACCTACATTCATGACACCGTAAAAGTGGAAAAAAAAAATACACCTCATGCTTGGGTTTAGTATAAATAAATAAATAGCCATACCCTTAGTTCATCCACCATCACATCGTTCCTTCCTTCCTTTTTCTGGAACATCTTCGTCCACCATATATCCCCATATACCAATTTACTTTTATTTACAATTTACAACACGCGACACCAAGACCCTAAAAAGCCTCATCCAATTATACTGTTGTGTGCGTAAGCGTTGTGTTGGAGTTCGGGCACGTGTTGGCATTACCGGAGTGGGTATTACGTTCGTTATTACCGGAGTGGGTATTACGTTCGTGCTGTATTTCAGGAGAGGATAAGATATTGTATTCGTCGGGACGGTTAGCGTAAAGTTTTAATTTAAATATGTGTAGAGTGATCTAAGCTCTACTAGAGTTAAATAGCCAGCGATACCTAAAGATCATTTGACTACTTTTAGAGTCAAGGTTAAGTGAAGTTTAGATCGTCGATGACCGGTGAACACATAGGAAAGTTCTATATTATTATTTGATTGATTGAGTGATTGATTGATTGCTTGAGATATTGTGATTGATTGTTTTGACTGTTCATATGATATGAAATGCTTTTGTGCTATTTGTGATTATTTGCAGAATTGCTAAAATGTCTTACTGATAGTTATATTGAGAAGCATAATTTGATTTCATAATAAAATGAAGTTAAAATTTGCATAATGAACCTAGGTGTGGAAAGTGAACTAAGAGTCATAAAGAGATATAAAGTGGAATGGATATTTAATCGTAGTGCGAGTGATAGTACAAGGTACTGATCAACAAGGTGAGTAAGGCATATAGGTTAAGTTGTAATCAAACGGAATCATATAGATTGCATATGTATTGTAAGTCCGCAGCCGTGTGGTATAGGACACACAAGGTCAAGTACCGAGCTTGGTCCTTAGTAGGACGTATCTGTTTTTATCGGCCGGATGGGGTAATGCTAGGTTTAGATTACTTCATCAAAATCTCGAAAGTTCTGATTAAACACCAGTAGTTCTCTAACACCGCTTAACTCTCGGCGCGGATGTAGATAGTTCAGCACGGCTTGTTGAAAGTCGGACAATGGGATCCATATCCTCACCAAGTTCAAGTTTTTCCCATGAAAAAAGAGCCCGAGTGTGTCCTTCTTGAAGGCAGTGCAGATCGGAAGGTCCTCGGCATTCCGCAACTTCCAAACTTAGCCCTCGGGGGCGCTGATAAACTCGGAGTAGTGGGATAGTGACCTGTCCTTCACCAGCCGAGTGGTGATGGCGCGGATGGTCGGGGAAACCCAGTGGTACTCGCCTACGTCCACGTCCTGGGCAGGAGCTTGTTCTCGGTTGCCCCCTACGACGGCTTCACGAGGCGAGGAAGACATTTTTTGAAGAAATCTGGAAAACTGCTGAACTCGGAAAATAAAAGATGAAAGAAATCACCACGCGTAATGAACGGTGTTGATCTCGTACGGCGGCCAGAGTTCGAAAGCACGAATGGGAAGTGAGCTTAGTAATGCTCTCGTTTTACAATTGACAATCAGAAGGGAAATGACAAGTCCAAGAACATTATATATTGGCTAGGCCTCGGGAACCGAAACGACACATTAAAGAAACCCATACAATCAGTGCCGCCTTTGGGAAACATGCCGCAATAATTACATGTCGCTTCGCTTCCCCAGAAGTAACCGTTGACAAGACTGACATAAGTGATACCCGCTGACTAACAAGCCGAGGCTGATCTCACCGCTCGCTCGTCCCCGACTTGGGGGGTGATAACTCATATTTATATGAGTTATTTATGTCTTTATTCGTTAAATTAAAGTAAGTTCTCAAGTAATATTTGTAACTTATTTATTATATTTTGTGCATTTAGGATAAAGTAGGGCTAGGTACTGATTTGCTGATTATCTGGCACATTTGGTGCCCTTGTGAATGTTTTAACGTGTTTGCTAGTGTTACAGCGTTAAGCGTTATAACGCTAGATGGCGTGGCCAGCTGAGTACCAAAGACAAAAGTTAATTTGTGGCGCCAATTGCTTTAAGTCAAGTTACAGTACACTATGCTAGCTGTACACGCTGACAGGAGTAGCTTCTCATTGGCTAGCGAGGGACATGTGACACCCTAAAATTCATAAGACATTACTTCCAAATATTTGACATGACACTTGAGTTTCACTACAAGAAAAATGGGTTTTTTTGGAGGATTTTTCCGCCAAAAAACACCCAATTCCGCCGCAAATACGGGTATTTTCGGCGGATTTTTCCGCCGGTAAATGGCTCGTTGCAACGTATTTCCGTGAATTTCGCCGTAATTTCCGCGGATTTTAAGTCATTTCCGTGGATTTTTATGGGAAATTTGCGTGATTTCCCGGTACTTTCCGTGAATTTTGGACTTTTGGCGGATTTTTCCACGAAAATAATTTTTTATTTTTTTTAATCTAAATCCGCTGGAAATACATAAAATTCCGCCGAAAAGTTTTTTTTTTTTTAATCTAAATCCGCCTGAAAAATGGATTTTCCGCCAAATTTTTTTTTTTTTAAAAAAAAATTTTAGAAACATTAAAATTTTATAAAAATGTTTTTTAAAAATAAATAAATTTAAATTTAAAATATAAATTATCGAATTGTAAAAATATATAAATAGCATATTTAAATTTTAAAAAAAATGGATAAAAAAACTCAAATAGTGATAACCAACCAAATATAAAATACTTTAATTTCAATAACTAAATCCAAAATACACCGGTATCGATAATAAAATCCAACAAATCACTCAAATATCCATAATAATAAACATCCATAATCAAATTATAAAGCTACTAAGGTGTGTGCTCATCCGAGTCATCTCTGTGATAATAGTTGTGCTCTCGTGGTGGTTGGATGTCATCACCGAACAAAGCAGCCTCAATCGCATTATAATTCAGATCAATATTATTGAAGAGTGGGGATCTCTTTGTTGGGGAGGATATCTTCTTTGGGGTTGATCACATACCGGGCCTGGGTGGTGGCTGCTCATTGTGGAGGATCTGCTCTTTGGGGTGGATACATCTGCTGCGGTGACTGGTGTTGGGGAGGATACTGCTGCTGGGGTGGATACTGCTGAGAATAATGGGGCTGTGGATACTGCTGAGGGTACAACTGAGGCCAAGGCTGAAATGCATCGCCGATAACCTGCTGCGGCTGGTAGGAAGCCATATGTGATGATGATGATGATGGCCTCAAGGCCTGGTTCATCTCGAGCCATCAATCGTTGAATGCGCTCCTCGGTTTCTCCTAGCAGCAAGCGCTCCTCAATTATCTAGCGTGCTCTCACTTACATCTCTGCCGCTCCCTAACCTCTTCCATTTGTCGTGCATGTTGCTCTGCCTGCTCGTTCAATCTCTGGTTAAATTGCTCGGTCAATTCTATCACTACGTTGGGAGAAACATAAGAACGCACCAAGACTTCTCTGCATTCTTTGAATGTGATCGACTCGCAGAATGCTTTCCTTGAAGAACTTGGGTCCCATGCTGCGAGATCTGTCAAACGATCACTCTTTTGTGGGCCAACCGCTCTATCCCAAATAGAGCGAGCCACTCTAGCCTCCTCCACAGGATCGATCGATGTGCTCCCACCGCTCTCGCATTGAGACTCACGCCACACTCGGCCATCCCAAAGATCATAAGCATCCTAAAAAAACAACAGATAAATAAATAAATATTAATAAAAAACAATAAAAACAATATATATATATATTGTATATATTAAGATAAATAACTAATAACATAATGTAGTTTTACCGGAATCCTCTTCGCCCTATCGTGGATAAATGTATCATCCTCCTCTCGCAGATACAAGTTGCGATGCAACTCAGGCAAACTGACCTCCCGTCCAAGTTCATCCACCTAGATACATAATTTTATTATTTAATAACAACTACTTAACACATAGTTAATAAATTTAATTAATTGATGAAGTAATAGTTATAAAATTGCGTACCATGCGCTGGTGATGAGTTCCAGCACTAACACATCCACCTGTGTGATTGCAGTAGCCATTTTCAGAAGCACAGTTCTTCTTAGCTTTCTCTTGTTTATTTTTAAATTCATTTGTCTTCCAATACTCTTCCAGATCTTTATAAGCCTCTGGTCCCATAAAACCAGGTTTTGCCTTCATCTTCCGTACACCCCGCAGTACTTCAGAATATCTATCACTACATCTCTTGTTGAACGCATGCTCAACATCTTTCATTGCTTCGGTAACCATGTACATTGTTCCTATTTAAAAATTTAGAAGAATATTGTTAATACAGACAAATTAAACAATTCAATAAAATAATTAAAAATTAATTATTTCGTAGAACTTACCAAGAAAGAATTGAGCATGGCCCTAAAATAGTCTTTGTTATCTTCTTTATCTTTTTTAACTGCAGTCCAATTTTTCAAACCTTTTTGGAAATTCTGCTGATTTGAGTTTATGACTGTGGTGGTGCAGAGCTTTGAAGGAAGAAAACTCGAATTTTTAAAAAAGTCTGAATTTGGACCACGAAAGTTGTATAAAAGGCAACAAAAATAAATTAATAAATAATATACTTACGAATCTCCTTGAGGCACCACGATGACACGACCATCTTGAACATGTGTGTACCGTAAGTCCTCCCCGCCATGATCCACAGGAAGAGGTGCACTACTACTACTACGCACTGTTGTGTTTGGCTTTGGCAAATATCTCGCAAGAGGAACAACACAACGACGTGCCTCGTGGCGCATTAGGCGAGTAATAATCTTCTTCCTCCCACCGCCGTATCCGCGACGGTGGAGGAACATCGTGTGTGTCGTCACGATCAGATGATGAGGATCCAGATGACATACCTATATACATATATATATATATATATATATATATATATATATATATATACATACATTTAAATATTAAAAAAGAAACATGTATATTGCATAAACATTCGTACAAATATTCATACAAAATAACCATAAATATCCATACTATTACCAGTTACTAATTAAGTACCAAATAAAACTGAATAACTAGAAAACTAATTTGAATCCCATTCATTCTCAAAATCATCATCATCAGATGAGCAGGGAATTCTTGATACACCAATATGGTCTTCTGCATCTTCATCAGCATCTTCTTCGTCATCAACTTCATCGCGGTGTTTGGTTGATCACATAAACGAGTAATGGGTTCAACTTGAATCACTTCATTTACATTAGACATCTCATCCATTTGAAATGGGACATCTTCCAGTGTGTCATTTGTCTCAATCCGGCCTCTTGGTTTTGTCTTAATTGCGACACATCAACCACGCCTATCAGTCTGCGTTGATGGATAAGGGACATAATAGACTTTTCTCACATTTTAAGCAATGACGAAGCGGATCATACGATCGATATCTACTACTCATTTTAATGTCGATCAGATTTGACTTTGAATTCACCCTTGTTCCTCGAGAGCGCAGATCAAACCAATTACAATAAAAAGCACTACCGAAATCGACTATAGTCTAGATGGCGGGAAGTCATTAATTGTCCATATCAAAAGTTTGCTCTCAATCACGAAATTTTGTTTGCGTGCTGCATCATGTTAAAACACCATGCCACAACCTTTTTAGGTCATCAATCAAAGGTTGCAAGTATATGTCAATACCAGCTGTTGGATTGCTTGGCCCCGGAATAATAACATTTAAAAACATGTATGGTTTAGACATACACATTTCTGGTGGAAGGTTGTATGGGGTAACAATAACTGGCCAACAAGAATACGGTGATGTTGATGCTTGAATATAGGGTGTGAAACCATCAGAGCATAAACCAAGCCGAACATTGCGTGGATCACTGGCAAAATCTGGATGAACACGATCAAAATGCTTCCAAGCTTCACCATCAGATGGGTGACGTAATTCACCAGAATTGTTTCTATTTTCATGGTGCCACGTCATTTAACCCGCGGTCTCCATTGATGTAAACATCCTCTGTAGCCTTGGTAAAATATTAAAAAAATATTAACATATAATTTCCTATTTTGTAATAAATACATTAATTTTACTTTGTACTACTTTATTTACTAATAATATCAAATAACGTTTAATAACAACTAATAACTTCAATAACTAACCGGTGGTGCCGAGAAGACTCTGACTTGATGCTAAACCAGAATCCTTTGAAGAAAGAAATAGACATCACCAAACTCAAACAAATCCTAAACAAACAACACCACAATTAGTAACAAACTATAAGTTAAAACAAAGTATAAGTTCAAATAAAGTTTAAACTAAAACATACCTTCAAAACTTTGATAGAGGAGAAGAAACAAATTGAATTTGTAAGAACTTTGAAAGAAAAAATTTGAGAGAAGTGTTGAGAAAGAGTGAAGATTGAATGTGAGAAGTGTTGAAATTTGAGAGAAGTGTTGGGAGAGTGAAGAGTGAAATCGGTTTAAAATAGATAAATGAAAGAGCTGTTGGAAGAGCTGTTGAAAGAGCTGTTGGAGCGTGAACAGTTTCGGCGGAATTTAGGAGTTTTCGGCGGAATCGAGACGCTCTGACCGAGGCGTCATTGCGGCGGAATTAAGGAGTTTTCGGCGGAATTGATGTCCCTCTGTACGAGGCGACATTTGCGGCGGAATTGGGTTAAGTTTCGGCGGATTTTTTTTGAATTTGAATTTGAATTTCCTGGTTTATTCGTTTTCGGCGGAAAAGTGTGACTTTCGGCGGATTTTTTTTTATAAAACACTTTTGTTTACTTTAATTCCGCCGCAAACTACCTAAAATTCCGACGGAAATTCAAAATATCCGTCGGAACGTTTCTGGCGGAATAATCTCCCGAAAAAAACATAAATCCGCCAAAAAGTCACGCCTTGGAATTTAAGTTTTTCTTGTAGTGTTTTGGAGAATTTATCCATGTCAAACAAAGAAAAATAACTAGCTTAACATAACTAGCTTAGCCAACCATAAGATCCCTTGATGCTAGAACTCTAATTGTGATCCGGTGACTGACACTCTACATTGGATTACTGACGAGCAATCCAGATATACTCTTCAGCTTTCCAATGTTATCTGCTACCTGGAAACATCACCCCAAACAAAGTGAGTTTTGCAACTTAGTAACAAAGAATTTACTTGATGTTTCCAGCCATATCTGTGTGCGATATATGGAAAATCCTCTCTGCAACATAGAAATTATAAATCATATACACATGTTTTTCATTCATATACAGTTCTCAGATAATAATGAAAGAAGCACAACAATATAGGACAAAAATCATATTGCATATAAGATCACAATAAAATTCTGTGCGTGTATTTCACAGATATCATAAACAGGACACTTATTATACTATGTGCACATATGCCACATTATCTCTCCGTCGTGGCAAACGGTGATCATAGGCCGTATTATCTCTTCGTCACGGCAAAACGGTGATCATATGCTGTATTATTAGGCCGTATTATCTCTTCGTCACGGCAAAACGGTGATCCTATGCCGTATTATCTCTTTGTCACGGCAAAACGGTGATCGTAGGCCATATTATCTCTTCGTCACGGCAAAACGGTGATCCTATGCCGTATTATCTCTTCGTCACGACAAAACGGTGATCGTAGGCCGTATTATCTCTTCGTCACGGCAAAACAGTGATTTGGAAGGACTATGAGCATTTCACTCATAGGTTGCATTCTCTCTTCGTTGCAGCAAACGGTCTATGAACATTTAACCCATAGGCTGCATTATCTATTCGTTGCAGCTAACGACATTCCACAACAAAACAACAACAACAAATAAAACACGCAAAACAAGAAACAAGATTTCAACTTTTATTTGTAGACCAACTAATTTGAGAAATTCTATTTGTCTCATCAAACTTAAGAGCTTCAAAGCCTAAATGGTAGGAAATTGTCTATCTTCTATTAGCACAAAAATTGATCAAATCCAGCTGCTGTCCAAAACATATAGCTCTACAACTACAACAACATCAATATGAAATTTCGGTTTTTCTTTTACAACTTGCCAGTAAGCTTTCTCAATCAATACTCAATGTAAATAACAAAATTTAAGAGTCTATTTCAGATACAATGTTATCTTATTTCTAATGGTTCTGAAATCCTTTGATAGGATCGTTGTGGAGAAATATATGATCATAACACTAACAATATATCAAAAATGATTTTGAGAACATCAGTCAGTATAAATTAGGAATAAAATATCAAATGAATTCGAATAATTCTTCCAATTTTTCTGGAGATAGCCAACTCACATACTAACGTAATGCAATTGGTCCCATATCAAAATTCAAAGCCAATAGTTAACGAAAAATCATGCACTAGGACTGATTTATGCAGTATTTTTCAGAAATTCAAAATCACTCAAATACAACATCAAAAGATTCACTTCATTCATATACACACTCAAAATCAACAAGCAACAAGTAATTGTTCCAAATTAACATGTAACAATTCACACACCACATCTAACAAACACCTTTTAGGCGATCCAACAACTCACTTTTCTCTAACAAACATACAACCCACTTTTCATCTCCAATCATTCATAATATCAAAGAATCATTCATTAAATTAAATAAAAATCTAAGCACACACTAAGAGAGGTTTTAAAGGGGATTCTTTGTTACCTCTTGCTCCTTAGAAGCTTTAGGGTGAAAACCCCCAATTTCTGAATTGGAACCCTAGCCACCTTCCATGAAAATTGCTTCCTAAGCTTCAATCTCCATCTCCTTTCTTCAATATATTGAATCTAGGACTCATACATCTTCTTTAATTGAGTTTCATATTGTATTTCGTTCTCTCTCTCTCTGTCTCTCTCTGTTTCATTCTTCTCTCTCTCCCTCTATCTCTCTCTATTTCGTTCCTTCTCTCATTCTGCTTCTCGTATCTCTCTTCTCTTTTCTTTCTTCGTTTCTTTTCTCTTTTTTTTTTCTTTTTTTCTTAACTAGTTAACTAACAAAATTACTATTTACAAACTACACCCACATAATTACTTATGCACCCTCTATTTCTAACTTAGTATACATAGGTTAGGTTAAATTGTTTCTATATAATTATTCTGTTTTTTTTTGGAATGTTACAGGACACTTGGCAATTAATGAGTGGAGAATATCCTTGGTTGGTGAGAGGTGTCCATCACCTTTTGTACCATTTTGGTTAACCACACAAGCAATCTTTCTTCTTCACCACTACACTCCCATCTTCGAAGCTAGAGAGAGTTTTTGGAAGAAAAACTTGATACACTTCTCCTCCATTGAAACACTTTCAAGCTTTTATTTTTATATTATTGTTTACCGTTTTTCTCGCTGTTTAGTGACGTTATAGTGTCGTCTCTGTTTATGAGTTGGAACCTTCGGTTTGTATCTTTTACAAGCGTTTCTCTTCTTATTGTTTACGGTAATATGAGTTATTTAACTTGTATTTTGTTGATGATGCTTATCATGAGCTAAACACTTGTAGTTGGATTGCTTTGAGCTTTGTAATGAACCTTTAGTATTGTACTTAAAACATCTAAAGTTCTGCGTTTCAATCTTTGTTTTTTAATACTTCCAAACTTATTTTAGAATTGATCAACTAAAATGAGTATATTCATGGGTACAGACATGGTCCATGATTCGAACTCAAAGATTGATATGAATGAAAAGTTGTTTAAAGACATTTAAGCAACATTTGCTTCGCCTAGACATAGGAAAGCAATAGTTCATAAGGCAAAAGCTGTGGGTTCTTTATTATACATGGGTGAACTTATTTAGAACCTAGACATAGGAATCTTGTAACGAAACCCTGGAGTTAGTGACTGAAAGGCACATAATCATCTGCTGCAGCGCTTAACGTTATAGCGTCTGATGTTATAACACTTTGCTTTTGGGGAATTACTTAGTAACAAGCAGTCCAACTTATCTTTCTCATATTTGAACTACTCTTTTACTGTCCTATTCAAACACTCTTTTCACTTCTACTTGTGACTATATATTTGCTACTTGTTTCACTAGTGTTTGTGTAAGTTAAACTTTAAAACTAACATCAATCCTTGTGGAGACGATCTTACTTATCATTATATTACTTGTTGCGATTGTGTATATTTGCACATCACATTTTTGCACAACAGGGGGCCACTGTTCCGACCTGGGTTGCAAACCCCATCGAGCACTTGGGCCTGACCCATTATCCGGCAGGGAACTCGGCCCAATAAGCCAGTCCAACAGCGAGGCGGCTAAGCCACTCATCACAAAGGACCGACGACCCAGATTCGCTGCGCAGATCCAACGGCTCGCGCCGAGCGACCTCGTCTATAAATAGAGCACCCGACCTCCATTTCCAGGAACGTCCTCATTCTTGCCCATCCTGTCTATTCTCTCACTGACTTAGGCATCAGAGTGTCTGCAGGTACACCCCCACCCGACGTGGGACGCGGACCTACTCGGACGACCGAAGACATCTCTCCTATTCCGGCATCAACTAGCACTACAAGAATAATTGGAATTTCAAGGCAGAACTTTCTGGCGGATTTTAATAAATTAAAATCCGCCGGAAATTTTCCGGCGGATTTTTGCATTTTCGGCGGATTTATTTCGCCAAAAACTTTTTGTCGAATTTTTTGGCGGAATAATTGGATTTGTGGCGGATTGTGAATTGATAAAAAAAAATTGAAAAAAAAGGGATCCGCCAAAAAGGCACAAATTCTGCCGCAAATGCAAAATGAAAAAAGAGCGGGAATTTTGAAATTCAAATTCCGCCGCAAAGTCACACGATTCCACCGCAAAGAACACGACATAAATTCCGCCGCAAACGCACACGGTCTTCAATGCTCCAATCCGCTGCAAAAGCACTAAATTCCGCCGCAATTACACGCGGTTTTCAATGCACCAACGACTCTCTCCCTTCTCTCTTAATAAATCCGATTCTCACTCTCATTCACACTCATTCTCACATTCAATCTTCACTCTTTCTCAACACTTCTCTCAAATCTATTCCCTCAAACTTCTTACAAGTTTAATCTTTGAAGGTATGTTTTAGTTAATATTATGATATAAATTCTTATAAAATAAAATTAATATATAAGAATATAGCTAAATGCGAAATACATCTGTTTTTCTTCTCCTCTCTCAAGTTTCATCTCTTTCTCAACACTCATTCTTTGAAGGTATTGATTAATTTTTAATTTAAGTTGATAATACTTTTTAGCTAAATGTGAAATACAATAATATATTAATTTTTCGAAAATTCATTATATAATCCTTATTTTGATTAATTTGTTAAAGTGTATTATATTTTTCGAAAATTCATTATATAATTTAAGTTGATAATCCTTATATTTTTCGAAAATTCATTATATAATCCTTATTTCAAAAATTCATTATAAAATCCGTCAAAAACACCAAAATTCCCCCAGAAATTACCGGCGGAAATCCGCAGAAAATTTCCCCGCAAAAATCCGCCGCAAATGACCTCAAATCCGCCAGAAATTACTGACGGAAATTCCGACGAAAACATGTTGCGACGAGCCATTTACCGGCAAAAAAATTCGCCGAAAATGCCCGTATTTGCGGTGGAATTGGGTGTTTTTTGGCGGAAAAATCCGCCGAAAAAACCCATTTTTTTGTAGTGTAGCGAGTCCCGAGAAGTGGAATCCCACTAGCTCCTCGGACGAGGTAACCCTAAAGTTCAGGACCTAACAGTTTGTAGTCGAATTTGTAAGATTGAGTTTGGTATTACTCACATTTTTTTTGGTGAAGATGGTATTGCTCACATTTTAAGATAGTATCAAAGCAACGACATGTGTTGTATTTTTTTTTTTGACAAAAGTAAATTTTGTTTTATATATATATAAAATCTAATACAATATAATTATTGGTTAACTCCAAGCTTGGGTGCAAGTGGTTAATGCACTCCATTTAAAGAGACGGACTCGGCTAGTACCCGAGTTCGATCCCCGACAATAAAATAAATTGGAGTCAGACTTTACTTACCTCCCGACCGAACTCTGAATTATTCAGGCCTCTTTCCTAGGGATGGAAATGAGTCGAGCTGAGTCAAATTTGGTTCAGCTCGACTCGACAAGAATCGGCCACCGTAGAGCTCTGGCTCGAGTTCGACATGAACCATTTTTTTAGCTCGACTCGAGTTCGACATGAACCATTTTTTCAATTCGACTCGAATCAAACACGCGAGCAACTCGGTTCAGCTCGTTAGCTCGGCTCGCGGGATCAAAAAGTTAAAAAAATCTATTTTTTTTGTAAAAAACCAAAAAATTCTAAATTTTTGACATTTCAAAATAACAATTTACTAATAGCTTTGAATGAAATAATTACCTAGATGAAAATATAAATATAATTATAACTTTTTGTTTATATATCTCGTGAGCTTAATAAAAAATATAAACAAGTATAATATAAAATAATTTGAGAATTGTATAATGATATAATAATTAGTCCTAAAAAAACTGTTATAACTAAGAAACCTTGCTCTAAAAACACAAAATGAATAACAAAGTTCATATTGAAATAAAAAAAGTGGACTTATATATATATATAGAGAGCTGGTTCATGAATCAAACGAGTCGAACTATACCTAGCTCAAGTTCGACTCATTTATTTAAGGAGCTCAATTTTTCGCTCAAATTCAGCTCATTTGGTTCATGAACCAAGTTCAATGAACTATTTATCGAGTTGAGTTTCAAACTATGTTTGAGTTGGTTCGATTTATTACCACCCCTACTCTTTCTCCTCGACACCGAAGTGGGGTCAAAGAAGCCTAGACAAAAAAATAAATATATAGTTATCGGTTAAGTCTTGATATATTTGTGTGTTGAGAGAATCCAAATATTTAATGTGCCTGTAAAACAAATAAAATTAGAAAGAAAAAAAAAGTATAAATAAATTGTGTTTCATAAAAAAAAGTGGTATTGTGCGAACCTCGGTTCTGTCGTCTGTCTCACCTGTGCATCTTTTCTCTCCTCCTTTCTCTCCTTCCTTCTATTTCACTTCTCTCATCTCTTCCGTCTTTGTTGCCTGAAACGAAAACGCCCGAGAAAACAAACATTGGCCGCCGGTACACCGCGGCCGAAACATTTCACTTCATGTGCGATTCTGACACGATTTACGGCCGTGATCACCGCATCTGAAAACCAACACCAACACTTCGCGTCATATCAAGCCGCTATTCCGTAATCGCACGCCATCTCGCCGCTATTGTCTACATAGGTTCACTGATTTGTGTTCATGTTTTGAAATGAATACTTGATAGGTACGCATACGCATATCCTGAATACTCCAGAGTCATGTGTTAGTTCTTGATGCTTTTGTTGTTAATTTGGTATATATTGCACGCATTTGGTTTTATGTTCCTAGTTTTTGATATGTAGATAGCGTAGGGTTTCTTTCCTTGATGCATTTGTTTTTCATGTTTCGTATTTTATTCTGATTTTTCTGTTTTATCTCATCCTCACATTATTCTCTAATAATATGAACAACTTTTACAAAAATATCTACATCAGAATTTCTTTTGTCATGTAATCACAGCCTAGTGCAAGAGTGATTTTGGCGATATTTTTTCTGAATGTCAGAAATTAATGGTGGAATACTATTTGAAATTAAACATGACTGAAATTTCAATTTTTTGAGGATTCAGTTGGATCAATTTATTTATCAGTAGCAAGACTGCTAAAGTGAAAATGGGTATATTTTCAGGATCAGAAGTATAATTTAACCGTACGTATTCCTTTTGAGAAATCACTGGAAGAAGTGAAAGCACAGCAGTGATGAATAGTACTGAAAAACTCAAGTCTTCAAGTTCTGAATTGGATCTTGATCGACCCAACATTGAGGATTACCTCCCTTCAGGAACCGCTATTCAACAAGAACCTTGTGGCAAGCTTCGCTTGTATGTCTTCCCTTTTTACATATTCTGTTTTAACTGTTATTTTAATACTGAAAATATGTGTAATTGTAAAATGAAAAAGCATTATTTTCTTCACTATCTTTTTGAAGTATGGAGTTTTATACGTGATTTTAATTTCAGGCATGATTTGCTCGATATATCTCCTACTTTATCTGAGGCAGCAGGTGCTATTGTAGATGTAAGCTTTTTCCCTCATCTTTTAGTTGCTATTTTTACTGTTTTTGTGGTTTTGATGTATCAGCAATTATTCTTCAGAGAATCAATTCTGATGACATTATGCTAGCACACAAAGGCCTCCAATTAAAAATACCTATGTGCTTGCAACTGATTGTATTTGTTAATGTTTGTGTCTATTTGTAACTGCTTAGTGTTTATTTGTAACTTCTTAATTGCTTATGTTGGTTGTAACTGTTTATGTTTGTAGCTGTTTAAATTAAGTAGGGGAGGGGATACTTAGAGTTCAGGTTTCAGTTAGGAATTGGTGTTAGGGAGAGGACAGGCCCTCGAATACCAGTCAGTCTCTTGGATCTTCCTACTCAGAATTCTGTCTCTGTTTTACATCAGAGGAATTCAACGTTCTCTGATTGTTTATTTATCAATAAACATCACTATTCAGTAGTAAATTCTTCGTTCTGTTTTTATCAGTTCTACACATTATTGTAATTATTGTAAGTATACTTTCCTGCTGTTTCAGTTCTATCACATGATATATTTCCCAGCTTTTGTTTTATTTTCATGTCTATTTAGGTTATTGATGATAATAGGCGAACTTGTATTTTAGGATCTGAATATCAGAGATATGTGTGTGTGTGCACACACGTATGTATGCAGGCATGTATGATGCATTGATGCATGTATGTAAATGGAATCTAGTAGATACATTCTCTTGTTTTGTAAATATGTTTAAAACCTCTTTTTCAATCACGGCTAGCTTTTGTGGGTGCTCACCCATTTATAACATTTTTATGTTGGACAGGATTCATTCACGAGATGTTTCAAGTCAATTCCTCCAGAACCATGGAATTGGAATATTTATTTGTTTCCTTTATGGTGTTTTGGAGTTGTGGTTCGATATTTGATACTGTTCCCTACAAGGTTAGTGATTCCTAATGCTATTATTGGGTCTGCTTAGCTATGCATTATACATATTAAATTTGGCTATTATAGGATCTGCTTGGCTGATTTTACATTTTTCTTGTGTAATTAAGCACTAAGAATGACATTGACAGTATATTAGGGAAACATAACTTTTAGGATATGATTTGCAATATGACTTTCACCATTTAGTCACCTTTTGTTTTTGGCCTATTTGTCGCCCTTTGCTGCTTTTCGTGTTAACAAGTTCCTTTACTGTCATCGTTTCTAGCAAAGTGATGCTATCCTAATTGACTTTGCAGGGTTCTAGTGTTAACAATAGGATGGATAATATTTCTTTCATCCTTCATTCCAGTGCACCTTCTTTTGAAAGGACATGACAAGTTGAGGAGGAATTTTGAGGTGCATATTCAACTTATTCTTGCTTCATTCCATCTTTTCCTATTCTATCATTGGATTGCCTGTCTCTTTTCGTACACCCAACTAACTCTACTAAAAATACTGTTAATGGCCATTCTATAACAGCATGAAATATAGATGACCTCTTGGGATTTAAAATTATTTATACAGCTTATCTTGAACCATAATAAGTTTCATGGTTTCAGTTATTGATATTTAAGTACTTGTATATGATGCTAATATTTTTTTCTTCAAATTAGGTGTATATATTTCAGGCTGTGTCCAAATTTTGATATCTCATTTTTTACTTTTATTGAAGTTTTGTCATAAATTTCACCCTTCATTTGTTTTTAAGCATCTATTTTCTGGTTTCAATTCATATAGTGGGGGGAAAATATGGTATTTTCCTTAATTTTTGCTTTTATTTTTACTTTCATAGATAAGAGATTTTTCTTGGAATAAGAAATAATACATAGTCAATAGCGCCGCTGTAGCACGGTAGCGGAATAGCGTAGCAGATTTGGGGTCTTCCGCAATGCTAAATGCTGTTTCATAGCATTTCACTATAGCGGCTGCAATTAGCGGCTGAAATAGCCTTTAGCATGCCGCTATAGGCATTAGGTCTTTAAATGCCCCTTTTTGCCCTTTTTTATGTGTTTACAAATTTTTTGAGGACTGGTCATATTTTTATTAGATTGAGTAGATTTTTAGAAGTGCAGATGATAAGTGATTATACTTTTAAAACTTGAATTAGTAGTTAAATTATATTGGGTTTTGATGTTGAATGTTAGTGACAAATGACAATTGATAAAGGTTAATTATGATTGTCAAGTATGACGATGACCACCCCTTTAGTTTTGTGTATTTTTCTATTTTTGAGTATTTATGTGTATGAGGTTGGTATTGATGTTTAGTTATACACTGTTCAAGTCTTTGCAATAGTAGCTATCCCGCTATTCACAATTCTGCTTTAGCAATTTTGGGGTCTGGAGCTCCACGCCTCTATCCGAGAATAACAAACATATTAAGCATATTAATATCCAACTAATAGTCAGGTCTGTTTCAGAAAGAAAAGATTGTTGAATAGTGGCATGTAAAAATCAAATGGTTAGCTAATGGAACCGTTGGTACTTGGTAGAATGTTGAATAATGAAAACCACCTGTGGATAAGGTGTCTTTTTTATTGATGAAGTTCCATAGAGCTAGTTTTGGCCAATGTTTGGTGGACAAATGGACATAATATTATTATTTCCTGTGTAATGATTTACAAGGTTAATAGATGCTGTATGCAGTGGAGTACACATTAGAGCATATTCCTCTTATTTGCCATGCATTGATTTGTGTTTATTCCCTAATATGATTTCTCTATTTTCAATTTGCTGCGATTTAACTTTAGCACGTTGACCTTTTGTTCACAAATTAAATGTATAAATTCATTTCCTTCAGAGGACTTTGGTAGAGATGATGTGCTGTTTCTTTGTTGCATCTTGGACTGGGGTTGTCAAGTATCATGGGCCAAGGCCCAGCAGGCGGCCAAAACAGGTTTGTCTAAGATTTCTTAATGTTGTGTTGTCATATTCTCTTTAGTTACCTATTCAGGTAAGATAAATGCTGATTAGTAATCTGAGTTTTCCCTTCATTTGCTTTACAGGTTTTTGTTGCTAACCACACCTCCATGATTGACTTCATCATCTTAGAACAGATGACTGCTTTTGCTGTTATTATGCAGAAGCATCCTGGATGGGTTGGTAAGCATATAAAGTATCATGTGTTGAATATAATACACCAAACACGTGTCTTCAAAATGGATAAGAAGCTTTATGTTCTAAGCAGTGGTTTATTGGTTTCGTTGAAGTTAGAAGGTTTCTGATAAGAAGAAAAAGGAAAAAGTACTTTGAATTACAAATATTGTTTGATTATATCTACTATCTATCTATACCATTAACCTACTACCAAAATATCAATCTTACCTTTTTCTCAACTAAACAATTTTAGGATATTTATGTAATTTTACTCTTTCACTTTTTCACTCTCTCTCACATACTTTTTAAGACTTTTTCACTCTCCCTCACACTTTTTTTAAACTTTTTCACTTTTTCACTCTCTCATCCTCTTTCTTCCTCTAACTCCTTTTTCTATTTCTCACAATATATCTACTTTAATTTTATCTATATGTCTCCTTTATTTTTAATATTTCACTTTTCTCTATCAATGAGTTTTATTTAGTCTCTACGGGAAATATTATAATTTGGAAAATTTGAAACTTTAATACAATTTTGTTCACGGGGTAATGTTCGTACAACTCAATTACAATTTGAAACCTTTTGTTTATCTACTTTAAATTAGTCTTGATTTTCACGGGATAATGTTCGAACTAATTATATTATGTCTATGTCTATTAATAAAAATAACACGACAACACTCGTGCGTATGCACGGGCATACTGCTAGTATTAATGATACAAAAGTGAAGATTTGTAGTTTGCTGCGTTGTCCATCACAAGCTGGACAACATTCTATGAGTGATGAAAGTGAAGATGGATGCAATTAGAAATATGAATTTTGGTGGTGTTTAATATGATGAAAGTGAAAATGACCTTGATAGAGACACAACTCAATGTAGTCCCGCAACAAGGACAAAAAAAAGGCCAATGAACGGATTTGGTAGAAAGCCTTCAATTGGCAAGAAAAAGAAAGAGGCTTTGAGACAAGCTAGCAATAGAGACACGTACGACAGAAAAACAAGAAACAACTGATGATCTATTGCAATGTGCTGCTCATTTTTGGAATAAGCTGAATTATCATTTAATGTTGTAAAAATAAAAAGCTTCAAAGATATGATGAAAAAAATATCGTGCACATGGAGAAAATGCACCTATTCCTTCATATCATCAACTTAGGGTTACACTCCTAAAGAAGTAGGTGGATTACACCAAAAGTCTGATGAAAAATCATAAGGAATAATGGAGTAAGCATGATTGTTCTATCATGTCAGTTTTGTGGACTGATCGGAAACAATGATGTATTAAATTTTTGGTTAACTCTGTTGTTGGGACAATCTTTGTGAAAACTGTTGTTGAGTCTACTTTTGTGAAGACCGGTGAGAAGCAATTGTTATTTAAATTGCTTGATTCTCTTGTGGATGAGATAAGAGAAGAGAACGTTGTTTAGGTAATATCTAACAATGGAAGTAACTATGTTTTAGCATTAAATCAATACAATGGAAGTACTAAAATGGCTATAGATCAAACTCATAACTGTGACTCCTATTTTAATTGTCCTATTGACCAATGGTAGTTTTCCAATTTCTTCAAGCATTAAATCAATACAATGCGCAGCACACGGAGTCCAAAAGAGATTTTCCCTCTTCTTTACCGACTTGACTACTAAAACATAGTTACTTCCATTGTCAGATATCACCTAAACAACATTCTCTTCTTCTATCTCATCCACAAGAGAATCAAGCAATTCAAATAGCTTCTCACCGTTCTTCACAAAATTAGATCCATCAATGACTTCACTAACATTGTCCAAGTAGCAGAGTTGACAAAAAAATTAATAATACATCTTTGCTTTCGATCAGTCCATGAATCTGACATGATAGAACAACCATGCTTTCTCCACTGTTCCTTATGATTTTTAATTAGACTTTCGGTGTAATCCACCTCATTGTTTAGGAGTGTAACTCTAAATTGATGATATGTAGGAATAGCTGCATTTTCTCCATATGCACAATATTTTTTCATCATCTCTTTGAACCTTTTCATTTACAACATTAAATGGTAATCCAGCTTGGTGCAAAAAACAACCAGCAGATTGCAACAGATCATCAATTATTTGTCTGTCGTACATCTCTTAAATGTTTGCTTGTCAAAAAGTCTCTTTATTTTTATTGCCAATTGGATTCTTTCTACAGAATACATCCATTGACCCATTTTTTGTTCCCGTTGCAACACTACAAGGAGTTGTGTCTCCGTCAATGTCATCTTCACTTTCATCATATTGAACACCACCAAAATCCATATTTTCAATTGCATTCATATCAATGTGGTCTTGCGTCTTTTTGCCGGTTAAAAATGCCAAAATATCTTCTTTAACATCTGGCTGACACTTCTTGCAAGCAGCAACATTGCCTCTATTCTCTACTAAATGTTGCTTAGCTCTTGTTATTCCCTCTTCATGACTTTTGCACAAAATTTACAAACAGTTGTGTTTGTATCTCCTTTATGACCAATGTCAACATATTTCCATCTGAGATCGATTATGTTGGAATTGGAAGTAATTGGCCCTGAACCTTGTGAGGAGTTTGGTTGCTGAGACATTGTCTACAAACTAAATAGAGGGTAAAAAAGAAAGAGATGGTGAAAGAATAGAAAACAGATTAGAGAAGAGAACAGAATAAAAGAATAGAACAAAATAAAATTTGCTGAATTAGGATATAGAAAAAAAGATACAGAAACAAAATATGAACAAAAGAACAGAATAGGGAAAAACAAGAGAGATGGTGAAAGAAATAGAACAAATTAAAAAAGGTTACAGAATAAAAGAATAAAATAGATTAAAGCTTACTGAATTAGAAATATATACGCGCGCGCACACACATACATACATATATGTAAACCTGTGTAGTTGCAGTTTCAGAGAGTGATGGTGATCGTCGCTGGACAGATAGGTGGTGGGGATCGCGCGGTGGTCGTAGGCGGAAGAGAGAGGTAGTGGGGGTCGCACGGTGGTCATCGGTGAAAGGATAGAGAAGAGTAGAGTAGAGACTGTGCAAGGATAGAAAGCATCGTGAAATTAGAGGAAAAAGAAAGAAGACCGTTAGAGAGAGAGAGATGGGTTTTAGATTAGGCTT
Organism: Oxytropis ochrocephala; assembly: GCA_020916435.1. NCBI lineage: Eukaryota > Viridiplantae > Streptophyta > Magnoliopsida > Fabales > Fabaceae > Oxytropis > Oxytropis ochrocephala. The sequence goes on along the minus strand of CM037094.1, from coordinate 62,815,087 downwards.
TTCCATCATTGGGCCTGATTCTTGGTCGGGATGCACGACCCAAACCCAAATAAACACAAAAAAAAAAAAACTAATTTGACCGCTTTGACTGCTTTTTCCGCCACGGCACCACGGTCGCTACAGCCACGGTATCCGCCATTTGAACTCCGCAAGCTGAAAATACGCCACCGATTTCCGCCATGGTCGCAATTTGACATCACTGTTATTATCAAAGAAATGCATCCAATGGTAGGCCATATCGGAGAAACAATGATATTTTTGGGAGAAGGGATGTGGAGATGTTGCCAAGCCCAAAGGTACAAACATTGTCTGGATATCTAGTTGGATGTGCCTCCACGCGCGAGGCCGCGACAGTAACGACATGCAAGTACAGAAACCACATGACTGATAAGCAGAGCGTGTTGACACATCCTTGGGCATTAGGAGAGTAGATTTTGGGAGGTTGTTGATCCGATGGAGATGAACCAGGTGGTGATTTGAATGAGAGAGGATTAAGGACTTTGATTTATTGTTATGGTTTGAGATCTTGATGATGTGAAAGCCGAAGAAAATAAATCTGTTAATTTTCTTAATTCTAATAAACCATGAAAATAAATCTGTTCTCTTAATTCTATTAAAGCATGAAAATAAATCATGATAATAACTAAGAAAACCAATCCTAAAATATATCTTAGGATGCTTCAACATATTATAAGATATTTTCATTTCATCTGTTAGGTGTTTAGAGGATTGCACTTAGATAACCAACAGAGTTTGAATTGTCAACCAATATGAGAGGGGGGAGGGGGAATTAGGGTTGTGCTATTTGTTCTAGGGCGGTTCAAATGGCTGTCAGGAAGAGCAGGGTATATGACGAACAATCTTGGGTGATTTGGAAAAACTAATAGCTTCATAATGTTTCATTATAATAATTTATCTCAACAAAATTATTTGTTTTATTAAATAATTTACCTATGCTGCAGGATTGTTGCAAAGCACCATTTTGGAGAGCGTAGGATGTATCTGGTTCAATCGTACAGAGGCAAAGGATCGGGAAATTGTGGCGAGGAAGTTAGTATAAAGAAAAACATTAGAAAATATATCTCGTTTCAAATTTGTCTTTACTTACATGATATTCATGTGTCAGATTGAGGGAACATGTTCTGGGAGCTGACAACAATCCTCTGCTCATATTTCCTGAGGGAACTTGTGTAAATAATCACTATACAGTCATGTTCAAGAAGGTATCTGAATCATTTGCAATTGCTGTCAATGTAAAATGCAGCTACGCTATCATATTTATGGAATAGCTTTTTCTTTCTTGATCTTCAGTTATTTTGTACCCATTGACTTCTATTCCTGTTACTATTCTCCTGAAACATCCGTTGAAAGCCTTGTAATTTTTTGTGGTGTTTAGGGTGCATTTGAACTTGGCTGCACAGTTTGCCCAGTTGCAATCAAGTACAATAAAATTTTTGTGGATGCATTTTGGAATAGTCGAAAGTAAGATGTTTCTCTTTTTAATTATTTCTACGGTCCTCACTGTTTGTCTGTAACAGAGACTCTGTAATTCATGCATTTGCAGGCAATCATTCACTAAACATCTGTTTCGACTAATGACATCTTGGGCTGTTGTTTGTGATGTTTGGTACTTGGAGCCACAAAATCTGAAGCCAGGAGAGACACCCATAGAGTTTGCCGAAAGGTAGATAATCTTGACCCAGAATGTATGCAGAGAGTCTATGTTTGGCTTTCTGTGTTGAATTTGTGTCTATTTTAATTTAATTGTGCAGGGTGAGAGACATAATATCAGAACGTGCTAGCCTTAAAAAGGTTCCTTGGGATGGATATCTTAAGTATTCTCGTCCTAGCCCAAAGCATAGAGAAAGAAAGTAAGTTCAATTTCCTATTTTTTCTGGGTGTCCATTGAATAATCTGTGATGTCATATATTGCTGGTATTATTATTATTATTATTGAAGGGTTTGGCCACAGTTTTTTTTTTCTTCGAATTGCGGGTTTGGTCACAGTTGTTTGGAGGAGTAACTACTTGAACCATACAATTTTTGTCAAAACATAGTGCTAGCATTTAACAATATTTAATGTTTCTACATTAAAAAGAGGATTAATTAAATACTTTAGTAATGTTTGATAAAGTGTTCATGTTACAAGGTGCAGTTTGCGACATAAATTTGTCATGTGTGTTGGATTTTGTATTTCTTATGTTTTGTGTTATTTAATGTGTTGGCTATCATGTACTTGTAGGCAGCAGAACTTTGCCGAGTCAGTGTTGCGGCGCTTGGAGGAAAAATGACGCGTACCTTTTGTATATTGTTCTTATTTATTGCCATTCTTCAGTGAGTGGAAGCAAGAATTTTTGTTGATGAATAATTTGGACGGAGGATGATCCTTTCCTTCCCTCCTTGATGGGGTTCCAAATTTGAGTCTTTATTCAAATGGATTGAGATTATTTGTTCCCTTTCCCGTCTCTTTTCGTGAATTATTGAAACGGTTCTTTGCAGAGTAAGAGGAAAAAACGAGACAAAACAAGCACTAGGCTATAACTATGCTACTCTATTCTTTTGGATAAACTTTTTGATGCTCATTCACTAGATTCATGGTTACATAGATAGCTGCTAAAACCTCAAAATAGTACAGTGATTCAGCATCTAATACTAACGGTCCTAAATTTCAAAAGTAGAAAAGAACAAAATGGCAAAACATAGTTGGTATGAAAAGGATCTAGAATTGCTAGGTGAAGTCTTCATTTGGGAATTTGGTAGTCTCTCATCCACTTGGTCCTTACCCTACTGCGCTTGGCCCTAAGTGTTTTTTTGTCAAGAAAGTGTGATTTTCATTCCAGTGGACAAGCCTAAACCACAACAATCCAAATTGAACTAGGTCATCTTGGCACCACACATTGAGTGTGGGCTCAAGCTACAACATAGAAAGTGTGATTTTCATTCCAGTGGCCCTTTTAATCCATTGTGACCCGGCCCAGAGAGTGGAACCTACAAATTAGCACAAAAGCCACGAAGTAACTACTTTCACCAATACTGCAAAAACGAAAACACCTTGAATGGTTCTCTATCGAAAAGAGCCCTAATTTAGCAAATATTGATTTCATTTCTTTCAGCCACATTCTGATCTTCCTCTTTCTTCAATAATTGAACTTCAACAAATTGATCTCACCTCAGTTATTGAGAAGCCAACCAACACAGACCATAGAATCAACACCACTCCATCTTTAGTCATACACATCAAGACCAAGCATCACAAACCAACACAGCGAAAACCTGATCAACAACATCAGATCTAGAGAGCTTTCATATCCTAGATGAGTGTCCTGCGCAGATCTTCCAGAGGTTGACGAGTCCACTCTCCAACCAACCTCCCTTCACGAGCCAGAGAAGCAATCACATGTGCAATTCGATTTCCTTCCCTACAAACCCAGGTAATACCACAACTCTAAAACTAAGTTCTTAAAGTTTGAATATCCTTTATTATTCCATTAATTACGCCCTTAACCATGTTGCCTCTGCATGTTTCGATGAGGGTTTGACAATCAGACTCAAATATTGCTTTCAAGACACCCAGAGAGGTTGCGAGAAGGAAAGCTTCACGGAGACCCAGAGATTCTGCCATTAATGGAGAGTAGGAAAAGATTCCTTTTTCCATAGCAGTAACAAATCTTCCACTCTCATCCCTGCAAATAACACCAATGGTTCCTTTTCCCGTATTTGCATCAAAACATGCATCTGAGATGAATTTACAAAAGAATTGGGAGGGGGTCTCCATTTAACAGGGAGATTCCTTGGTTGGGGAACTAGGGTTTCACAGGAGGTGGCATCTTTGATAGTTGGTTGTTTATTTACGCAAAGAAATTCAAAGCAGAGGGATTTAGTTCTTTGAAGGGTTTCAAAGGGGTTTGGGGTTTTATTGTTGAAGTAGTCTTCATTCCTAGTCTTTCAGATCTGCCATAGGGTGTAGAACAACCAAGAGGTGAAGTGAGGGTTCAGGGGGAATAAGTAGTGATGGAGTCTAGAATCCAACTGTGTATGGTGGATAGGCTAAGTCTAGTGGGTTGGGGGATGAATTGAAATCCAAACCAAAGTGGAGTGGTCCATGGACACAGTAATAGGAGGGAAAATAGGGAAAATAGGAGTTAGGCTAAGTTCAAGGGTTTTAGGTTCACAGTTGCGAGGGTTAGGCTAAGTTCAAGGGTTTCAGGTTCACAATTGCAAATAGGGAAAATAGGAGTTTGGGAAATCTTTTTTCAGTAGAGTGTAGCTCAAGTTGGGAGAAGATTATGACAAGCTCTCCAAATAAAGTGTTTGATTTTGGAAGGATTTGAGGCAGACTAGATATAACTCCAAAGATCATTTAGGTAAGAAGAGGAAGAGGAGGGGTTGATGTTAATTGCGGACTCTGTGGAATGAGATGTTTGTATCCTGACCTTACAATGTATATTCCATCCTTAGAGAGAGGCCAATAGAGAACACCAACAGTTGATTTCATAGAAATAGGAGTCCTAATGGCTCAATAGCACTGATAAAAATAAGAGTTTGCCTGAGAAGAGAAGGATCCCAAGTATTGTTTGTCCCCATAATATCAGCTACTTTGGTTACTGTAGCTCTAGGGAGAGTAACAACTCTCTTACCAGACCCCAACCATAGGTCATTAGAGATCCTAACTTGTTGACCCATCCCTATGACCCACCTCCCAGCATTAGATAAGAGACCTATACTATTATTAAGACTCTTCCACACCAAAGATATGCCCCTCATAGCAGAAGCATACTAGAAATCTGAGTTTGGGAAATAGATTCCCTTGAGAGTGGAGCCCCAATAGGAAGAAGGTTCTTGAATGAGTCTCCACACTTGTTTAGTTAGGAGAGCAATGTTCAAATTTTGGAAATCTTTGAAACCCAGGCCACCTAGAGCTTTGGGGGGAGCAAAGGGCAGCAAATTCTTCCAATGGATGCCATTGGACCTACCTGTATTTCTCCACTAGAATTTAGAAACAAAGGAAGTTAAAGAGGTACAAGAGGATTTGGGGAGGGTGAGGATTGCCATTATGTAATTGGGGATGGCCTGAATTACTGCTTTAATTAGGATTTCCTTTCCAGCTTAATTTAGAAGATTCCATTTCCATCTTTCAAGCTTAACTAGCACGTTCTTTATAAGCCAATTAAGGCCCTACACTTTAGATCCTCCCCATTCAGCAGGGATGCCTAAGTATTTCCCTAGGTTGTTCCAAATGGGAATTCTTGTACTATTTGTGATACTGCTCTTCAGAGAATCTGTGACCTTACTTTTGCAGATAATGCCAGATTTAGTTAGGTTCACTTTCTGTCCAGAAGCACTAGTAAAAGTATTTAAAATTTTGATCACTTCAAAGATGTCTTCAGTAGAGTCTCTTGTAAAAAGAATTGCATCATATGCAAAAAAGGTGTGTAGAGTAGGGGTAGTTTGTGCCAATTTGATGCCTTGCAAGACATTCTTAGAACATGCAACAATAATCATACGAGACAACACATCAAAGACCAAAATAAATAGATAAGGGAATAGTGAATCCCCTTGTCTTAGGCCTCTACTTGGAGTTACTTTTTCTGAGGAGAAACCATTAACTTGATAAGTATATGAAACTGTAGTGGCAAGACTCATAACCAACTCAACCCAGGTTTGGGAGAAACCATAAGCTAGAAGAATATACTTGAGGAAATCTCAACTGACTCTATCATAGGCCTTATTCATATCTAGCTTGAGTGATATACCGTTACCAAATCCTTTGTTTTTTTTCTTAAGATAATGAAAAGCCTCATGAGCCACAATGAGATTGTCTTGTATCAATCTACCACCAACAAAAGCACTCTGCTGAGGAGAGGTGATAGTGGACATAATAGGTTTAAGTCTGGAGACAATTTTTTTGCAATAACTTTATAAAGAAATGAACAACTGCTAATAGGTCTGGGGTGAGAGACTGACTCAGGTTGGGGGATCTTAGGAATTAAAGCCACATTAGTTAAGTTAACATCCTCACCTAGTACTCCACTAGAAAAGAAAGATTGAATAGCTTTGAAGACATCAGACTTGATTGTTTCCCAATTTTTTTTTGCAAGAATAGTCCATTTAAACCATCTCGGACCTGTGAGCTTTTGTAAGCTCCAAGATCAAAACAACCTTTTCAACTTCACTAAACAAGATAGGATTAGTATGTGTTGGATTCATTTGAGAATTATACAACTAGGCACAACATTTAGACATTCGAGAACAGAAGAATTAGGTTCAATAATGTATAGATTATTGTAAAAATTCCAAATACCGATCTTCACTTCTTACTGTCCCTCCATCCAGTTACCATCAAAGTCTTTGATTCTCAAGATTTTATTTCCGCCCCTCCTCTGCACAGTTGAAGCATGAAAAAACTTTGTATTCTTGTCACCCCACTTGAGCCATTTCACCTTAGATATTTGCCCCCAGTAAATTTCCTCTTACTAGATTCCAGTCCACCATGTCACTAGTTATGTTGAGCTCCTCCTATAGATGTTTCTTTAGGTAACCAATCTCCTTAGTTGCATTCCTGAATGTCCTATCAGACCACATCTTAAGATGATTAGTGCACCCTCTAACCTCAGAACACCAATTCTTCCAAGTATCAGTATCCTCATGTTGCCCCCAACCTTGTGCAATAGTTTCCCTGCAATCCTCACGTTCCTCCTACACTGCTTCATACTTGAAACTTTTGCCACTAATGAGTTGGGGCTTAGGTTTTAGTATGATTGGTGAGTGGTCAGAATTAACAATGGGAAGAGCAATGGTTAATGCATGAAGGTAATGGTTCTACAAGTTCAGTTGGCAAGAACTCAATCTATCATTTACCTAGTAACATTACCTTCCCTTGGCTTACTCACCCATGTGTACTTGCAGCCTTGAAGTGAGAGGTCCATCAAACCAGAAACATCTAGGAGTTCTCTAAACAGACACATCCTAATAGGTTCCACAATCCTAACACCATCATTATCAGTTGAGTAGAGCATTTCATTGAAATCACCCATGCAGCACCAAGCACCCCCATTTGAAGGTTGTAGTCTAGCCAGTCTATGCCATAATGATCTTCTAGATGCAAACATCGAATTCCCATACACAAAGGAGATATCAAATAAAAATCCAAATATCTTTTCCTTGGCAGCCACATGCATGTAATTAGAACAATAGTCAATGACCTATAGTTCATAATAATCATTCCATAAGAGGCCTACCTCCAGAGGTGCCTGTTGCCTCCACACAAAACACTTGTTGGAACCTAAATCTTCTTTTAACCCTTTCAATAGGTTCCTTATGAGCCCTAATCTCCATAAGGAACACAATAGCCGACTTATGACCCCTGATTAGGTCATTTAGTTCTCTATTTATCGTGGCCGTCGCTAAACCACGACAATTCCAACTTATGCAACTCATTGTTTTGGAGGGCCAGGGACTTACCCGCTGCCTCTTTCTTGGTGTTGTTAAGTTCAACATTGAATGGGCCAAAAATGAATTGCAAAACATTAGTTATCTTACTCTTTTTGTTTGAACCAAAAGTTTCTGGGTTGGTATCATTATGCTCATCTTTTCTCTTCTTTTGCAGGTGCAACCCAATAACTAAGGTCATGGCCAGAGCATCCTCCTCCTCCTTTCTCAAGTTGTTGTCACCATTAGCAGGGCTTGTCTCTTCTGTGGGAAACTCAACTAGGTAAGGAGTAGGTGAATGGGATTTTGTTTTTGGAGGTTCCCTCCGCATTTGTGTAGTCACCTTCTCTTGATGCCCCATGTTCTTCTCAACTGGAAACTCCTGATGCATAGAGTCTTCCTTTGGGCCTGTTATGTCCGTGTTGGGCTTCCAAGATTGTAGCTTTGATGATTTTTCTCACTTCAGCTGCCTTAGTAGGGGTAATCTTAGCTCCACCATACCTTAAGTTATTATTTGCGGAACTAGGGTAATCACTTGAGATAATTGGTTCCTTTAGGCCATTGTCTTCCTTCTCCGATCCCAGTTCCTCTATGTTGCTTGGCCCAGACCTGGGCAAACTTTGGTACAGTTTAGTGGAACCAGAGTTGATAAAACTCTATTATTCACCATAGTTTCCTTCTGTTGGTCCACTTCCACCACAAGCATTGGATCTATTCTCTGCATAGCTTCCCTCTCCTCTTTTTCATTAGCCAGCCTTCCTGCTATCACCATTAAAGGGATTTTCTTTCTAACTTCCAACATTTTGGCCCAATATTATTGTTCCACTTCTTGCATCCATGACTTGTTCCTAAAACCTAGCATAGAGAGATCTATCTTATGGTCGAAAATAAGTTGAACGTTACCTACTTTGTATCTTGCATATGGGGCTTCCTTTGAGTTGTTGTTGATCTGTTTATAGCCCCAATAGTTGGGGGCAGACCCATCCGAGCTGATAGGAATAAGCGCCTTCATGTCTTGCATTCCTCTCTTCTCTTTCTTACCCATTCCTCCACTATTGTATCAGTATTGTGAACCTTAGGTTTGGTAGGTCCTTGTTTAGGAGCTTTGCCTTTGAAAAACTTCTTGGCAGTGTACACAGTGCTATACCCATACCTCTTGATATGCTCTTTCAAAATTATTTCAATTGGTCTTGGGGCAGATGTGCTCAGACTCTGGCCATATTTAGGGATAGACAAACAGTAGGTGGACATAACTCTAGGCGTTTTACAATTCTTTTGTTCATTCCCAATGATACCACAGTTAAAGCATAGATCCTAAAGTCTATCATATTTGTATATGGCCCATATTTTTAGTAGACTTGGTATCCAACAACCTGAAAGGAGTGGTTTTTTATGTCTAGGACCACTTTGGCCCTAATGTAGGTCCTGAGAATTATTCCTTCAACTATGGGTTCCTCTATGTCGACCACCCTACCCACTTTCTTCAAGATTGTTGTCGCATTGATGCTGTTAAGGAACTCCATAGGGAGATTGTGTATTTGAATCCAAAATGGATTTAGGTAAAAGTAGACTTCATGAGGTGAAACTTTGGGAATCCAATACTGAACACACATTAAGTGATTCATAATGAACCATGGTGCTTTCCTCATGATGTCTTTATTGTGCTATTCTTTAGTTGAGGAACTGAGTGCTCCTCTTCTTCATAACTTGGCCCAATATTTTCTTCCATATTCTTAATTTTATCCATAACATTTCCCTGGTCTTCCAAAAACACATTGTCCTCAAAATGTAGATTAGGATAGGATTTTTTGATGTCCTTGATGGATTCCTAGGTTGCATCTTTCGAATATAAACCAGTCCACTGAATTAGAACCTTAAGTGGAGAGCCATTAGTGGGTGTTGTCCATGATAAAATACTTTATGGTTGCACTAGAGCGTAATTACCATGTGCTGAGAAGGGTAACTCAAGAGCAGTGGTTGTGGGTTCATTTCAAGGTTTGAGTTGTGATACACGAAAGACTTTGTAATTCTTGCTACTTGCCGGAAGGTCAAGTTCAAAGCTGTTTATCTAATGGTTCGTAATGGAACCAAGGGCCCATAGAACTTCTTGGATAATTTTTGAGTGGGCTGCACACCTAAAGAGGACTTTACGGTAGGGGCATAACTTGCCAAATACAAGGTTACCACATTTGAATGAATGAGGAAGCCTCTTCTTATGGTTTCTTGAGTTATTTGCAATTTCTTTTTTAAGGGAGCTAGGATTTCATCCCTGTTAGTTAACTTAGATTAGATTTCGCAACTTAAATTTGAACTCCCCAGAATGTATCGGGGGAATGATGGTGGCGGTTTACCGAACACGACCTCAAATAGGGATTTTCTCGTTGAAGCATGGATGGCAGTGTTGTAGTGCCACTCTACCCAATGTATAAACTTGCCCACAAAGCACCTCAGGTATTGTTGAAAAGTTTTTCTAACTATCTCGGCTTTTCCATTACTTTAAGGATGTGACAAAGTCCAAACTAACGTCATTCAACTAATCCCTGTTCCATCTGACTGCCCAACTATTTGATGTTCACACTAAAGCATTGGCTCCTACTATGTTCTCCAACCTTTTTTTAAAGCAAACAAAAGGGATAAGAAGCTTCGTTAAAACTTTTTGATGCAAACACCCCCCTGGAAAGAAACATTAAGAAGGAAAAAGAGTATTCCCTTTAAATTTTATTGATGAAAAAGAGAAATTAAACAGAGAACATGGGGGGACTAAACCAATACCCATAAGCATAAACAACAATAAACTGAAAGGAACTAAAAAACAATCCTATAGAGGTATGCATAAACATCACTATAATGACTCTCATCCCAACTAAGTTGACATTAAAGCCTTTAACAATTACCTGCGCACACCAAAAATAGGAAGCAATAGGAAAACCCAATCAGTCAAAAGGAAGAACCAAGAAAGAAATTAGCAAAATCTATAGTTAGGAATTCCTCACCTATTCTTGAAATAGTCTCCAGAAATGAAGCTTTGAATAATATCTCGACAAACAAAACCACTTAGATTAGTTCCATGACTTGCAAACTTATCAGCGCATGTGTTATCCTCTATAAATGTGAGTGCAAACGAAGTTCATCTGTTTAGTCAAGTTTAAATAATTATTTCATCTATTTCTAAGCTTCCAAAGGAACTACTTTGCAATTATTGAAAGGAGAAATCACTAATTGAGAATCACATTCTAACCCTAAAAACTTCCAACCTTTATCAAAAGCAATCTCTATAGTCAAGGATAGTTGTTGCTGATGGAGGCAGAGAAACAACCAAGGATAGTAGCACTTCTGTAATTACTAAATAACCTATTTGATGTTTGAAGAGTTTTTGTAATTACTAATAACATTGAAGGTCTTTATAATCATAAGCTCAGCGGTGGAGGAAGACATTGTAGATTTCGAGGCATTTCCTGCTAAAGCCACATTGGAAATAATTTAGTTGATAGCCAAGTGTAAGTGAATCACATGATTATCAAATCTAGGAAGATTTCTGCAGTACCCAATTGCCCGAAAAATGTTAACAATCGCAATCAGAGACAATATCACTCAACTGAGGGCTCCAACCATATGAGAAATCAAGGTTAAAATGCTCTGAAAAGAAGAAGTATAAATATGAATGCTCAGGATACCTCCAAGTCAATTCCAAATATGCTTGGAAAAAGGGCAAGCAAGGAAGATGTGTTGAGAAGTCTCTAAATCACTACCATATATGAAGACTACAAATAAAACAACGACGCAACCTCTAATCCAAAGTTGATCATCACTTGGCATTTTATTATGAAGTGACCTCCAAAGAATAAAGAATTTAGAAGGCGAAATAAAATTCTTTCAAACTATCTTGGTCCAAGGAACAACCTATCCGGCAGGGTTGGAGAAGAGGAAATAATCCTCGCTACTCCAACCTGGTTTCCAAACTGAATATGCATGATGCCAGTCCAACTTGCGGGGGATGTTAGATATATAATATTTACTGCAGCTATTATTTAACTTGTATTTACTCATTCTGTTAAGCCCCTCTTAGTTAGGTAGTTAGTTTTGGTTAAATAGTTAGTTGTAGTTAATCAGGAGTTAGATCTTTAGTTAGTTTTCTTTTCTCCTTTAACCTGAGTTAGTTTCAAGCAAGTCATATATGTACAGTTCTTTTCATTGAATGAAGTAAGTTGTTTCATTTTTCACAAACAATCTCACAATTATAAATAGACCCTATAAAGAATAAATTTTCCTCCTTAGGACCTCAAGTGAAAACAAAATATTATTAAATTTCCTAGGCAAAATTAGCATCCATGAGTAGGGCCCCTCAAGATACTTGAATACATATAAGCATGTAATACATATATATAACCTCTCCACTTTTGCAACAGGAACATGAGTTTCATAAACACAAATATGGAAGGGTGGTGACTGATGATTTTTTTTTTGACGCAGACTGATGATTCTTGATAACATGGCACCTGGCATTTCTACTAAAGGCTCTACAAATATTCCAAGACATGATTGATTTTTCTTTTGGAAGAATCCATAATCAACCATGAAGAAAACAACTTAGAATTTTAAAATATAACAAAAAAAGTTGTAAATAAAAGGTATAATTAAAGAAATTATTAACAAGTTATAATATGATAATTAATTATAAAATTTATATACAATATTTTAACAAGAGTAATTTTCTTGTTCTACTCAATGCATCTTTTTAAAAGTTGTTCCGGGGTGTATCAGCAATTACAAGAATCGCAACAAGAATTGGTCGGCCGGCCCAAGCATCTTAGAATCGCCCAAACACGCCGCTTGGACCGCAATTTCTATAGCCGGCGAAATCTTCGCTAACGGTCAAGACTCTACAAGATATATATATGCCATTCGCGCATGGCATCGTGCACGCTCTCTTACCTTGTGTTATCGCGCGGCGACCCCTTTACTTGATCGCCGAGTGTCTTTGCGAGTAACATCCGAGGTGCTCGGCGTGAAGCCTAGACCGGTCCTTCCTCCTATTCAACGGCCGCCCGACCATCGACAACAATTTCAACACTTCATTGGTCAAGGTACGATCAATTGGCGACCACGATGGGAGGCCCGAGCGCTATCCTACTCCATTCATGGCTCCACGCCGGCCGGCCCAGACGCGGGCCTCATCTCGGCTCAACCTCCGGCAAAGCATCCTCAACAACAAACCCCGAGGGTGTAGCGATAACGATTCACGAATCTCAAGGAATCGCGCGCAAAGACCCTCGGCGCGGTCGCGGATCGATCTTGGAGCGGTACAACGTGCACGCTCCACCCCAACTACCGCCTCGAGTTGATGGAGGCGGGCATTGAAGACCAATTGCCCGAACATGTCACTCGGGCCGTTCTGCGCAGATCCTTCAAAAAAAAGAACCGGTCATTGCGGCATCGCGACGAGCCGATCTCTCGCTACGAAAAGAGGTCGATTCGGGCCGCCAGCGTGCGGAAGGCGAGAGAACCTTCGCCGGCGTCGACTCCACGCTGCGTGCACACCGCTCCCCTCCTCGAAGGAGCCTTTCTCGCCGAGAGAGCACCACCCACCGGTCTCCGGCGCGACGAACAAGGGCACGTAGGTCGCCCCCAAGCAGGAACGTGCGCAGACGCCGTTCATTATCTTATGATGAATATGAGGACTCTAGCTACCGCCCTGATACCGGTCGCTCGCCCACCAGGTACTCCTCTAATGAGTCGTCCGGTTCACGTCGGTCGAGAAGCAGGTCCTGGGATTCTCGTGAAGAGTTGGAAGATTATCGGGATGGAAGAATAAGGGACGTCTCGCAGCGGCCAAGAAGAGGTCAAAGCGAGCGACCCAGAAGGCCTCCTCAACCTCCGCCATTTGGCCCATCCGGAGAGTTCTATGGAATGTCGGCACGCGAGGCATGCCTCGCTATGCAACCCCTTCGGTCGAACGACATTCGTAAGTCCACGCCCATTTACTAGAGAAATCAGGCGTTACAAGATTCCAAGAGACCTGAGAAAGCCACCTAATCTGAATAAATTTGACGGTCGTGGCGACCCAGATAAGCATCTCCGATACTTTAATAATTATTGCAGTTACAGAGAATTGGGCTCGACGATGAAGTGCCGGCTGTTCCCTCAGTCGTTGGACGGCCGGGCATTAGAATGGTGGGAGACTCTTCGCCCCAATACTATCTCCTCATGGCAAGACTTGATCAGAATCTTCTTATCTCACTATACGGCCAACCGCTGCCAATATCGATATGAAGAACACTTGGACACGGTCGTTCAAGGTGATAATGAGACGCTGAGACAGTACATTGACCGGTTCAATACCGAGGCCGAGTCTGTTCGTGACTTGTCAGATAAAGATAAATTGAAGTATCTAAAGCGTGGTATTCGACCGGACCACAGGTTCGTAGAGGAATTCACGTTGAACCATTATCAAGATCTCAGTTTCTTCCTAACAAGGGCCAACGTTCATATGGCGTATGAAGAAACTTTAGCCGCAAGAAAGGCCGCCCGTGCGCGACCAAAAGAAGAGCAAGACAGACCGGCTAAAGCTCGTGAAGGTCGCCGAGACAACCGGCCCGATTTCGAGAGACAAGAAGTTTGATCATCGCACTCGCTCAACAACCTCCATTGCACAAATCTACAATGAGTGCGAACAATGAGTTTGTGGGTGTAAAGCGGCCCGATCCACTCGTGCTCAAAAAAGGGGCGCGACCGACCAAAAGGTACTGCCGTTACCACAAAAGCAAGGGTCATGATACTAATGATCGTATGGCCTCTCAAAGGCGATATTGAAGAACTCATTCGAGAAAGGCAAGTTGGGCAAGTATGTGAGGTCGGAGGAAGACGACCGACCTCAAGAGAAGACGAAAGATAATGATCAAGACAGAGGAAAGGGTGCTCTAGTCATAACGAGCACCCAAGACAAAGATCGGTCTGAAGATCGAGATACTCGCCGGTCCAAAGGCCGCAACGTAGCAATGGTTATTCACGGTGGAAATAGTTGGATCGTAAGGAGTCCAACAAAGCTATGAAAAGAAAGTGGGACGAGCTCCTAATGGTTGCCTCAACTTCTGCAGAACGACCGGTCTCGAATAGACCGCCCATTTCCTTTGGGGACAAAGACCTGCTCGACGGCAGGCAGAATAGTTATGTTCCATTGGTGATCAAAGCAGTTATGGCCAACACAGAAGTTCAAAGAATTCTAGTCGACCAGGGTAGCTCGGCCGACATCATGTTTGAAGATTTGATTGACAAGATCAAGGTTGATCGGAGCGAGATAATTCCCCAGGCCGAGCCTACTCCCCTAACGGGCTTCAATGGAGCGATCACCACCGGTTGGGAACAATCGAACTCATGGTCACATTTGGTGACGGCGATCAAGAGAGCACTTTATGCGGGGCGGTCCGTCACGGCGTTCCTCGTACTCCCCATCAAATCATGCTATCGATTGTATCATTGGTAGGCCGACCTTGGGCAAGCTAGAGGTCGTGGCATCGGCGGTGCACTTGAAAATGAAATTTTCTGCAGAGGCGACCGGTGGTTACCACGGCGGCCGACCTAGAGGCAAAGCAAAGCGGAGCCACTACTTATATCAAGAAAGTTGTGATGAGGTAGATCGTGGCCCAAGTTCTCAAAGCACCGGTGAAGGTCACTGGTCAATCTCGGCCGATTTGGATGCTCGTTCACGATCCGGATAGCGACCCCAGAGGATAAAGATGCGACTTAGCCCGAGAGCTAAAGAACGAGTTGAAAAGACCGAGAACCTCATGGGAATTGGAAGATGTGCGGTTGGGAGGCGACCCAACAAAAGACGATTAAGCTCGGTAGCGACACTACCAGAGCGGTGAAGCAAGACCTTGTGCAATGTTTGAAAGACTATCTTGACATGTTCGCATGGCGAGCATCGATATGCCCGGCATTCCTATCGAAGTAGCACGCCATCAACTTTCGATCGGCGAAGGGGTTAAGCCGGACGCTCAAAGAAGACGAACTCGAGAATGAGGAAAAATCTCAAGCATTGCAAAGGCCGTTGAGGACCTCGTAAAGGCCGACTTCATCGAAGAGAGAAGTACACGACACGGCTATCCAATGTCGTGTTGGTTAAAAAGAAGAATGGCAAATGGAGAATGTGTGTAGACTACACCGAGCCTAAATAAGGCATGCCCGAAGGATGCCTTCCTGCGCCCAACATTGACAAATTGGTCGATGGTGCCTCGGGTTATAAATTATTGTCTTTTTGACGCTTATCGGGATACAATCGGATCACGATGTATCCACCCGATCGACACAAGACGACCTTCATGACAGATCGAGGAAATTTTCAATACAAGGTGATGCCTTTCTACTAAAGAATCTTTGGAGCGACTTACCAAATGAATGATGAATAAAATTTTCAAGAGCGGATCGGTCGAATCTGTGAGAGTGTACTTGGACGATATAATCATCAAAAGTGGGACCGATCTAGATCATGTGAGCGACACGAGGGAAATCTTTGAAGAAGCTAGGAAGAATGCACTCAGGCTGAATCCAAAGAAGTGTACCTTTGGGGTGAGGGCGACAGATTTTTGGGCTTTCACCTAAGCGAAAGAGGGATGAAGCAAACCACGAGAAGTGTAGAGGCGGTCGCCCGAGCATGAGGCCGCCCAAAGACCAAAAAGAAATCCAACGGTGAGCGGGATGGTAGCTGCTCTATCCGATTCATACAAAAAGCGGCCGCAAGTCGCTTCCATCGCTCGAGACTCACGAAGAAAGACGTAGACTTTGAGTGGACCGACCAATGCCAGCGAGCATTGGAGTAATTGAAAGAAGCATTGACTAACCCGCCAATTATGACCAAGCCGCTGCCGGGTGAAACACTGTATTTATACTTGGCGATAGCAGAAGAAGTTTTGAGTCTTTGTGTTAGTCGTGGAAAGCGACCTAAAGCGAATCCGGTCTACTTCATCGGAAGTGCTGCGCAAGGACCGAAGTGAGATATCGAAAATAGAAAAATTTGCCCTTGCACTTCTAGTGGTGCTCGTCAAGATTAAGACCTATTTTGTGGCCCACCAGTCGTGGTAAGGACCGATCGACCAATCGAGCAAGTCCTTCATCGGCCGGACTGGCGGGACGAATGATAAAGTGGGCAGTGGAGCTCAGTGAATTTGGGATTAAGTTTGAATCCAGATCGCCGCAAAGGGCGCAGGTGCTGGCCGACTTTATAGCGGAGATGACCCCGATCCCAGAGGATCAAGCTCAAACGACACTGTATCTTGCATGTAGATGGGTCGTCCAATAGCAAAGGAAGTGGAGCGAGCCTAATATTAGAAAATCAGAGAGGGCCTTGCCGTGAAAAGTTTCATTGACTTTTGCGTTCCACACATCGAACAACCAGGCCGAGTATGAGGCGTGCATAGCTGGCCTGCAGCTCGCTAGGGATTTTAATGTCGACCGGGTTGAACTCAGATCAGACTCCTTACTTGTTGTCTCGCAGATCAAAGACTTATACGATGCCAATGATGACGTGCTGAAAAGTTATCTGGCCAGAGTAAGAGAGCTGCTCAAGCAGTTCGACTGAGCAGAAGTGGTACATGTACCTCGGACCGAAAACGTTCGAGCGGATGTTCTATCAAAACTTGCAAGTACCAAAACTCCGGGTAATCACATAAGTTTGATTCAAGAGACCCTAAATCGACCGAGTGTGTCAACCAAGCCAAGCCAGTCGTCGGTCGTTCTGTGTGTTAATCCAGATTCAGATTGGATCGCCCCTATTCTCAGGTACATCGTTGAAGGGGAAGAACCGAGCGACCAGAAGCAAGCGAAATTGGTCAGGCTCAGGGCGACCAAGTATTCGGTAATAGAAGGGAAATTATACAGAAGAGGGTTCTCGTCCCCATTGTTAAGGTGTCTTACGACGGTCGAAGCCGACCATGTGTTGAGAGATATTCATGAAGGTGTTTGTGGTAGCCACCAAGGTGCACGTTCCATAGCTAAGAAAGCTCTCAGGGCCGGCTATTACTGGCCGACCATGGACGAGGATGCTAAGAAGCTCGTTCAGAAATGCAAAAAGTGTCAAGTACATGCTGATGTCCACATTGCACCTTCTTCAGAGTTACAAAGTCTTGTCTCACCTTGGCCGTTCGCCTGGTGGGGCATGGATCTGCTAGGCCCGTTTCCACCTGCTCCAGGCCAGTTCAAGTTCTTGATCGTGGCAGTAGACTATTTTACGAAGTGGATCGAGGCCGAGCCTCTTGCAACGATCACATCGGCAAAAGTGAGCAAGTTCTTCGGTCGGTGTGTCTTTGGTCCGTTTTGGCGTCCGCGGCAATTGATAAAGCGACAAGCGGCACCCGTTCGCAGATAAAAGATTTAGAGAAATGTTGGCCGACTTAGGGGTTAAGCGGCGTTTCACCTCGGTCGAGCATCCGCATGCACAAACGGCAAGGTAGGCGGCGGCTAATGAGTTATCTGCGTGGTTTGAAAGCGAAGACCGGACGGCAAAAGGAGGCGGGTCGAGAGCTACGATCCGTTCTTTGGGCGTGCACAGGCGACCCCTCATTCATCGACGGGAGTCGCCCTTCGAGCTTGTGTATGGAATCGATCTTTGTTATACCCATAGAAATGGGGGAGCTAAATTGGAGGACTTCAAACCCCCCTACCATAGCCGACAACGACCGGGCGATACTCGAAGAATTGGACCTGATTGAAGAGCTGCGCACTCAAGCATCACTTAGAGAACAACTGATCAAGCAGAAGGTCGCAACTAGATACAACGCTCGAGTTCAGAAGAGAGATTTCTCAATTGGGCAGCTCGTTGGTGCATGGAAAACACATACACTTGTGTGCAAGTATACACTGTCCAAAAACAAGTAGTAAAAAAGATCGAACCCACAGAGATTGAAAAACTCACTTTTAAAATAATATAAAGTTACTTATAAGTGTAAAGTTACTAAGTAACAAAATAATTTTGGATTTTTGTTTGATGATCACAACTAAGTTAGAAAGAAAGCAAAGTAAAAAATGTTGATAGTGTAAAAGAGAAAAGCTAGTTGGAATGTCTTCATCAAGTAATTACTTATAAGTGTATGATGCAGTATGTGATGCAGCTGCACTGAATGTTGTTGCATTAGCTATGTGCCTTTCGGTCACTTTCTTCAGAGTATCATTACCAGCTCTTATGATCCTTGTTCTATGCAGTAAAGAAAGGGGTGTTAGTGCCAATCTTGCCTCCTAACAATTATCCAATTTGCTTAAGTGAATTCACTCTTGTATTTTAAGTACCCACAATTATCCTATGGACTATACTATCCTATGTCTAGGACATAGCATGGTTTTCACAAAGTTTTCTTTATGTAAAACACTCACCCATATTAGTTCTTGAGTTCTTAATTGTAAGCCATTTCTGGTCATTTACAAATATACTTATTCTAAGTGATCAAGTTCAAAATAAGTTTTGAAAAGATTATCAAGCAAGAACTAAAGTACAAACATACATACATGCAACATACTTACTTAAAAGCTCATTAAATGATTAGAACATTCCAACTAAGAAAGGTTTAGCTAACAAGAGACATTGCAAGATATATATAAACTGAATAGACCATGTTTATATATATAGAAATCACAAAAGAGAAACAACAAGAGTAAAGTTACAAATGTTGAAAACCTTTGTATGAAATCTTCTAGCAATGCACTAGCATTACTCCTTAGCACTATACAAACACTATGAAAATGAGTTAAGGAGGATTTATGAATTCCTTCCTCTTCCTCTAAAAATATAAAAACTAACTATGTATATTGAAATTTTGATCTAACTTATGGATTGTGATATATTTCCAAATGAAGATGTGAGGTCCTTTTATAGCCTTCAAGTGAGGTGCTTCCTTCCTTCATGTTGAAGTCATCTTGAGTGGATCATATCTGTAGTTGCTTTCCAGAGCTTTATCCATGTTGAAATCTTTGACTAATGACATAGGGCGGTTCATTGAGGTGTGAACATGTGTCCCTATGTTGGTGACTCTTCAAAGCTATGCCTATAGCTATGTGTGAATGGTAGGCGCCTACTATACAAGGTGGGATGGCATCAAGAGACCCAGCAAGGAGGTCATCACTTTGCATGTGGGTGCATATGAAACAGGCTGCTTATTCACCAAGTAGTGCAGTTTTGATGCAGGATCAGTGCAGGAGCATTGATGCAGTTAGCATTGAGACTGCACTGAACAAAAACATCAAACATACCACAATATATCCAAAATGGCCTAATAATAACTATAACCATTCAAATCACTCAAGATATCATATATCACATAAAATACTATATAAACTCTTTATTATTACTTGAAAGAGAGCAAATACTAAGTTTAAACATATGAAATACTCTATATAAAATAGAGTTATCACACCCCCAAACTTAAACCATTGCTTGTCCGCAAGTAATGACAAAGACAAACTATAAAAACTAAAATTCTAGAAGATAGATCAGCTTGATTTTTGGATTTTTATGAGGAGTTCCCTATGAACTTCATTTTTCAACAATCTTTCTTGTGCCTTTATTTCTTCAAAACTACCAAAGCTATTCAAACTCTTTTGTGTGTGTGTGAACCCACTGAGTTGAGATTGGTTCCAAGACTAAGTGAAAAATTTCCTCCTAGCCTTTGAAAGGATTGGTTCATCTTTGGTCACACCAAAATATTTTTCAAAAGAGAGATTAGACTCACAAAATTTTCTCAAGTGTTGGGGAGTTCTAATATCAAAAGGGCTTGGTTGAATCTTTCAAAGCTTTTGAGCCAATGCATTTTTCTATTTTTTTGTGTGGATCTTTTGAGCAGATGCAATACTTCTTTGAAGTGTTTTGTGCATTGATTTTTTTCTGCATTTTGCTTCTTTTTTTTTTTTCTTGATGCGGTTTACATTGATGCTGTTTGACCGATAATGCTTTTCTTTTTCTAGCTCATATTACCTTCCTCACTTCGACCTCCGGATGCAAATGCACTTTGGCACAGTCTTTGACCTCCGAGATGCATATATTTTTTCTTTGCACTTTGCTTGAGTTCGCTTTTTGAACTATCCTCCGGATACATTTATTTCTGCATGGCACAGTCTTTGACCACTACATAGAAAGCGGAGGAACGGCGGTTAAACTTGAGATCGGCGGCGGTTCTAACTGGCAAATGGATTTATCTTTGGTGGCGGTTCTGTAGCGCCGTTATTTCTAAGCGCCGCCGGTAGTTACGGGCGGCGGTTCCAAGAATCGCCGACAAAACGCGCGCGACGTGTGGCGGCGGTTCAGAATCGCCGTCAACAATCATTTTGAATTTTCTCCAAAGCAGGTTCGCGGCGGTTCATAAGCGCCGCCAAGGTGCACGCCAAAAATTCCCACCAACACTAGCGCGGTTATTAAGCGCCATAAAGCTACGCGCCAAAATTTTCCCACCAACACTAGCGGCGGTTGCAACCGCCGCAAGTTAAAAATAATTTTTTTAAATTTTAAACACGATTTTTGTTTCGTACCTTTCTAACCCAACTTGTACCTATTAAAGAAACTACAATTATGCCAAAATCACATACAGCCTTCTAGAAACGAAATTTAGTTCATAATAACTAGATTAGTTCATAACATCAAAGTACAACCGACTTAATTAGTTCATAAAATCTCAAAGTACAACCAACTAGCAAAACTAGTTCATAACATCAAAATACAACCAAATAGAATCATCTATCTAGATGTCCTACGGGATGGGCTTGCTTCATTTTGTCCTGTGTGACTGGCACCAGAAGAGCGTCTCAAATCATCTTGTGATTCCACGAGTAAGCTCCCAGTTATAATTTTCTTTAAAAAGCTTGCAACGATCGTCCTTCCATTTCTTTCCCAAGCTTGATAAAATCCATTTCTTGTGAGCTCCATCATTTACCACAAATTTTGTCTTTAATACAATTACAATAAAAGATGTTAGTAACAAAACATAAATAACAATAAAATGTATTAAGTAATTTTGCTCTATACCTTTATGTCTTTCTCATAAACATTATTTTTGTAATCCATAGGGACTTCACGCCAATCCGTGTACAAAATAGGAATTTGTCAAAATGATTTCCAAGAAAACCCAAAAACCCTCCTAATAAACGTGACAGATACCCAACTGGTTGATTTTTTGCATTCCATTGGGTCATAACTTTGAATCCTAGGCGGTTTGGAATCAAATCTCGCACTTTTAGGCTTCTTTGGCTGCGATTACCCTCCTCATCTAACACAAAATAAGTCAAAATATTAGTACACCGAAATATAAATAATGGAAAATACACCACCTAATTAGAGTTTATTTACCAATAACATCCACTATCCATTTGGGATTAGTCTTGGGTATTTTTGAAGATGAACCTTCTGAGATACCAGCTTCATTTGGAAAGGGCACATCATCGAACTCAGGAATGTCATCTTCCAAAGATGAAGATGGGTTAGGCATAGACACCCTTTGGGGTAGCGGTACCCTATGGGTGCTTCTCACAGAAGAATCATGTCCTTGAACGGATGTGGGTTGACCATTACGGAGGCCATCATATCTTCTTTTAGGAGGCATACCTACCAATACATGTTAGGCAATAAATCAAAATCAGAAGAAATCGAATGATACAAAGAGGAGGAAGAGAATTGTACTGAAACAACAAACCAAGAATGGAAACCGAATCTAGCCTTTAGTGATTGTACATCTCTGTGTTTCCAACCCTAAATCCAAAAGTTAAAATAGGAAGCAAATAAGTACAAGAATCAATCAAAGGGCAATCTACATAATTGCATTTTCTGTTCCACCACTTTCTTTGTCTTAACTGTCTATAAAATTTTAGGAGCGCAATTTCAGAACTTGCATTATTTGAACAATCAGCCACTAAGTAAAATGTTACACAAAAAATACAAGATTCCTACCCCATGATTCATAGTCTTTATGTAATCAGAATGATCCTAACCACCCAAAGCAGTCAAATTAAATGCTGAGGAAATGCTTTGGTTTCAGTTCAGAACACCACTGTTTCAATTTTTTGGTTGTTGAGCAGGAAACTAGCTAAGTAATGGGATTAATTAACATTCCTAGCATTTCTTACCAATTTATCATTTTTTACCAGCTGAAATATTTACATTCTTACAGAGTATCTACAACATAATTAGCTTTCAAAAAGTTTATCTTGATAAAGAAAAGGCATAAACAATGAAAGCAAAATAGTAAATAAAAAACACGCATTGTCACGATATATAGCATGAACAAATACAGGCACCTATAGGTCATAAATTATAGAAACATGAAAGAGCTTACCTCACAAATAAGCTGTCGTTTCCCAAGATTATCAACTGGCTGATTGATAACTTTTGCTTCTAGAACCACTATTAGTCTAAGATAGCAGTTAAAGAAACATTATATGCAAAATTAGTTAATGCAATCTTAATGAATGCACGAGGGTTAAATTATAAGCCTGCAAAGGTTGCAGTGCCATCACATTCAGTAGTAGGAAAACAATCTTAAAAAGGTGTCTTACAATAACAAAAAGCCAGAATAAATGTGTATGCCACCAGCTACAAATAAAAATAAAAATGTCAAAATTTTCTGCTTTACTTTCAAAATTCCTCTGTTAATTAAAACCCCTAATTTGAGAAAGAAGCTTTAATAAAATCTGAAAGAAATCAAAGAGGAAAGTGAAAATAGATCTTCGGGGAAGAGTTGAAGAAGTGGAACAGACGAATTAAAAAGGGGGAAGAGAAGAAGAAGATTCATACCTGAAGCAGTGCAGTTAGCCTTCCTTCATGTCTTCAATGGAGGATTCGATGAAGTGAAAACGTTTTTCTGAAAAATAGGGGTTAGGGTTTTGAGAAATAGAAGCAATGAGCGAAATAGAGTCGTGGGAAAGCGAAATGAAACTTGCACGTTTTTTTTTTTTCGAAAGGAAGAATCGCCGTGACACTACCGGGGACCGCCGCCGTGGTGGTTCTATGTGGAGGCGGTTATATGGAACCGCCACGAGTAACAATTGAGCGGGCGGCGATTGGGTATACCCGCCGCTAATCAAGCGCCGCAACTCATTCCATTTCTAGTAGTGGACCTCCGGATGTATTCATGTACTTAGCACATGTATAGTTTCAAAAGATTCGAGGATATGGCTTTGTCCACTTTTTGTATTCTTTTTCTACATTGTTTACTCTTATACTTTTGAAATTCAGCCTTTGTTTTCATAAAACACCCCCAAACTTAATTCTTTAAAGCTCTTCTTTCTTTTTAGTAAAACTTTGTTTTGACCTAAACTACCAAAAATTCCCTTGCATCAGATTGATCTTTAAATAGCAAGGTTCTTTTCACAAACTCGGTTTTGAAGTGTTGAAGTAAAAATAATTTTGGTTTTTCCGAGAAATAAGGCTTCTTTTTCTCTTTTTCATCATAAAAATTCCATCCATAGGGCTTTCACCATATTTTTGAAAAATCGATCTTTTCTACTAAAATATTTAGATACTACTTTGTTAAGTACATCTAATATTTAAACAAACTAAAAACTACTTAAAACATATATATTTACTATATAAAACATATTAATTAAACACACAACATATTAGATAGAAATAAACATAATTAAACATAACATGTAAATCCCCCCAAACTTAAGGGGTTGCGGTGTCCTCACTTTGCAAATTTGTTCGAAAAGACAAACCATTTGTTCAAAATAGGGGAGAGGATTAATACAACCAGGAAATAGTTCGAGATAGAAAAACAAAACAAGCATTAGTAGTAGTAGGTGAAAGCTTGTAAATTGATACTCATTTCTTTGCTCCACTCCTAATTCGGTGCTTTGCTGGATGGAGGAGTGTGTTTCACCTTCTCGCTTCTTCTCTTTGGGCTTGCTAGGTGTTTCTTCGCAGTGCGGATGCACCTCCTATTTCTCGGTGTAGTTGCGAGGAATTTGTTCTGGAATTGATGCAGTGCATCGGTCCGATCGCATCGATTTCTTCCTCTTTGGTGTTAATTTTGCTGCCTTCCTGCGCAGTTGCTTGAAGAATTTCTGAGTGTTGTGCAATGCTTCCCTCTTCTGTTTAGCCATTTGTTCCAGAACCAATTTAATTGTTGCCTCATCATGCATAGTTGTTGCTTGTTGTGATGCAGCAGCAAGTGATGCAGGAGCATCACTCTGCATTTCAACAGATTGAGCTACAGTCTCCTTTGCAGATGATTCTTCTTCTTTGTCTTCTTTGTTGAGTCCTTCTTCTTCTCTTTCCTGCACAATTTCTTTCTCAAGAGCAGAAACAATATTAGAAATAATGTTGCTTGGGTCAGAAGGTACTGCTTGTTCTGTTGGCATAACAGGGGTTGGTTCTTCTGTGTGAGTTGTATTGTGTGGTTCATTTGTTGGAGAGGGTGGTGGAGGGGTTGTTTGTGGTGGTGATTGTGATAGGACTGGTGGATCATTGAGGGAGGGTAATGGTGATTTTGGGATAGAGGATGATTCTTGGTTTGGTGAGATGATGGGTGTTTTGGCAATTGGTGAAGTGATAGGGGTTTCTTGTTGTGCTTGTGGTGTTTGTTTGGCATATTTCTGCCTAGCTATTTCTTCTAGGATTACACCCCTAGCTTGCTCTTCCTCCTCTTCATCAACTTCCTCATCACTCTCTTCTTCTTCTTCAACTTCCTCTATTTCTTCATCCATTTCCTTCTCTAATTCTTCATTCTCAGATTCTGTATCATACATTTCTTCCACAACAGGCTCTATTACAACCTTCTTCTTTCCTTTTGATTGCTTCCTAGTCACCTTCTTCTTAGTGCTAGGTTCCTCTACCTTCTCCTTACTTTTTCCTTCTTCTTCTACCTCTTTCTCCTCTTCTTCTTCTCCTTCAGATCTCAGTACCCAACTTGGGAATTCAGGGGCATTCACTTGGCCCACAAGATCAAAGATCTTGTCAAAGACCAATTGAAGCCAGTCATGTTGATCATTTTGAAATTTCCAGATGACTCTGCCTTCGCATGTAATGCTCTTGCATTGCAGTGCAGTGGCCTCTCACATTTCTCAACTTCTCCTTCACTTCAAAGACTAAATTACTGTGGGGAAATTTCCTTTGTTCATTAGCGACTATAGGGACACCTTCTTTCATGCATAGTTCGGTTATAAGACAAGTGGAAAAACAGAAATCCCTTTGATTTTGTTGAGCATGCAAGAATTTCCTAGCTATCAATGCCTATGTCTACATTTCCCTCAGAGAGAATTGTATCTAGCAAGATTAATCTCTCTTTGGTCATAGCATATGTATGTGATGTAGGCAGAATTGAAGTGGCTATGAACAAATGCCAATTACCTAATGCATTTATCAAACAATTGCTTCTAAGCTTAATCTCATTAGGTGTAAATTTTTCCCACACAGCCCCTGGTATAGCAATCCTATTCCTTAATTCTTCCATTTCTTTCTTAAATGACTTGGCCACTTTGTTTTCAAAATCATTTCCATTATACTTCAACATATAATGTTCATTCAATTTCTTGGCATGGAAGTGTACAAGTTTACCTCTCACCATGGAAGTGTAGGAATGTTCTGCTCCTTCTTGTGGTGTGATTCCAGCATAGAACTCTCTCACTATGTCTTCAATGTAGTTCCTCTTGGTAGCACGAAGTGGTCCCAATTGAGATTGGCCACTGTTGACATGAATGATGGGCTAGCCTTCTTCAAATCATACCCTCTCTCGGGCAATAGATGCATGTTCCAGAGATGAACATTGTCATCATTTCTAGTTGTTGATTCCTTGGCTTTGCCTTTCTTGGTGATGATGATGATGCATGCATGACCTTCTTTTCTTCTCGGAGATTTACGGCCGCTTGCTCGATGATTCTGTTTGATTGCTTTTTCACCATTGTAATTGCTTTGAATTTCTAGGTTTTTGATTGCTTGTGTGATTGAGAGAAATTGTAAATGAGAATGTGAAGGGAGGTTTGTGTTTCAGATGAGAGAAATTTGTGAGATTGCGAATGAAAGGGTAATTCAGTAACAAACTTAAGGCTTTATGTTTGGGAAGAAGGAAGTTAGTGGGTGTATTAGGTAGCCGTTAGCATTGCGTGCTGCACATGCATCATGCCATGTGTCTTGCTTTGGCTACCAATGTGTCATTAATCTTGCTTAACCTTCCTGAAGCCTTATGATTCACACTTAACCAATTTTCTTCAAGTTTATAAATTTACGATCATGAGGCACGTTTTTCCTCAATGCAGTGCATTTGATGCATTTGCATTAGTTTCTGCATTCTGCAAAACAACTAAAAACATAAAATTGCACAAAAATAATTAAAAACAATGGGTTGCCTCCCATTAAGCGCTTGTTTTAAGAGTCTTGTCAGCCTGACTACCTCTTTTTGCTTAGAGATTTTGCAAATAGGTGGTGGTTTTATCTCTCACCACATGTTCACCATAGTACATTTTAACTCTCTGACCATTCACCTTGAAGACAGTATTTGAGGATTTATCAAATAAGTCTACTGCTCCATGTGGATAAACCTTTATCAACTTAAATGGTCCCGACCACCTTGACCTTAGTTTTCCAGAAATAGCTTCAACCTAGAGTTGTATAGCGTAACTAGTCCTCCTTCTTTCAATTCTCTTCGTGAATTTTCTTGTCATGCCATTTCTTAGTCTTAGCTTTGTAGATTTCAGCATTCTCATAAGAGGTTTGCCTAATTTCTTCTAACTCATCAAGCTCTATCATTCTCTTTTTACCGCCTTGTTCAAATTGAAATTGAGCTTCTTGATTGCCCAATAAGATTTGTTTTCCAATTCTACGGGTAAATGGCATGCTTTTCCATAGACTAATTTGTAAGGGGACATTCCTAAGGGTGTTTTGAATCTTTGTTCTATATGCCCATAAAGCATCATCCAAATGTAAAGACCAATCTTTCCTATTTGGACTAACCATTTTTCTAGCATTTCGTTAATTTCCTATTGGATAATGCCGCTTGTCCACTAGTTTGAGGATGGTATGTTTGTAGCTATCTTATGCTTAACTCCATACTTAGCTAGAAGGTTTTCTATGATCTTATTGCAAAAGTGTGAACCTTCATCATTAATGATAGCTCTAGGAGTTCCAAATCTAGTGAATATATTTCTTTGAAGAAACTTACTCAACGATTTAGCATCATTATTAGGTAATGCTCTCGCCTCTACCCATTTGGACACATAATCAACATCTACTAAGATATATAAATTGCCAAAAGAGGGTGGAAAAGGTCCCATGAAATCCATGCCCCAAACATCAAATAATTCTATTTCTAAAATATTTGTTCTAGGCATTTCATGCTTATCGTAAATATTTCTGCTCTTTGACATTTATCACAATATTTGACCAAAAATATGAATCTTTAAATAAAGTAGGCCAAAAATAACTTGATTTGTAATACCTTAGCTGCTGTTCTAGTGCTTCCAAAGTGTCCTCCATAAGGTGCATAATGGCAATGCAGAAGCACTGCTTGTTGCTCCTCTTCAGGTATGCATTTCCTCATTAATTGATCAGGGCACATCTTGTAAAGGAATGGATCATCCCAATAGTATTGTTTAACCATGTGGAAGAATTTTTTCCTTTGTTGATATGTCATACTCACTGGTACTACTTTGCTTGCAAGGAAATTTACAATATCAGCAAACCATGGTGCAGGTGCATTTGATGCTCCTGCATTGCTTATAGCAAATGCAGTTTCATGTTTTGCATTGACTGTGATTGCCAATAGTTTCTCATCTGGAAAGCTTTCCTTGATTTCTTCTCCTTGTGTACCAAGTGATTCTCCTTCAATCCTTGATAAATGGTCTGCTACTTGGTTTTCTACTCCCTTCTTGTCTCTAATTTCTAAATCAAATTCTTGTAGGAGTAAAATCCACCTTATCAGCCTTGGTTTTGCATCCTTCTTTGAAATTAGATACTTAATGGCAGAGTGATCAGTATAGACAATAATTTTAGTGCCAACAAAGTAAGATCTAAATTTTTCAAAGGCAAACACCACAGCTAATAATTCCTTTTCTGTAACTGTGTAGTTCACTTGAGCTTCAATTAATGTCTTGCTAGCATAATATATGGAATGAAAGACCTTATCATACCTTTGCCCTAGGACTGCTCCTACTGCAAAGTCACTAGCATCACACATTAATTCAAATGGCTTACTCCAACGGAGTTACTATAATTGGTCTTTGTCACCAATGCCTTTCTAAGCTTGTCAAAAGCTTCTATAAAAGATTCATCAAAGTTGAATTCTACATCATGTTGCAGAAGCATAAATAATGGTTTTGAGATTTTTGAAAAATCTTTGATAAACCTTCTATAAAAACCAGCATGGCCTAAGAAGCTCCTGATACCTTTAACTGTATTTGGTGGTGGTAGATTCTCAATGACATCAACTTTAGCTTTGTCTACCTCTAGACCTTTCTTTGAAATTCTATGTCCTAGCACTATGCCTTCTTGTACCATGAAATGGCACTTTTCCCAGTTTAAGACTAAATTTGTTTCCTCACATCTCTTGAGAATTTGTTCCAAATTTGCTAAACAAACTTGAAATGTTTCTCCAAAGATAGAGAAATCATCCATGAATACTTCCATTGATTGCTCAATGAAATCGAGAATATAGACATCATGCATCTTTGGAATGTAGCGGCAGTGCATTACATAAGCCAAATGGCATCCTTCTAAAGGCAAAGGTTCCATAAGGGCATGTAAAGGTGGTTTTGTGTTGATCCTTAGGCTCAATGGCTATTTGATTATAGCTTTGAATAGCCATCTAGGAAACAATAAAATTATTTCCCGCTAATCTATCTAACATTTGGTCTATGAATGGTAAAGGAAAGTGATCCTTTTGGTAGCTTTGTTGAGTTTTACGTAATCCATACTGATTCTCCACCCTGTGTGATTCTAGTTGGTATCAACTCATTCTTTTCATTGGCTATTCTTTGTCACACCCCCTTTCTTTGGTACACATTGGACGGGACTTACCCAAGCACCGCATGCGATATGGGGTATATGATTCCGACATCTAGCCACTTAATGATTTCCTTTTTCACAACCTCTTTCATAATAGGATTTAGTCTTCTTTGACTCTCTATCTTTGTTTTTGGAATTTTCTTCCAAAATGACTCTATGCATGCATATAGAAGGACTAATTCCTTTGATATCTGCCATTTGCCAACCTATAGCTTTGGTATGATTCTTTAGAGTACTAATGAGATCACTCTCCTGTTTTGATGTTAAATCAGAAGCAATGATAACAGGTAAAGTCTCATTTGTTCCTAAGAATGCATACTTAAGGTGTTCAGGTAGTATCTTCAATTCTAACTTAGGAGGTTGTTCTATTGAGGGTAAGTTCTTCTTGAGAATTGGATCCTCAAGGTTGAGTGGTTCATAAGTCCTAGCCCATACTTCCTTACAAGAGTTTTCTATTGGTAGATTCTCTTTTTCTAGTATTTCATCATCTAGCAATGCAGCTGCATCTAATGCATCTGCATTGGCTAAGTGATCATACTGCTTGTAAAATTGTTTTTCTACCAATTGATCTAGAGAGAATAAGGATGAACACTCTTCTGTATCCTCTGCAGGATACTTCATAGCATTCATTACATTGAATTTTATCTCTTGATCATTCACTCTCATAGTGAGTTCACCTTTCTGCACATCAATTATGGTTTTACCAGTTGCTAAAAATGGTCTACCTAGGATAATAGGCACTTCCTTATCTGCATCAAAGTCAAGGATAACAAAATCTACAGGGAATACAAATTTGTCTACCTTAACTAGGATGTCTTCTATGATACCTTCAGATAGGCTATTGATTCATCACCTAATTGAAGTGTCACAGTGGTTGGTTTTGCATTTCCTATTTCTAACTGGTCAAAAATAGATTTAGGCATCAAGTTAATGCTTGCACCTAAATCACATAAAGCTTTACAAGTATAGGATTTTCCTATAGAAAATGGAATTGTAAAACTACCTGGATCCTTCAATTTCCTAGGAATCTTATTTTGCATAAGCAAACTACAATCTTCTGTCATGGCAACTGTTTCAAACTCACCTAATCTTCTTCTCTTAGTAAGCACATCATTCATAAATTTTGCATAATTTGGCATTTGTTGGAGGGCTTCTACTAAGGGAACATTGATGTGTAATTGTTTTAGTACCTCTAAGAATTTACCAAACCGCTTCTCCTCATGTGTGCTTTTTGGTCTTTGAGGATAAGGAGGAGGAGGGTATTCAGTACTAACTTAGGTAGTGGACTTTGAACTTCTTGTGATGCAGAGCACTAGATGCTTCTGCATAGGTTTCTTTTGATTTTTGGCTTTTTCTCCCTTTTCTACACTTTCCTTCTCGATTAACTCTACAAGATCCTTACCACTTAATGAAATAGCCTTAACTGCGCTTTTCCTTTGGTTTGGGAAGGAGTAGCTTCTGTATTTGAAGGTAAGGCACCTTGTGGCCTTTGATACAGTGTGGCTAATTGACCAACTTGATTCTCTAAGTTCTTAATGGAAGCATCTTGGGTTTGTCTAGCAGTTCTAGATTCACCTATAAATGCTTTAAGCATGGATTCTAGAGAATTATCAGTGGTAGGTTGAGAGTTTCTTTGGTTATTTTGAGGGAATCTCGTGTGGGTTGGTTGGTGTAGTTGGAGTAGTTCTACAAGTGCAGTGCACTATTGTTGCTCCATCTAAAATTTGGGTGATCTTTCCAACCGGGATTATAAGTGTTGGAATAAGGGTTGTTATTCCTATTATAACCTACATAATTTACAGAGATAGGGTTGCTAGAACACTCCTCATACAAGTGACCTCCTCCACAGTACACACAACTAGGTGTGCCTGGAGGTACTTGTTCTCTTCTGCAATGCAGTGCTTTACGGTGATGCGTTTGCATTAGATCTTGATAGCATTGCTAGAAGTGAAGTTTTTCATCAAATTAGCTAGAGTGGCTACTTGAGCAGATAGGGAAGATATATCATTGATTTCATGTACCCCTGATGGTTTCTTTTGGGCACTTACCCTCTCGGTGAGGCCAACTAGAGCTATTAGTTGCTATTCTATCAATTAATTCACATGCTTCATTGTATGAATGATTTAATAACACTCCACCGGATGATGCATCAAGCATTATTCGGTTTGAGGTTCTAAACCATTATAAAATGTTTCCATTTGAATAATAACAGTAAACCATGATGAGGACATTTTCTCAAAAGTTCCTTCCATCTTTCCCATGCTTCAAATAAAGACTCAAACTCTTTTTGTCTAAAAGATGTAATATCATTTCTTAACTTTGGCATTTTTGATAGGTGGGAAATATTTTCCTAAAAATTTTTCAGCCATTTCATTCCATGAATGGATAGAGAGTTAGGCTCTAAAGAATTTAGCCAAGCCTTGGCTCTATCTTTCAAAGAATATGGAAATAACCTTAATCTAAATGCATTTTCACTAACACCTGTAAAATAAAATTACTACATACTTCTAGAAATTGCCTTAAATGCAAATGAGGATCTTCATGAGGAGATCCTCCAAATTGACCAATAGTTTGAAGCATTTGAAACATCATAGGCTTAAATTCAAAATGCATGGCATCAATATGAGGTCTATTTATACTAGTTTGCATGTTTTGATGATCAAACTGAGCATAATCCCTCATAGGTCTATCTCTATCATTAATCATACCTATGTGATCCATGTGGATGAGATTTTCTCTATGAACTTCTTCTTCAGTAGCATGCTGTGAACCAGGGCCTCCTCTCACTGAGTGTGGCCTTGAGCTTTGTTCTTCACTGAATGACATGTTGCAAGCTTATTGATTTTGTTTCTGGAGTCTTAGCAATCTCACGAATTTTCTTTCTATTTACGGATCTAAACTATATTCGGAGTTCTTTCTCGTTACTGTACATATAGTAAGTACCATGTACTTTTGTTGTGAAACTTTAAAAACTGTAATTTATATACAACACTAAATTACTATATATCGAATTTTAAAAGAATTTACTTCAATCAAACATGGCGCCAAAAACTTGGTGCATGGAAAACACATACACTTGTGTGCAAGTATACACCTTGTCCAAAAACAAGTAGTAAAAAGATCGAACCCACGAGATTGAAAAACTCACTTTTAAAATAATATAAAGTAATAAAGTGTAAAGTCACTAAGTAACAAAATAATTTTGGATTTTTGTTTGATGATCACAACTAAGTTAGAAAGAAAACAAAGTAAAAAATGTTGATAGTGTAAAAGAGAAAAGCTAGTTGGAATGTCTTCATCAAGTAATTTACTTATAAGTGTATGATGCAAAGATGTGATGCACCTTTGAATCTTTGTTGCATTAGCTATGTGCCTTTCGGTCACTTTCTTGATATATCATTACAGCTCTTATGATCCTTGTTCTATGCAAGAAAGAAAGGGGTGTTAGTGCCAATCTTGCCTCCTAACAATTATCCAATTTGCTTAAGTGAATTCACTCTTGTATTTTAAGTACCCACAATTATCCTATGGACTATACTATCCTATGTCTAGGACTTAGCATGGTTTTCACAAAGTTTTCTTTATGTAAAACACTCACCCATATTAGTTCTTGAGTTCTTAATTGTAAGCCATTTCTGGTCATTTACAAATCTACTTATTCTAAGTGATCAAGTTCAAAATAAGTTTTGAAAAAATTATCAAGCAAGAAATAAAGTACAAACATACATACATGCAACATACTTACTTAAAAGTTCATTAAATGATTAGAACATTCCAACTAAGAAAGGTTTAGCTAACAAGAGACATTGCAAGATATATATAAACTGAATAGACCATGTTTATATATATAGAAATCACAAAAGAGAAACAACAAGAGTAAAGTTACAAATGTTGAAAACCTTTGTATGAAATCTTCTAGCAATGCACTAGCATTACTCCTTAGCACTATACAAACACTATGAAAATGAGTTAAGGAGGATTTATGAATTCCTTCCTCTTCCTCTAAAAATATAAAAACTAACTATGTATATTGAAATTTTGATCTAACTTATGGATTGTGATATATTTCCAAATGAAGATGTGAGGTCCTTTTATAGCCTTCAAGTGAGGTGCTTCCTTCCTTCATGTTGAAGTCATCTTGAGTGGATCATAGGCGTAGTAGTTGCTTTCGAGCTTTATCCATGTTGAAATCTTCGACTCATCGACATAGGGCGGTTCATTGAGGTGTGAACATGTGTCCCTATGTTGGTGACTCTTCAAAGCTATGTCTATAGCTATGTGTGAATGGTAGCGCCTACTATACAAGGTGGGATGGCATCGAGAGCGAGCAGGCAGAGGTCATCACTTTGCATGTGGGTGCATATGAAACAGTCGCTTATTCACCAAGTAGTGCGATTTTGATGCGAGGATCGGTCTGCAGAGCATTGATGCGATTAGCATTTGAGACTGCACTGAACAAAAACATCAAACATACCACAATATATCCAAAATGGCCTAATAATAACTATAACCATTCAAATCACTCAAGATATCATATATCACATAAAATACTATATAAACTCTTTATTATTACTTGAAAGAGAGCAAATACTAAGTTTAAACATATGAAATACTCTATAAAAAATAGAGTTATCACTCGTCCTAAGGCGTGCTGACGTTGGAAACAAGAACGCTCGACAAGGAAAGCTCGCACCAAATTGGGAAGGTCCGTACAGGGTCGTCAAGAAGACCGGCAAGGGAGCATATGAGTTGGAAACCATGGAAGGGGCGACCATCCCCAGAACATGGAACGCAGAAAAACTTAGAAAGTATTATGTCTAAATGTAATGAACGACCGATTTATTAATGAAAGACAGGCAGGCGCTCTTTTTCCCACTGGGTTTTTTACAGAGGCCTGACCTTTGAAAAATTGTTATTATTTACTTTCGCAAAGAATGTATGTATGCGTCGCTCAAGCATGCTCATGGCAAAGGAGCGATCGAAGATTTATCAAACTTGAGCGGATCGTCGAAACGATCTACCTCGAAAGTGCCATCGAAATGGCCCGCGGTTAAATAACGTAAACTTCGTGTCGTCGAAACGATGCATGGCGTGTGCCACCGAGCCGCAAGACAAACAACGGTCACCGAAGTTGACTCAACGAGCGCCATCGAAAATGGCCCACGGGTTAAGTAATAACCCACCATAATAGGCCGTCGAAACGACCTACCTCGAGAGATCATCGAAATGATCCCAACAGGTGCCATCGAAATGGCCCAATCGAGTGCCATCGAAATGGCCCAACCATTAACGAGCGCCATCGAAAATGGCCCACGGGTTAAGTAATAACCCACCATAATAGGCCGTCGAAACGACCTACCTCGAGAGATCATCGAAATGATCCCAACAGGTGCCATCGAAATGGCCCAATCGAGTACCATCGAAATGGCCCAACCATTAACGAGCGCTTTCGAAATGGCACAAAACGGTCGCCGAGCGGCCTACAAGTTCGAAAACTTAGACAAATAAACGTACAAGATGGATAGGCGAGCAATGCGAATTCAAGTAAACAAAATAAAAGACAAGTTAAAATGTCATTACATAACAGAAACGCCCGGTCGAAACCGAGCGCTCGAATATCTCATTGCTCGATGGCGGCTTTCAAATTGTTGGGCCGAAGGCAAGTCAAAGTATTACAAAATTTTCCGCTCGCGCAGCGGGCTTCGTAAGAGGATCGAGCTAGGACGAACGACATTGCCACGATCGTCAAGCTCCTCGCCGCACGATCTTGCAGTTTCGACATAGTGGTCGGGCTTGATCGAGTTGTCATCAAAGTTGATGCTCAAGTGCGAGTTCAAGACCGCGACTGACCTAGAGCATTGTAGAATCGCCGATCGCTGCACCCTTAGCCATCTGGGCGACCTTCCGAACTTGCGCCTCCAGCTCAGCCCTCTAGGTCCCCCATTCGGCCTTTTCTTTCTCCAAAACTTCGAGGTCGGTCTTCAGATAGGTTAGTTGAGCTTGGAGTTCCTTGTTCCTCTTCGACAGCTTGGCCCGGTCGTCTTCGGCCTGTTGCATAGCATCCTTCTTGGACTTAGCTAGTTTCTCCAGCTTTTCATGCGCCTCCGCCAAGGCCTTATCCTTCTCAGCCCGCGCTGCTGCAAACAAAGATGGTCAAAGTCGGTTAGTCGATCGAATGTAAACGAAAGCGCGACGGGTAAAAAGAATAAAATACCTTCAGCTTCGTCCGCCAGCTCTTGCATGATTTTGTCCATCCCCATGCAAAGGGAAGCACAAACCTGCATGGGCTTTTTCTTGAACCGCTCGAATTCGACCGGCCCTAAATCCTCGAGTGAAAGAATAGGGATGTCGTCCTTAGCAAGATCCAAGTCTCGCTTATCAAACTTGGTCCGCTTGGCAGAGCGGTCATCGTCGTGAGAGGGCGGCCGGACTTTGAAACCGGCTTTTTCCCTTGGCTTTGGGGGTGGGAGGCACAGCCGACGACCCTCGAGATCGACCACGCCCGCGTGACGGCCACGGGAGGCGCTGCTCTTAGGAGGATTTAGGACTTTCTCGAGCTCGGCCCAGTTCTTACCCGCAATTCTCCCTGCAAAAAAGAATAATTCAAGAGTTAGATAAAGCGAGCAATATTCGAAATTCAAAGATGAAGTCCAAAGGCGAACCAATCTCGGCTTGAAGAGCTCGACCCATGAGCAGGACGAAGGGACGGCAAGGCAGGTCGCCCTTAGGATCTGGGGGCATCATGCCCGCCAGAGTCTTGATCATCTCTAGGGACTCCAAGTCGGCCGCACCCATTCCCTTGACGGAATAAATATAGTCGCCAGGCCGCCTAAAAAAGTGAGCTTCATTCCACATGATTGGGAAGTAAGGGTGACCGAGCAGCCCGTCGGGCTGGATCTCAGAAATAGCCATGCCGGCCTCCTTATTTGGGACGACCGTAAATATTGGCTTTTCGGGCCGCGCCCAACGACTCTCGACACGCTTTGAAGTACCGGTCTTTGGTCTTCGAGTCTTGAAGGAGACACTGCTCCCTCTTTTCCTTATTGGCTTTCTCTCACCAACTCGGCTCGAAAATAGCGAAAAATAATCGGACCGACCGCAGGTAGGCGAGCATGGTCGAAGCACTTCGAATGTTTTCAAAAACGCCACGCGTTTGGTGGAGTTGAAGCGGGCGACCCCGATATAGCGGAGAACGCCGCTGTTGAAACTCGGTGAAGGGTGGGGTGATGTTCATCCGCTCGAACACGATCCGATGCATCGTGAACCTCGATTGTCGAGAATAGGTCGCGCGATGTCTTCAAAGTCCTTCATGCCTCTTACCCTCGGCCCTGTAATTTCTCGAAGTGAAAGGCTGCGGCGGGCGAGGCCAATGACCGACCATGAGAATACTCCTATTGGCACGAAGAGTTTTCGACACCCAAGACATGTCGATCGGTCGGGCTATATCGAGCGTAACATCTTCTACTCCTTCGCTCGACCCTCCTTCATTGTTCGCCCCACGGCCGGAGGAACTTCGCCACAGTGAACCACAACCTCCTCATTAGCTTCTTCGGCTCGGTCTCCCCCGACCTCGACCGCCTCTTCATCCTCGGTGGGATGGCACTCGCACCTCATCATCCTCTATGGCCACCTCTTCATCTCCACTCGCGCGAGGAATGGCATTTTCTTGTGGTGGATCATTTGTTCGACCAAGCAGCAGAATGGGAAGACTTGGAGTCGAGCTCCCAAGCTAATCGACTTCTTTGGAAGAGCTAGAGGAGCTCGCGCTCGAGCTCGAGCCACTCGAAGAATCAGAGCTCCTGTCGCTCGAAGACGACTTAGGTCTCTCCTCGTGGGAAGTAGCCTCGGACGGCCTCGTCATGTGTTCGGCAAGAGAATGTGAAGACTTTAGGGGATGCGGCATCTGTTTCAACCGTGGCATGTAACACCTGTGGTAAGGGGATCGAGTCAGGTCGGTCGAGCAGTGCTCTCGTGAGAGGGGGCGACTTGGTCGTCCCCAGACCTGGCACCCCCTATCACGGCGTAGAGTTGTGCATTCGAAAGAAAATATTGCAGAAAGAAAAAGAGTAAGAGTAGAGATCGATTCATACCTTAGAAAATGTTGGAGATCGGTCACGAAAACAAAGACGAGCAATACGAGAGCAACTACAGATACAGGTCGGCGGCAGATAACTCGGTCGCTGGCAGAGCAAATCGCGAAAGTGTGAGGAATAGTCTTCACTGAAGGGGTATTTATAGTGCAGACCCAAGGCGCGAAAGGGGACCGGGAGACGAAGTGTCGCAACGTTTCACCTTCTCACCAATAGCCGCCTTTAGACAACCTCGGAAACTCCAAACGTCGCGTCATAAATGTCAGCAAAAGCCAACCGTCAGGTCAGCACGGCCAACGGTTGCCAGGCGGTTGAGACCGTCCCATCAAGGCGAGCGGCCGCGTCCGCTCCGCTATCAAAAGATTTGTCAGAACTACATAACTCCTAGGCTTGGGGGGGCAACTGTTCCGGGGTGTATCAGCAATTACAAGAAGCGCCAGCAAGCCAATTGGGCGTCGGCCCGACCACAACAACGAATCGCCCAAACACGCCGCTTGGACCGCATTCGCGAACCGCACGAAATCTTCGCTAACGGCCAAGACTTCTACGATATATATATGCCATTCGCGCATGGCATCGTGCACGTTCTCTTACCTTGTGTTATCTCGCCCGAGCGACCCTTTACTTGATCGTCTGAGTGTCTTTGCAGGTAACACCCGAGGTGCTCAGCGTGAAGCCTAGACCGGTCCTTCCTCCTATTCAACGACCGGCCCAGTCGACAGACAACAATTTCAACACTTCAGTGGTCAAGGTACGATCAAAAGTATAAAAGAAGAATTTAAAGTCCACTAATATAAGATAATAAGAATATTTAAACCCTTCCTATTTCTGGTTAGCAAATCCCAAAATTGAGAATAAGGTGAGAATTAGCGAAAACAATAAGAACACCCAAAACCGTTTAAATACAAATATTATAAACGAACTAAGAAGTCTCATCTAAAAAATAAGTGAATCTCCGACTCTTGGTGTACCCCACTAGGACACAGATCACAACATTCACATCAAAGATGACCCCCTCCGAAATAGGTTAGTCAAAGATGGGAGTCTATCCAAATTGAGGCGCCAGGTAAATGCTACCACACCTTGGATTATGCACAACTCTTCCACTGCATTTCTAGCACATATACCTCCAAAGACAACCTCAGCGATTTGGGGGACAATAAGTCATACACCGATTCGACTGAACACTACCATAAAATTGTATATATCAAGCGGTCAAAACCACTTGAAGAAAGTAGAATTTTTTGTGGCTTTTGGCTGCCAGTAAAATTTTTGTAGGAAACAGTTACAGGCAGCTAAGTCGTTGGTAATTTTAAGTCGCTTTTTAGCCCGATAATTACCGGTGGCCATGCCGCCCGAAAAAAGTAATATTTTTCACATTACCGGCGGCCAGGCCGCCAGAAAAAGTAATTTTGAAGGAGAGGCGAAATAGAGCATGAGAGAACTCCGACGTTAAAGACTCTGAGATTATTGGCGGCCATGGCTGCCAGAAATTCAACCGAAATATTGTCTATTTATTTGCGACAGTCTAAAGGCCGTCGGAAAATAGCAAATTATTGCGGAGGATAGTACATCCAAGAGATGAGATCCCCCAACCATCTCCTACTAGACAATAAAAACTCTTCTCCATGAGAAGCTCCACTACCAAGTCGGCCCACCCTAAGCGCCCATCTCAGCAACCTTACTCTCCTTCTGATTTGAGATAGGGAATAACTTAGGGAAAACAGTCTTAAGGGAGAGTTTCCACTTTTCACCCATTTATCATTCCAGAAAAAGAGAGAAGCCTCATTA
The DNA here is from genome assembly GCA_020916435.1 of Oxytropis ochrocephala. NCBI lineage: Eukaryota > Viridiplantae > Streptophyta > Magnoliopsida > Fabales > Fabaceae > Oxytropis > Oxytropis ochrocephala. Next base: position 62,775,814 of record CM037094.1, on the reverse strand, counting down.
CCCACCTTCTTAATCACCTACCACCACCTCCATACTTAGCCTCCATGATATCCTTCCACATAAAGGGTGTTCAAGGGTATTGGCCAACCTGCAAACCTGCTAATTCAAACCAATCTACCCACATTTAATCCAACCCAATTAAATTTGGGTCCAATACAAACAACCCATCAATCCCAATTGTGTTTGGTTCGGGTAGCGAAATTGACATTTTGTATCTGCGAACCCATAAACTTAACCCGCTTACATGGACTCTCTCTCTCTCTCCCTCCCTCTCCCCCCCTCTCTCTCTCTCTCTCTATATATATATATATATATATATAATATTCCTTTAAAAAATGTTTCTAATACAACATAAATTTAATTTTTATTACTACAATTATATTTTTTTTACTATAATTACTATAAATAGTGAAGGTAAATCTAATTTGAATGATCTTCTTCATACAAATGAGACCTCCTAACCTCTTCTCTTTTGGTTTAGCTAATATGTATTTGTTGATGGACAAGATTCAAATTGTGGATGAGCTTTTAAGCATGAATAGTGCATTTTATTCAATTTAAATACTGAAATTTTATGATTTTTGAATGCTCAAGTACCATAAGCGTGCTCATTTAATTACCTTAGTTATTAGGATTATAAGTTATTTATGTTTTAATGAACTGCGAACTCGACCCAACTCAACCCAACAAAGCTATGAAGCCCCGATACACGATACAAAAAGGGTTATGTTACGCTCATACACCTGCTCCAGCCATTTGAAGCTGTAATACGGACCCCCACGGGTGTTGTTAGCAGCCTCAACCCGTGACACACCCGGATATGTCTCAAAGAAGTCGTGTGGCAAACTCCGAGCTCACAGTGATGGCAGGAGGTGTGGCATAGTTCCCCTGGATGGGAAGGTGCAGCAGACAAGAGATGTCATCCAGAGTGATCGTCATCTCACCAAATGGCAAGTGAAATGACGAAGTATCTGAGTGCCATCTCTTGATAAAAGCCGACAGCAACTCATGGTCTACTGTGGCGTGGCCAGTCTGGAGAAGTGGGGCCAATCTGGAGTCCGACGACTACGGTGGTGCGTTGAAGTAGGTCGGGGTAATGAAGATGGAGTCTAGTATGGACTTTGTTGCCATGAGCCCATACTTTGACAAACACGATACTCTGAAATAAAAATAAATAAATAAATAATGTAAGCAAAAAGTGCAGACTATGTGACTTAAATAAATTATTTAAGCAAAAAATGCAAAACTTACCGGGTTAGCGAGTATAGAACTGCAGACATGATCTGCCAAGTCAGTGAAAAGAGAGAGTGAGAGGCTCCTCACGAGGCTCCTCCCGACATCTTGCTTTGAGGCTCCTCATGATACTCAGACATAGACTGGTCTGAGTAATAAGCATCATCCTGGGGCTGCTGCTGCTGATACTCGGGAGGTGGGGGATGGTAATGAAGAGGTTGAGGATCGCATCGAGGATACCGTGGATGATATCGAGGAGTAGTGGGAATGATCTTGAGAAACCGCCTCCGTCTATGCCAATCCTCCTCTGCTGCGTCTGCTGCGCAGTAATCCCGAGATAGAAAGCTCCAGTGGCCGATCATCGGTGGCTCGGTGATACTCGGTGGCTCGGTGATACTCACCGCTCAGTTGTGCTGTCTCTGTCTCCTCGCTGAAGCATGGAGCTGATTATGCCTCCGAGTCCTCGTACTCGGAGCAGTAGATGACTCCCCTATCTCTCTGATCGGAGAGACCTCACGTCTCCTACTATGCCTACCAGGACACCGCAAGCGAAAAAAAAAATTAGTAAAAAAAACAAAAAAATTCTCATCGTATTTACATCAAAGCAGTGTATATACGATGCTTCGATTTGTTAAATGCGTATATAGGGTCTTACGGGCGTATATGCAGTGGTGATTTTGTCTGTAATCGTATATACGCCTGGAAAGGGGTATATACGATGTGAAGAAAATTGCTCGTCGTATATAGGGCTGTGGTGGGGTATATACGATTGGTGGATTTCTGGGTGATCATATATACGTCTCTCAGGCGTATATGCAGTGAAGGTGATCAAACGTATGTATGACCAATTATGTGAAGAAATTGTGATTTTGTAAAGAGACATTGGGGTATTTTGGTATTTTCACATGGTGGGTGGGGTTTTAGAGGAATGGGTGGGGGTCCAAATGAAAAACCCTAAAATATATATATATATATATATATATATATATATATATATATATATATATATATATATATATATATATAACCTCTCAACTTTTGCAACTGGAACATGAGTTTCATAAACACAAATATGGAAGGGTGGTGACTGATGATTTTTTTTTTTTGACGCAGACTGATGATTCTTGATAACATGGCACCTGGCATTTCTACTAAAGGCTCTACAAATATTCCAAGACATGATTGATTTTTCTTTTGGAAGAATCCATAATCAACCATGAAGAAAACAACTTAGAATTTTAAAATATAACAAAAAAAGTTGTAAATAAAAGGTATAATTAAAGAAATTATTAACAAGTTATAATATGATAATTAATTATAAAATTTATATATAATTTTTTAACAAGAGTAATTTTCTTGTTCTACTCAATGCATTTTTTTTAAAGTATAAAGACGAATTTAAAGTCCAGTAATATAAGATAATAAGAATATTTAAACCCTTCCTATTTCTGGTTAGCAAATCCCAAAATTGAGAATAAGGTGAGAAGATCGAGCGAAAACATTAAGAACACCCAAAACCGTTTAAATACAAATACTATAAACGAACTAAGAAGTCTCATCTAAAAAATAAGTGAATCTCCGACTCTTGGTGCACCCCACTAGGACACAGATCACAACATTCACATCAAAGATGACCCCCTCCGAAATAGGTTAGTCAAAGATGGGAGTCTATCCAAAATGAGGCGCCAGGTAAATGCTACCACACCTTGGATTATGCACAACTCTTCCACTGCATTTCCGGCACATATACCTCCAAAGACAACCTCAGCGATTTGGGGGACAATAAGTCATACATCGATTCGACTGAACACTACCATAAAATTGGGTATATCCGACGGTCAAAACCGCCAGTAAAGTAGAATTTTTTGTGGCTTTTGGCTGCCAGTAAAAAATTTGTAGCAAAAACAGTTACAGGCAGCTAAGTTGTTGGTAATTTTAAGTCGCTTTTTAGCCCGATAATTACCGGTGGCCAGGCCGCCCGAGAAAAGTAATATTTTTCACATTACCGGCGACCAGACCGCCAGAAAAAGTAATTTTGAAGGAGAGGCGAAATAGAGCATGAGAGAACTCCAGCGTTAAAGACTCTGAGATTATTGGCGGCCATGGCTGCCAGAAATTCAACCGAAATATTGTCTGTTTATTTGCGACAGTCTAAAGGCCGTCGGAAAATAGCAAATTATTGCCGAAGATAGTACATCCAAGAGATGAGATCCCCAACCATCTCCTACTAGACAATAAAAACTCTTCTCCATGAGAAGATCCACTACCAAGTCGGCCCACCCTAAGCGCCCATCTCGACAACCTTACTCTCCTTCTGATTTGAGATAGGGAATAACTTAGGGAAAACAGTCTTAAGGGAGATTTTCCACTTTTCACCCATTTATCATTCCAGAAAAAGAGAGAAGCCTCATTACCCACCTTCTTAATCACCTACCACCACCTCCATACTTAGCCTCCATCATATCCTTCCACTTAAAGGGTGTTCAAGGGTATTGGCCAACCTGCAAACTTGCTAATTCAAACCAATCTACCCACATTTAATCCAACCCAATTAAATTTGGGTCCAATACAAACAACCCATCAATCCCAATTGTTTGGTTCAGGTAGCGAAATTGACATTTTGTATCTGCGAACCCATAAACTTAACCCGCTTACATGGACTCTCTCTCTCCCTCCCTCTCCCCCCCCCGCTCTCTCTCTCTCTCTCTATATATATATATATATATTATTCCTTTAAAAAATGTTTCTAATACAACATAAATTTAATTTTTTTTTTACTATAATTACTATAAATAGTGAAGGTAAATCTAATTTGAATGATCTTCTTCATTCAAATGAGACCTCCTAACCTCTTCTCTTTTGGTTTAGCTAATATGTATTTGTTGATGGACAAGATTCAAATTGTGGATGAGCTTTTAAGCATGAATAGTGCGTTTTATTCGATTTAAATACATAAATTTTATGATTTTTGAATGCTCAAGTACCATAAGCGTGCTCATTTAATTACCTTTGTTATTAGGATTATAAGTTATTTATGTTTATATGAACTGCAAACTCGACCCAACTCAACCCAACAAATCTATGAAGCCCCGATACGCGATACGATACGAAATACGATACGGATATGAGGATACGGAAAAATTTTGAAAATCAAGATACGACACGGCTAGGATACTTTAATAAAAAAATTAAATTTAAATTTAAATATATAAAAATATACAAAAAAAATAAAATGGAATAGAAACACAAAAAAAAAACAAAGATGAAAAACAAAAATATTGTATTTTATAAAGATGATTTTTTTTGCACAAATAGATAAAAAGTAGGGGCGAACAAGTAACTGAGACCACCTGAAACTGTATAATTCGTAGAGATGATTACGTATATTATGTCACCCATATCACAATGTCTTATTTCTTCTATGATTGTGTTACGAAAAAAGATATAATTTTGTCTTTTAGTTATTGAGGTATTAAAATGTATTATATATAAGTGACAATCATGTGCTTAGTTGGTAAGAGGTATCGAAAAAGTATCTGAGAAGTATCCTTAGTTGGTAAGAAGTATCCAAGAAGTATCTAAAAAGTATCAGGTGAAATATTTTTTTAAAAAGAATTAAAAAAATTATTGGATACTCTTTGGGTATGTATCGGGAAATATCGAGTGCGTATCGGTATCGGATACGTATCCGACATGAGTATGTTGCCATTTTTGAAGTATCGGGGCTTCATAGCAACAAAGTGATGATCGGGTTGATTTGATTTGATCAAATGATTAATTCGGGTATTGAGTTTGATCAAAGTCAACCCAACCCAACTTACAAACACCTCTAATCCCACATGTCACCCTCATCCTCCAATAACCTCCATCTCTATTATAGTTATTATTATACTTGGTTTCATCATTTTTGAAGTCGGCATAAAAAAAGATGTAAATGTAATCATGTACATTTACCTATTTTGCTATCATCTCTATATGAATTTCCATCTGTGAAAACAAAGTGATGACGCGATTGAAACTAGAAAAATAACACAATTATTAAAATGATTAACTGATGAGGCTGCCTGTTTCCACGAACTTTTTTCCCTTAATAGAATCTATGGAAATATCCTAGGAATGCATACATATTAGGTAAAGTTACTTACTCACTTCGGTGTGTGGCCCTAAGTATGGGTAGGGGATCAAAAAGTTTAATTAGTGAAGACAAAAAAAATGTATAATATTTTTATTTAAGATTTATTTTTAAAGTTTTTATGAATTACAAAATCACTTTAACGAAAAAAATAAACTACACTGTATATACTTAGTGTTAGATGTGTACTAAAATTTGAATAAATAATTAGTACCAATTTATTCATTCTTTTATTTTTTATTACTTTGTTCATCCATTTTTAAAAAAGATTTTCTTTATAGAGGCGACACATTTTTTTGGGCAAAGAAAGAAATGAGCCTTATTAAAATCTTCTTATCCAAACTCTCATTAGGAAAAAATCATCTAAAAGGAAATAGTACTTCCCCTATTACCATTAAAAAAATAATAAAGAATGAGTCACTAGTGCAAAAATGACAATAAAAGCTGAGCGCACATCGCCGTGGAGAGAGATCATTGCCATTGGAGAGAGAAAAGGTAGAAAAAAGGGGTTATGGCTCTGAATTGGGAATTAGAAAATCAGATGGAGAACTTTTCTTCTAATACCATGCTAGTTTGGTAAAATGAATTTCTTATTATTCAGTGACTAACAATATACAAGTAACCCGCTTACATGGAGTCTCTCTCTCTCTCTCTCTCTCTCTATATATATATATATATATATATATATTATTTCTTTAAAAAAATATTTCTAATACAACATAAATTTAATTTCTTTTTACTACAATTATAGTTTTCTTTTTACTATAATTACTATAAATAGTGAAGGTAAATCTAATTTGAATGATCTTCTTCATTCAAATGAGACCTCCTGACCTCTTCTCTTTTGGTTTAGCTAATATGTATTTGTTGATGGACACGATTCAAATTGTGGATGAGCTCTTAAGCATAAATAGTGCGTTTTATTCAATTTAAATACTGGAATTTTATGATTTTTGAATACTCAAGTACCATAAGTATGCTCATTTAAGTGAGTCTCATCAAAATCTTCTGATGCAAACTCTCATTAGGGAAAAATCATCAAAAAAGAAAGAGTACTTCCCCTGTTACCATTAAAAAAATAAAAAAGAATGAGTCACTAGTGCAAAAATGACAATAAAAGCACCTTTTAACATTGGTTGTTTGGATAACCGATGTAAAATGTAGGCGCATTGGTAATTTTGCAATTAAATGGAAGTTTTGAGTTTTCACGCTTATTTGTAACATCAGTTGTTTAAACAACCGATGCTAAAACTGTTTCTGTTAGACTTTTAACATGGGTTGCCTTAGACTTTTAACACCGGTTTGGTGCATCATGTTGTGCACTGGCTAAGGAGATAGTGGTGGTAGTAGTAGGCACAGAGGAAGGAAGTAAAGTCAGCAAACTCTAAATCTGAGCTGTTGTGAAGCCTAGAGAGGAAGAGGCTGAAAAGGGAGCCATCAATTTCCTAGACTTGAAACCCGAAGAATAACCGTGTTTGATGAAGCATGTAGCAAAAGTGTGATTGATCTGATTGCAATGGGTGCAAAGTCTATTACCAAGAGCCATCAGAGAAAAACCGAATTAGAAATAACTTGACCTTGCAATATCAAGTTTTGTGAACAAATTCAACTCAGGATTCTGAGGTGAAAGATGTGATGCCAACAGCGACCAAACCAGAGTCGCGTGAATCAGTGTAGAGCATGCACAACACCAAAAAAGTGATTGCTGATGGTGCGAGGGCAGAGAAACGCACGATTGTAGAAAGAGGCGTGATGGAGGAAGTGCTATTGTGGAAGATTTGAGGATGCAATGCACAGAGTCAAAGCATAACCAAACTAGATCAATGTTTGAAAGCAGAGTACGAATATAATCCATGGAAACGAGGAGTCGATCTGGAGAGAGAATCACGTTGTGAAACGACCAATGGAGCAGATCAGTGATGAAATAACGATTTTGCATAGGAGGAGAAAATTGCACGAGGATCAGAGATGAGAATACAAAAAGTTGAGCGCACATCGCCGTGGAGAGAGATCATCGCCATTGGAGAGATAAAATGGGAAAAAAGGGTTATGGCTCTGAATTGGGAATTAGGAAATCAGAGGGAGAACTTTTCTTCTGATACCATGTTAGTTTGGTAAAATGAATTTCTTATTATTCAGTGACTAACAATATACAAGTAATACCTATATATAGTACAAGAAGGATCTAACACATTAATTATAAATGATTTGCTGACTCATAACCTAGTCAATGTCTACTAATACAAAGGGCATAGCTGAAATAGATACAACTATCTAAAAATACATAAAATTAATTAGAATAAAATATCTAACAGTAAGGTCGAGAGATAAACTATCACTTGGTGATGCAGCTAGTTATATAGCATCGTAGCAAATAAAATTATCAAAAGCTGCAACAATAACCAAGGCAATGGGGATCTGTAATGCATAATGCTGAAAGGGATGTGTTTACCCCACAAGACTTGGGCCTGTCCCAATTCCGCACTTGAAACGGCCCAACGCGTGCTCCACAAGCAAATGTCCGCATCCAACGGTCAGGATCTAAACGCCCGTATCCGACGCCTCAACTAGGGCACTTTCGTCTATAAATAGAGGTGCAGCCCTCTATTTCTAGGTACCTTGTCATTATCTTTTCATTCTTTATTTACCTCTTCACTTCCCGTTACTGACTTAAGCATCAGAGTGTTTGTAGGTACCATCGCCCGACGTGCTTCAGTGAGCTACCTCGGACTATCCGAGGCAAATCTCCAATAATCCGGACTCAATCTTCAATCATCTGAAGCCTATCCTCGATACCTAGAAACACATCAACATGTACCGCGGATTCAGTCATCCTCCGAAGTCCAGGTATCCAGCATGTAGTGATCCAGTCAGCAAAAGGGAGACTAAAATCAGCAAAATTTGAAACATTTAAATCCAAGTCGATTAAGTCAAATACCAGTTGATTAAGATTTGTTTGATCAAATATGACTACTCAACTAAAACAAGCATCCGAAGGGCATGACCAGTTGACGCATAATGAAATGAACGAGGCTGCTAAATTTATATGGGCTTGGAGGTTGTTAGATTTTTTTTCTTTGACAAAGGAGGTTGTTAGATTTAAGAGCCAAGAAATGACAATATTTAAACAATCTATCTACTACTATCACTACTATCACACACCCATATGATGCTGTAAAACCAGAGATAAAGTCCAAGGCAATGTATTACCACATTTTTTATGGTATTGGTAAAGGTTGGAAAAAGACAACAAGTGGTGTATTGATAGTTTTAGCTTGTTAGCAGATGGAGCATGCTTGTACAAATAGTAGTAGCTTGTTAGCAGATGTAGCAGATTTTATTAATAGAACCTATCACAAGAAATATGCAAGGCTAAGAAAAGATGACCAAGATCAAAATACATGAAATAGCCAAGAAATACCCAAAGTCGAAGCCCGAAAACACCAACATAGTCAAAACCACACCGACTACAAAACACCCAAAAAAGATAAAACAACTCTGGCAAGAAGCATAGTTACCCCGAGACTTACGCCAAAAATGCCCCAGTGAAAAACATAACACCAAAATGATCACAAAGAACACCTAAAGATAACCATACCAACAACATAGGTAGCCAAACACAAACACCATAGAAGAAAAAGAAAATACTCCTAGAAAAGCAAATACACCAAGAACCGCCCAAAGCCCATGCTTAGCCCTACAAGGATTACACCCTACATCAGAGTGCCATTCCATGTGTCAAATCAAATACAACTCATTCAGCTGCAAAACGCTTCCCAATGAGACACAACGCCAATGAGTAAGAAATACACCTTCCAAAGACTGGATAATCTACATTCTCTCTGTTAGAATCAATGAACTATCCTTAAACGGTACCTCTTATGCCTCTCCTATACTTCAACTGCTTATCAACACGTATTACGAAAGCTCCACTCCTCAACACCATGGCACCAAAACTACCATAACACATTGACACATCCTGCAAAAAAAGGGCTAAACCATAAACCCTAAGAAACCCTTCAACTCCTTACCACTGTTGGGGAAACACCCACCCAAACCCCAGAACAGAGGCTACAACGGGACAACAGATCAACCAGTACACCTTGGACCGAAACACCATGAACAAACCAGCTAAAATAAAACCACATCGTAATACACCAGGCTAACTGGTGGCTGTAAAACATGTGCAAGTATACACAGGGATTGATGAACTCCTTTGAAACTCAATACTATGCAATTTAGTGTAAGGTAACCAAATAGCAAATATAGTGGAATTGGTGCTATCACAATCAAGTTAATAAAAGATAAAGTGTAAGTGTTTGTAATGCAAATGAGAAAAGCTAGTTGGAATGTCTTCCCCAAGTAAATCACCTTTATATGTCCAAGTGAAGAAGTGAGGTCCTTTTATAGTCTTCCTGAGAGGTGCTTCTTTACTTGTAGATGAAGTAAACTAGAGGTGGAACCATGGTTACTTTTCAGAAGTTGTCTCACAAGTTGAGGCAACCATTCAAGTGTGTAGGGAGGTCAAATGAGATATGAACATGTGTCCCTATGCAGATGAATCCTCAAAGCTATGTGGGAATTGTAGGCGCCGAAATATAAAGTGCTCTTGCTTTTGGAGACCAAGCATGAGGTCAGCAATGCAAGTGGATGTGGAAGTGGATGGCTTCAATCTCTGAGCAATGCAGATGTAGTGCAGAAGCATTGTGTTGATCTAGTGAAATAGCATTTGTAGTGCAGGATTAATGCAGTTGCATTGATGCTGGAGCATTGATGCAGGAGCATCTGTAGACTGCACTGAACAAAAACATCAAGCATACCACAATATATCCAAAATGGTCTACTAACAACTATAATCATGTCAAACACTCAAGTTAGCATATATCACGTAAAATACTATATAAACTCCTTATCTTTGCTTGAAAGGGAGAAAATTACTAAGTTTAAACATATGAATAACTCTATATAAAATAGAGTTATCAGTAACAACAATAAAACAAGATGCCATAGAAGAAAAAAAAAGAGTAACCAAACACCTTAACAACACCATTGTCCAAAATACCTGGAAACATCACATAGAGATAAAGGGGGAAATCAAAACCTGAATAATCCATAGTCCTCCAAAAACTCCTCCTAGAAAGTAATAGAATATCGACCATAGCAAAAACACGAAAACCAAATCACACCTCCTTCATTGGAGAGCAGATACTTCCTATTGCAGATATGGGTACACAACACGCCACAACACGAGCAAACACCACCTTAGAAGAGAGGAAGATTGCACACTCTTGAATCGCAACCCAACTGCGTGATCCGAGAAAGCGGGTCAAGGTTGAAGGAAGATGGAGCGCACAGATGTTGGGAGAGAAATTGGATAGGACAACAAGACGAGAAAGGGGGAAAAGGCAAGGGGTGGTGGAGAGCCAGCGGAGGGAAAGGGGGAACCAAAAACAAAGAAGAGGGAGAGATGGTGGGTGTAAGGATGGGGTAGGGAGAAAAGGAAGGTGGAGGGATAGGTGGGTTGTTGTGTAAAATGTAGATAGTGCAAGTGTACACTGTCAACATACCATAATGAAGAAGTAGAACAGAGGAAGCGAATTAATGTTGCACGTTTTTTTCTGGTGTCTTCTCACTCTGATGTTGGGATTAGGGTTCGCAGAAAATGAGGGTAAGGGGTTTGGGTTGGGTTCGGGTTCGATTCTTGCAATTTTGGTGTAGAAGATGAGGGTTTTAGGGTTTGTTTGTGTGAGAGAAGAGTAGTAGAAGAAGAAAGGTTTGAGAGTGAGAAGAAGATAAAGTAGCGAGAGGGAGAGAAGTTGGAGAAGAAATAGGAGTTTCAGAAGAAAGAAGAAGAGATGAGAACGAAGAGAGAGAGACACGCAGAGAGAGAGAGGTGAGATTGACGAAGTAATTGTAATTGAATGCAATATTATTTTCCATTAATTCCAATTAACACACAATAAAGAGAGAGAGAATTGTAATATTATTTTCCATTTGTTGGATCCGTTGGATCCGGTTTCAATGGGAGATTTATTTTAGCAACCGTTGGATTATTTGCAAACATGACATGGCGTCAACTTATTTAATGTGTCTATTGCGTGGATTTTCGAACCTGGTGATGTGGCTTTTCCGAATTGTGACGTGTAAAGCCTAGTTTGACAACTTACATTTGTATATAATTAAGATTAAGATTAAGATATATATGCAATGTTGGGGCCAAAAGGATGATAGTAAAATTGGATATGTACAAAAAGTTTTGCAATGCTTTGGAGAAAAGTATCTGTGACTACGACCGGATATGCTGAGGTTAGTTTAGCGCCAATAGCATCTAAATTATTTTTTCTAATTTCTAAGATAGTATATAAAAAATCAACGGCAGTGTAATTGTCTAAGAGACATTTTATTATAGTCTTTGTCTTTAATTATTTTTAACTTGCGGGCTACCCGTGGCCAGGGAGGGCTAGCCTGCTTCGGGATCGGGTTTTTATGAGCTGGGCTAAAAAGCCCAGACATAAACATGGGCTCAATTTTATCAGCCCAAGCCCTACGTTTTTTCGGGCTAGCCCGGCCGGGCAGGCTTGGACCATTTTGCCAAATCTAAATCTCATCCCTTGCACTACTGGTACATGCAAAGCAAATTTTGTCTCTATCATCCTCTAGGTTCTTCACTTATAAGCGTCTAATATCCCAACATACGATACCACACACACAAATAAAATAGGGATAAAATACGTATAAACATCAAAAACATGGGAAGGAAATATAAAGTGAAATTTAAATAAGCTACATGAGCCACATAGACAGATTTCTTGTTATTAGCCCTAGATTTATAATTATGCATATAATCTCATACAATATGTTGACTCTGGCCAATTCATGTTGCTACAAACGTCCCTTCTATATTTCGGTGATGTAACTGATTGTCACAATGAAGACCAGATATTAACAGTCATTCCCCACCAAATTTGATCTGAGATTCTGAGTAATCTAAACATAGCATGACCCCATATGGCCAGTAGTTTTCTTAATAAGGACTAGTTAGGGAATTGGCTTCATGTTTCGAAAACAACCTGGTAACAAGTTGTGAGTAACTAAGCCTACCTGACTAACTAAACCTATATGGATTCATAAGAAGAACCTATAATTGCAAAGAAAAACAACTTAGTGGTATTAAAAAAAACGTCAACAAAAATGAAAAGATATTAACGTGGGTGGGGTTTGACTGTGTGGATTTGGAATGGCTTTATGGACATAAAATGGTGTTAACAATTTAGAGTTTACAATGAGACAAAGGTTAGGGATGAAGAAAATGAACTTACCTTCATCTGAAAGTAAATGTCAATTTATAGAAGTAAAACTGCACCATTTTTGCTTAGCGAATTCCCATGACCCCACCTCTTTACCGTGTACCTCTCTGGACATAACATGTGTCCTGGACACACAAATCACTAATTTTTTCATGCCACATATCCTTCAGTCACCATTTTTCGCTTAGAGAATGTTACTTTATTAAAAACCCTAATTATATGTATTGTTATTCAAAATCTCTTACGTAGGTCCTTCCTAAGACTCAAAATACAGATATTAAAGCAATTAATTCCTAAAAAGACTACTTATCCTAATATAGGAAAAACTGAGTGTGGTTGCATTTCTAGTTGTTCTTTTTGGCTATGTGGATACTTGTATGGCCTTACTTTTATAGGATTTGATCATTCCCCCAAGGAGATTTCACGGTCTTGCTGGCTGAGTTTGTAAGCCTAAAGATGTGTTGAAAACATACTTGTAGGTGTATAGAAAGGGAGCAAGTTTAGGGTCCATGTTTCAAGAATATCTAGGAATTTATCTTCTGGTACCTATGTTTGTAAATTGTTTGACAAATATTTCATAGATCAATTTGGTGTTGGGAAGCCTCCAGATGTGGTTGCATTGTGCCTATTTTAGCAGTGCTGGCTTATCTCCATGCAGAATGATAATAGAGCCTTTGTGGAAGAATTTTAGTCATAGTTAGGCATAGTCAGCTACATGTGACCCCAAGGTTGCAGACCAAGTGGTCCCCAAGATTAGGTTAGCCCTACCACATGAAGTAAGTACAGAAGCAGCTTTAATTGATGATTTTGTACTTACAACGATAAATTATTGACCAACCCTTCCTTCGCTCTGAGATCGCCATTACTAACCAATATCTTGAAACATTGAGCTATTTCTATAGGTAGTAGGGATGTCGAAGCAGGCTGCCACGTCTCAAGCCCAATAAAATTGACGAGCTTGTCTCATCCCGCGGTGGGTTGGTGGGATAGCCCACCATTAAAATAAATAAATATATAATATAATCAAATAATATATTTGGGCTTCAAAAAGATGGGTTGGCCGCTCCAAAACAAAGTTAAAATAGCGGGTTAGTGGGTTGGCCCGCAACAACCCGCAAAAAAAAATCAATAAAATTTAAAACGGGGGAAAAAATAAAAATGTAAACTTGGCGGGTCAGAGCTGGCAAACTCACCCGTAGCCCATCGGGTTTGCGGGTTAGGAGGGTTGAGTTACAACAAGACGATGGTTGGGAGCATCAACCCACCCCACCATTTTTTAGCGGGTCAGCGGATCAAGTGTTTGGGGTGAGCTCATTTTGCCATCCTTAATAGGTATTTGTAGGGAATGAGCAAGCCTTGGATGCAATATATATATATATATATATATATATATATATATATATATATATATATATATATATATATATATATATATATATATAGGTAAATGTTAGTAGTTAGTTAGGTGGAAAATATTAATTTCTTAGATTTGAACCCAATACCTCCTTCTTACACTATCTGAAATTCCTCAACCTAGAATAAGGATTTGATGCTAACTTCCCCTAGCAATCAATTGAATTTGATGGTACCTAAACCACATGATCCCTTGGCTAATGTTGGTTGTGCTCAAGAGGAGCGTTTTATTTTTTACGAGCAATGTTCTACTTTTGTGGAACAATTAATGCTCAATGACTATATCAGAGTTTCTACTCCATGTCGTGTTATTGTTTAGTCAGTTGGGGCATTGCCCCCATTTTCTCAATTGTAGAGTCTTCTCTAATGTCCCAATTTTTTTTGTGTTATTTTCTTCTTCACTCTTAGATTCAAAACTCAATTACAACATGTATTAAAAGTCAATGGCAAGTTTATTTGTTTATTCTTGTTCTTTATAAAATAAAATATTAATTATTTTTTGACGAAAAATTAATATTCATCATTGAAAAGGTATTGAATCATATTTGATACCATCTTCAAGGAAAGCAAGGCCACAATCATGGGTTATTTCTTGCATTATACCTCCATGTTGAGCTAACAACTATTTGGCCATTGACTTTTCTTATACCAAGGATTGACATAAATTGTGGCTAGAATGTGACTCATTTTTAGTAGTGTACTAGTGTATGCCTTCAAAGATAATTCTTTTATTCCTCGGTTTCCTAGAAACATATGGTTTGATTATAGGATAGAGATTGTCTAACTTTAAGGCGGGAACTTCACCCTATCTTTGAATTTATCTCCTTTCTTCAATTCATTCTCTCTTATCATATTTCCCTCGTTTTTCCATCTCTCTCTCACTCACTCTCTCTCTCTTTCATCAAGATCGCCTAAAGTTACAAAAGTTAGAAAAAACTAAAGTTAGACAATCTATTTTCTTAATTGTTTTCATCTTATTAAGAGTATGCACTTTATGGCTTCAAACTTTTAAGAGAAGGCAACAAATATGTTAATAGACTTGCCAACTATGGTAAGCCAACTATGGTAAGTCGGTAACACTAGTCAATGCATTAGTTGGCGGAACAATGCCACATTCCTCTCAGGGGATTTCTTTCGTAATAAATATTGATTGTCAAACTTTAAATTCACTTAAGATGCATGAGTGATAGAGCCTAATTTATTAGTTTTCTATTTATATAGAAAATGAAAAATGACACAACAAATAAAAACATGGTTGGTGATTTACACACACTTTAATTGTTGCAAGTATTATTCCTATATACACATCCATTTCAAGTAACTAACTCAACCAATCACTTTTTGAACTTTTGCACATATTTATAATAGTTATACCTAATATTTTCTTTCTATCTATCGTGTGGAGAATTACTTTCGTCAATATCTATCGCGAAGCAAATGGTTGTACTGATGCATTAGCTAATCTTGGTTGCAGTTAAGCTGAGTCTTTGATTTACTATGACGAGTGTCACTTCTCTATTGGATTTATCTCGCTCTCTAATAGATTGGGGATTTCTACCCTTCCTTGTATTCTTTAGTTAGTTGTTTCTGTTTTTTGGGCGTTGCCCCATTTCCCATCACAAATATATATATATATATATATATATATATATATATATATATATATATATATATATATATATATATATATTATTTGTATAAAGACAAAGTAAAATATAATATTTTGGTTGACAAAAACACCCACATCAATAATTAGGTTGTGAGTAATAAGCTTCTATAGTTATTATGAGTTTCCGTCGCACTACCCTCTCGAGGTAAAATTGCACGTGTCATTGTGCTTCATCATAGAAAAGAAAGGACAAAAGTGTGTAAATAATAAATGTGGAAGATAAATATCAAAATTCCCAACCAAAAAGTGAACATGGGCCACAACTTGGGCCCACACACCAAAGTGGGCTCCCCACAAGTCAGCCCAACTAGCATTTCTAATCATATTGGCTAGCTCACGCCGGACCGTAAGCCGCTACGTACATTTAAGCCATCAAAACAAAAGTGGGTCCCATATTCCACCATACTGGGTGGGCACTATTATATCTAGCCGGCTAGTTTGGCAAGCTTAGCGGCTCTGTAAATGGCTCTTGAAATGGGCCCAATTAATTTTCTCTTTTTAAAATTAAAAAACTCGTTTGACCAAAACAATATCTTAAAAAAACTCATTGTTCTAATTCGGGACCATCATCTCTCAAGTCTACTTTAAAAAAGTTAAACTCAAAGCTCTATATACTCTATGCTTATAAAAAGTCTAAATATTCAACCCTCAAAATAATTACTGCATAGGTATGGCAATCATTAAGATTTCTTTAAAAAATTTAGAGGTTAAAGTTTGGATAAAAAAGATATGATTGCTTGTATATTGATAGTTTTAATGAATTTTAAATAATTTAATTAACTTTAGACAAAACTATATTTTTTATCCTTTTTTTTACGTCACATAATTTTGATGCTTTGCGTTTATTTTAGGTTTCTATTTGAAATTGAATTGAATATTTATGTATTAAAAGTTCTAAATGGATTTCTTATGTTTAACAATTATACAACATGGTCACTTTAAATCAGAAGACCTAGTCAAACTCGACGACACTCGCATGATTGCGTGTATGAGTTTTAAGTGGCAATTATCACATCGTTTACCGACAAAAAAAATGTGGCCACTCTTATATTTCTTGGTTTCCAAATGGTTCTTTATGCTAAAATTTTTTATAGCAATGCACCTTTTTTTACTCATTATTTTGCAAAAACAGCGACATAATTGGCATATTTTTGTGACAAAATGAAAATTACAAAACTGAAAAAAACAATATATATGGAATTAGTTTTTATTACAAAAATATTTTATTAGATATAATATATTTTACTAAAATTTGTCATTGTTAGAAAATTCTATATTTTTAAAGTGTAATTTTATGATTGATGTAAATTTTTATTGTGTGTCTACATGCAACCACATACATAATTCTCTATAAGTTAATGGCATTTAGGGTTTTATAGGTTAATCTTGATAGTTAGTTGGCCCTGATTTTGAAGGTATAAAGCTCTAACTTCAGTGGCTTTAAGATTGGGTGGCCCTGATTTTAATGAATGTAGTAGATAGATGTGAGGAAAATGTTTAGAAAAAATATATACCCTCTCAGAAAACATGTTACTTGGTTTTTTGATGCACCTTCTCATGAAGTCGATCGTGTTCTCTTTTTGTTGAGTTGTATTTAACATTTAATAACGTCGTCATAAAAGTAATGACGTTGTACTCTTAAGATGGTGACATAGTGTAAGATAACAAAAATATTAAATTGACAAGAACAAGAAAACAATAGTTTATTTTCAAAAAGAAAAACATAATAGTTTATTTTATGAGGGAAATATCACTTTCATATTAAGCAATCATTTAATAATTTACCTAATTTCATCCTAATAATATTGTTTCTAAAATAACCCTATGTTGTTTTAAATTTTATAAAACGGATCATTAATAAAAAAGGATTAATCCTTCAAAAATTAAATAATAATAAAGGATTAAATGAGTCAACAGGTCGATCGACAAAAGTAGCTAAGCATATGAGGGCCAGGGTCGAGCCTCACCTTTAGGGGCAGATCTTCTTAGACGTCGGAGTATGTTATCGTACCCGCGAGATTTTTCTAATAAAATCGATTCATATATATAATGTTGAATGCGGGCTCCCAACTAAACGTTTGTAGCATTAATTAAATGTAAGATCGCAACATTAGGGGATGTGTACTCGATAATGCAATTAAAAGATTTGAGTATATTATAGTGAGGTGTTTGGAGGAACTCACCGATATTATGTAATCTCACTTTTTATTGTTGTTGAATTTCAGACAAACAGTGAAACCTCCGGGAGGTAATGGAAAGGAAATAATCCTAATCTTTGAGGACCGTGAACCCTTAAAACTTTCAGCCACGTGCTTTATCTTGAGAAATCTCATGTGTTGAGATTCCCTTTTATTTTGCTCAAGTTATATAAGACTTAGTATTGTACTCATTTTTATGTATAGGACATACACACTCTTCACTTGGATTTTGTAGGGTTATGTGACTATTCTGTGATGACTTGAATCGGTTTATAATCAATTTTTTATATCACATGTTATGAAATTTTCATATCATATTGAGTCATTTATGGATGTTTCCACTCCATTATTGGTAATCCAAATTTTGTTGCATTGATATCCAAGATTTTATTGTCGACTAAAATCTAAGATGTTACAAAAACTGTTCATGGAAAAATCTCGAGGGACCAAAAATATGTTTTTTTTTTGAGAAACTAACATTAAAAAACTCAAATTTTATAGGGAATACAAACATATTTAACACAAAAAATATTACAAATTATGTGGATGCAAATAATTTCATTGAAGTTAATATGATTTTGGCAATTAAAATTAATTCCAGAAAAAGGGAATGCAAACCCCAAAGGGAGTGGCTCGCTGCCCATGACATGATTTGTATTCAGGGACAGTCTTGAGATTTTTAGTGTCATGGACGAACAAATAAAATAGTGTCATTGTAACTATTTGAATATTTTTTCTTTGTATTTATGTTAAAAATCATTAGAGTTATATAATTTGATTTTGATTCATCAATTAAAACCCCTCTCTCTATTATGACTTCTAATTCTTCAAATAGAATTTCACCAAGATCATAAGAATAATTGTGTTTTAAGTTTCAAAAAATTTGCAATATTATTTCAAGTTTGCAAAATGATTAGGAAATGATCTAAATTTGTGTGTATAATTATAAGGGTTTTATTTTTGGTACCCCCCTCATCATCTCCCACACCCCCATAATATCCCAAATGGACAAAAATACCCCTACTTTTTCCCAAAAATTACATGGTTTTGTTAAAAAAAAAAAATTTGGAATTTCGGAATTACCTCTAATTCGAAAGATTTTGAATTACCTCGGAAGAGAGGTAATTCCGGTCAGAATATGAACGGAATTACCTCACTTACGAGGTATTCAAATTCTTTCTTCGAATTACTAGGTAATTCGAAAATCTAATTTTTTTTTTTCAATTTTTAATATTTTCTAATTACATTTATTTTTTGAACAATGGTGAGCGAGTAGACGATCGGACAACGAGAAGCGGCGAGTCTTTTGACCAACGAGAACGAATAATTTAGGCTAAAAAAAATCGGTTTGGACAACATACTCGATCGTAATGAAACCCACCATTAGAAGCGAAAAAATCAAGAATCAAGACTCCCTAGAAGGGACTTCTTACGGGACTACTGACCTCAAAATCCCAAATTCCATCGTTTACTATTTTTTACGATTTTTTTAATTTTTCATAGTCTCCAAAAAATCTAAAAAAATTTGTATAGCCTTATTTTGGTTTTGTTAGATTTTTAGTGGTGTTTTTATATTTTTTAGAGTAGTTTTGACTATTTTTAGTAGCCTTTTAGTAATAAAAATTAAAACAAATCGTATATATATACGCATCGCCTCATCTGGATTGACCGGGATGCCCTAGATGTCGCCTGTTCACCTACTTCACGTGCTTATTTTCAGTCATTTTTAGACATTTTGGACCCATAATTGTATTTGTACTCTATTTTATGTTGGTCATTTTATATATTTTGACGTATTGTTATTAAATCGTAAATCGTTCGTATCATATTTCCAATAAAACGCGTTTAAATCTTAAGACCAAAATATAAACTTTTAAAAATAAACAAAATTAAAAATTTCGGAATTACCTTTTTTAGAGGTAATTCCGAAATTTTTTATGTTTTATGAACCGGAAATACCTGTTTTAAAGGTAATTCCGAAATTATCAATTATTTTTGAACCAGAATTACCTTATTTTGAGGTAATTCCGAAAAATTTGAATTTTTTTTTTTTTTTTTAAAAAGGCAGGGGTATTATTGGAATTTTTTGGATTATGGGGGTGTGGGAGGGAATGAGGGGGGTACGAAAACAAAAGGCCTAATTATAATTATAATTGCAATAATATAAAAAAATTATTTAAATATATGTGTGTACTACTAAGTACAACGGAATTTGTTGCCCCCTAGCAACCACCTATGACTCTCATGCTCAAAGACACCATAGTTTGTATTATCTGAAGGTTTTCCCTGTCTTAGTCGGGATGTATCCTCTCACCTTAAAATTTTCTATTAAAAATAAAGGAAAAAGGGAATGTAAAAATAAAATGTCCAAATACAAAGTTTGGGGGGATATATTATTTATATAGGAGTTGGTCGGGAATTACTATTTAAGCATGTGATATCTGATAACGGAACGGAATAAATTTAGAGATCTGAAATTCCGTAATGAGTTTACCACCTGTGACAGTGAGACGTGCTTATATACATATAGGCAACAATTATGACTCTAGACACTAGACAGTGTGATCCAAACGCATTGCATTTCCCACAATAAATAAATTTCTTACAATCCAAATTTTAATAATTAAATCATGCCGTTTTTTTTTTGACAAAAATTAAATCATGCCGCTACCAATATGGGAATTGATTATACTCTAATATATATATATATATATATATATATATATATATATATATATATATATATATATATATATATATATATAAGCTTTTAAGATTATAAACATCATTCTGTCTTTACTGTAGTGTGAGAATGTGCTATGTATTTTTTTTATTTTTGCCAAAAAAAAAAGCTTAGTAATATGATTTCCTCAATTGACCTAAGGAGTACAAGTGAGTAGAGATCGAGTGGAGCGAAATTCATAAGTAATTTCCTTTTATATATTTGCAATTTAGTTTTGGATTTTTCTATTGTGTTAATTGTTAAAATATGTGGAAGATATCATCTGGGATCTTTCTTGAGTGATTCACAACACTATAAGATGATAATTTTGTTTTTAATGGATAGTAGCCAATGCGGCATTTCAATGATATCCCTCAGCTTATTGATAGAATTAAAGTGGCTCTAGATATAAGAAATGACACACAATCGTAGAACAATACATGAAGGTGGTTGTTAATCATGTTAAGTCTATAACATGAGCTTGGTTCATAAGTATAGAAAGTCGCAAATGTAATTATAAGATCTACGATTGGTTTATGAACTCAATGTAATTGACTTTTTGTCTCACTCTTCTTCCTTTTGCTTTTTCCCAAAAGAGTTTTTTGTCAAAGAGGTTTTAATGGCGCCTATCAGTATATGTACTCAATTGGGGTGTCGTTTTTCTCTCCTTTAATATTATTTTTTGCTTATAAAAAATAAATAAAACAATGCATGAAATTCATATGCAAGAAAGAAGGATTCGAGATACTGTTATGTTCATCATTGGCTCCATTGAAGTCATGAAAAGAAGAGTAAGGGTGTAAGAGAAGGTTGACCTCTTGACTAAGGACGACTATTAGGGTTAGGTTGGTGAATGGCGAGTCAAACTTATAATCATCAGATGAGGTCATGTACTCTCAACGGAGTAGGTTTAAGAATGACCCAACTCATCACGGGCCCTTCATATATTATAGCCCAATAGAATTATTCATTTATATATTTAAGTTCATTATATAATTAAGTATATATATTTGGTCAAAAAAAATAATTAACTATATATATATATATGATATAATAATTATTTAATTATATTTTAATTAATTGATTAAGCTAATCCAAAATTATAGAGAAAATCCAACAAGGTAGCATTAATCAATTATTAAAATATAAAAGAAAGGAGAGTTAACATATCAATTATTTACAAAGCACTTATATTCGAATTACTATAAGAAACATAAGTCTTAACAATGTAGAGATGGTATCCGATAGGGAAACAAATCATACATGCTAAACACCCGCATTTCCTATAAGGATAATGAATATGTTTTTCACATAAGGAAATCTTATTTGTTTTTCCCAAAGGGTATTGGCCCAATGAGGTTTTAACGAGACCCCTCGTTCACTATTGTAAGGTTGGAGTACCCTTTGTGCTCTTCTAATTAAAATTGCTTATCTTAAAAAAGGACAATAAATATGGATTAACACAATAGAATTAATGAATGTGCAATCCAAGAATGGTCCAAGCATCTGAGATGCTATAAGAGATATGATTATAAAAGTGACGTCTCATACATATCTCATAAGAATAACAATAATAATAATTAAAGTTTTAATTCAGACTCCCACTAACCCAGAATATCAAATGACTTAACTAAGCCCATGTGAGCAACATGCTTTTGAAAAGCTCCTTTCAACAATCAAGCCTTTGGTTAGTGAATCAAGAT
Organism: Oxytropis ochrocephala; assembly: GCA_020916435.1. Lineage (NCBI taxonomy): Eukaryota > Viridiplantae > Streptophyta > Magnoliopsida > Fabales > Fabaceae > Oxytropis > Oxytropis ochrocephala. The sequence continues at coordinate 62,753,437 of CM037094.1, read as the reverse complement.
GCTCAATTCGAGTCTGAAATTCAATAATTTTCTCTTTGACAACTAGATGTTTAATTTCGAAATGCTTTGAGCGGGAAGAGCTCTTAGTATTTTGTGAGAAATGCACGACATTAGTATTGTCAGAATATATCACAAGTGACCTCAATAAGCTTTCGACGACGCTGAAGTGAGGGATTAAATTTTTTATCACACAGCTTGACAAGTAGTCTCATAGAAAGTGACATACTCTGCCTCCATGGTAGAAGTAGTTTTAAGAGTCTACTTAACACTCTTCCAAGAGATATAACTCCTCCCACTGTCATAAAAGTTAAGTCAAAATTAGATTTTCGGACATCAGGGCAACCTGTAAAATCAGATTCAGAATAACCAATGACCTGAAGTTGATCAGACTTCTTATAGGTCAACATATAATCCTTGGTGCCCTATAAATATCGCATGATCATTTTACCATTGACCTAAAACTGGATTGCTCAAGTATCTAACTAAGGCATTAACAACAAAAACAATATCGGGACGATTACAAACTTGAGCATACATTAGATTACCAACAACAGAAGCATATGGCACTTCATCCATTTTTAAGTATTTTTTCATCATCTTGAGGACATTAAGATTTAGAGATTTTATCTCCCTTTTGTACAGGTGCAGCACATGGCGAGCAAGAATGAATGTTAAACCGCTTGTGGATCTTTTCGAAGTACCCTCAATGAGACAGTCCAAGAACACCACGTGACCTATCACAAAAAATTTGGATGCCTTTAACGGCTGAAGCATCACCAAGGTCATTCATATCAAAGTGTCTACTCAACATCTGTTTTGTCTCAATCAAAAGTTTAGTGCAACTGCTAGCATGAAGAATATCATTGACATATGGTACAAGAATTATGAAATTTCTCACACTAGCCTTGAAGTAAATGCATCAGTCTGAGGCATTTTTCTTGAAGCCAAAAGAAGTGACTGTTATGATATTGGCAAGTGTACCAAATCGTGCAAGCAATAAAACCGGTAAGTACCAGGATATCGTCCTCAAGGATCGAAGTTATTTTACTAAAGACGTTAACAGCTACTAATAGGAACCAAGTTTAAAGGGGTTTTGGTTTGATAATTGTTGAGCTATCAAGCTCGAATTAAAGCAGTAAAATATTTTTGTGTTTTTAGTAAAATAACCCGAAGAACGAGTTGAACAGGATACGATGGTAAGAGATGCTAGGGATGAATTCCTATTGATTTCACACTATTGCCACTGATTTTAAATTGGAAGATAATCTCTCTCTCTAATTTTGCTATCAAACTCACAACATTAACCAATTCCTAGTTCCTTAGGTAACTAGTCCTTTGTTGATAACTAAAAGCCCTAATCCCTTAGGTGATTCTAATTAACAACAAGCATTAAATCAAGAGTTTGCACTATACAACAACTAATAGATTATTCCTAAGCTATCAATTGACGGTATCAAATTTCAAACATTCAAGAATAAAATTTCCATCTCATAATTGAACAAAAGATCATTGTATAAGTTTTTCCAACCATAAAAAGCATTAAGCGTAGAAATTCGATACACAAAATACGAGAGAGTACGATACAAATATTATTCTAAACCAGTGACAATATTGTTACATCAATACTCATTCATCCCTAACACAAAGAAATTTAGCTACTCATGATTAAAGAAGAGAAATAAGGGAAATTACAAGTGGAAGATGATGATGAACACATATGAAGCTTCAATTCTTGTTCCCAAGGCTTGAATCTTCGATAGCCGTCAGCCGGAATCGCTTCTCTGCACTCTAGGGTTCCAAAAACGTCCAAAAGTCCTCTCCAAAACGTAAAATCGCGTTTTTAATTGTTTTTCGCCCGCCCGGCGGCCGCGCTCGGTTTCGCGCGAAGTTCCGCGCCATTTACCGCTTTCCTCGACTTGTGGCGCGGCCAGTCCAGTAGCGCCGCGCGCCTGTCCCGCGCCCGGCTTCACGAATTTCACGACTTGTGGCGCGCCGTCCAGCGCGTCCGCGCCATGTCCCGCGCCAGCTTCCTTCTTTCCCTTTCTTGTACCACTTGTTCTTCAAGACCTTGTAATTCCTGGGCACAAAAACACACAAGAATCCCAAGCATAACCACTGCATAATACATAAGCTTCTAATAGCACAATTTGCCAAATTCTCCTAACACTTCACATTAATTCATCAAACTTCACAGTAAAATCCCTTTTTAACACTGAAAAACATCATGTGATGGGGATTCATCAGTGACAACCTTTTCAAACTTCAAACATCATTGCCTAGATACCTGTTTTAATCCATAAATGGACTTCTTCAATCGACAAACCAAGTTTTCTTTGCCATTTTCTGCAAAACCTTCAAGTTGTGTCATATAAACATCTTCAGCAAGCTCTCCACTCAGAAAGGCTTTTTTTACAACCATTTGGTGAAGTTCTAAACTGGAATGTTCAACCAAAGCCAAAACAACTCGAAACACATCTTTGGAAGAGACTGGTGAGAATGTATTTTTCCTACTACCCTAGCTTTGCACCTTTCAATCTTACCATCTGGATTACACTTGGTCTTAAAAACCCATTTTCCTCTAATAGTCTTGCAATCAACAGCATCTACGTGACATCCCAAATAACATTATGAGCCATAGAAGCTAACTCATCATGCATAGCATTCACCAATCGAAGCACGACGGTTAGAAATTCCTTCTTCAAAAGGGTTAGCATCATCATTATGAATATCAAAATCGTGCTCTTGAAGATACACAAATTAGTCATTCGGTATAGATGGCTTCTGCACTCTCATAGATCGTCTCAATGGAACTTCTTCAGCAACATCATTGGGCTTTGCAAAGTCACCGGGTTCTAGTTCATTACTTAGGTGGGGAACTACTTAATCTTCTTGCATGACATCATTGTTTTGAGTCATTGCAACATCAATATAGTGTAACAACTAGCATAGGGAGAAGAACTCGGTCTTCCTTAGGAGCGACTGGTCGTGTTGTATAGCTCCCACTACCCAAGTCATTATTAAAGAAAATCACTCGATCAGATTCAATGACTCGCATAGAGTGAGAAGGACAATAAAAGCTGCAACCTCTGGACCTACACAATAAACAATAGAGAAGCCACTAACAGTCTTCAGATCAAGCTTCTTCTAGTGAAGATTATAATGTCAACCGGCTGCTTTACACCCCCCAAACATGAAAGTGTTTTAAGCTCGACTTCCTTCCTGTCATAAGCTCATAAGGAGTTTTCGACACAGTCTTTCTTAGTAGTTGATTGAGAATGTAAATAGCAGTTTTAAAGGCATCACCCAACGAGGAATGACTCGTCATGCATCTCACCATATCCATAAGTGTGAAGTTGCATCTCTTTGCAAATCCATTATACTACGACGTAATGGGCATAGTTACTGAGTCTTAGTTCTACATTCATCAAGATATCTAGCAAATGTTCCTTGGCTTCTTTCAGTTTAATGATACCTTCAATAATACTCACCTCCTCTATCAGACCTCACACACCTAATCTTCTTGCCTATTTTCAATTCAACAGCAGTTTAAAAAGATCTGAAAGCATCTAAGGAACTAGACTTTTCTTGGAGAATATCTATCCAACCAAATCTAGAAAAGTAATTTGCGAAGGTAATAAAGTACCTATATCCACCCATGGTAATAGGTGTAATATGTTCACACATATCTGTGTGGATCAGCTGCAACACATCATCACATCTGTTTGCTCTTGCGTTCCTAGTTTTGGCTGTGAACTTCCCTTTAAGACAACCAATGCAAGTATCAAAATCAGTGAAGTCAAGATCAGGAATAATGGTTTCTTTAGTCATTCTTTCGGTGTGAGGCCTAGAAATGTACCATAAATGCCTATGCCATAGCAGAGAGGATTTCTCATCAGTCCTAGCACACTTATGTGGTGTGTGGAAAGCATGTGCAAGTATACACAGTCCTAAACAAGTAGTATAAAAGATCGAACCCACAAGGATTGAGAAACTCTTTTAGAAACTTAATACAAAGTAATATAGTGCAAGGTAACCAAATAAAAATTTATAGTGGAGTTGATGTGATCACAATCAAGTTAGTAAAAAGCAAAGTGCAAGTATTTGTAATGCAAATGAGAAAAGCTAGTTGGAATGTCTTCACCAAGTAATTCACTTTTAAGTGTTTAATGCGAGATGTGATGCGAGTTGCATTGAATGCTATTGCATTAGCTATGTGTCTTTCACCACTTTCTTTGAGTTTCATTACAAGCTTCCTATGTCTAGGCTTGCTAAATAAGTTCACTCTTGTCTTTTAAAGTACCCACAGTATCACCCTATGGACTATACTATCCTATGTCTAGGACTTAGCATGGTTTTCACAAAGTTTCCTTTATGTAAAACACTCACCCATATTAGTTCTTGAGTTCTTAATTGTAAACCATGTCTGCTTTTACAAATCTACTTATTCTAAGTGATCAATCTCAAAATAAGTGTTGAAAGTACTATCAAGCAAGAACTAAAGTGCACGCATTACATACATGCATCATACTTACTTAAAAGCTCATTAAATGGTTAGAACATTCCAACTAAGATAGATTTAGCTCAACATAGACATTGCAAGACAAATATACACTGAATAGAACATGTTTATATAATTTAAATCACAAAAGAGAGACAACAAGATAGAGATTACACGAGTTGTAGCTCTTTGCATGAATTCTCCTAGCAATGTAGTTACATCACTCCTTAGCACTATGTAAAAACTATGAAATTGAAGTAAGGGGGATTTGTCAATTCCTTCATTTCCTTCTTACAAAATAGAAACTAACTAAGTATATTGAAATTTGTATCTAACTTTTTGATTGTGATCTATCTCCAAGTGAAGAAGTGAGGTCCTTTTATAGCCTTCAAGAGATGTGCTTCCTTTCTTCATGTTGAAGTAAACTTAGAGATTGAATCATAGTTACTTTTCGAAGTTGTCTCCCAAGTTGAGATCTTTAATCAGTGTATATAGGAGGTCCAAGGAGGTATGAACATGTGTCCCTATGTTGATGACTCTTCAAAGCTATGTGGGAATGGTAGGCGCCGAAATATAAAGTGGTCTTGCTTTAGGGGACCAAGCATGAGATCAGCAGTGTAAGTGCATGTTCAAGTGGATTGCTTCACTCTCCAAGTAATGCAGATGTAGTGCAGGATCAATGCTCTTGCATTGATGCAGTAGCATTGCTGCAGGAGCATTGATGCAGAAGCATTTGATGCAGGAGCATTTGTAGACTGCACTGAACAAAAACATCAAACATATCACAATATATCCAAAATGGCCTATTAACAACTATAACCATGTTAATCACTTATTATATTTACTTCAAAGAGAGCAATTTACTAAGTTTAAACATATGAATAACTCTATATAAAATAGAGTTATCATTATGCCCAACAAGGGTGTTAACAAACATTTCATCTACACTTCACATATTTAATTTGTCTCACAAAACCGCAAAACCAATAGCAAATGTAATTAGAATAAGAATTAAGTTTTATGTTACCAATATCAAAAGAGTAGCCACTTTTGTCCAAAGCTGAAATTGAAATTAAGTTCATTCTCATTGAAGGTGCATAAACAACGTCTTTTAAAATCAAAGTGTGTCTAGAAGGTAAAAGTAATGAAACAACTCCTATTTTCTCTATATTTGCTTTAGCTCCATATCCCACAATGACTTTACCTTCACATCACTTGGTTTCCTCACACTTGTGAACCCCTACAAGGAATTCACAACATGGATAGTATTAGGGTTATTAGGGTAATGATTGTCGAGGAAGTGACCTCTTGATTGGTGATGATATTAGGGTTAGGGTTAGGTTGGCTGGATGGGGAGTCAACCTTATAATCATCAGATGAGGTTAGGACCTCTCAACGGGCTAGGTTTAAGAATGACCCAACCCATCATGGACTCTTCATATATTATAGCCCAATAGAATTGTTCATTTATATATTTAAGCGTATTATTTAGATAAGTATATATATATATATATATATATATATATATATATATATATATATATATATATACATATATAGATTATATAACAACTATTTAATTATATTTTAATTAATTGAATAAAGTAATTCATAATTATAGAGAAAATCCAACATTTATATGGTTTTGGAGTGAGTTTGGCAAAATTCTATTGTTTTTTACCTTATATTCTTTTAGACCACCCACATATCTACCATTTTTGTAATCAAGTTTGTGAGCTTTCTGTGATTATTAGGAATAAAAAGGGCGGCAATGAATCGCCATGTGTCATCCTCTTTGAGTTGTAAATTCATTTGTAGACTTCCCCATTGTCCAAAATCGATATCGAGTTAGAAAAATACTAACTCCCATCCACATTCTCAATATATAAAGGGAGATCATTGTTTCGATCATGTAGTCAAGATTCTTCCAACTAACAATACCATACACCTTTTCAAAAATAAATCTTCAGTATATGTAGAATGAATGTTGTTTGGCAAATCACATCTCCCAACACTTTTTTGAGCCTTTTAGCCAGTAGCTTTGCTAAGATCTTATGCAAACTTCCAATGAGAGAAATGGGTCTTTACCCATTTAACAACTGGGGGTGATCCTTCATGGGGATAAGTGTGAAACAAGAGAAGGTTAGAACCTTAGGAAAACTTGCATTCATATGAACTCTTGTGAGAATACTAAAACTTCAGCATCTAACATTTCCTAGCAAAACTCGAAAATATTGAAATTAAAGTTGTTGAGTCTTAAACTTATATCATGTTCACAATCCATACCGATTCTTTGATCTCCTCTGCTGAAAAAAAAGGTGTTAAGAATTGTATGTAGTTTCTATGTCAAAGTTCGAAACACTATGTCATCCACTATTGGTCTATGATCTTCTTTCTCAATAAAAGCTTATGCAAAGTTCCTCTTCACCCCATCCTTGATTTATTGAACACCTTCAAACCATTTTTCTCCCACTTTTAGAGCTACAATTCGTATTATTTGGTTTGACGCCTAATATTTGCATATCCTTCTTGATTCTATTTGGAACTCGACTTCTGATGTAGTAAATTTTCCTTTATCTCAACAATTGTCAGACTTGAGGTGAAAGAACTTTTTCTTATAAAAATCCAAATTCCATTATTAGTCGCAAGGTTCTCCACCTTATTGAGTTCTTTGGCAACATTCTCTATTTTAAAGTCTAACGCTCCAAACACTTTATTCCACTAACACAATTTTTCCTTCATCATAAAAGATTTCCAACCCTTTACTTGGAACGAGTTCCAACATTCTTCCACAAACTGTTAGAGTCGCAGTGCTATAGAAAATAATTGTTTAACTTGAAAGATTTGGGTCCCCAATTGACCTCTGAGTTGAGTATCCAAATAGAGCAACAATCACATAAGTCTCTTTCTCCGACCCATCCAGCTGTATAATTCCACCTTTCTATCAACTCTCTGTAAGTAATGAACAACCAACACAACTCATTAAATTGCCATCTACAATGAACCAACAAAATATGATGTAGTTGACGGTTCAAAATTTGATGTAAAACCATCAGAGCATAACCCAAGTCGAATATTGCGTGGATCCATTGAAAAATCATAATGTACCCAATTAAGAAGTTTTTATGCTTAAACATCAGACGTGTGATGCAACTCACTTGAACTTCTTCTATTCTCGTAATGCCACATCATTTTACTTGTAATTTGTGTTGACCTGAATTTGCATTGATGCAATTAAACATTCTCACCAGCCTTGATACAATAACCAAATAGATCAGTTCCTTCTTTGGAACTATTTTGCTCCAATTTGTCTTAGTCTTACGGACACAATACATTGGCTATTGACAAAATTAACATTCAACCAACTCATTATCCCTTTTACCCAAATACATTGTCATAATACAATATGCCACCATTCGCACAACAATCAATTCTCCTATTATCTAATACCAGCCTCAATACCAACCTTTTAGTATCAAATGAATTTATGGCAAACTTTGTTTAGTGGGTGTTGTATATGTTCAACATTATTTTGGTCACATAATCCATGCACAATTCGACAACATTAAGATGAGACTTGAGACCTAAAATCCAAATTTAGATGGTATATTTTGGGACCAACTGTGACTATGATTCTAGCCTCATGCATTCCAGACTCTAGAAATACTTCAACTTATAGGAACTTGCCGAGTTGTCTCCACTATTAGCTGTTGGGTTACTCGACTCTGGGGCGGTGGTACCTCTAGGACTTCGCGCGAATTGACGCATAATAAGATTTGGCGTTCTCCGCTCTTCCCCTAAGAGGTTCTTCCTGGATAACGTCATGAAATATTTGTTGTTGATATACTCAATAACAACTTTTAATTTGACAGTTGAATCACTTAAACTCATTGTTTTTGTTGAGTTACTAAGCATATTAAGTATTATAACGATTTCTCATTTTTTAACAGTAAAAAGTAATGGTGAATAGCCATTTTGGTCATTGAATGTGTATGCATTAATTGATACTATAATCCCTAAGTGTATGGAAATGGCAAACACATCCCCAAGTGTTTCTTTAGTAAGCCATTTTGGTCTTCAAATGTCTCTTTTATTAGTCAATTGTCTTCAAATGTGTTTTATATTAGTCAATTTAGTCCATAAAATTACTAACAAAAGAGAAACTTAGAGACTTGTTTGTAATTTCAAAACATTCAAAGACTATTACGGAAGCTCCCCATACATTCAGGTACAAAAATGACTATTTACCATAAAGTAATTAAGAAATAGAGGTACAAAGGGGTATTGATCCATACATCAAAATGAGAGATGATATATTGTTTTTTCGTCAATAGAAAAAAAAACTCTCATGCACTATATTGCGATATCATGATGCAAACAAGTGTTCTAAAAGATGGTCGGGTTATTGTCTCATTCGAGCTACCGAGTCAATGGATCAATGGTTGAACTGGAGGGTCACTAATTAAATTGCATGGCTCAGTTTCTATTAAGTTAGTACATATATAATTTATATTAAGGTATATAAAATATTTGTGCAATATCACACAAGTTGATCATGTGATGTATTGGTTACTAAGCCTTTGAGAGACGTCGCTCCGCACCTCAGTTCAAACCCAAGGAATGCAACCTTTGAATTACATTTTGAAAATTTTCATAATTTTCAATAAATCAGTTGATCTAGTTCCCTGGGTTATTCAAAAATTGATCATTCAGCTTAAGTTACACTAATCTGTTTGCACAATAGATCTAACACAAGATACAAACCGTTTAAACCATCGGTTCCCAGCTTGTCGGTCTAACCGGCCAATTTGAGACGATTTTTAAAATTGTGATTTACACATCATCAAGTATAAAACAACATCCAAAACCCAAGCAAGAGAAGATTTTCTCAAATGGGCAAATGCCCAAACCTAAGCAAAATATGGGGAAAATATCTATACAGTATTTTTTTGATACCTTGTAGAGACACGCTCTACGTACCACTTACTCCAACTGTTTCATATTACTTGTCAATCTTTTAGAATGATTTTTTTAGTTGTCTTTTGATAGTTTAAGGTTTCATTAATTTATTTTTTCCCCCATTATACCCCCAATTATTTATTGTAGAGAGAAAAATAAGTGTGAAGAGTAATAAACAATCAACAATATAATAGGGAAAAGACTAATAATTTTATGAAAAACAACAAAATTTGTTGACTTCCTTAGTATGTGCAAAATAACCTTGGAATACAACTATTTTTTTGAAACAACAAAATATAGAATATATATATATATATATATATATATATATATATATATATATATATATATATATATATATATATATATATATATATATATATATATATATATATATATATATAGGGGATTTAATTTCGGGTGAGAACACTTGGTTATTGTAGAACACGAGAACATCAAATGATAATCTGTTAGACTAAAATTATGACTCCGATTATTTTATTAATTATAAGATCTTGTACGATTGTTTCCTTTTTAATTAAAGATCACATGAGATCTTGTAATTAATGACATAATTTGAAACATTAATTTTAATCTGGCGGTTATCATTTAATGTTCTCATGATAACCAAGTGTTCTCACCCGAGTCGTCCCCTATATACATATCATGTGTTTTTAAGGAACGCAAAAACCTATATATAGACGAATACTCAGATATATATCCACTAGTAAAACCAGAGCAGAATAGTAAACACAAAAATCTACCATAACAAACTAAAGGTCCACACCCTGATAGGATCAGTAGTGCCACACAATCTCTTGCTCATATCCTAACCCTGGAAATACAATCCAAATGGGCCACACACCACTCATAAAAAATGCAATGGTTAGACTTAGTCTTAACCAAAAGCCAAGTCCACGAATAAAGCTTTATCAAAAAGAAGGTGCAAGGGGGGTCCAGAGTTTCATTAGAAGATATCACCCCAACTACCCCAAGGACTGAATGCTAGATCATGATTAGATCCTTTTTACCTTTTTTGGGACTAACCTTAGCATAGAGGATAGAAAACAAAGTGGGGGAGATCGGGCGGTAGCACCACCACCAAACCCGGCCACCTAAACACTAAGTACTACAATCTCACTGCAAACTCACACCTCAAAAACAAATGAATCTTTGATTCCAAAAGCTCTCCATAAAGAACACAATTGGCAGCGACCATATCAGTAATAAGTTGCCTATGAAATATCCCGAGTTGGAAGCCTATTAAGGAGGGAACGTCATGCAAAAGTATCAAGCTTAGAAGGCACTCAACTCTTCCATTGTTTATTTAAAGCAAACAAATCTATGTGATCCCTTGTAGTCGAACTTGGAGTGTTATTTAGTAGCATCTGATGTGCTGATCTCACAGAGAACACACCAATATCGAATGAGGCCTCCTAAGTCCACGTATCCTCAAAAAGGGAGAGGGGCACGAGAGCTAGTAGTGGCATGAGCTCCCCTTGGAGCTCTTCTTCCCAAGAAAAGAGGTTCCCCTCTAAGAGAGAGTCCGGTCCCTACCCCTTCCATCCATCCTCGCACCTCTTGCACAAAGAGGTCATTTTGGTCCGAGATCACAAAGAGCCTGGGAAAGACCAACCTTAAAGGGGGTGACTCCAACCCAATTATGATGTGAAAAAGAGACTTTAGCTCCACTCCCAACCTTCTTAACTACTCCATCTGAGAACCAGTCGGAGATTGAGTCGGAACTCACCCCCACCTTACAAATATCCTTCCACCACAATGAGGAGAAGCATGTGTGCCTGACTGAATTCATTTGGGAGTTACTAATGACTACATTCCCGTACTTGGCTTGAATGACTTGAAATGCTAGTGAGTCTCACATAGCAAGAGGTGAAACTGCCACTTGCCCAGAAGGCATGAATTAAATAAATGGAGATCATTGACCCCCCCAACCCCCATCTTTTTTTCGCTTACAGACATCCGACCATTTCACCCATGAGATTTTCTTCCCATGTTGGTTCCACCCCACAGAAAGTCCCTCTGGATCCGCAACACCTCTTCCCACATTATATATGGCTTCTTCATAAATGATAGAAAGAAGACAAATATACACTTTAAAACTGAATAAATTAGGATAATACGTCCTCCAAGGCTTAGATACTTATTCCCCCACCCCTTGAGTCGTCGTGTTGGGGCTTCTATCAACGTCTCCCATGTTGTTACGCGCCTAGGGTTCACACCTACTAGTAGGTCTAGATACTTGAAAGGGATTTATCCTGTGGTGGATGACCTCCACAACTAGTTCTAGGAAGGAGTCGTGAACATTTACCCCCATTAGGAAACTCTTCCAGAAATTTATTTTCAGACCCGAGACCATTTCAAAGCTCCTTCGAACTGCCTTCATAGCCCAAAGATTTCCAATAGTTTCCTCCCCAACCAGGAGGGTATCATCTGCATACTGAAGATGAGAGATCTCCACCTGAGGGCTTCACAACTAGAAACCAACAAACCTATTCTTTTCCACTAGAAATCAGATTAGTCCACCAAGACCCTCAACAACCAGGATAAAGAGAAAAGGAGTAAGAGGGTATCCTTGTTTAAGACCATGATGAATATTGATTTCTTCCATTGGTGAGACATTTACTAGCACTGAGAGACTCCCTGTAAAGACACAAGCTCTAATACACTCTCTCCACTTTATCAAAAATCCAAATTGTTCCAACATATAGTCTAAGAATCCCTAATCCACTTTGTCATATGCTTTCTCAAATCCATTTTAAAGATCATGCACTCTCTCCCCTACTTTCTTTGCATAGTCAATTACCTTGTTTACCACCTCAACCCCATAAACTAGTTGTCTCCTTTGGATAAATGCTGATTGGTTCCACGCCACAAGTTAATCCATGATTCTTCCTAGACGTGCCACAAACACCTTAGCGATTATCTTATATAGGAAACCTGGCAAGGAAATCAGTCTTAAGTAACACATGACAACGGACAATCAAACTGAGGAAGCATAGTAAGTATGAGGTGAATCCCTTTAGAAGCCTAGTGTTTGCACGAAATTCTCTGAAAAAGGTCCCAAATTTGCCTTTTAGTAGTTTCTAGTATGCTTTCACAAAAGAAAAATTAAAATCATCCCACTGTGCTCTTATTCCCATCGGAAGAACTAGTTACATCCTCAATTTCCACAACAAAGAAAAGGAGCAACCAATCCTTCGTTCTAGGTGGAGGAAACCTGTGGGAAGACTACACCATCCAAGGGAGGTCGTTCGCACGACTCTGCGGTGTAGTGGTTGGGAAAATATCTAACCACCTCAAGTGCCACAACCCCTTCAAACCCAACCTCCTCCACTTGTATAGCGGAGACAAAATTCCTCCGCCCACATGCCTTTACACAAGCGTTGAAATAGCTAGGCAAGATTTGCATTACGTTCCTTTAACCAAGATGACCTAGAGTACTAGAATACCTGCGCGCTCCTTACTTTTAAGAAGTTTACACATTTGGTCAAAATTTCTCTTTTGGTGTGCGTTCTCCACGCCTTAAACACCCACTCATTGCACCTTATTTTCCTCAACCAGAGCTTGATCGTGAAAACTACAGACCCAAACACGTCCTTATTCCACTTTTTTATGTCACCCTTAAGGAGCTTCAGTTTCTCCTTCATGGTGACCAACATCCAACCATTAAACTTCACAGAGGACCTGCTCTTCGAGACCACATCTAAAATGAAATGAATAAGACAAGCAAGGATCTGCCGGAAATTGACTTTCCCATTTTCTTTTAATACTATCATTTAAATTCTGAAAATGTCCTAGGAGATAGTTACTAACAACAAGTAAATGAGATGGTTAAGATCATCATAAGTTAAATTTGCAAGGCCTGCAAGAATTGTATGATTAAGCTAATTATAAGCTGCTTAACAACCAGCACTACAGATGCAGAATTAATTAGAAAAAATGAAAAGGACAAGAAGAGAAGCCATTGACAAGCTTTTCACTATTTGGCATATACATAATGAATACCAATATATTGTCCCATTGAAGAACATCCACGAGATCCATTCAGTGTCACTTCCCAAGACCATCATAACAATTTAATTACAGTGATCAGAAATTTTTCAGATGGTGGAAAATGGTAGGGACTAAGAATGGAGGTAGGGACCTAAAGGGACCACCATGCCTCATCTGTACATCACTTTTTTACAAAAAGGAAAGGGTGTAAGAGACTTGGCTGTTCTCTTACGTCACCACCACCAATCCCCTTTGAATTTTTTTTTACTATTTTTAGTGCCTTAAGTATCCCTTTAAGATTGGTCATTGGTCTGTGCTTTTAGTTCTTAACCCTCTCTTCTCTCTCTTATAGTCTCTATATACCCTTTCTCTAGCTCTTGTATGTGAAGTTTTCTGGATAGATATATATATAGAAAAAGACCCTTCTAGAGAAGAAGAAGAAAATATCTGGCATTTTCTTCTTTGTTGTTTCATATTTTTGAGTCTCTATCAGTTGCTGGTAGAGGTGGAAGTAGAGAGAAATTAAACCTTTACTTCTGCCATTTTTCTGCCACCTTTTATGATCCTTCTTTCTCATAAAACCTTTGCCACCAATTCAGCTCAACCGACACTGATGCTGATGATGATATCATTTTATAGTTACAGATTGTTTTTGCAAGAAAACAAAGACAAGTCTTATTAGGGTTTTGTTTTTCTTCTTATTTAACCCTACTTGCTTTTCTTCTTCTGTTCTTCTACTTACTTTCTGTGTTTTTCTGATCATTCTTTTTGTGATTTTCCCTTGGGATTTGATCCGACAAGTAAAAGACAAAAAAACAGTGTTGAAAGGGTTCTATTCCCAAGGACTTATATGTTGGTTATTGTTTTAACCTTTTTATAGTACTTTTCTTGTCTGTTGACAATCTTTGTCTGACTTAGGAGCTTCTTCTTCTCTATATTTTTGGAGGAAGATCTGTAACCGCACCACCTCACCCCAGATCCTTGGCCAAAAAAAATACTTTTGTTGCTTTTCTTTGTGTGTTTTCCACAGGTATTTTTAATCGAGATAATCTGTTCGAGACACTATCGATATATCATGATCGGTCGCTTGATCGTGAGCTCTCTTGAGTCTCTTGACACTTTATTTATCTTGTGTGTAATTTGTTTAAGATATATAGAGGTAGGTTGAAAGCAGATCTTAAAAGATAAGAATAAATAGAATAATTCTTAAGGTGATGAAAAATGATATATTTTTTTATTTATATAATTTTGCACCTCCTCTCACAAAAATCGCTAGGCATGTGGTCTATGTGATCTTGGTTTTGATGTGTGTGACACAATGAGCTTTATTCTTTAGAAGCATGGGTGATGAATTAGTGGGAATCACAATGAGTAGCAATCACTTGTATGTTCATCTAGTCTAGTACTAGTACTTGTATGTGTGTTGACTATCTCAGCATTTCCACATGCATAATCATCATGTTTCATGCTTTATCACATACCATCAAAACAATATATTGGATAGCAGTTTTTATTCTATTTTTTCAGCATTCCACTCTTTGGCAATTTTTCATATTATTTTTATCCACATTTTATGAGATATGGGTAACTATACAACATGTTAGTTAGGTTTCTAATTTTATCTTATTAATTAAAATTAAGTTTTTAAATTTATCCTCAACTTTCAAAACTTAGTCATTCAGAAAGTTAGTCTATAGTAATGTTATGAAGAAACTATGTTCATATTACTTTAGTTGAACCTCATATAACATAAGCTTCAAAAGCTTATGTTAATACATATGATTTAAATTGTTTAAAAAATACATATGATTTAAATGTTACCTTAAATCACCCTAACCATATGATTGTTATAAGCACAGGAGGCATAACATTATTAAACGAAAAAGAATGGAAAGGAACATAACAATGCCAGAATAATTTCTCAATTAATAGATGAAGGGTAAATATCTTATTTCAAAGAACAAACTAACCTTATCAAAGTGCAAAAACCATGAAATTGATGATATGTACAAAAGGTCTATTTTTTTTTAATTGTAGACATATATTAGAATTATAAAAGGGTACAAGTGGTACCCGAACCCATACAAAAGTCTCAAGACAAAGAAACAAAACCGAGATATATGTTTAATCATGTTTGTTTCCTATTAAATTGATATTTATATTTGGTCAATGGAGTAATAACTATATAGTGCAATTTTCTTATTTGATCTATGTCTGCAGGAGTGATAAAAGAGGGAGAATATGGATACATTTTCTCATGTTCCCCCAGGTTTTAGGTTCCATCCCACTGATGAGGAGCTTGTTGATTACTACCTTAGGAAGAAAATTGCTTCAAGAAGGATTGACCTTGATGTCATAAAAGATGTTGACCTTTACAAAATTGAACCATGGGATCTTCAAGGTATACTATATGTACTAAATTCGCAATAAAAATATCGAAAAAAAATTATAAAATTCGTCTCTAGTTACTCACAAATTCTATTTTTCCGTCTCTAATTTTGGTCGCTGATTCTATTTTTTTTAGATAAGCAAAAATTTCATTAATAAGAGTACTAAGTGTATCGCTGATTCTATTTTGGTATAATAGTATTCATATCATATTGTTAACTTATGTAGTATATTTTCCTTCTTTTTTTTTTGAATTTGAAGAGCTATGCAGAATAGGATCAGATGAACAAAATGAATGGTATTTCTTTAGCCATAAAGATAAGAAGTATCCAACAGGAACTAGAACAAATAGAGCAACTGCTGCAGGATTTTGGAAAGCAACAGGAAGAGACAAAGCAATTTATTCTAAGCATGACTTAATAGGGATGAGAAAGACATTGGTGTTTTATAAAGGTCGAGCTCCAAATGGACAAAAATCTGATTGGATAATGCATGAGTATCGCCTTGAAACTGATGAAAATGGTGCACCACAGGCAAGTCATGAAATCATAAGCTTTTTTAAGATAAAAAGAAAAACAAAAATAATTAATTTGAATTAAATAATGGATTTTGCCAAAAAGTGTCTGTTGACTTATATATGTTGTCCAAAATGGGTGGAAAATAATCAACCATTATAACATTTTTTAAAGTGTTAAATTATTACAATCATGGTTGCAGTCGTGTCACGATCCTTTATATGGCAGAATATCATAATCAAATGCGACTGATGATACTTGGTTGTGGTCACAAAGACATTAAAAACTTTGATGTTATAACACTGACGGCGATTATGTTCTCTAAGTTCTTTAGCATAATAGCGAGAAAATTCTATAGTTTTTCATGTTCATGCAACTTTTTCTTTAAAATATATACACCCCTTTTATTCATCTTCAATTTTCAACATTTACCACAAAAAACTAAGAGCCCCCATATTTTTTTACAGCAAATGTTAGTAGGGTTTCTAGGATAGAACCATAGAAAGTCATAAGTTCTTCTATATTGAAATTATTGTCTGTTCAATACATAGTATATGTAGTGTTTATTTGCCATTTCGTTTTGTTGATAAAAACAATAACAAGTCATTTGGCTCTCACTCACGCAAGATAATTAAAGTCCTTGAGAAACACTTTCGAGAATAAAAAAGAAAGGAAAATTATGTAGCATATATATACACACTATCTTCTCGCACTGGCCACCCAATGAGATCGATGCAGGGTAAATGATCTTTGGTGGCTCGCCTAGGTCAGCGGTGGTCCGAGCCAAGATTGATCCTCCGCAGAGACCCCAACCACGGAGGATCAATCTTGGCTCGACCACCGCTGACCCAGGCGAGCCACCAGCATCATTTACATCGGATCGGGTCTGCTAGTCGACCCAAGTATGAACACATTCCTTAAACTAATATTTATCTCATCTTAACTTTGACCCTTTTGTTATTTTGTACATTTGGAACAGGAAGAAGGATGGGTTGTGTGTAGAGTATTCAAGAAGAGAGTAACAACCGTACGTAAAATGAGTGAGCATGATTCTCCTTGTTGGTATGATGACCAAGTTTCTTTCATGCAACAAGACTTAGACTCACCAAAACAACAAATCTCTCAATCAAATTTAATCTACCAACTACCCTATAATCCATGCAAAAAAGAACTAGAACAACATCATTTACCATACCAACATTTTCTCCAATTACCACTTCTTGAATCTCCAAAACTACTTCAATCTAATCCCATTCCAACATATGGTAATTTAGATCATGTAAACCATAATGCAACTGCAATGCTTCCTTCATCATCATCATCATCACTCTTACAAGAAGAACAAGTTCAACAACAAAACTTTCACGCGATGTTTGGCAATAGTTCGAATGAACAAGTTGCAGATCAAGTTACTGATTGGAGAGTTCTTGATAAGTTTGTTGCTTCACAACTTAGTCAAGATGGATCTAAAGACAATAATATTGTCAACAACAACAACAACAACATGTTTCATGGTACTACTGAGAATAGCAATGCAGTGCAATTCAGAAATCTGGAAAAACAAGATATTGTGCCTGAAAATGCTTCAACATCAAACTCAAGCTGTCCAATTGATTTATGGAAATAGTGATGCATGCATGGCTGAATTATTATTATTATTATTATGAAGTTTGTTATGGGTACATACTAATTATATAGGGTACTTAGTTAAAAAATTACAAGCAATTAAATACTGGTTTAATTCTTGTAAATAAAAAACCTAATGGCCAAAACTTTAACTATTGTGGAGCTTCTATATAGTTCCACTACTCCTAGCTAGCTTCTAGCATTCAATTTAAATTTATAATTGTATGGTCATATAGAGTTAGTAAAAAAGTCCCTGAAGATTGAAAAGCTTTGCAAGGGTTATATTATAAGTTGCATATTAATTGTATTTTGTTATGCATGATGATCGATATATACTATACTATGTAATGTAAGACAAGGTCTCTAACAGCCACATCCGCTGTTTTTATTGGATTGTAATATAAATGTCTTTAACTGTATGTTACAAGTTACAACTGATGTAATAGAATTATTTCCTTTTTATATTTTTTGTCTCTTTTTATTTTTCTTCGGCATAGACGAAATGACAATTAAACGCCACGTACACAGAGTAACAATAGTTTGTTGATCTTATCGATTGTATTTCTAAGAAGTAGTTGTTTTCTATGTTTCTCTCCTTTTTGGAAGTGATTTTATCACGCATCTTATGAGTTGATTATTTCTTGTACTCAACTATTTATATTATATATCATATGTTTGCCTTTAAAGAAAACCACACGAGCAAACTCGGGAGTCAGCATCCTCATGTTGCTGAAATTGTCAATGCAACTAGCAGTGGGAGACATGTTGCTTGTGTATTTGTAAGTAATAAAGAATACATGTTAATTCTATATATCTTTTTGCGAGGAATTATAATGAGATGAAAATGGATAATCATGATAGAGATCTGATTAGTGATTTTACGACATAAGTACTCTTGATCTTCTTCACCTTGAAGCAGGAATTATTTGAGTGATTCTGTCTTTCCTTGGAAACAAAGATTAAAAGTATAATGATTTTTGTGATGGTCCATACATATATTTCAAGCTTAATTTATATGCTAAGACAAAGTGTTTAATTACATATCTTGTTCTCAAAAATTGCAAATCTAAAATGTCAATTTTTATCACCCCACATTGGGACCTTGTCTTTCTAGATGATAGTTATTAATTGATGATGAATCAACAAAAAGGAAAAGAAAACAGTACCTACACTACACACACAAGACAAAGAATGATGATGGTACCACATAGATATTCTTTGCTGCCAAGTCTCATAATATATATATATATATATATATATATATATATATATATATATATATATATATATATATATATATATATCCATCTGAATTTAGAAGGCAAGTAAAAGAAGACATCTATCTGTGTAGGCTTGAAATTGCATTGGAGTAGAAGAAGTTACTAGCTCTTTAGTTGTTCCATGTGGCACCATCATGCAGGCAAATGATTATAGACATAATAAGGGGATCACAATACTTGACTTCAAAGCCTTATAGAATCTTCAGATCAATGTTATTTTAAACAAATGTAAAAAAAGCTATATATTTTGGATATATAGCATTGTCATATTAATAATAATCAAACACACAAATTTATAGGGTACTGTAGTGTTGAGTTGGGTAAGACAACATACATAATAAACGGGTGGTATGTGTGTGTGTGCGGCCGCGCGCGTGTTTTGCAAAATTTCATATTGTTTGTAAGAACAAAAATGGTATTATTATGTAAGCGAAATACAAGCAATTCAAACTCATGTATAATTAATAGGTAGGTGATGGGAGAAACGTGTTAAGAATATCAATGAGGCTACTCAGGGAGTACCCCATTGAGTGATATGTAGGCGATGGCTACTTAGGGTTAGTTCCTCATGTTTGTGGTAGCGCTTAGTTTAGGCCTTCTCTTGCTTTTCTGAGTGGCGACCTCAGCTTTTGGGTGTGTGTCCTCTTTGGGTTTTTGTATATGAGTTAAAGTATCCCTAGTACTTCCTTATTAATGCACCTCATTATTACTTTCAGAGAGAAGTTATGTGATATCTAGGTGAAAGGTGGAGACTACTTTCAAAAAATGCAATCCAATGGCTCCTTGTACCATTCATGAGATAATCTTGATATGCTCAACTGTTTCTCCAACAAACTTACTGTAACATGTAGGAAACAAATTTGTAAGGAACAATAAGGCAACCCTCCAATGTTTATAAGGTTTATCTATATGTTCAAATTATCCTAAGAGAAAGTTATATCTCTATTTTGAAAATAACCACTATTACATAAAATTGAAATAGCGACAAAAATTAGAGATAAAAAGTAGTTGTTCATAATTTTTTCAATTCAAACACTCGTTTCTAATTTTCAATTCAAAAATCCGTTTCTAATTTTCTTCGACATTTCAACTTTTTATAGTAGTGAACAAATGTAATTAATTGAGTCGGTAAACCAACAAAACAATATTAAAGGTAGCCAAAGAAATGTGAAACTCGTTCTCTTATGTCAATACAAAATTTTGAATCCAAGACAACGCCTGAAAATTGTTTCGTAATCCCAAAAACCGTTTTCGTTTCTTTTGGCAACGGTTTTGAAATGGTGATTTTTGTAGACATTGCCTATATCTAAGGGAACTTTTTTTGTGACCAAAGGTAAGCTAACCTTAAACCGTCGCCAATGGTAATATAAAAAAAGGATTTTGTTTTCACTCTATAGCAATGGTGTGAAACCGTTGCCATCTATGACAATATTGCAAAACCGTTGCCTATGAAATTCAAAGAATACATTCTAAAATTGTTCTCAATTAGGGAGTAAACCATTGCTATCTTTGGTACCTAATTTGGCGGTTTTTTAAGCGTCGCAAATTTTAACATTGCGATAGCGTCAAAATGTTGTAGTTGCAATAAATAGAGAAAAAATTAGGCAAATAATTTCATTACAATCTAACTAATTAAGCTTCAATAAATGAAGTTTTGGAGAAAAGAATCGGTAGAAACGAAAGAGCAAGTTGCTTATGCTAACCCAAACAAGACAAACAAACAAAAGAAAGAGAACACAGAAAAGCTCAAAACCAAAGCCTGAACTTTCTATTGTGGAACAACCACAAGAAACTTAGCCAAGTAGAAAAATCAATGGAAATACAAAACAGTTAACTAACTAGCTAGCTCAAAAGAAGAACAAATAGAAACCAGGCTATGAATATGATATAGCAACCAAGCTATGTGTTTAATATATATACACAAGAGAAGAAAGAAGAAGGGGGAATTGCAGAGGTGAGAACTATTAGATTTTTATTCATTATTACTTAAATTTATACAGAGACAGAGACATTACTTCTTATGAAGTCAAGCTTGGTCGTCTTCTCTTTTAAGCAATTATGTTCAAAGACGACACACTCATGAATCATGTTCCAGGTGGCTGTAAAGATTGCATAAAACTTGAGGCAGTGATTATAAGTTGTGAATTCCAAGGTAGTAAAAAGATGTTTCAAAGTCAGAAACTATAATTCTATACCATTTATTAATTTTTCTTCATGTTATTGTTACAGAGAGAGAAAAAGCATGTGCATATGCTTTTAAAAAAATTATGTATATATACCCACTTACAATACAATAATAGCATGCGGATGCTGCAAGATAATATGAATAATAAAGGGTTACAGTACTGTCTCAAATAATTTTAGTACTATGTTATTATTTGTTTTTTTGTAATGGAAGAAATGATCGATAAAACATCAATTATTATTCATTTACACCTAGAAAGAAACATATTCATGTGATTGTTATTATGTAATTCGCCATTCACTGTATATACAACAAGAGTAATTTGTGTCCCACCATGAATGAATGAGCAATGCCCACTTTGTGATGGTGAATATATATTAGCTGAATTCTACAAGAAAGGAATGTATATAGACATTGAGAATGTTTTTGTGAAGCGTGAAATATTGTTTGAAGAATTTTGATCTCACTTTTACAACATATGATGATGTTGGTAAACTCATGATTATTTTCCAATGGGGTATATTGCTAAGGGAAGGTATTCAACCAAGTTGTTACCTTATTTGTGGCTCTATATGTCTTCCTCTATTTTATATTCTTTCCTTTTATTTTTTAATAGCAAATTGGCATATTAATAGGGAGTACTAGGGGTATATATATAACATACTCCTAGGGGTCTAGTTAATGTTAATACAATCTATAGGGTTTACAATTTATTTATACAAAAGGATTTTTTTTGGTACCCCCACTACCTCCCTCCCACCCCCATAACCCATTTATTTCAGAATTGCCCCCCAATTTTAAAAAAAAAAAAAAACTTTTTTAAAAAATTTCCGGAAATACCTCACAAAATGGTATTTCCGGTTCGTAAAAGAAAATACGTTGGAGATTCCCGGATCTACCTCATAGGTAGGTAAATCTGGTTCGTAAAATACGAACCGGATTTACCTACCTATAGGAATCCAATTTCTTATTTTGGTAAATCTGGGGGGTGTTTTGGGGATTCCCAGATTTACCAAGAATTTAGGTAAATTCAGTTAGCAATTTACAAACCGGATTTAGGTGTAAATTCGGGAAAAAAAATTGCCAAAGTGAAAAAAAAATGCCAAATTGAACCGAATTTATGTGATAAATTCGGATGGTTTTCCGGAAATATCACAAAGTGGCCTGGATTTAGCTAAGTTGTACCTTTTGTTGGGAGTTTTAAGGGTATTTTTGTCCAAAAGTGAAAAATGGGAGGTTGACAAGTAGGGGGTGGAAAAAAAACATCCAAACCCCAATTGTCATTTCGGCCATGGCCATTTCTACCCTTTTCTCTTTCACTCTCAATTTTTTACGGCCCATGCTCCAGCCAACCCCCCAGCTACTCACCAGACACCCCCAAATTTGGTTTAATCCCAAATTGTCCTCACGTGAAAATCAGTGATAGGCAAAAATGCACGCATGGGTAATCGAACCAGTTCGACTGGGCCTCCATCGAATATTGAAAAATACACGGTTCGGCGCTACCAGATTCGATCAGGTTCGATCAACCGTGCGCCGAACCGTTTGTAACTTTTTTAAAAAATATAAAATCTAATTTTCAGTAAGGGTTTTTGGTTTTTTCACCCCATAAAGGGGTGTCTAGTGAGTAGAAGGGGGGTTGGCTGAAACATGGGCTTTTTTACGCCACAAAACAGAAACATTAAGGCCCAGTTTCCTTTCTTTCCATGAAGCGAGCATCAACAGCAGCACCCTATCCTAAACATTAGAATTTTGGCCATTGCTTTTCCCACACCCCCTCCTACTCTTTCACACCCCTTAACAAATTTTATTCCAAAAATAACCTCGCGTGAAACGCTGAGTTCACGTGTTTAAAGACTGTTTGAACGACCTTGTTCGAACACGTTCGAATGACCTCGTTCGAACAGGTGAAATTACGCACAAGAGGGTGTGAAGTCAATATTTAACACACTCGAACAATGTCGTTCGAACGGGTTCGAACAAGGTCATGCGAACAGGTTCGCATGACCTCACTCGAACAGGTGAAAAACGCCCAAAGAGAGTGTGAAGTCAAGATTTAACACACAAGAACGATGTCATTCGAACCTGTTCGAAGGCCCGTGTTCGAACAGGTGAAATTTCGTGAAAAAAAAGAGGTTTGGACTGGCCTTTTGGTCTTTTCACACCCTTGTGGGGTGTGTTTTGAGTAGAAGGGGGCGTGGGAAAAGCAATAGCCAGAATTTTTCCCTGTAGAAGAACCCAAACGTTGGGGATAAGAAGCAAGAAACCCAGATTGAAATTGAGGATAAGAAGAACTCTAGAATTTTCTTTGGTATTTTAAATAATAAAAATGAAATTAAAATTAAAATAATGAATCAGCTAAAATTTAGTAGACATGTAAGCCATGTGGTTTTTTTTAACGGAAACTTTAAAAAAGGGTTAATGTTGTGATGATATAAAAAGTTAAAGGACCAATTTGGGAGAAAAAAAGATAAATGATTAAATTGTTATTTAAAATAAAGTTAAGAGACCTCGGGAGCAATTTAACCTATATCTTGCTATTTGTAGTTCAAAATCGATGTAATTTCTTAAATTCAGTAAGTCATAGTTTGTTTTTTGAAAAAGTACCAAAAAAAAAAATCCTTGGGGTTTATGTTCATCTTCCTTTCTTCATGATATTCACAAAATAAAACTCTGTGAATGATTTATCCTTGGTTCACGGTGATATGCTATGAGGCAGCACGCGTTGTTTCGGATTTGTTTTTTCAAATCTATTTCTTCTTGTTTTCTCATTTTCTTTTTTCAGATCTGTTCTTTGTTTCAGTTTCTTCTATTTCAGATCTTTGTTCCGTTTTAAGTTAATGAATTATTTTTTTCAAAAAACTAACAATTTGTTATACTTGCAGGTACCTTAACAGCCAAAGGGGGTGTGTTTAGTCAAGCCCAACTTGCCTAAACCTAATCCAATGTTGAAATACTTGCCCAAACAAATAATGTTGCTACCGGGTTCGTGCGGAACCCAAAGCCCATTGTTGATGGATATGCGCGGATCCTTTCTGACCCGACGTATATATTTCTACTCTTTACTCTGTTGCCAGAAAATCAAGAAGCTCTCTCTCACTCTTCTTGATACGTCGTTCCCTCTTCTCTCTTCTCTATTCTCTCTCTATTCTCTAAAACCCTAGCTAGTTCTGGGCTCTCACTCACTGTGATAGAAGCTTGGATCTAGCTCGGTGATGGCTGATGATGATTGCTAAGGATGATTCAACAAAAACCCCTTTGGTTTCGTTTTGAATCACATCAACCTGAAGCCTTAAACAACACTTCTCACTCCTTCGACTCTTCTCTTTGAGTTGAACCTTGTTTCTATTGTAACACTTATTGATGATGACTGTTACCTTCAATTTCTGCAAGTATTGAAGGTAAGAAATCCCTTTTCTTTGATTTGATTCAAAACCCTAATTTCTCGGTTTCACAATCAAAAACCCTAATTAGGTTTCCGTTTGATTCTTTGCAGGTAAACAAAGATCGAGTATGATTCGTGTTCACCAAAGGTAACGAATCACTCCTAGATGACCTCATTTTCGCAGGAAATGATGAATCTATGATGAAGACTTAAAGTAATTTAAGGAGTCAACGATGAAAGAATTTAATATGATAGATTTAGGAAAGACGAGATATTTCCTAGGAACTGAAGTAACTCGGGATGTTGAGGAGTTTTTAGTCGTCAACAGTAAGTATGCTAAAGAGATTCTAGAGAGATTTCGCATGGTGAATTCCAATCAGTTGTGTAATGGGAAACCTAAATATGCAATTTTCTACAAGCAGATGGTAGGAAGCCTCGTGTATCTAAATGCTACAAGATCAGATTTGATGTTTGTGGTTTACTTGATCAGCAGATTCTTGGAGAGAGTAATTGAAATGCATATGCAGCTAAAAGGGTGTTGAGATATGTGAAAAGGTATTATAGTGTATGGAATTAGATACAAAAAGGGAGTTAAAGCAAACTTAATTGCTTTTACAGATTCTGATTGTGCCGGTAATTTAGATGAAAGGAAAAGTACTTTAGGTTATCTGTTTATGCTTGGGAGAAATTTCGTGGTTGTCAAAGAAGCAACCAATTGTGACATTGTCCTCAATTAAAGCGAAATTTATTGCAGTAGCTTCATGTGCTTGCCAAGATCTATGGTTACAAAGGATTCTGCACACTATTGGCCTTACATAGGGAAGGGACATTACAATATTGTGTGACAATAGCTCCACAATCAAGCTCTTCAAGAATCCTGTCATGCAGGGCAGAAGCAAACATATAGATGCTCGATTTCATTTTCTTTGTGCGAGGTACTATTTTTCCTCCCATAGTCTTTTTCCCAATGGGTTTTGGCTCGGGGAGGTTTTGAGGATGCCCTCCCACTTTCTATTGTATTAGTTGGGCACTTCTTGTGCTCCCTATCAATGATGCTTATCTAAAAAAAAAGGAACGAGCAGTTGAATTAGTGAACGGTGGCGCTAAAGATCAATTCTCTTAGATATAATGACTAAGGCTCTCAAGCTTGAGTCCTACTTGAAAATTAGAAATAGATTTAGAATTCGTGAACTTGTTCTTTAATCTGATTTGAAAATGTCAATTCAGATCAAGGGGGTGTTAGTTGTACTAATGAATTGTTAGTAGTTAGCTTGATCACTAACTAAATTTGTTATACTATCAATTAGTGAACCCCTTTCTGTTAGCTTGTTAAATTACAGGGCATATAAATAGCCCTCTATTGATTAATGAAAGATATAAGTCGATTCTACTCTCAAGCACTTAGCTTGTTACCTTACACATTTTTGGGTCATTACAAAGTATAATTATAGCTAGGAGGAAAGATTAAGATATAGAAATTAAAAAAATAAAAATGTGGAGAATAGTTTCACGTAGCAATAGCATTGGTCACAAAAAGAGAAACATTGGAGGGATTAATCTTGTTATTTTGGCCTTTCTCACATTTTAAAAGGTTAAATTGTAGTAAGCTTATTCTAACTAAATAATTTAGTTCAAAGATACTACTTGTGTATTCCATTCTAATCTTCCGGGGGCATGAATGAACTAGTGGATTGAGCTTTTATGACCGTTAGTCCCATTGTAAGTACATTACATTACCTACTATTCCCAAAATGTTGATGCAATTTTCTTGATAACTCAGTTCTTACAGTATTCTTGACAATATGAGTGATGCATTTGCCCTTAAGAAAGGAGTTATATATTATGGTGAAAGTCGGTTGAAATTCATTTGTTGCAAGCTACTTATTTTGAGTATTGAAGACTACATATCTCCTTTGAATATCAACCAAAAATAAACTCTGTCAATCTCAAAAAAATAAATAATAAACTCTGTCAATTAATTAAACTAACTGAATTAATATAATTATATAGGTAGAGCCGTAGAGCAGTTTCTAGTTTTGGCCCAAAAAAAGAAAAGTTTCAAGTCAATGGTTATGAATTTTTTAAGAAAGACTAGAGAAGAAAATAAAAATTTGATATTTATTATCATTAAAAAGGCGTATCTTGGAAAAAACAAAAGTAAACAAAATACTTCCGGTCAAAAAAAAAAGTAAACAAAATACTACCAATAAACATGAAGAAAATGAGTTCTTTACCAAGAAAAAAGTTGAAACTTTACACAAAATGAAGAGAATGAGTTCGGTTATGCTTAATTAAAGTGTTAAATCTCTTGAGGGAGAACTTTGCCGTTCATTGTGGTCCTACTCGGTTCGAGGGATTAGTCTCTGCAGTTGTGCGTAGAGGATACTCAGTTTATACAAAAAAAAAAGTGTCTTTTTTTTTAGAAAACGAAAGTTTATAGGAGGCAACTAGTAGGATAACCGTGCATACGCACAGATGTTGTCATATTCTTTTCATGAACGAACTTAGACATAATTTAAATAGTCTGGACAGCACTTCGTGAAAAAAAAACAAATTTAAAATAGTTAAAAAAGGAGCCTCAAATTAAAAATTAGATAAATATTACAATCTAAAAATGTAAAAGTATCATTTAAAAACAATCTGTGCATTTATCCCGTGTTCTTTTATATATTAGTGCCAGTGTTGTATATCAGTGCAGCTATCTCGTATTTTTAATATATTAGTGAAGTTATCTCATAGTTTCAATTGATTATTTTAGTTGAATAATAGATTATAGTAGACAGTAACTGATAGATGGTAGATTATCAAATATTTCAGTGAAGTGTTTTTTATATATCAATGCAGTTATCCAGTGTTTTTATACATGTCATTGCAGTTATCTCGTTTTTTTACATATTAGTATGGTTATCCCATGTTTTTTATATATCAGTGCAGTTATCTCATAGTTTCAATTGATTATTTTAGTTGATTAGTACATATTATAGTAGATAGTCAAAGATAGATATAATAGATTATCAAATATATCGGTCATGCAATTATTAGTGTTTTTTTATATATCGATCTGATTATCCCGTGTTTTAAATATTAATCAGTAGTTGAAATAGTCATTAAGTTTTCCCTTTTTGTTGATATATTAATATCGTGTTTTTTAATATATAAGTGAAGTTATCCCGTGTTTTTAAATATTAGTGCAATTATCTCGTAGTTTAGATTGATTATTTTAGTTTATTAGTAGACTTGATTTGATTTGATTTTCGAAATTTGAAAGAAAAAAAAAATAGGGGAAAGTTAAAAAAAATGGGAGTGAGAAGAAAGTGCATTGGGAGAAGAAATTTGAAAAAGAATGTGATAGTAAATTACAATATTGCTCTTAGTTAGATAAGTTGTCAAATAAATAGGGAAACTTGTTTGAGTAATTTAAGTATGATTTGTTAATATGAATAGATATTAGATTAGTAGATAGTGGGTAAAGAAAGTTGGTGAGTTTGATTTAAATTTTGAATTTTGAAAAGAAAAAAAAAAGTAATAGAAAGTATGAAAAAAGTGGGAGTGAGAAGAAAATGCATTGAGAGAAGAAATTTGATAAAAGTATGATAGTAAATTACAATGTTGTCCTTAGATGAATTGTCAAGTAAATATGGAGGCTTGTTTGAGTAATTTAAATGTGGTTTGTTAGTATAAATAGATTAAATGTATTTTGTTTGTATAAATAGATAAATAGATATTAAGTTAGATAGTAAATAGGAGTAAATTGTAGATTATTTAATATTAATTTAATTATATTAGATTATATAGTGGATTAAAAAATAAGGAAAAGAAATATTTTTATTTTTAAATAAAAGGTGTGGGGGCAACTAATAATAGATGTGTAAGAAGTAAGAAATATTGGGAAATGTGAGATTGAAAGAGAGTGAGCGAGAAAGGAAGAGAAAGTAAAATTAAAAAATGATAAATAACACAAAAGTGGTGATGTGTCAAAAAAGTAAGATGTCTAAAATTACAAATTTGTAAGTTATTTGTTTGTATAAATAGATATATTAAATAGATATATTAGATTAGATAGATAGATTTTAGATATCAATGAAGTTATCCCGTGTTTTTATATATTAGTGCAGTTATCTCGTAGTTTAGATTGATTATTTTAGTATATTAGTAGATTTGATTTGAATTTCGAAATTTGAGAGAAAAAAAAAGAGAGGGAAAGTTAAAAAAAATGGGAGTGAGAAGAAAGCGCATTGGAAGAAGAAATTTGAAAAAGAATGTGATAGTAAATTACAATGTTGCCCTTAGTTAGATGAGTTGTCAAATAAATAGGGAAACTTGTTTGAGTAATTTAAGTATGATTTGTTTATATAAATAGATATTAGATTAAATTAGTAGATAGTGGGTAAAGAAAGTTGGTGAGTTTGATTTGAATTTTGAATTTTGAAAAGAAAAAAAAAGTAAGAGAAAGTAGGAAAAAAGTGGGAGTGAGAAGAAAATGCATTGAGAAAAGAAGTATATGACAGTAAATTACAATGTTGTCTTTAGTTAGATGAATTGTTAAGTAAATATGGAGGCTTGTTTGAGTACTTTAAATGTGGTTTGTTTGTATAAATAGATAAATAGATATTAGGTTAGATAGTAAATAGGAGTAAATTGTATATTATTTAATATTAATTTAATTATATTAGATTATATAGTGAATTAAAAAAATTGGGAAAAGAAATATTTTGATTTTTAAATAAAGGGTGTGGGGGACACTAATAATAGATGCGTAAGAAGTAAGAAATATTGGGAAACGTGAGATTGAAAGATAGTGAGTGAGGAAGGAAGAGAGAGTAGAATTAAAAAATGATAAATAAAATAAAAGTGGTGATGTGTCAAAAAAGTAAGATGTCTAAAATTGTAATTTTGTCAAGCTTTTAAATATTTATGGTATCTTTTTTTGTTGGTGAAATATTGATGATTTCATATAAGGAAAAAAATCCAATCAACTAAATACTCATTAAGCTTGTAAAAAAATACATTTCATCACTTTTTTTCACATGTTGTTGTTCCTTAGAGTTTTTTGAGCAAAAAAATATAACAAATAAATGGCTTAATTATACTTTTCGTCTATGTAATTATAGAAGTTTTTGTTTTATGTCCCTGGAAAAATATTTTTTTGTGTTTTTCATCAATGTAGTTTTTAAAATTTTGTTGTTCTTTGTCTTTGGAAAATTCTTTTTAAGATATTTGTGCCTGCAATAAATATATTTTTTTGGAATCAGTCTTCATTGTGTCAGTGATTTAGGGACAAAATCAAAATTGTCACTAATTTCAGAAACTAGAACCAAATATAAACAACATATTAATAGGACTGAAATAAAATGAGGACTAAAAGAAAAAAATTAAATATTGTAGGATGAAAATAAAAAAACAATTTTTTACAGGGACGAAAAACAAAAACATCTATATTTACATGAATGAAAAACGTATTTAAACCTAAATAAATAAATAAATAGGGATGCAAAAGTGTACCCCAAACTTCCGCTAAAGATAAATAAGTTTGAGACATTACCAAATATTAAATGTGGGCATCTTTTCTAACGTTAATTCAAATATTAGTTCACTACGTTGTGAAAG
The DNA here is from genome assembly GCA_020916435.1 of Oxytropis ochrocephala. Classification (NCBI taxonomy): domain Eukaryota; kingdom Viridiplantae; phylum Streptophyta; class Magnoliopsida; order Fabales; family Fabaceae; genus Oxytropis; species Oxytropis ochrocephala. The sequence goes on along the minus strand of CM037094.1, from coordinate 62,722,980 downwards.
ACTAGCTCATTCTATTAAACGATCTGTTAGTATTCCATTACTAATTTGTCTTTATTTTTTAAAAAAACGGACATTTATTATATATATTATTGAACGAGTAGAAGAGGTACTTTAACACACATATATTAACATTTGCTTTTCTATAATAAGTGACCGAAAACACAAACCAAACATAATTTGAGGAGCCACAATGCATAAACCGATTTAACAAAATACACACCATCATTGTAGCCTATTAGATCCACCTATCCTCAGCAAGATCAATCACCACGAAGATAAGAGAGTCAAAGTCGGACAACAAGCCCTCTTCCCAAATAAAAAACCAATCCTCCAACAAAAACTACACTCCCACCCTTGACAACCTATACCCACTTGTCCACAATTTTACGCTTTTTCTGGTTTGAGATATAGAATAGCCTTGGGAACGACACCTTGAGGGAGGCGGGTTCCCCACCCATGCATCATGCCAGAAGATGTCAGAGGCCAAGTTATCAACCTTTCACCATAGGGAGGAGTAATACGACATCCTAACCTTATATCCCACTAGTTAAGACATCGTCTCACTGTGCTAATCATTGGCTGCCGTCTAAGAAAGCTCCACAAGTTTTCCCTACTGGCAGGCCAAACTACATAAAGAGTACCTTGTCAATTCTTGTGTTGAAAAGAGTTGTTGTCATAGTAGTGACGGATTCTTGGACATTGGCACCAATAAAGCAACTCTTCCTGAAATTAAGACCCAAAACCATAAGGATTGTAAAACTTCACCAACAAGCTTTCCCAATCTAAACTCTGTAAACCAATTCTGGGCAATTGTGCTTCTCATCAGTCCACCAAGGCTCTCACCATCAAGAGAAAAAGCAAAGGGGCAGGTGGATCCCCTTGTTTGAGACCTCCTCGAATTTTAGTTTCATCGGTAGGACAATCGTTAACTAAAATTGAGAAGCTCCCTATAAATACTCATGCGCAGATCAAATCTCTCCACTTATAGTGAAAGTTAAACATCCCCAAATACACCTGCCCCTTTACTTTTTCTCTTGGTGGTGAGAGGATTGGTGGACTGATGAGAAGCACAATTGCTCAGAATTGGTTTAAATTTCATACATTCTCTTCCACCTTTATTTTCATGATCGATAACCTTATTTAACACTACTACCTTGTCATCATGTGTCTACCTCGGTCAAAAGTTGGCTGATTATTGGACAATCACAGGGAGGAAGGTCCATAATTATCATGATTTAGGGAAACCCAGGCCACCTATGAGACCAAGGTAAGAAAATAAGAAGTAAAACCTTAGAAAGACCGGCATTGGTATGAAATTCATCGAAAGAAATATCGACTTCCCATTTCCTAAGTGGCAAGAAGGATTTGATAAAAGAGAAGTTAAAGTCATTCGAGAATGGGATCTTATTCCTATTGCATGATTGGATAACTTGCTTAATTCCAAGTCGGAGAATGGAGCTATTAAATCTTCATTATATATAAAAGTCACATGTGTGAAATGTATTTTATATAAATTTGAGTTCTGAAACCTCACTAGAGAAGGGGTTGGTAAAATATCTAACCTCCTCTCTCCTTACAACAATACCCCCAACCCCTGCATGACCATACCCACCTATGCTCCACCTACACTTCAGACACAAAGTTTCTTCTACCTTAATTAAGACTTCAAACAAGCATGGAAATACGCCAAAGAAACCTCGGATTATCCGAATCCTCGAAATGGGAGTCTCCAAATTAAAATAAATTGCTAGATTTCCCCAATAACCTCATAAAATCAATTTTACTTTGAATTTATTGATTTTATAAATACATTCACGTAAAAGTGAAATTGAATAAAATATGTAGGAAAATCTAGTCAACTCACTTTTTTAACCGAGTCAATTTTATAAAATCGATACATTAAAAGTAAAATTTTCTCCTTGTAGAACTAAATACAAATAGATTCAACCACGAAATTATTTAAGTTGTTCATAATTTTTTTTTAAAAAATGAAATTGTTTTTAAGAGTAAAATATTAAATTCTTAATTATGAAGTTGTGGAATTTAAGCACCAATACATAGGAGAAAAATATAAAACAAATTGACAAGAATTTGCAAATTGTTTTTGATTTGTTTTTAAGAAAAGCCGTCCCTTTTTACTAAAATAAAAAACTAACCACCATTCTCTCATAAAGAAGCCACTTGCATTAACCAAAAACCATGGAATATGGGAAAGGTCAAAACATAAACATCCAATGGGGTCACTTATTTGAATCCACTTTCAATTGGTCAAAAGTGAAGTGTAACCAAAGTAGTACACTATTTAAGCAATTAGAGTCAACTAGAATAATAATAATAATAGTAACCATATTTCCAATGTTTGCAACTAAAATTCACATCCACTTTCATAAACCGGCACCGCAAGTACCTCTCTTTATTTTTACATAAACATTCTTTCTCTTTTTCCAAAACTTGCCTATGTTCTTTGTTATAAATGCTTGTTTTTTAAGAAAAACATAATCCGTACACTTCCCTTCCTTATTATATTAACCCTAATTTTCTTCAAGTGCATTAGTCATTAATATAAGTATATATAACCCTCTCATATTCCTAGCAAAGTAAGTATAGAAAGAGGAAATTGATATGGCACTTAGGTTTTTGATGACAATGGTTTGTATACTTTTGGGTGTAACAAAAAGAAGCATGTGTTGGGAGCATAACTATGGAGAAGCATTGACAAAGAGTATATTGTTTTTTGAAGGGCAAAGATCAGGGAAGTTACCACCAACACAAAGATTGACTTGGAGGAAACATTCTGGTCTTCAAGATGGATTTCAACTTGCTGATGCTCATCGACTCTTTGAAAAAGTAATTAACTTAATTTCTTTTTCATTTTTATGCTATTTATCTAATCTAATTTATTACATTTTTAACATTTAGTCACATTCTGCATTTTCTTGATATTGTGTTGAGATGGTAGTAATTAAGTACTCAAAAGAAATTCTGCATTTCAAATGCAGAAAAGACACAATTATGTGACTTCAAGTAATTGATCACAAGAAGGATTAAACAATCATTTTGGTCCTGAATGTGTAAAGCGTTCCTAAGTGTATCGAAATTGCAAACGTCTCCTCAAGTGTCTCTTTAATGAGTCTTTTTGGTCTTCAAATGTGTTTTTTGTTGGTCAATTTAGTCCTTAAGATTACTAAAAAAATACTTATTTGCAATTTTGATACATTCAAGAGCATAATGACATGAGATCACACATTAAGGAACCAAAATGACTATTTACCCAATACAAGAATGGAGTGGTTTTGAGTAAAATAAAAAAATTAAGAAAACATTTTTTGTTTGTATTACTTAAAATGTATGTTTATTTTAATTATATTGCTAGCAAAAGAATATGGAAAACTTAGTGAACGATTGTGATAGAAAAAAATAAAGGACTAGTTATAGAGAATGTATTTTCAGAACCACTGAAATAATGATTTCAAATATTTTGAATTTTAAATTTATTTTTAATAATATTTCTCATTTTAAATGGAAATAAAAACAAAAGATAAGAGAAGATAGTAAACGACCCTAAAACGAGAGTATATTTTAGTTTTTGTTATTTTTAAACCTATTAATTTGAGTTTTTCCTTTAATTTTATGATATCATAAACCAATCAATGTAGGAGTAGATTAAAGGGGGAAAAGTGTGATGAGAATATATAATTATCTCTTTTAAAGTACTCAAAGGATATGTTGTTGTAAGAATGAAAAGTAAAGCCAGCAGTTGTGTCATGTGTTCTCTGTTGCTCAAGACTCAATTTAAAATACGAGTAAAATTTATTATTTTCATTCATATCTTTTACTAATGAGTTTTTCCTTTAATATTAATGAGTATTTTTTTGGTAATATACTAATGAGTATTTTAATACACATGGATTAAGAAATCAAAAGCAGAAAAAGTGTAAATTAAACATTTTATTTTTATACATACCTTCTATTTTTATTTCCCAACTAGTGATTTTAGAGCACTTGTTACTTGTTAGCATCACCTAATCAGTTAATCAAAAGGTTTATGTAGAAGTTGTTTGTACTATTTTTAATCACGTGACAAGTGGAGATTTTCAAAAGAAATAATAATAACTGAAAGTTAATATATAATATGAATTAACGATACACGTAATCAATACTATTGGTATATGGTGTCATAAGCTACTTTGAGATACGGGTGACACGGTGCTCTGGGTGAGATTTATGTGGCGATTAAATTTAATGTTGGTCAATGTGAAATTTACTCTTAAGATGAGTGGAAATTTGTCTTTTCGTTGAAAGTGTTAGGATACTACATAAGTATATAGTCAAGCAATGATTCGGAAAAAAATAAATACACGTGTCACGTGTCATCTTGATTGGAAAATTTTACTAGTATATATCTAAGTCATCCTAATCAAAATTAAGTTAAGACTTTATGTGTTGTGACATTTCAAGGTAATGGCTCTTTACCCTTTCATAAGCCAAAGTACTCTTTACTTTTCCAAAATTAAATTATTTTCTATCATTTTCAATGTAACTAAATTAATAACATGATTATTTCCCAATGACAAATCTAAAAACCAGGTTGACTTAGTTGGTGGATACTACGATGCTGGTGACAACGTAAAATTCAACTTCCCAATGGCATTTTCAACAACAATGTTAGCATGGAGTGTAATTGAATATGGAAAATTCATGGGACAAGATCTTAACCATGCCCTAGATGCAATTGGTTGGGCCACAGATTATTTCCTTAAGTCTACAAATATTCCTGGTTATGTTTTTGCTCAAGTTGGTGACCCACATGGTGATCATAATTGTTGGCAAAGACCTGAAGATATGGATACTCCTAGAACAAGTTATTTTGTTAGTAGGAAAATCCTGGTTCTGAGGTTTTGGCCGAGATTGCAGCGGCACTTGCGGCCGTCTATTGTTTTTAGGAAGTATCATGTTGTTGGTTATTACGATACGCTTCTTCAAAGAGCTATAAGGGTAAGTAAATACCATACATCTTTTCTTCTCACGGTTAGAAAAAGCTAAATTAGTGATTAAAATTAGCGGAGAAATAAAATTTACTGATGAAATTAGTGATAGATTTTACAATTTTCATTGTTAATTTTCACTCTCTAGTTTAACTTTTTTAATAGTGTCTAACAACAGATTTGGTTTCAATCAAAAGTTCCATCTAGTCACATGTTGACAACTCAAAGCCATCTGACTAAGATTGGACGGTGCAGATTTCAACTAGCATTTAATATTAAACAAATCGAAAATTGTCCTTCAAATCTAAACCGACCGATCTTGATTGGACGGCTCTGAGTTGCAAACTGTGGGACTGGATGGAATTTCTGACTGCATGCAAACCCTATATGTGTCTAACTTATAATTTGCAATGTTTTGAGAACTAAATTGGATTGTTAATTCAATTGGTTGAATCGGGAACTGACTAAGTATGCAGTTTTGTTATACCGACGCAGCGCTGCCCGTATGTGGTTCATCTTGATTTGAGTGGTTTAAGGTGATCTAAATGTCTCGCTAGTTCGATCTCTGGTTTGATTGTTAAAATATTGGAAATTTTGCTTGAAATATATGTATGAGGTTTTAATTTTATGGAGTTTGTCCTTAATTTTTTTGTATGGATTTAGGTTTTTGACTTTGCTGATAAGTACAGAGGATCATACAATGACAGTCTAGGACCATCCGTATGCCCATTCTATTGTGATTATAGTGGCTACCAGGTAGGCCTATTGATTATTGTTTGAATTGAATTGAATTGAATTTTATTTATTTATACATGAAAGCTAGGTATTAGAAAGAAATATAATTAATTAAAGTGGGTTTGTGAATAACAGGACGAATTAGTGTGGGGAGCATCATGGTTACTGAAGGCTACTAAACTCCCTCATTACTGGAATTTCATTAAACAAAACATTCACAATGTTAAAAACTATGGTGAATTTGGTTGGGACTCCAAGGATGCAGGCATCAATGTCCTACTTTCTAAGGTATATTTAAATGTAATTACCTTTTTGTAATGTTCACCTTTGTTTCTTTCTATTCACATTTTTTATTAACATCTAATTCATCACTTTGGAATGTAAGTAATAAGTAATTCCAATCATTTATGACAAATTCAGTTGTTCCTTTTGTGTGCATATTAGATTAGATGTATAATGGATCGACCTGATGCCCAAGTATTTTGGGTTGGACTCGTTAAATAGAGGCTAAAAAATAATCGGGTCATTTTAGCCCAACCTAATTGGTGAATTCGCTATTTTGTTGTTGTTTTGAACATTTCATGTGATTCCATGTGTTACAAATTTTGTTGAGTCGGGCTGGAACACTTACCGGTGTTTTGGGTTGGGTTTGGTGAGCTACAAAAAGCGGTCTCATAGATAAGCTGCGATGGCTCGAGTCCAACTCGCTTATGCGCGTTGACCCAATAGGTCGAGCGGTCCAATTTAACAAACTCTAATGTACATACTTTAATAATTGGGATGACTCGGTCCAACTCGCTTATTCTTAAGTTTTTATTAATAATTTTGTAAAAATAAAAATTTCGTTAATAGTTATAATCACGTACTTTAATCTTCACTCACTTTAGAGGTCTTTTTCAACATCTAACTTTATTTCTTTGATTTCTATTCACTTGCAGCTTCTGCTTAATGATCCCTCTTCTAAGCCTTTTACCCTCAATGCTGACAAGTTTATCTGTTCTGTGCTACCTGAATCACCTTCAGTGTCTGTCTCATACTCACAAGGTAAAAAAATTAGCCATAATTAATCCAAATTAAAGTATATATATTATAATGAAACGTTGATTGATCTAAATTAATTAACTATTTGTTGTTAAATTAGGTGGGCTTCTATTCAAGTCTGGTGGGAGTAATCTACAGCATGCAACATCATTTTCATTTCTTTTACTGGTTTATGCTGGCTATTTGAATAAAGTAAATAAAAAGATTGATTGTGGAAATGGGATTTTTGCTTCTTCAAACCGACTCAAACAATTGGCCAAAAGCCAGGTATGTAAATTTTAAATTATCAAAATTAGATGCAATTTACCAAATTCTTGATGAACCAAAAAATAATAGACCAACTATTATGTGTTTCCCTACTTTGTTAATATGTTTCTCTTTCAAAAGAAAATCCAACATACAATACTTTGTTAATATGTTTCTCTACATTTTTTTGGTCAATTGTTTCCTTACTTAGGTAATTATCACTTTTTTTCGTGTGGATTTAATTAAATTCATCAAATGTAGGTGGATTACATTCTAGGAAGCAACCCAATGAAGATGTCATACATGGTTGGATATGGTCCAAAATTTCCTCAAAGAATACATCATCGTGGATCTTCATTGCCTTCCATACATGAACATCCTGGTCACATAGGTTGCAAAGGAGGATCAACTTATTATGAAAGCCAAAATCCAAACCCTAATTTGCTTATTGGAGCAGTTGTTGGAGGACCTGATATTAAAGACTCTTATACTGATTCTCGAGCTGATTTTGTACACTCAGAACCTACAACTTACATCAATGCACCTCTTGTGGGTACTTTGGCTTATTTCAAATCATATCCATACTAGCTAGCTAGCTAAAGTCAATAGTTCTATATATTCAAGGAGCTGTTCGGGGTGGTTGCAAATTAACCATAAACCACCCCGAAGAGGGCCTAAGGTAGCATATATGTAGCTTGGTTTTTATTATTAGTTAAAAAGAAATGTAGGGAAGGTTGATAGATTATTGCCGCTTTGTTTTTGAAAAGGCAAAAATGTAATGTTATAATGATTATGAGAAATTGTGAGCAATGTAGGCATTCAGGAGCATTTACATATTGTAAGTGAAATAGATATCAATAACAATGAGAAAGAAGTAAAACTTCTTATGAGGTAACAGCATATATCACATAATCACCGACCATATACTTTTATTTCTTGGAGATATTTCACTCATAGAAAGGATAGTGATTCGACTTAGCCTTAGCCAAGAGAGATTTTCAGGAGCAGTGGCGGCATATCCAAGACTTTCACTAGTGCAGAAAAGGGATTTAAAGTCACGCAAATTGGTTTTTTAAAGTCACGCGGCATGGCGTGACTTCTATTAAAGCGACTTCGTATGTCGGAGAGCTTTAAAGTTCTGTAAGCGCGACTTCATATGTTTTTTAAAGTCGGACCAACATTGTCGACATTAATTCTCGATAATCGTTATATGGAATGACTTTTAAAGTCAAGCCAAAGTGTGACTTTAAAGTTATTCTTAAGTCAGACTTTTTGTCGCTTGACTTTAAATGTGTTTACGTTATAAAGTCAGGGTTGTACCCGCCTGACTTCAAAGTTTTTTTTTTTTTTTGCCTTTTGGTCATTCCCCTGGATATATATATATATTTGGCTCCACTAGGTATCAAATTCATTAAACTAGCAACAAACATTCTATATAGAATTACAAAATTACTATATTTTGCTCCAAAAATTTATCACTACCAATTCAACATTCATTTCACTAATATCTTGTCAAAAGGTATACCATAATACATATGTAGCAAAAACCATAAGAAAATCAACCATCACCTGAATTTACAACACAACTATATGCTTCTATTAAGCTCCAAATACCACAAGAAAACCAACAATAAGATTAAAGACAAATGATCGAACATCACTTAAGTTGTTTTCTTCGTTCTTCCTTTGAAGTTGGTTTACACTCTTCATACATCTTTATAAAGAACTCCGCCCAAACTTGTCTAACATGCGTCAACTCTTCAAGTGTGAACGATCGACTCGAATTAAACATCTACAAAAATAAAAGTTCAATATGAATCACATGGTTAACCTAATACCAACAACATAATAATTACCTAGTAATCATCTTATAAAAGTTGAAAATTATATACCTTCTTCCAATTATTAGTGATAGTTGCGAAACAATGGTCATCATATTTATCATCACATAGTAATACAAGAATAACCATCATTTTGTTTGGTCCCTATAAATGAATATCAAATATCAAAACTGAATATAATTTACAGTAACTAGTATAAAATGAAAAAAAAAAAAATTAATGTATTCAATACTTACTTTAAGTGTCAACCAATGAGGTTTTGATTTTCTTAAACCCTTCATCCTATTATATCCATCCATAGCTCTGTGGGGAAACATCATAAATAGTAAGTTATAAGTCTAAAACATATTAAATCACAAAATTGTGACAACAAATTATTAATAAAAGAAAACTTACTTCTCAACTATTTCAACTGTGGTCTCGTTTGGAAGGCGGTGAAGTGAACACATCCAAACAATCAGATTAATGTGAAGGACAGACGACAAGCGATTTGCCAATGTTTTCTACAAAAGTGGACAAAATAATTAAATCATAATCAAACAAAGAAATTATATGTATACACTAGTAAACTTTAGACAATTGATACTTTACCCACACAAATACTGGCGCTAGAAAGCATGTTTTGTTACGGTCATATAACTTATTCGGATATATGTTTGGATGGTCTCTTGTTTGTAGCCAACACCATCACAAATTTTGTATGGATCTAGAAATCCATACATATCACTAGTTTCCTTGCTATACATTCACGATGCAAATACCTAATATATTGAGAACAAATCAATTAGTATTTATAACTATTTATAATTGAAATATTTTGGAATAAGTTTTTACAAACAACTAATATACTAATATATACTTACGTGCACCATATTGCTAAATGGCTCATCTCAAGTTCCTTGTGACCTTGAACCAATTCTACAATATCTTGGTATCCAATGTAGAAATGTTCATGGTGCTCATGGTCCAAGTCAAACTTGACACCTTCATCATCTCATAAGCTAAAAATGCAACTCTTTCAACCGGTCATTCTTGGCGGTTCTTCCACATGGGATGGTGAACAACTAGCCTTAGATCCAATTGTATTTTTGGAGAAATATTTTCATTGAGGGGCACGATCAACTAAAAGTTCCCTGTTTGGCCTGATCAACTAACTCATCCTATAACCAAAACCATGTGCACTTTAGGCAACATTGTAAAATGTATTTCCTAAGGCATTGGTCTTTGAATAAAAATTTTAACTTACAATTTTTGAAGCAACTGAACTTGACTCATCCGTTGTAAAAGACCCTGTTTTCCTTTGATGGGCCAACTTAAATAACTCATGCCGTGGAGGAGATGGGGGTTCTATTACTAAGTCTGGATCACCCCACTCCTCACGCCTTGCTTCCACGTATCTCTCTTTCCACTTTTCCTTAACCATCTTATAGCCACCACGAGAGGATGTGTGGTAGAAGTGATTTTGGGATTGAATTTTTTTGCCTCTTTCTCTTTTAGTCTGTCACAAATACCAAAAAAAAAATTACTTTAATACAAATAAAACAACAAACTGCTCTGTATGTAAGAATGTTAAATTGTGACTGTGCATCTCATTATGAATTGTGAATGTGCATCTCACTATTGAAAATTTAATCAAAAAAGACCAAATAATTACCTGAAACTGTTCTCCATGCGACTCTTTACGAACAACTCCCATGTTTCAGTCGATATGAAACTGTATATCTCGCATGGAGTTGTGTCACCCTGATCCTCTTTGGAGCTAAAGATATATTTCCTATTGAGTGTTGATTTAAATTGCGTCCAACGCTCACCGGCATAAGCAATCCACTTTTTATTCAACCTCTCATCATTGGGAATGTCAAATGTTTCCTAAAGTATACAAAAAAGGCAGTGTTAATATCACCTTGATATCATTCATTTGGCCAAAAAAATAAAATCAAATTCTCAGTATGCAATGAAAAGTTAATACCAAGATATCTTGCCAGATCAAATTCTTGACCTCTTCACTCACTTTGCTCCAATCTTCTGATAATATACTTGCCTTGTGTCGTGCTAGCATAGACACATAACTCTTAAATCTGGCAGCCAACTTACCTAGAGGCTCTAAGCGTTCATCAAATTCAATCGGTACTTATAACTGGCGGCCGCCTCTAGGCGTCAACTCGTGAACGTCGTGGCACGTCTAGTTTTCTTGTTCTTTGTTGGGGGGTTGGTAGATGAATCATCCATGGTACCTATTTAAGAAAAACAAAACAAAGAATTGTCAGCTCATAACAAAACTTCTCATATAACTCCTTACAATTCATTCTTACAGATTCAAATAAATTCTTCCCATATCCCTTCATTATGATCATCACGAGTCGCATGTACACCATCCACATCCATGTCCTCAATGAATCTAGGCATTTGTGTAGTGAAAGATGGAGTCTCATCAATTTCAAGGGATGATTCACCGTCTTCATCATTACTATTCATGATTCTTCCTTGTAGGACCTCTGACCATTTTTGTTTGAAGGATCATTGACAAAAAAAAATTTGTTTTGCTTGCTCACCATGATGAAAGGCTCCTCCCCATAACTTAACTTGTCTAGGTCCACCAATGTAAATCCTAACTCATCGGTTTGTACACCATCATATGTTAGCCCACTTACATTTAAAAGCAGGCACTTTAAATTTCTGATGTCGACCTCCCAAATCTCTTCAATAACCCCAAAGTAAGCAATTGGCGCTTGAGCAGGTGTTTATCCCTTGAACTAGAGAAGTGCATGGAAGAAGCCATGACCATAACCCCACTATTTTGCATAGTGCCCTTATCATCTTGTGACTTTGTAGAAAATGAGAAATTATTTATATCGTACCCTGAGTAAGTCAAGACATTAAACTTTGGCTCATTTGCTAGCCACTTTAATGTAATAGAAGCACTATTATCATTCATAATAATCTCTTTAAACCAGGTTAGGAATGTCTTGTTGTGCTCTTTCAATAGCGCGTTTTCATTCATTTGAGGGTTTCTACTCTTGACGATCATTTTATGAGTAGATAAATAAGGTAATACCTCATCAGTGTTATTCAATATATACAAATGTGCTTGCAACATACGCTTTCGACCCATACTCTTGACCCTTGCACATCGGGTACCCTTACCTTCACACCTCCTGTATGGCGAGAATTGGGAAGCCCTATAGGTTTGGCTTACGCCAAATAGTCTGAACAAAACTCAATAGCTTCTTCTATGACATACCTTTCAACAATAGATGCTTCGGGACAATATTGATTCTTCACATAACCTTTCAAAATCTTCATGTATCGTTCAACCGGATACATCCACCTTAAATAAATAGGGCCACACAATCTAATCTCTCTTACTAGATGAACAATTAAATGAACCATGATGTCAAAAAAATGAGGAGGAAAATACATCTCCAATTGACACAAGATAATAGGCGCCTCGTTTTCCAACTCATCCAATTTTTGAGGTCAATGACTTTGACACATATAGCATTAAAGAATAAGCACAACCTAGTTATCGCATGTCTAACACATTTTGGCAAGATGCCACGAATAGCCACCGGTAGTAGTTGTTGCATCAACACGTTCTGATCATGAGACTTTAATCCAACTAATTTGACATCTTTCATTGACACAAGCCTCTTAAAATTTGAAGAGTAGCCTTGTGGAACTTTGATTCCTTGTAGACACTCGCACAAACTTATTTTCTCTTTTTTGACAAAGTGTATGACATCTTTGGGGCAAATATGTACGTTTACCATTTTGCTTTGGGTGCAATTGTTCTCTTATGCCCATTTCGAGCAAATCTAAACGAGAATTTATACCATCTTTTGTCGGCCTTTAATATTGAGAAGTGTCCCGATAACACTATCACAAACGCGTTTTTCTCAACATGCATGACATCAAAGCGATTGTCTTACATAAAGAGCTGGACCAATACGGAAGATCAAAGAACACTGACCTCTTCTTCCAGTTGCTTTTCTCGTTGACCTGCTTTTGCTTTTTTCCAAATACAACTTTGATGTCCTTAACCAGTTGGTATACTTCTTTTCCAGTCAAGACATTCGGAGCGATTTCATTCTCTTGACACCCATTAAAAGCTTTTTCATCCTACGATCACGAGTGATTGCGTTTGAGAAATCTCCGATGCCCAAGGTATACCGTCTTCTTACCATGTTTGATTGATGGTAGCATGTGTGTTTCTGTACAAATAGACAACCTCTATGTCCCTTAACACTATACCTGACAAGTTCCGTATCTTTGGGAAGTCATTGATTGTGCAAAAAATAACATTGCACGCGGCTTGAAAGTTTCATTGGAATACCCATCAAACACATCCACGCCTACATCCCACATTTTTTCAAGTCTTCAACCAACGGACTAAGGTAAACATCTATGTCATTTCCTCGGTGTGCGTGGGCGAGAAATCTTCATGGATAACATAACATACTTACGCTTCATGCACAACCAAGGAGATAGGTTGTAAATTATAAGGAGAAACAGGCCATGAGCTATGATTCGTACTTAAGTTACCATATGGGTTCATCCCATCCAAGAAAGCAGCGAGCCTAAGATTTCTTGACTCGGCTCCAAAATCCGGAAACAAACTATCAACCTTCTTCCATTGTAGAGAGTAAATTTGGATGGCGAAGTTGGCCATCACGTTTCCTCTCATCGGCATGCCATCTAATGTTCTTTGCGCCCTTTGCATTAGCAAACAAGCGTGTGAACACGGGAATTATTGGAAGGTACCATAAAACCTTTCTTTGGAGAACCGTTTGTGTTGTCATCATCGAAACTAGATTCACGATCTTTACTTTGTAGTGTGACCTATTACACGTAGGGCAATTACGCAGCCTCCTTAAACTCATTCCGTTACAATATGCAATCATTGGGGCAAGCATGTATTTTTCATACTCCACACCCATCGGACACAAAATCTTCTTCGCTTCATACGCACGTGCGACACGGCGGTGTGTTACCTTACGGAAGCATTTCTTTCAACAACACAAGCAACTCGGTGAAACTCTTATCAGTCCACCCATTTATCGCCTTCAGATTGAATAATTTTATCACATGATCCAACCGTGTCATTGTACATCCCAAATACAAAGGCTCTTCTATATCTTTGCACAATGTATCAAAGGCATGTGCTTTCTTAAAAGACTCCGCCCAATATCACATATCATGTCCTCCATTCATCATCCATATTTGCATCTGCGAAATTATCTCTTTCGGACACACTTGGGATATTTAACTTCTCACTATGCCATATCCAGGTTGTATAACTACGACAAATCCCATCAACAAGAAGATGATATTTTATTGTGTCAACCGGTTGTGGTGTCCGGTTCACACAATTAACACAAGGACAATCAAAAATTCCACCACTATTTACAAGCTTTTTTTTGAGAAAACTCTAGAAACTCTTCTACCCCTTTCGCGTACTCATCACTCAACTTATTAGCTTGCATCCAACTACGATCCATAGCTACACTCAATAAATAATAAAAAGTTAGTCCATAGCTACAAGAGTTTTTTCCAAGGACACTGAATGTGTTCACTCTAATAAGATTCTTTAATTTGATTTGTGAAATCTATACTAATGGAATTGTTCCTCAAATTCACTTCGGAAATGATTATACTAATAAAACTATATGAACTAAATTATGTACTTATATGATAGAACATACCGAATGAGAGACGGAAGCGGAAGCAGAGAAAAGAACTCTGGTTACGTTGCGAGACTAGTAAGGTTTAGAATCCCAAGATATAGTATCCAAGAAGTTACGACCAAGCAATCTCTGTAACAAAAAGAACATTCCTTCAAGTGAGTCTCAAACTAATAATAAAGCTTTTGATACAGAATATGCACTTGTTTTACATTCCTCTATTCTGCGATCCAACTAACTAACAAAGACTTTGTTAGTTATCGCCATTGTGTGTACGACTACAACTAATCGAATGGCTTTCATACTTTAAAACCCTCTTTTTTTATAAGTAGAATTTATTTATTAGTAATGTCTAACTCCAGCATCATCACTGTTATATCAGAAATGTAATAGCAATCAATTCTTTATCGTAAAACAAGATGATGTATTATAAGCTACAATTCATGTTCTTTTGAGAAACTAACAAACAATTCAAAATTCCCCTCTCTTCTTGATTCAACAAACTAACAAAGACTAAATTAAACCGGTTGAGATGCATCTTGAATCTTGACATCATGGAATTCAAACAAGAAGCAAAAAGCTCAACTCTTACTTGATTTCATAGTGTATAAAGCGAGTATATATATTTGAAAGAAAATCCACTTCAATCTGAAAATCAATCTTGTTAAGCCACCCAGATTCCACAATAAAATGGCCATTTTTCCCCTTATTCAAAAGAACCCCAAATCTAAAAATGCAACTTCAAAGCATTGAAGAGTTACAACCGAGTCTGCGAAGAAGAAAAACAACAAAAAAAGCAGTCGATTCGAAAACCCAGAAACTAATTGCACAAAGATGAACAATAAACAAGCATTGAAGAGTTACATAAGCTACAATGACACACCACAACATAAACCCTAATACAGAAAATCTACCCTCATAAACCCTAAATCCTCCACCTAAAATTTATACCATCAATAAAAAGTAAACACCATAAAAACCCTAGAGAAAGAGATAGAGAGAGAGCAACACAGAGATAGAGAACAACAGAGAGAGAGAGAGAGGAGAGAGAAAGAGGGCTTTCTGGAAACGCAATGAGAGCAAGATGATGAAGGTTGTAGAGAGCGCAATGAGCGCGAGAGAGGCGATGAGAATACGAAGCGTTCAACCCGAGAGCGCGAGAGAGGCGACGCGTTCAACCCGAGAACGTTTTGATGTGTTTTACGTTTCGAGAGAGGGCTTGCACCGAAACGCAATGAGAGCAAGATGATGAAGGTTGTAGAGAGCGCAATGAGAGCGAGAGAGGCGATGAGAATACGAAACGTTCAACCCGAGAGCGCGAGAGAGAGACGCGCATTCAACCCGAGAACGTTTTGATGTGTTTTACGTTTTTATTTTTTTATTTTTAATTGTGAAATACTTTTGAAGTCAAGCAATATTACGGTTTGTCTTAAAATGTTAAAATTTTCCACTTTTGAAGTCACTCATATTTTACGCTTGACTTAAACACTAGCGCCGCAAAAAAATTTTCGAGTTTATTACAAGTTTGCCACCGCGTCCTTATATCAAGGCAGGCATCTGAGCGCGTGACTTTAAATGTCTATTTCTTTTCCTTATTTTGCACTAGTGTTTGGATCAAGAGTTACTCTTTTTAACTTAATATGGCTTTGGATTACATCACTAAACCAAAGGTTTAGTGATGATCACTAAATAGATTTTAACCGTTGGATCTTTGATTTAGTTTCCAAATGGGATCCAATGGGTGTTATTATAGGGGGTATAGATGTACTATCACATTTTCAATTATATTAATTAGTTAATTTTTAATAAAAATAAAAATCGGTTCCATTATTTATGGCATTTTTTTCCGAATTTATTGTGATAATCGTATGAAGGATGAAAAAGCCTTTTATTGCTTTGATTATATAACCGTTAATTTAAACGTAAATCCCTTAAATATAGTTTTTCAATAAAACCTAATAATGAGCCAAGTTTTTCGGTAATATTCTTTCTTCCTCCATTAATTTGGTAACACAATAGTAAAAATTCTTTCTTCCTTCCTCCTTCTTCCTTCTTCCTTCTAAACATATATCATATCCTTCTTACTTTCAAACATAATTCTTTTTTTAATCCCTCTCTTCTTCTTTGCAACTTTTACATCTCTTATCCATCTACATATTAAAATAAACAACAGGGTAGACGCTAATAAGGGATTCCCGTTTTTCGGCTATGCCAATAATGGCTCAAACCGGCTTTGATGAACATGATCGATTTAACATTAGCTTTTTACGTTACTCGCTCGTAAGTCTCCTCACTCTCGTATTTGACATTGACCATGCACAATGACTAACTATTTGCTTTTCTTGTATTCTCTTTACGCTGCAGAATTTAGTAACATACGTGACGGCCACATAACACCTGAAAATCGGCATACTGATCATGAGCAAACTGACATCATTGTTCCAGGTGTTCAATTTATTGTTGACTGTATCTTAGTTAATATAATTTGTGATTATAGCTTTCTATATTCTGGAGCATAGTTTATCAAACCAAATATCAACGCCTCTCTTGCGCTTTTTGTCCAGACAATGCAGCAACTTCTTGTCCTTCAATGTCACTTTTATCATTTTGTAGATCAAAAACCAATTGATTTAGAAGAGTAATTTTGCGTTCAAAAATATTATTTTTGATATAGATGCTACCATCCATATCTATCTACCTGTTTCATTGCTTTTTCGTCATTACATAAATAAACCTTAAACAATAGAAACATTTAAGTTCTACAAAAACTACATAAAAAAGACACTACAAGAAAATCGCTGATTTGCCACGGACATTTCCGTGGCAAATGCACAAATTTCCGTGGCAAAACAACATTTGCCACGGACAAAAATTGGTGGCAAAAACGCTCGTCGCAAATCGTTTGCCACGGAATTTCCATGGCAAATTTTTCCGTCGCAAATCCGTGGCAAATTTTTCCGTCGCAAAGCCGTGGCAAATTTTCGTCGCAAATCTGTGGCAAATTTCCGTGGCAAATCCGTGGCAAACCCGTCGCAAATTTAAAAAAAAAAATTAAAAAAAAATGGAGCAGTAGTTTCCTACTACTCCAACTTCTTCACAAATTGGAGTTATATACACATTTACATGTATATAAACAATAAACGTACTTATATACACATTTACATGTATTCTCCAAGAAGGTGCATCATAATACATATGATATTGAGTTATCTATGTTCCCCCCTTGCATTTCATGCTTTCCCCAATCCTTTCTCATTATAGAAACTTGCAGAAAGCCCGACATATGCCATACCCTCTTGACTAATTAACCATTCTATGTTCAGAAAATGGGAAGAACAAGACCACTTTAATTCAATGACATCAAATGAACATGTTCGTCTCATTTTCTTAACATGCGAAGTTGAATAAGGTTGAGACTAAAGTTGATCTCAAAACATGCAGAAGCCAAAACCACAACAAATGAACCCAAATTAGGTCTGGGACAAAAATTGGAATGAAGTTCCTTAGGTGCTTGTGGTGTTCTTAAATAAATAAAAGTACATTATGAGGACAGCACGATAAGCACCTAAATGACTTCACCTTAATTGTTTTCGACAATTTCTTTAAACAACAAGGAAAAGTATTCAGCTGAGTTCTTTGAGCAATTTCTTTAAACAACAAGGAAAAGTATCCAGCAGAGTCTTCTTTTCTGGTGTACTTTACTCTTCTAAATATTTAATATAATACCTATCAATATGATCTACTTGACCTCTTGAAACGCAAAAATTAATTGCTCAAAGAAATTCAGAGACGACATAAATTGTGAGTGAGTGAAATCACTTAACCAATGGTGATAATATACTTACAGCACTTCCAATGTGCTCACAGAACTAAGAGAGCTAGGAATGCTACCCGTTAGTTGATTGCTGTCGAAAAGCCTGGCAAAAGAGCATAAGGGAGGATTAAATACCAGTTTATAGAAGTTCTTCATTAAAAAATGGTATAGTTCTTCGTTTATGTAAAAGTCTTTACAAGTTTGAAGTTTTAATGAAGCTTACACATGTCTTAGAATCATGCTGGAGTTAAAAAGTTTTAATGGTATTGGACCAGTGAGGTTATTGTTTCCGAGATGACTGCAAGCAGTAGACAGATATTAGATCATTCAGCAAAAATGAAAAATATCAGGAGGAAACTGAAAATGAGAGTTTACATACAAGTGATGCCTTGAGGAGCAAGTCAAAACCTGGTCGTCCTTGATTATCAGAGACAGGAATAGGCCCTTGGAGCTCGTTATCAGCAAGATCTAGCCAATCAATATTTGCTAGATTACCAAGAGAACGTGGAATATTTCCATTGAATTTGTTGGAATTCAGTGCTCTGCATGAAAAGCAACAAAATGTTTCATGTTTCCATATGAACCAAAATTCTTTGTTACACTGGAATTAACTTGGTTTTTAATATTTTTGTAGGTATTGTAATAGAAGAATTGATGAGTTGGAGTCCTTACAAAAAGGTGAGTTGCTTTAAAGATCCAAGTGAATCTGGAATAGGACCATAGAAACCACAACCAACCAATGCTCTGGATAACAGATGAAAAAGGAACAAATGGTGATGCAGTTAGAAATAAACTTGTTGGGATTCAATCAAATAAATGCAGTTTGTTTTCAACTTGTTTATTAGTAAATAAATTTGCTTTCTTACAGTGATTGCAGCTTTGTCAAATTCCCTATTTCTTTTGGAATTGTTCCTGTTAATCCTGTGTTGTAAGAAAGATCCCTGTATGAAAAATAACAATATGTTATTAATTGAGCTATAATTGAACATTGTATCCACAGATAACCTAATGAAAATGATAAACTTATAAAAGTCTTTTCTGACAAATGATCATTTCAGAAACATTATTTAAACATTAATTTAGCTATTAACTATGTTTAACTCATAAGTAGTAGAACATGTACAATGTATCTAGTTCAGAAAAGGACTGGATTCCTGAAGACAGCTGACCCTCCAAATTCAAGCCTGGTAGTTTCCTGAATAATATAGCATTCTATTCAGATTCATTTTTTTACCAAATATAGAGTAAGAAACAATCAGAATGGTCCAAAGAAATCAAGATCTAACAGTTCTGTAATTCTTGAATTAGTGCAACCAATTTCGTCCCAATTACTGCAACAAGGATCTGAACCCACCCAATTTAATGGTTTGTTCTTCCAAGATTGTGTGAGAGATGATAGAGCAGTAACTGCAGCAGTATAACTTATATTAGGAAAAACATATTGTCATTTAGCTTCTCAGTTTTCTATAATCTACCTCAGCTGAGAGCTGTTGCATTTAGCTTTAGAATTTAGACCACATATTATTATGAACTAGAATACAAAATCTCGTGAGCCAATTCATGAGGGTAAAAGGTAAAAGAGACAGATCAGAGAGCTCTTGCAAGTTGCACCAACCTGCATCCATTGAACTCATCGCATTCAGGGTCCACAAGATCTTTTGATGTGGTGAAAACATTTGAGGGGGTCTTGATGAGAAATTTAGCGAAAACTTCAAAGTAAAGTCCAAAAAGTAGGAAAGACGTTCCACAGCCTAAAAGCAGAGAAAACTATGCTTAAAACAATCCAAAGTGTAGTTTCTATCCGCATTTACGATATATAAACATGAGTTATTCCTTACAATTTGTTGATTAAATAAAATATAGGATAAGGGAATGTTATCAAAACTAAAGCAATACATGAAAGGCAAGCTATATAGTGAAATAAAAATTAGCAACCAAACATGCTTAGTTAATTCAGTAGCTAAACAGAAAATCTGCCAATAAAAACAAAATAGCAAATAGATCTCAACATTACTTGGGGAACCCTTTGAGTTCGTCCAAAGGCATGGAGGTGAGCTGCTTTAGTAACTGTAAGTCCAAGAATAGACTGGTATTATCAACTGGAGGAAACGTATCCCGCCAGCCCTCAAGTACAGATTTTTGGCACAACATTTCAGGAGCTGACGAACAACAAGAAGCTAGGCGTTCAGCAAAATCTGAAAGATCTATGAAACCTGTACTCATTTGCAACTTGTTCTTCTCATCTTCAAACCGACTTAAGAGCACCTGTAGATGCCGATCAGTAACAGATCAAATAGGAACACACATGCTTATAATTTTCAATTGCAATAGGAAGGCACAAACCTGATTGACCTCCTCTAACTTCATTATAATATGAACGCCATCATCCTCATTACTTCGTTTCGCAATCATAAATGATGAGTTTGAGACACCTAGACAGTTTTAGAATATAGAATGAAATACTACGCATTCACAAATAAACAATTGAGCAATAAATTAAAAAGGAAATAAAACTAACATTTGCGCACTAACAATCACACTGCATATTTTAAGAGTCTATCATATCTCTATTTGTCTTCATGCATATATAAGTAAACGATAATAACACTCAAAGATTCCTGAATAGAAAACGATATAAAGGTAAATAGCAAGAAAACAATAAGAAACAAACCCCAAATCCAGTTGATTAGAAGTTCACACTCAAAGATTAATAGATAATAACAACAAACAACAATCTGATAAAATCTAACAAAACCCTAAATAGCGAAACTTATAAAAACAAACAACAATCTGGTAAAATCTAACAAAACCCTAAATAACAATCTGATAAAATCTAACAAAACCCTAACATCAATTAAAATCTAACAACAATCTGTTAAAGAAAAACCCTACAGAAAAAAACCTTTGTGTGAGTGAAATCATTATGAAAATGGAAGTGAACACAAGAACGAACCTGGAAGGCTGAAGCACGAGCACAGAGACAGGGAGGACCTTGAACTGAGATGAAAACTTAGGGTTTCAAGATTGACCAAGCGCGACGGCGAAGCAAGGCGACTGAGGAGAGCGACTAGGGTTCGAGCGCAGCGAAATTCACTGTGTCGGGAAGAACAACACCCAATCCATTGGAATCGTTCTTGTTTACTTGTGCAGCCATGAGAAATGCTCTGGTTGTCGCAGGAGAGGGAGAAGGTAGGGATGACGACAGAGGTGAGGGTGGTGATGAGTGGTCGAGAATGAGAGTGAGGCGGAGATGGGAGTGAGATCGGCGGAAATGAGAGAGAGGCGGAGATGGGAGTGAGATCGGCGGAGATGAGAGTGATGAGAGTGAGAGGCCGAGAGAGTGAGAAGTGAGAGCGTGAGAAGTGAGAGATGAGAGTGAGTGTAACATCCTGCATCGCTTCAGAATCGCCGATCGCCTCACGAACCAACACGAGTCTTTTCAAAGATGTTTTGTCCTCACTTGCATGCTTTAGGAAACTTCTCAGAAGGTCACCCATCCCACTACTACTCCAAGCCAAGCACGCTTAACTATGGAGTTCTTATGGGATGAGCTCCGAAAAGAAGATGCACCTTGTTGGTATAGGTAGTTCAAATCAATTCTTTTAAGCCTTCCTTCAATCAGCAGGTCCCCATACCGCATGCACCTCGGGATCCTCTCATTCGGTGCATGTATTCGGTTCATTCACGCGCCTTCGCTTTGAAAGCCGCCGAGGCCGCTCTTTGCCATGCCACCTTTTTTGGCACCGACGATCACTCCCCGCCTCCTCGGCCGGATGTCACATGCCCACCGGGCCCGCTTGGTTCGTCCTCGAACCACACCGTCATCGGGAGAGGTCTCGCTGCTCGATACCATTTGTAACATCCTGCATCGCCAGAATCGCCGATCGCCTCACGAACCAACACGAGTCTTTTCGGCATGTTTTGTCCTCACTTGCATGCTTTCCAGGAACTTCTTCAGAAGGTCACCCATCCACTACTACTCCAAGCCAAGCACGCTTAACTATGGAGTTCTTATGGGATGAGCTCCTAAAAGAAGATGCACCTTGTTGGTATAGGTAGTTCAAATCAATTCTTTTAAGCCTTCCTTCAACTATGATACCCCATACCGCGCGGCCTCGGGATCCTCTCATTCCGGTGCGTATTCGGTTCATTCACGCGCCCTTCGCTTTGAAGTCGACAGAGCCGCTCTTTGCCATGCCACCTTTTTTTGGCGCGACGATCACTCCCGCCTCCTCGGCCGGATGTCACAAAGTGAGGCCGAGAATGAGCGTGAGAAGTGTTATCGTGGGTGTTTTATTTTGATAAATGGTTTGCCACGGACTTGCCCACGGCATCTCGCGCCGCAAATATTTGTCCTTTCACATGTCCGTGGCAAACCCGTGGCAAACACCAGCGGGAAATTTCGCGCTCTAACTTTTTACGCATGCCGTCGCAAATCCGTGGCAAATTACCGACGGAATAAGCTCCGTGGCAAATGCTGGTGGCTAAAACAAGCTTTTCTTGTAGTGAGAAGAGAAAAAAGTCTGGTGATTTCCGCAGATTAACTTTCCTATACATTCCAAAGTTTAAGATAATAAATAGGAGCTCAATATGAGGCACGTCAACCATAGTTTAAGCAGTCGTTCTCAACACTCATTTTTATCATAATTAATTAACCAAATACAAATAAGATAATTATTAGGTACGACGATTAGTAGAGTATAGATCAATTAAAAAAAAAGATGATTATAGATCAATTTCAAAAGAGAACTAAGAGAAAGTTTGTACCAAAAAGGCCTTTCAAAACAAACAAAGGCAAACTGGTTGGTTGTCTCTAAATTTCTCAAGTGATTTCTCTTATTTCAGAGAATTTTTTGTTGGTTTCTAACAATAAAGGATTTGTTCCTAACCGCATGTTTTCTACCCATATAGAAATCACAATCCTAAATTGATCCTTATAAACCCATACCGAATTCAAGATGAGAATATAAAACAAAAGTGTACCCAAATACACCCGAATACTAGCGGAAGCATATGATGTTGTTTGGTTTGGCCTTTCAAGTCAACACGTAGAGAACCCTTTGGATGTCAAGTAAGAACGGCTCCAAAAGTTGTAATGTGACCCGGGTCCATAACCTCCTTATTTATAGAAACCTAATTATGGTTATCTATTGGTATTTCTAATTAGCCCATCACAAAATTAGAATTACCTTTAGTCTCTACACATTAAAGATCCACACCTTATTAGATCACTCTAATTAGGCTTAGTCTTAAGTGGCAGTCCACAATACATAATTATTAATATATATAAGGTCAACGTTGGATCAATGATCCAACATTTTCGTCTCAAGTGATTTCTGTTATTTTGGAGAATTTTCGAAAATCAATAACCGAAGAGATTAATGAGTCGCAGACTAGGTCGCAATGGTTTGTAAAACAGTCTTGATGTAGTAGAGAAGAAAATAATGATTTTAGGGAGAATAGTAACTTGAGAAATGATTTATAGTAAAGTTTCAGATGCAAAAAATGAAGTGAGGAGACGCGAAAATGAGCTTGGAGCGCAAGCAAGGCTGTTGCGAATTTCACTCCAACAACTATAAACGGGACTTGCTACACAAGTGTAGTTGTTGGAGAAAAGTTCTCAACTGACAAAAAACGGCTATATCAGATGTGCAAACGACTAGTTTAGCGTATCTAGTCGGTTCAACGTGTCGGGACAGTTAACGCACCAAAATAAAATAATTATTTTCGCAAAAAATAAATTACACCGCACAGCCGGTCGGACGACGGCGGCGCGCGTGTGTGGTGGTTAGTTAGTATGTGTGCTCTCCCATTTATAAAACGGAGACCCCTTACGGCCCAATCCCAAGATGTGAAGTCCACACTTACAAGAATCTTAAAGTTCCTACTCTTAGCAATGTGTGTCAGTGCTACATTAATAGTTTTTATTTTCTTTTTCACGTTCATCTTGTGGTTTTACCTGATTATGCAGTTTTTTAATCCTGCTTAATTACGAGTAGTGATTAAATATTGGGCTTCTATACTTGGGGAATAAAAAATAGACTAATTTTCCAGATGAAAATGTTTAGGATTCTGCCAATGTGAATTCTAGAATTCAGAAACCATCCAATAACAGAATTCCATGGAATGTACAAAAGCAAAATTGGATTAAAACATTTCAAATTTCAGTATAATATTTCGCTTGCTTGTTAAGTGAGTGATTTGTAATTTTCTCAGACAATCCTCCACCATAGGAGGGAGATATAGGAGAAATATGTCAGAAGCAATAACATGTTCAAGTTAATGATTTTGTCACAAACGGTGCAAGTTATTGTGGTTAATTATTGTGTGTGCATCACAAGTACTTTTTCTTTTCCCACTTAACATGATCACATCCACCAAATTCATTATCAAGAGAGGAGCATAACCAGACATACGTTGTCGCTCAAACCCAATATGACTATTACCATTGAAAGGTAATTTGAAGTACAAAATATAAACAAACGCTTATTGACGACATATAAGAAGTAATCTTAGCGTTATATTCTACAAGTTCGACTTAAAAATGTAAATAATCTAAAATCAGAAATCTGATGCATCAAAATCATTCAAGAATCATCAGCATCGTAATTCCATTCTAAATTGGGACAGTCTTCAATCGCGAATGTCGGTGAAGGTCCAAATTTTGTAGACCCTTTGCACACGGTCTTCAATCGTGGTAAACCCCACAACCACAATGTGGTTAACTTGGGAAGCCTAATGCGGGAACCATCATTGTCACCACTATTGCCCACTGCAATTATCTCTTCCATTGAATCGCAGTTTGTTACATTGATACTCTCAAGATTTGGAAGCTGCAAAACTAGCCATGGTGTCAGCAAATTCTTTATCTTATGGCATTTAGAAATATCAAGATATGTCAGACAAGGGAACACATTGCATGATAGACAAAGATTGCTCGACATCAACATCATCTTCCTTGCAGATGACGCTTAAACTCTCCAACTCATTGAGATACAAACGTTCGAGTTTGCAAATATCAATGCAAACGAAACCGAGAACTGAGATGAGCAAAACACGCTCTTGGCTTGTTTGCAATGAACTACTTCAATTGTATTCAAGGAAGAAGCGACTTTGGATGAAAGAGCCCCACATAAGCAAATCCATCGGTCATTATCATCGAGATACTGAGATCCGTTGGTGGTTAGGCAAAGCATGGGTTCCCAAAAATAATGTGTTGAATATTTTTCCAAAAGAGAGTATATGTTTTGGGCCCAAAACTTTGGTCCAATAATATTTCCATATAACGGTTGTAGTGTTTGCAGTCTAAAAAGGTTGCTCCCAAACATTCTAGCCTATTCATCCCTTGTACATCTTCCACTTTAATCTTAACATCAGGACAACCACGAAGATCAAGGTATTGCATACTTGTCAAATTGGTTAGCACATCCACAAACCCCCGGTTCCATACTCAAATTCTCATTCCAACTCGGATCAAGCCATTTCAACTTGATTATCTTTTCCAAGCCTTGCGGTACTTGCTCAATTGAACAATGTGAAATGTCCAATCTTGATAATGCTTGTAGTTTTTCCAATGGGGGCACATATTTTAGCAAGGAACATTCACGGAGGGTTAAAGAAACAAGAGATATCAAGCCAGACAAGGATCCCGGTAAAGACTTTAGGCTTCTATTTTTGGATAGATCGAGTACAGTTAGAGCAATCATGTCTTTGAAAAAACAATTCGGAAAATAATTGATACTTTGGCTATAGTAGGTGTCACGTGGACGTATAATCAAGGTCAACAAGTGTGGACAATGTGGGGACGTATCCTCTGGGATTTTTCCATATCTACATATCACCATATTACCCAACTCCAAATCTTTCCAGTCCTGGATTGTCAATTCTTTCTGAAAATATGTTTTCTCTTCCAAGAATTTCACGACACACCTTTGACTCTCTTTCAGTATATTATAGGCCATGACTCTCACAAAAGGAGCTACAGTGAAGTTTAATAAACACATCACATCTTCTTCTTCCTGCAACAAAGAATGGGCTATGAGTTTATCCAATATGTTGTTCCCCTCACAGAATATTTCCTCCAAACTCCTCCTTCCTTTGAACAATCCAATGTCGAGAAGCTTCAAGATCAACTCACATCTTGTAAAATGAGGAAATAGTGCACAGTACAAGAAACACTTTTGTAGGTCCTTTTCTATCAAATTATCATAGCTGCGTTTTAATACCTTGAAGACCTCTTCTTCCACCTCTTGTTCCATTTCCAATTTTTCAAGCTTATTTAATGCATATTTCCACCGATGAATGTCATTGATCGAACCTTTCAAGGTTCTAGCCATCACATTGATTCCAAGTGGTAAACCACCACATTCCTTTACAATATGTGTCGCAATCTCCTCTACCTCAGGGGGAAGAGTTGCCGGTGTTCCACTATGTCCGAGTTTTACCTTAAATAACTTCTCAGCTTCTTGGTTTTCAGCGAAATGATCTTCTAGAGCTAACATTTGTATCATATTATTTGGTAGACAATCCATCTGTTGACACACGTGTTTCAATCGAGTTGTCACAATCACTTTAATGCCATTCAAGTTGCGACAAATTCCCACTTTTTCCAAATCAATGTATTTCCAAACATCATCCAAAATTAAAAAAATTGGTTTTTCTCTGGTCTCCAATGCAGAAGACAAAATTTCTGCTCTTATTTTCTCATCATCTTCATCAAGCTTTACACCCATTCTTTTTGCTATATCATGTTGCAATTTTGAGATGCTAAAATTGTGAGAAACAGTAACCCAAAACACATCCTTGAAACTTCCCTTTCTTTTTATTTCATTCTCCAAATGAGTTGCTAGTAACGTTTTTCCCACTCCTCCCATTCCATATACACCAATTATAAAAACTTGGTCATTGGATAGAAGTTTCCACATCTTTTTTATATTTTTCTCAAAAATTTTCCCAACAATTTCAGTTGACAATACCAAAGGCACATTTTCCTTATGCTCTTTTATTTCTTCAATTAATTGTTCTATCAAAACTCCGTCGATTACAGACCGTGGATGGATGATATTATTCAATTCATTCCTTAGTTTCTCTACCTCATCTAACCAAATATCAACATCTATCTTACGCTTTTTGCCCCGACGCTGCAACCATTGTACTTGTCCTTCAATGTCACTTTTCTCATTTTGTAGATCAGAAACCAATTGATTTAGAAGAGTAATCTCGCATTCAAAAGTATTTTCAATATTGCTACCTCCATCAATACCTGTTTCATTGCTTTCTATTCATTACATAAATCTTAAACAATAGAAACATTTAAGTTCCACAAAAATATTTTCTGGACACCCAAACCCACTATACGCATAGAGTGAGATAGGAATAGAGAAAATAATATAATAAATGGGATAGGTGAGTGATGCGATAGAAAGAGAGACATGGAGAAAGTGAGGTGTTGGATGTGTACTAGAAATTTTAGGGTGTTCAAAAGTCATGGTTGTAAATTCTATTTTGGCCGATAAACTAACACAATTTTAATATCTCTGGAACACCTTCAGCCACTACAACGAAGCATGAAGGTAGAAAATTAATCTTGGGCGCTGAAGCAGGATCCATGAATAATAGGATATCTTATAGCTGCTCTTTTGCAACAAAAAAAAAAGCTAGATAAAAAAATATTGGAAAAAATACCTTGTATTGAACCCAATGTATTTACATGTTGATGTGGATTACTTGAACCAGAAGCCATATTATTGTGATCTCCTTCATTACCATGATCAAATGAGCATGGAGCAGTGCCTTGTCCAGGTTCTTTATCTATATGCGCTCTAATCCTTGTAGCTGAAATATTTCCACTAAACTCATGTCCACAATGCTTGCACTTCCACTTACCATTTTTTTTCTTTGGTAACGTTTTTCCAAATCTCGTCCTTCGGTCTTCCGCCAGCCTTTCTCATGATCAATATGTTTCCTAAATAATCACAATTGTAGCAGGTTAGAATGAGACTCTGATAAAGATGGCTGGTCAGTACCTAAATGCATGGGTGTGCTCCTAAATTGCTGATCACATATTATATCTCAGTAAGGCAAACTCGAGACTGCAACATATTGCATGATGAACCACCAGGATGTTGCTTTTATGAGTGAATTGGGCTATAATTGTGGGAAGAATTACTTACTGCTAAAAGGAGCAGATGTGTTATGCTTCCTAGCTAATTGTCAGCTGGAATGTATTGCCTAGGTTGTGTCTTATGTCTTAACTATCCCCTTATTTCTGCGGGTCTACACAGCAGAATTTTTAGTCTAAAATTGGTGTAAGGCTTGTGAATGTGATCATGGCTGCCCTGTATTATACTTAAAGGGTCATAGCATACCTCAACGGTCTCTGTGCTCTTAGTTGAGGGAATATTTTGCTTTAATCATAACAACGTGAGATTTAAATTGACATTTGAAGAAGATCGAATTCTTTTTTTTTTCTTAGGTAGCCTTTGAAGAATAATTCTTAAAAGACTCGGTTTCAAGAAAAATAAAAATCTTACAGATCCATCCAGACTTAATAACATTTAAAACATAGTTGAGTAATCACTACACATAAAGCCTACACAAGTCTTTGGCAAACATAGAAGATGATAAACCAACACGGACACTAAATCAAACATATATGGTGCACACTTTTATCATAAGTTAAGTTATGAGTTCAACATGAGGCTGGTAAACCATAGTTTAAAGCTTTACTCACTTTTATCATAAGTTATTTAACCAAATACAAATAAGATAGATGAACTAAAAAGAGAAGGGAAGAGAAAGTATATACCAAAAAGGCGGTTCCCAAACCAACAGCAGAAATTGGTTGCCTCTAAATTTCTCTAGTGATTTCAGATCAGACATACAGCTAGAGCAAAGAAGATATGAAGCATGATGGTCGATCACTATTTGGTGATTGAAATACAAATTTGTTTCGATCCCAAATGCTTTTTTTCGTTACTTGTCTAACTCTTTCATGGTTACTTCCGATCCCAAATATTAGTCAACACTAATAAATATATAATTTTTCTAGTTATTATAATTGGTTACTTGCTATTCTTTAGAGTAACGTGTGAGCACGACTGTAATGGGTAACGCTAAGCACTAAGTTGTTTGATTTTTTTTTTATTTATTCAATTTACATTTCATGTCAACTGAATTGCACCTATGTCAACTAAATTACACTTTTAGTTAGGTTCCTTTATTTTTATTTTTATTTTCATTTATCTTTAATATTTGAGTCACTTTGGTCCTTTTTTATTTAACTTTTTCACTTTGGTTATTTATTTTTTATATTTGTTTTTATTTATCCTTTTAAAACAAAAATTCAGATAAAAGAAGAACCCTATGAATGTCTTCAACCCACACATGTATCTTCGGTTTTTGTTTATTGAATAGCTCATTTAATACCTGACCAAATTGAATAAATTGAACTCTAACTTGAATAAATTTTGCAAGAAATTTAATGGAACTAAAATTATGATAAAAAAGTGCTTATGCAGAAAATCACTTCTGAAACCGAAATCTTGAATTTGAAATTCAAAAATCTTCTATCTCAACGATGGAGATTTTGCAATAATGCACCAAATCGAAAAATTCTTGAGTCTAAAATGCTCAAATTTCGATTGTGCTCAACCGGAGCCCTTGATTTTCTATGAGTCTTGTTCTCCTTCTGTAGGAGCTTTGATCCTCTCTGATGCTTTCGATGTAGCTACCCCCGTTATATCTGTCGCTAGTTTTTCTATTTTTGGGCTTTAGCCCCCATTTAATGCAAAAAATATAATAAGGGATTATAATATGGCAAACATTTTGTTTAATACATTTTATTGAGTTTTTATTTTAAAGGACGAAACGGAAACAAATAGGAAAGATAAATGACTAATGTGAGAAAAATAATAGATAAAGGGTCAAACTGACACGAATATGAAAGATAAATTACCAAAGTGGAGAAAAAAGGATAAAAGACCAAACTGAAACTTTAGTAAAAGATAAATGACTAAAAATGCATTTTAGCTTTAGTAAACAATGCAAATCATTTAGGCTTAAATATGTGTTTGGCGGACCCCTACAAATATGACCATAATCCATTTAGGCCCCTGTAAAAAAAAGTTTTAAAACGGCCCTTGTAAATATTAAGCGTTTACAGTTAAGCCCCTCGGTTAACTTTTCATCCAAAAAAACTGAAGTGGCTAATGGAGATGACGTCAACATGACATCATCAATGATGTCACTGCCATGTGTCATCATCTCATTATACCATTCACTACAAAAAAAATGTCATTTAGCGACGCAGGATTCCCTCACTGAAGCACAAAAATCCCTCGCTAACGTACTTTAGCGAGGACCCAAATCCCTCGCTAAAATGCTCCTCGCTAAATTTAGCGAGGGAATTAGCGAGGGAAATATAGCGAGGGAATTAGCGAGGGAATTTTAGCGAGGGATTTGTTTTTGTTATTAGCGAAGGATTTTTTGTTGCATTAGCGAGGGATTTTTAAGATTTTTTTTTTAAATTCCTGTTTTTTTGCTTATAAATATAAATAATGGTAATAAAATAAACTAAATGCAACTTCATATTTCTAGATAGTCAAATAAAACCCATAATCAAATCTGAAATGTTATAACATAATCCAAACGGAAAGCAACAACATAATCCAAATAATCCAAATGGACAGCAATAACATAATCCAAATCAATAGGGGGAAGAAGGATGATGAGGATGATCAGACTATGTTTGATCAGACGACGACTCAGGTGGCCTTAAGCTGTTAAAGAGAGCGAACAACCTCTTTTGCTCACATTGCACCCTCAACTGATTTGCTTGCATCTTTGCAATAGTCTGATCGTTCATCTACTGCTCAGCCACCAAATGCTCTACCTGCTGCCTGAGCTGCTGTGTCTCAGCTGATGAAGCATGGGAATGTTGACTACTAGAGCTGGTGTCATAGTGATCGGCAAATTTCACAAGTGGAGCCAAGGGCCCCGCACCATACAGACGATTTTTATTCGACTTGCCTACTGCCTTCTTCAAGTTTTTGTTTGCAAAAGCCATCATCTCAGGGGGGGACCAAGTGAGTCAGGGTTTCAGCTCCCCTGAGTAGGCTCAAACATCAACTCAGCATGTTTCTCCTGCATTGCATAACCACAAAACATAATGATAATTAGGTCTCCATTAAGAAAAGAACTAAATACAATAGAAATCAAGTTGCATATTGTCATACCCCAATTTTGTCCGGCTTAGGTCAAAACCCTAATTTTCCCCAAAAATAAATAACCAGAGGAGAAGAGAGCATCATGCATTGCATTTAAGGTTCTAAAAGTCATTTCAAAGCTTCTAAAATCATTTTTTTGAGTTGGAATGCACTTCTTGGACAAATTAGGGTTTTTCGGTGCAAAAGGGTATTTTGGTCATTTTGCAAATAAGGGACAATTTCTCAGGACAAATCATTCTACATGCATTTTTGAGATATTAGAGGTCATTCCTATGGGGAAAAGTCATTTTTGAAGTAAAAAATGTGCTTTGGGCAAATAACTAGGGTTTTTAGAGTGAAAGGGCATTTTGGTCATTTCACAATAAAACGGTCTTTTGTCCCAAATCAGTGAACAATCATCAATGATTTATTTGAGGAATATTTGTGCTTAATTGTGATTATTTTTGTGCATAAATATTAAGCCTTTTGGCATAAAAATCAAATTCTTGGATAGAATGGTAAAATGGTCTTTTCCTTTGAGGTGGGGTAAATAAATCAATTTTGGGATTGGTGAGATCATAAAATTCAGAGCCCAATCATTGAATCATGGGATATGGCCCAAAATGACATGAATTTAGAAGAATTATCTAGAAAGGAATATTACATATTCTTTTGAATATTGAAGGTCAAGTATAGTACAATAGTACAATTTGCAATTCCACTCACTCTGCCACTACCTAGCTGCGCATACTTCAGCCCAAATCCACTCCATTTTGATTTATTTTTATTGTTTGCAATTTGTGTTTAAATCTTGGCATTCCATTCAAGTTTTGTGTGCAATCCTCACCCTTCATTTGCATCAAAATGACACTTGTGTAATAAGCTTCATGGAAAATTACAATTTTGTAAATAGACTTATCCTTCACCACCCTCCATTAGCTGCGCACCCAGCCCTCTCTCTCCTCACTTTTGTGCCTTTTAATTACCCTCAATCCATGTGACATTGCATCTTGACCATTGATTCAAATTTTATCTCAAATCCTATTGGTTTGCAAGAAGCACATTGTCATAAATACCCTTGAGTTTGCACCCCATATAAAAACCCAAAAGCAAGAGACCAAGGGAACACACACTCTCATTTTACCCTAGCTAGCACTCTTCCTCCTCTCCTCCCTCTCTTGGCCGTAGCCTCTCCCTCACTCTCCTCCATTGTTTTCTTTGATTTCTTCCTCCTTTTTCATCTCCAAATCCATTACTACTCCATACATTTCCATCCTCTCCTATTCTAGTTCATCCTTGCATCATCAAAAGCTTGTGGTTTGAAGATTAGCTTGGAGTTTTCCCTCAAGTTGTTCTTGATTCTATTTTGCTTTCTACTCTTTTTAGTTGTTTCTTGAGGTAAGCCTATTTATCTCTTGCATTTTTAATTTTTAGCATGTGAATCTTTCTCCTACTCCTCTTTCCTCTCTCAAAGAGGCTTAGAGGATTCATTTCAAACACTATGTAAAGGACATTGGGAGCCTTGGGTGTTTGAAGTGGACCCTTGGCCTTGATGAGAGGGTTCTTGTGTTTTTAACCATATTTGTTTGCATTTTCACACTCATCTTTTCACTTTTTCATGAATAAAGAACTTTCATACATTATATGCATCTTCTTGTTCATACCATGACTAGCAAGTTGAACTTTGTCTTGATTTAGGGGTGTAGGGATTTCGGTTTTGAACCTTAGAATCTAGGGTTTTTATTTGCTTTCTTTTCACTCCTTAATCTTATGTAAATAAATGCATGATGTGCTTGATTTGCATGATTTGATCATGAATTTAGGCATGAAAACTTGGTGTTTTTGTGCATATAGGGTTCGGCCATAGAGCCAATTTTGGTGCATGTTTTGATGCTCAAATTGTGTTGTTTGATCTTGTGTAGACAAATGCAATTGTGTTAGTGTGTTCCTTTAATTTTTAACCATTCATTTATTTTTTACCTTACCACTCATTAACATTTTACCAAAAAGTAAAAAAAAAAACATTTTAACTTTTTACTTTACTATCTCATTAAATAATTACCATTCACTTCATGCATGTTTACTTTACCATTCACTAACTTTTTACTAAAAGTTTTACTACTTGTCTATTTGCAAAAACGCCCAAAACATTTTCACACTTTGCATTTCATCACTTGTGCTTACATGTTCATGCATTCATATATGCCTATGCCTCTTGCATTCTCATACTCTCTTACATGTTCATGCATTCATTAATATCGTGTCTTGCATTCATTATTATATGACCATGCACGCTATGTCTTGCACTCTTTTTCAATTGTTCATGCACTCAATAATGCTATGCCTTGATTGTATACTCATGCACCCACATGCTTACATAATCATGCATTCAATTGTTCATAGCAACTTGTGAATACTCCTTATGATTGCTTTGCTTGTGTTCTAATTGTTGTCTCGGTTTCAACTTGAAAAAGGATTTGAAATGTTCTATTTCTTTTCAAATTCAAAATTACATGCTTTTCCAAATAAAATAAAAAAACCCTAAGGCATTTTCCTAAACAAATCATTAGCCATCACTCGAAGCTGTTGCTTGTTTGATCGTTAATGAGGAGTTATTAGTGATAGTCACTCGAAGCCTTTGCTTGTTTGACTATTATGAAAGCTCCCGCACATTAATTAAACGATAAAAACTAATTCAAATTTCCAAAATAACATGAGCTATTAAGTGATAATCATCATCGAGGCTCACCACCCTTTTTTCAAAACAATTTTCAAGAAAAAGAATAATACAAACGTTGTCACTTGTAATCACTCGAAGCCATTGCTTGTTTGATTACCGGTTCCAACTCTCTCTTTCTTTCGAGTTAGTATTGAATGCCACTCGAAGCCTTTGCTTGTTTGGTGTTCGCGAACACTCGAGTCTTACTTCAAAAACTCCAAAACTTAAACTCCTAAGCCGTTTTCAGACGCAAAACGAGAACTACGTAGCTTTGATCCCTCAGCCCAGTGAGGGTACGTAGGACCGGGTTCATGTCCCATCAAGCACCCTTTTCAAAAAAATCTTTGTTTTGTTCCGCTTTACAAAGATACCAAAAACATTCCTTTTCCCCCGTTTTCAATAAAGCAATCTCTCAAAAGAAAGAAAAGAAAAGAAAAGAAAAGAAGTAGAACGATGTATTTCAAATCAAACATTTCAAAACCACATCAAGTTAATGGTTCCCTTTCGGTAGAAAGGGCGCGTGGGGTGCTAATACCTTCCCATGCATAACCGACCCCGAACCTACATCTCTGTGTTTTCAAAAGACCACCCGTTTTCCAAAAAAGGTTTTTTCAATGTTTTCCTAAATAAATATTGGTGGCGGCTCTACTATTTTCACATTGTCAAACTGAAAAGTCCAAACCGGATTTTTCGGGGCACAACAGCTGGCGACTCTGCTGGGGACAACTTTTCTTTTTTAAAAAAAAAAAAAGAGATGAGGGTCAAGCCTAGTTAACCTGATTGTGTGTTCTATTTGTTTGATTTGAAAATTGGTTTCCCTTTCTTCTTTTCTTTTCTCTTCTCCTATATGTCTATGATTATGCTTATGCATGCATTCCTCAATTCCCATGATCCCTCTTCTCCGCTCCCTTTCTTAAGGTAAAAACATGCATTTCCCCCATTCTATTATGTCCCCTCCTTCTTAGCTCCCTTTCTTGAGGTAAGCAATGCGTGTAATTGCTATTGACTTCTTAGGATGGTTTGTATATTAAAATGATGTATGCGTGTTGAACCCTAGGTAGATGACCTTTTGTGCAGGGATTGCAGTTTTCCTTGCGGATGGGGTTGGGTAGATTTTAGGAAGTATGTCCTCGATCACACACTTTCACACCTTATGATTTGTGTGCTATGGTGGGCTCCTATACCGGATCCAACAAACACTTAGGGAGTGGAGGCGATTAGTGATCTGTCATTCAAGACCTTTGTCATGCGATACTCACGAAAGTCTCAATCAAATGCGCTTTCTCATGACGCCCCACACTTGGTAGCATTCTACATTTGTGGGTGTCGGCATGAGGATTCTATAGCTTCGGTAGCCATTGTGAGGGTGTGAATTAGAAATACATGGGAGGAACCTGTGAAGTTGCCCTAGAACTCAGGATTCCCACATTTGTAGGACACAAGGGCATACGAATTGTGTGCTGCATGGTAATTTAGGACATGTCTTCCTCAAAAGGAACTTTTTCCGAGTTTTTTTCCAAGAAAATACAAAAATATTTTCCTTCTTCAAATAAACCACTGCGTGAGGCGGCACGTAGTGTGTCTCCTAAATTTTTGAACTTCCGTCCATATGCATCGCTTTTATTTTCTCCACATGCATCATTCACATCATAACCGCATCATGCCGCATTCATTAAGGCTAAATGTTGTAAATATTTGCATTCATACTGCATTTCATTTGCATTTGCTTGCCGGGAACCACTGAATAATGTACCGTCTTGTCATAGGTGCATCAGAATGGAATTGAATAGCAAGACTTCACTCACTTCTCGCTTCCCAATTATGAAGAAGGTTGAGGTTGGTAGCCTGAGACAGTGTGCAACCCTTATGGGCCCGATTGAGAGGGATTCCTTTGATCAGGCATATGGGAATATTCGTAGGCTTTTGCAGTTGAGTGTTCAAGAGGATGCTCTTGTGGCTTTGAGCCAGTTCTACGACTCTGATGTGAGATGTTTCTTCTTCAAGAATTTTCAGCTATCACCTACATTAGAGGAATATGAGCAACTTTTGGGGTTCTCCAGATCTCATGCTAGACCTTACCAATAGGGACAATACTACACTGATGAGAAGCTTGCAATGTCGCTTAGGATTGGTGTGGACGAATTGAGGTTGCAAAAGTTAAAAAGAAATGGTATAGTTGGGTATCCGCAAGAGTATTTTGAGGGCACGATGCAATCCTATGCTTTGGCTAAAAAGTGGGGTCCATTCAAGTTAGTGCTTGCTCTCACCATATTTGGGGTTGTTCTCTTTCCTCAAATAGAAAGGTATGTTGATGAAGATGCGATCGGTGCATTCTTGGCCTTCAAGGACACCAAGAACCCTATCAATCCACGTACTGCTTGTTCTTGCTAACACATACCATGGTCTCACCCACTTCTGATCAGTTCCATAAAAGATGTGTCTTTCTTCTCATGTTCTCTATGCACGGCTCATTACCCATGTGATCCATAATCGAATCGATGTTGGGAGCTAATTTCTTATGCTCTAGGTTGTGAGGTGAAGGTCAGAACTGCTCTGGAGTGGGTTGAGTTTCTGAAAAACCTCAATGATCTCCAAATCCGATGGTATACAGCTGCTTGTTGGGATGACAGACCTGCGGTGGTATTCAGCTGTGGAAGCTTTCAAAACGTGCCTCTCATGGGGACTCAAGGGTGTATCAATTACAATCCTTCATTGACCCTAAGGCAACTCGGTTACCCGATGAGGAACTCACCCTCCAAAAGCATGTTGTCCCGTGTTTACCTCTATTAGGGGATGCCTAAATGCGGTGATTTGCTTCGAAGAGTTCAGCAATCATGGGAATCCGTAGTGCGAAAAGGAAATGAAGAGCTGTCAAAAAGAACCAGTGACACCACCTTCAATCAATGGCTCAAGGAGAAGCTTCAAAGTACAAAATCACTGAGTCAAAGGACATTTCCCCTTGAGGAGGAGATACCAGAGCCTTATGTCCCTACCTATGAGGAGCTGAACGAAGTCAAATCCGCTTTAGCAAAGGTAGAAGAGGAAAAGAAAGCATTGCGAGGGCTAAGTTAGAGGAGATGGCTTTAGAGAAGGAAAAGCTAGAGGAAGAAAACAATGTCAAAATGATCATTTGTGGAAGAAAGTGTTAAGCGATTCAAGAAAGAAGAGCAAGGCAAGATAGAAGCCCAAAGATATCCGAAGGGGGCGGAGAGGAGCTCCAAAGGTATAAGCAGAAGACAAGGAAGGCACTTGAAGAAGCTCGGGAGTGGAAGACACGGCCATTGAATCGGGACAAGAATCACATCCGTGGCGAGTTGAGGTCGGTGAGAAACCTCGAGATTTGAAAGAGGAGTATTCGATGAATTGAAGAGGACCTCCGTTGTCAGAGGATGCCTACTGATGTGTCCGAGTGAGAGCCAATATTGGGAAAAGCGCTTCCTAGATTTGATCGGAAATATTGAAGATCAAGAGATCATTAAGGAGCTCAGGGATGAAATCCAGTTGTGGAAGAGCAAGTTCTCAAGCATCGAGTAGCGGCGATCAAGGCTATGTTGGGGTTCCCAAGAATGCGAGGATGGGCCGAGGTGAGATGCATTTCTTCAATACCCCACCCGAGGTGTACCGGTTTGTGAAGTATTGCGAGCATTGATCACAGAGTTCAAGGAGCGATCTCGAGGTGCAAGTGTCGGCAATAAAAGGAAGAGAGTTGGGGAGCTTGAAGCTATTTGTATTTGATTTGTTTACTTGTACTCTTGATTTAAGCGTTTATTTTGAGATTTGTATTCAAGAATATTGTACCTTTTCTTTATGAACATTATGTTGTCTTTTCCTTTAATGGAAATTGGTGAAGCTTTGAATTCTTGATGAATGAAGTATGCTATTTCGATTCCTCGTTTACTACAATTCGAAATCAAAGAAATGTTTATGCGCTTATGACAAGACAAGGTGTTACGTGTTTCCGGCATCGAGCAAACATTGTGCATGCATACATTCATTCATGCATTCATTTTGATTCTTATGCAATAAATGTTTAAATAAGCGAGAAAAAGACACATTTGGTTCACTTTCAATTACAACACCCGGCCTCAAGCGAGATTAATGGCAAGTAATTCAGAGAATCCAGAGGTCGAGGTTGAGAGTCGATGGATCCCGATGACCCCGTTATAGCAATACTCAACCCCGAGCAACCGGCTCAGGAGAACCAGGCCTTGAAAGATAAGATGGGTGCTATGGAGGCTCAGATGCATGAGATGATGGTCACGCTGTAAGGTTTAAAGAGTGGGACAATTGCTGAGGGTGTCGCCGTAGTGGGTCCTGATGGCGTCACTTATTTCGTTCCTCCTCGATGATCGATGAAATGCCACGACCCACGTTCCTGCGGGATCCGGTCGGATCATCCGTGTTTGCTTCAGAAATGAATGTGTCAAACCAATACACTTCACAGAGATATCCTTGGGGTATGCCTGCGGGGTACATGTCGCAGTCTGTTAGACCTACTCCTGTTGGTGTGGCTACACCTAATCAAGTCACTGTCACCGTGTTCGGGAGGCCGGGAGGAGGACCGCAAATTGCACTCACGGCCTCTCATGCGTGCTCGGTCCCACTTGGGGTTTGCAAAGACGCCTCAAAATGTTCTTCACCGGGAGGAGGATATTATTACTGTATGGGAGTCACCCCAAGGGCACATGTTTGAGGATCTCGGCCAAATGATCCGATTCGCGCACTCGAAGAAAGAGTAAGGGCAATGGAGAAGTACGGTGTTAGAGCCAAGGAAGCCCGTGAGCTATGTTTAGTCAGATTTGGTTTTACCACCCGAAGTTCAAAGCTTCGAGGTAGACAAGTGCAGAGGGATCGGCTGTCGAGAGAGCCATGTTACAATGTTTGTCAGAAAAATGGGTCCTTATGCCAATGATGACAAGCTGGCGATTTATCGCTTCCAAAAGCGATCTGTTTGGAGCTCCTCTCAGATTGGTATATGAAGTTGCAATCCTCTCGAAATCCATTGTTGGAAGGATTTATGCAAGCTTTCATGAGACAATATAAGTACAACATGGACATGGCTCCGGATAGCAGTCGTGATTGCGACACATGAGTAAGGCGAAAAGGAGACTTTCAAGGAGTATGCTCAGAAATGGCGAAGCACAGCTGCCCAGGTTCAACCTCCTCTGACTGAGAAGGAAATGGTATACATGTTCACGGAAACCCGCCGCAAGAATTTATTATTATCGGCTGATCACAAGTGTTTCAACTAGCTTCTCCGATATGATAGTCTTCGGGGAAAGAATCGAACATGGCCTTCGGAGTGGGAAGATCTCGGATCACCTCAGTAATGCAGGAAATTGTGGCGGTTCAAACACTCAGAAGAAGTACCAGCCCCATTTCACTAAGAAGAAAGAAGGAGAAACTAATGTCATCTCGTGGGGAAATTCATCTTTTGGTACCCTCTACCACCTGGCTGTTCCATTCTCGCTCCGGTGCCACCCGACCAAGCAAAGTGATCCTGAGGCCCGTGGTTACCAGTTCAAGAAGCGGACCAGTTTTGACCCAATTCCGATGACATACACTGAGCTGTTTAATCACTTGACTTCCAACAACCTGATCAACACTCGGCCAATGAAAGTCGTTCAACCACCATTTCCCAGAGGGTACAATGCTAATGCTACCTGCAGTTTCCATGAAAACGGGGTCGGTCATGCTGTGAAAGAATGTAAAGCCTTTAAACATGTGGTGCAAGACTTGATAGATGCTGGTTGGATCTCGTTTAAGCAGAACAACCCGGATACAACAATCAATCCTTTGCCAGGTCATCAGGGGCCGGCTGCCAACGCTATAGAAAGTTTCGTCGGGGAATTGGTAAGAGATGCGCAGAAGATCAAAACTCCATTGAGTGTTATCTACATTTGAGTTATCTTGGTGAGGTTGTTAAAGAAAGGTGTTGCCACGAAGAAGCGGTGTCTTGACTCTTTATGCGTGGGAGATTGTGAAAGCTTCAAGATGATCTGCAGGACTGATGGATCGGTATGTAGTCGAGATAGGAACCCATGGTATGGAAGATGAAGTGTTGACTCTACATTCGGACGGTGGTAGGAGACCAAAAGCCAATCGAAATTGCACGTGCAATCTCGATCCGAGATTGGTTCAAGCCGCGGTTCGACCAATAGCCATCGAAGACCCAGTTCCCTTCTCATGCAAGGAAGAAATCAATGAAGACGCAATGCGATGAGTGCCTACAAAAGAGGATGTTGGGATACCCTAGGGAGCCAAAGTGGAAAGTTTGATTACTTGGTCGAGATATGATGCTCCCGAGAGTGCTCGAATCCGAATGGAAGATATCCAACCTACAGGATGGGGTGAGGAAGATGAGCAACACCACCAAGTGGCTGTCATCATGGATAGTTCTGAATCTGAAGAGGTGTGGACACTATACCCTGACGAAGATAGAGGAATCGAAAGCCCATTGAAATCCCTTACAATTTCAATCCCGAGTCAGTGCGAGCAAATGCTCAACCGATAGTGATTGAAGTGCGGCTCCATTTCTTTATGATTCAAATAAGGCAGTCCCATGGAAATACACAGCAGAATGCTCTCCAAACGCTACCACTGTGACCAACATAGTAGGATCAAGTGGGATCACAAGAAGCGGAAGGGTGTATGCTCCAGAAACCTTCGGGCAGAAACATCTAGAGAGGCTGAGCAGAAAATTTGTAGGGAGAAAGGAAAAGAGCCAGAGGTTGCTCCAGAAAGTAATGGAAAAAGAAGCAAATGAATTCTCAAGATCGTCAAAGCAAAGTGATTATCAGTGGTTGATCGGTTAAGCGCAGACACCATCCAAGATATCCATGCTATCATTGTTGCTCACTCGGAAGCACACCAGAGCGACTTTGATGAAAGTGCTCGTGAAGCCCATGTTGCGCCAGATATCTCAGTGAATCAGTTTGATGGGATTGTGGAGAACGTAGTGGCTGCAAATCACCTAACATTTGCTGATGATGAGTTGCCTTCGAGTGGAAAAGAGCACAATCAAGCTCTGCATATCTCGGTAAAATGTGGAGACTATGTCTTTGGCGGAGTATTAATTGACAATGGGTCTTCACTTGAATGTAATGCCAAGGTCAACTATGGATAAGTTGGATGTTGATTGCTCTTACATGAAACCAAGTTCGATTTGTGCGAGCATTTGATCGGTCCCAAAAGGAAGTCTTTGGGAGAGATGGAATTTCCCATCCAGATTGGTCCTGAAGTCTTCTGTATCAATTTCCAAATCATGGACATTACCTCTTCCTATAGCTGCCTGCTAGGAAGACCCTGGATCCATATGGCTGGGGCAATCCCTTCTTCTCTACACCAACGGGTCAAATTCATGGTTGATGACAAGGTTGTGGTAGTATTTGGTGAGGAAGAGACTCTGGTTAATAAGCCATCAGAGTTCAAATATGTGGAAGCCGCTGAAGAGTCTTTGGAAACAGCCTTTCAGTCCTTGGAGATCGCCAATGCAGTATTTGAAAGGACCAAGGAAGAGGAGATGATCGCTAAAATTATGTTGGCCCAAGGATACCGGGTTGGTTCTGGCTTGGGAAAGTCTGGTCAGGGAATTTTGGCTCCCATCCAGCTGAAGGAAAACAAGGACCGTTGCGGGCTGGGATACACTCCAAGTGAGGAGGAAAGACGGATAATGGTGGACGAACGAAAGAGCAGATGGTTTGCCAAATCCAGAGGTGAAGATCCATGGCCCTAGAGGATCCCAATTTGCGACATCAGTCAGAGTTTTGTGAGTGCTGGTTTATTGGATCCTAACCAAGTTGATGTCCTCGGAGATGTTTCTGAGTCTGAAAAGGGTGGGGCGAAGTCCGGTTCGTCATTTGCGACACTGGGTGAAGAGTTAAAGAATTGGAAGGTCTTTGATTCTCCCGTGACTTTTAATTTAAATTAATCATTTGTAATGCAACCCCGTGGCTCTCGCCAAGGCCATAGGATCGCTTGTTAGGCACACATGTTTTTATTTTCTAAATCATCATCATCAATAAAAACGTTTGTTTTGAATTTCTCAATCAATTAAGATCATTTTCTCTTCATTACATGAGTCTTTTTCTGTGTTTGTTATTTGTTTGTTTTCTTGTTTCACCTTTCATTCTCGCTTTTTCGCCGCAAGCAAAATGCGAGATCCACAAAGAATAGTCTCTCAAAAATAAGCGAAGTGTCAACATCCACCTTTTGACTTTGATCACCCTATCAATCAAGTCGAGGGGATGTTGAGGAAGACCGGAAGCTCCTCCAGAACTCATGAGGTTAATGGAACAAGAAGAAAGGGTAATTCAGCCACACGAAGAATCTACTGAAGTGATCAACTTGAGTACAGTTGAGAATAAGAAAGAGGTCAAAGTGGGTACCACCATGAGTGAGGAAGATCGCATGAAGTTGGTTCAGCTGTTGCACGATTATGTGGATGTGTTTGCATGGTCCTACCAAGATATGCCCGGGTTGGACACCGACATTGTGGTACACAAGTTACCAGTCAAGCCCGAATGCCCGCCTATAAAACAGAAGTTGAGAAGGATGAAGCCGGAGATGTCCCTCAAAATCAGAGACGAAGTGAAGAAGCAATTTGATGCAGGGTTCCTAGCAGTGGCCAAGTACCCGCAGTGGGT
Source organism: Oxytropis ochrocephala (assembly GCA_020916435.1). Classification (NCBI taxonomy): domain Eukaryota; kingdom Viridiplantae; phylum Streptophyta; class Magnoliopsida; order Fabales; family Fabaceae; genus Oxytropis; species Oxytropis ochrocephala. Next base: position 62,680,068 of record CM037094.1, on the reverse strand, counting down.
TGCCAATATTGTCCCAGTTCCCAAGAAGGATGGGAAGGTCAGAATGTGCGTTGACTACCGAGATTTGAATCGTGCCAGTCCTAAAGACGATTTTCCTTTGCCTCACATTGATGTCTTAGTGGATAGTACGGCTCAACACTCTTTATTCTCCTTCATGGATGGATATTCGGGATACAATCAGATCAAGATGGACCACGAGGACATGGAAAAGACAACTTTCATAACACTTTTGGGAACATTCTGCATTATAAGGTCATGCCATTCGGTTTGAAGAATGCTGGCGCAACCTACCAGAGGGCCATGGTCACCTTATTCCATGATATGATGCATAAAGAGATTGAGGTTTATGTTGATGACATGATCGCAAAATCTAAAGCCGACAAGGAGCACGTTGTCAATTTGCAGAAACTCTTTGAACGGTTGAGGAAATATAAACTCAAGTTAAACCCACCAAGTGCGTTTGGGGTGAGATCGGGAAGTTGTTAGGCTTCATTGTCACCGGAGAAGGGAATTGAGGTGGATCCGCACAAAGTCAAAGCCATTCTCGAGATGCCAAAGTGCCCAAAAATGTAAAAAGAAATCTGTGGTTTCCTCGGAAGGTTAAATTACATCTCGGTTCATCTTCCAATTGACTCGCCACTTGCGAGCCAATTTTCAAATTGCTATGCAAAAATCAAGAGTCAAAGTGGAGTGATCGGTGTCAAGTGCCTTTGAGAAAATCAAGGTGTACTTGCAGAATCCACCGCCTTAATGCCACTGCGTGTCGCGTGCCTCTCATCTTATACCTTACAGTGCTAGATAATTCAATGGGTCAGGTGTGTGTTGCAAAGCCACGATGAATCCGGAAAAGGAGCATGCAATATACTATCTAAGCAAAAAGTTCACCGATTGTGAGACAAGATATTCTATCTTTGGAAAAGACTTGGTGTGCCCTAGTTTGAAACGCTCATCGTTTAAAGCAAGGTACATCTTTGAGTCACACAACTTGGTTGGTGTCAAAAATGGATCCAATCAAGTACATATTTGAGAAGCCAGCTCTACGGACGCGAATTGCGTTGGCTGGCGATGCAATTGTCCGAATACGACATAATCGCACGTCACACAAAAGGCGCTTAAAGGTAGTGCACTTGCTTTGAATATTTGGCATGTCAACCGATTAGGACTACCAACCAATGCGGCATGATTTTCCTGATGAAGATATTATGGCACTGTTCGACGAGGGGAAGTCCCAAGAGAGTGAAAGATGGAGAATGATGTTTGATGGTGCGTCAAATGTATGGGGGCACGGGGCAGGCGCTGTGTTGATATCTTCTGACAACCGCTTTATTCCTGTCACTGCAAGATTGAGTTTCTATGTCACGAATAACATAGCTGAATATGAAGCGTGCATCCTAGGTATTCAGGCAGCCCTAGAATGGAAAGTTAAAAGGCTAGATGTGTATGGGGATTCAGCCCTGGTTATTCATCAAGTAAGAGGCGATTGGGAGACCAGAGATCCTAAACTGATTCCTTATTGTGATTATATGCAAGAGTTGATGAAATCTTTTGATGAAATCACCTTCAAGCATATCCCTTGGTATCATGACATCAAATAATACATCGCTAATCAGGAATACCCACCTGGGGCATCAGAGAATGACAAGAGAACTCTCAGAAGATTGTCAAGGAATTTCTTCTTGAGCGGTGAAGTTCTCTACAAAAGAAACTATGATATGGTTCTCCGAGGTGTGTTGCAAAGAAGAAGAAGCTGAAAGAATCATGAGAGATGTGCACGAGGCTCGTTCGAACCCATTCCGGTGGACACACCATGGCTAGAAAGATCCTAGGGCGGGTTGTGCGGCTCCGGATGGAATCAGATTGTAGCTTTGTGTAAGGAAGTGCCACAAATGCCAGATCTATGCTGATCATATCCATGTGTCGCCTGCCAAACTAAATGTTTTGACTGCATCTTGGCCGTTCTCAATATGGGGCATGGACGTCATAGGTCCAATTGAACCCAAAGCATCAAATGGGCATCACTTCATCCCGGTCGCCATTGACTATTTCACAAAGTGGGTTGTTCGCCATATACTCATAAGATATAACGATTCGCTGGTTGCCAAATTTGTAAAGAAAGACACGATTTTCGATATGGTCTTCCCAACAAGATCATCACCGATAACGGCAAAGACTGAACCCTCGAATAAGTAAAATGATGAAGGACTTGTGCAAAGAATTCAAAATTCAGCATCATAATTCCTCTCCCTACCGCCCAAAGATGAATGTGGCAGTAGAAGCAGCCAACAAAAACATTAAGAAAATTGTGCAAAAGATGGTGGTAACTCTACAAGGATTGGCATGAAATGCTTCCCTTGCTTTGCATGGCTACCATACTTCAAAGGCGCACTTCAACCTGGGCAACCCTTTCTCTCGGTATATGGGTCGGAAGCAGTCCTCCCTATCGAGGTTGAGATACCCTCACTGCGGGTCTTGATGGAAACCAAGTTGGAAGAAGCCGAGTGGGTACAGGCCCATCTGGATCAGCTAAATCTCATTGAAGAAAAAAGGATTGCGGCTTTGTGTCATGGGCAGCTGTACCAACAGAGAATGAGAACGGCTTTCGACAAGAAAGTCTGACCTTGTGAATTCAAGCAAGGGGATCTGATACTCAAGAAGATTCTGCCCATCCAAAGTGACCCCCGAGGGAAGTGGACACCCACTTATGACGGCCCGTATGTAGCAAGAAAGCCTTTTCTGGAGGAGCGCTGATACTCACAAACATGGACGAAGAAGACCTCAAGAACCCGGTCAATGCAGACTCAGTGAAGAAATATTATGCCTAAAAGAAATAAGTGAAAAAACGAGCCAAGTAAGAATTAGCTCGCTAGGTTGAAAACTCGAAAAGGCGCCTAGGCAAAATCAGAGTGACTCGTGGATTGAAACCCATAAAAGAGGCGATCGAGCAAAAATTTAGGTCGAAAACTTGAGCATGAAAAGTAAAGAAAGGCATACAACTCCCACGAAGACTTGGATGAGGAGTGATCAAGGTTAAGGACACAAATGTTGGCAATTGCTTCCTGAGATTTTGACAATGTAATTCAGCTTCTCTATTGTTTTTTTGTGTCTTTTGTAGTTTAAAACTTTCAAATGTATTGAGCGATCGTCGTAACATTCTGCACGATCGGCTTCTACATCAATAAAGCTCAATTTTCTCATGTCTTGTTTGTTGTTATTTTTGCTTTTTCTCGCTTCAAAATAAGCGTTTTATGATGATGATCCGAATCAGAAACACGTGCATACATCATAGAGCATTACAAATCATTGCGAAATCTTTAAAAGTCACGGAAACAAGCGATTTCCTAAAGAAAATCAATCTTACTAAGAAATTTGCCCTCGAGACCATTCCGAGATGGCGAACCATAAAGCAAACTTGCGTTCGATTCATGAGCCCTGCGGTCTTCCTGCGGCTTCGCCTCGTGCGTGAGTATCGGAGTCGGTTGAACCAGTAATAGAATAAGCCTTTGTCAAAAAAGCGAAAACAAATGATCAGAAAAGAGAAAGCTGATAAAAAAAAACAGAAAAATCAAACGACCGAAAAAAAGAAAGCTGGTCAGAAAAGAAAAAAAACAAAAGAAAACAGTCTATCACATGCATTATCACACCAAAATCATAACATTGCATGCACTCGCATAACATGTTCCTGCATAACATGCCCTTGCATAACATGCACCCATGCTTCATGCATCAACTGACATATGCAGGTACCTCAATTCAGTGCGCCAACAATAGCTATCTCAATCAGTCAATCAATAGGATTTGCGAATCCCTTCAGGACTCGCGTATCCCTTCAGGACCAATGCGTCCCTTCAAGATCCCGTGCGTTATCGAGCAACCGAATAATCATCGGACCGTGGGTCCTTCGCTTTAGTTCAAATCAATAGCCCAAGCGGCGACTTTGAACTCGACCTTCATCTCGCCAAGTCATCACGGAGCATGACAGATCGGCCCTTCGCACTGCGTGTCCTTCATTTCGCCAAGTCATCACGAGCATGACGGATCGGCCCCCGCACTTCGCGCCCTTCGAGACTAGTTGTGCCGGTAGATAAAGTATAGCGTAAGTCCATCAAGGTAAAATGTATCGGTCTACAACTTGATATTGAACCTCGTGCCGCTCGAGCAGGCCACCTCCAGAGCTCAAGTGCTCCTTCAGAGCCGCAGGTTCTCCTTCGTAACCTAAGTGTTCTTTTAGAGCCACAAGCGCCTTCTTCTTATTGTGCGTTCTTTATCACTTTCTTGATTTCTCGCCAAGACGGCCTCCCAGAGGTCGATACTTCTTTCTTGCTTTTCTTTATCGCTTTATTTTTGCCGCTGAGGGTGGCACCAATCTATTTCTTGCCTTTGTTGGCTTCATCGAGAGTCGACACTTCATTCATTACTGTAGTTTCGGGCCGCATCCATTCACCAAAAAAAAAAAAAAAAAAAGAGAAAAAGCGAAAAAAGTAAAAGAAAATTCGGTTTTTCCTAGGAAGACAAAATAGGTATAATTTCTCGAATTCTTTATCTCTATTTTGCCTCTAATATGTTTCGCCAATTCATATTCCTTGTTAAACTCTAGATAAAGAGGCACTGTCATACCCCAATTTTGTCCTAGGCTTAGGTCAAAACCCTAATTTCCCCAAAATAAATAACGAGAGGAGAAGAGAGCATCATGCATTGCATTTAAGGTTCTAAAAGTCATTTCAAAGCTTCTAAAATCATTTTTGAGTTGGAATGCACTTCTTGGACAAATTAGGGTTTTTCGATGCAAAAGGGTATTTTGGTCATTTTGCAAATAAGGGACAATTTCTCGTGACAAATCATTCAACATGCATTTTTGAGATATTAGAGGTCATTCCTAGGGGAAAAGTCATTTTTGAAGTAAAAATGTGCTTTGGGCAAATAACTAGGGTTTTTAGAGTGAAAGGGCATTTTGGTCATTTCACAATAAAAACGGTCTTTTGTCCCAAATCACTGAACAATCATCAATGATTTATTTGAGGAATATTTGTGCTTAATTGTGATTATTTTTTGTGCATAAATATTAAGCCTTTTGGCATAAAAATCAAATTCTTGGATAGAAGGGTAAAATGGTCTTTTCCTTTGAGGTGGGGTAAATAAATCAATTTTGGGATTGGTGAGATCATAAAATTCAGAGCCCAATCATTGAATCATGGGATATGGCCCAAAATGGCATGAATTTAGAAGAATTATCTAGAAAGGAATATTCCATATTCTTTTGAATTTTGAAGGTCAAGTATAGTACAATAGTACAATTTGCAATTCCACTCACTCTCCCACTACCTAGCTGCGCATACTTCAGCCCAAATCCACTCCATTTTGATTTATTTTTATTGTTTGCAATTTGTGTTTAAATCTTGGCATTCCATTCAAATTTTGTGTGCAATCCTCACCCTTCATTTGAATCAAAATGGCACTTGTGTAATAAGCTTCATGGAAAATTACAATTTTGTAAATAGACTTATCCTTCACCACCCTCCATTAGCTGTGCACCCAGCCCTCTCTCTCCTCACTTTTGTGCCTTTTAATTACCCTTAATCCATGTGACATTGCATCTTGACCATTGATTCAAATTTTATCTCAAATCCTATTGGTTTGCAAGGAGCACATCATTCATAAATACCCTCGAGTTTGCACCCCATATAAAAACCCAAAAGCAAGAGACCAAGGGAACACACACTCTCATTTTACCCTAGCTAGCACTCTTCCTCCTCTCCTCCCTCTCTTGGTCGTAGCCTCTCCCTCACTCTCCTCCATTGTTTTCTTTGATTTCTTCCTCCTTTTTCATCTCCAAATCCATTACTACTCCATACATTTCCATCCTCTCCTATTCTAGTTCATCCTTGCATCATCAAAAGCTTGTGGTTTGAAGATTAGCTTGGAGTTTTCCCTCAAGTTGTTCTTGATTCTATTTTGCTTTCTACTATTTTCTAGTTGTTTCTTGAGGTAAGCCTATTTATCTCTTGCATTTTTAATTTTTAGCATGTGAATCTTTCTCCTACTCCTCTTTCCTCTCTCAAAGAGGCTTAGAGGATTCATTTCAAACACTATGTCAAGGACATTGGGAGCCTTGGGTGTTTGAAGTGGACCCTTGGCCTTGATGAGAGGGTTCTTGTGTTTTTAACCATATTTGTTTGCATTTTCACACTCATCTTTTCACTTTTTCATGAATAAAGAACTTTCATACATTATATGCATCTTCTTGTTCATACCATGACTAGCAAGTTAAACTTTGTCTTGATTTAGGGGTGTAGGGATTTCGGTTTTGAACCTTAGAATCTAGGGTTTTTATTTGCTTTATTTTCACTCCTTAATCTTATGTAAATAAATGCATGATGTGCTTGATTTGCATGATTTGATCATGAATTTAGGCATGAAAACTTGGTGTTTTTGTGCATATAGGGTTCGGCCATAGAGCCAATTTTGGTGCATGTTTTGATGCTCAAATTGTGTTGTTTGATCTTGCATGTTTACTTAACCATTCACTAA